>CM076083.1:12362500-13585000 GCA_038088235.1 Zacco platypus | reverse complement strand
TTGTCAGAACTGACCGAAGCAACATGTTCTTCAGAGGAGAGAACAACCCCAATGTAGAAATCATGAGGTTAAGAATATCATATTCATTGACATTCATCCATCTTTCATTCATCCAAAAATATGGTAACACTTTTCAATAAGTTTCCATTTATTAACATTAGTTAACGACATTGCTTAACATGAACTAACAATGAAAAATACTTCTAAAAGCATTTATGGTAACACTTTACAATAAGGTTCATTAATTAAACATTAGTTAATGTATTAACTAACATGAACTAAGCATGAGAAATACATTTGTTACTGTATTTACTAATCCTCGTTAACGTTAGTTAATACAGTTGTTCATTGTTTGTTCATGTTAGTTCACAATGCATTAACTAATGTTAACAAGATTTTAATCATGTATTAGTAAATATTGAAATGAACAACGATTAATAAATGCTGTGTAAGTGCAGTTCATTATTAGTTCATGTTAACTAATGAACCTTATTGTAAAGTGTTACCGCATTTATTAAGTTAATTAGTTCATTTTAATTTCAGCATTTAATAATATAAGTTCAAAATCAAAAGCTGCATCTGTTAATATTATTTAGTGGACCTGAGCTAGCATTAGTAACAATGAACAGTTGTATTTTTATTTACTATCGTTAACAAAGATGAATAAATAAATAAATAACAATAATTAATGGAACCTTATTGTGGTGTTAACATTTACATTTGAAAACATCAGGTTGACAGAATTTTCTGTCATACTTTAAAATGTCATGTATTATATTGTATTATATTATATTATATGCTTCATAAAGATTAAATTATTGTAAATATAACTTATAATTATAATAATAATCAAAAGTTATCTAATGCAATGACATTCATACCTTATTAAGTGTATCCAAATACCATTTGAGGCCACTGTGGCTATAAATTAGATCACTAATTTCAATTAAGTTCAAACTAATTCTTGTTTGGTTATGGCTATTTCAGTGTGCTATGTAATAAAAATGTGGCATTCCATTAATAATAATATTAATTGATTCAACAAAAAGTCTGTGTTTGCTTTACATGATTATTTATTTAAGTAAGGTTTATATTTTTCTCTCTCTCCCAGACGTATCCTGTTGAACTATGCCGTGTTTAACCCAGATATGGGCTACTGTCAGGGCATGTCAGACCTGGTGGCTCCTCTTCTGACGGAGATCCAGGATGAGAGCGATACATTCTGGTGCTTCGTGGGTCTCATGGAGAACACCATCTTCATCAGTTCGCCTAGAGATGAGGATATGGAGAGGCAGCTGGTGAGGATCTCTCACATACAGCTGCCTAGTCAATAGATAATTCACATGTTCTCTCTTATACTGTTGTGAATTAAGAGTAAATATTGTTATTGTTAATATCATTATGTGAATATTTACTTTAATCAATTTTGCATGTTATTTCCTATTGTTATATTACATGATATAGATAGTCTCTGAAATCTGACTGGTCAGGACAACATCCTAGAAATGTTCAAGTGGTGTATTTGAGGATTTAAGCACATTTAATAACGGCAGGGCCAACCAAACTCCTGCTCAATTGCAATAAAAGTGATATAACACAAAACAAGACAATCACAAATTTACAGCAGCAATAAAATGTAGACATAGCAACAAGTAATACAATCAGTCCCTAGATCTCAGTAATTACGAAACTTGTTAATCTAACTCATGGAAAATGTGTCTTAAGCGAAGATTTCAAAACCTAATATAGAAGAGGACGATCGTAAGTACGAAAGCAAGCTGTTTCATAACTGAAGTGCTGCCTCTGGAAATGCACGGTTCCCCTTAAGTTTAAATACATCTTGGGTACAGACAGCAACAGGGTATTAGATGACATTAAAGACCTATTGGTTTAATAGTAAAAAAGAAGATCGGATGAATTGTGTCGTGCCAAACTACTCAAAGACTTATAAACAAACAAAGTCTTAAATTGGAGAGCCAGTGCAAACTAGCTAATGTAGCTGTAATATTTCCCTCTTTCTAGTACCCATTAAAAGTCTGGCCACAGCATTTTTGATCAACTGGAGATGAGAAAGACAAGATTGAGAGAGAGTGAATTGCAATAGTCTACTATTGAACTAAATTCACGAAAATCAGATTCTAACTCCTTGAATGGAAGGAAAAATTAAATTTTTTGCAATCATACTATGCTGAAAAAAAATGCTGATTTAACAACTGAATTTATTTATCAAATTTGTGTCAAAAATGACTTTTAAATTTCTTGCTTGGGAACATAGTGTTGATTATAAGGCTAAGACCTTTTTAGAAAGCATATTGGCATGTTCAGATGGACCAAAAACTAACACTTCCGTTTTGGAGTTGTTCAGGTGAAGAAAATTTTTCACTATCCAGCTTTTAACATCGCTTGTTCTCATCTGATTTTTGCTGAAGGTAAAGCGGATTATTGTCTACATAACAATGATATGAATGTTTCTGAAAAATAATGACTAACGGGAGCAGATACATAGAGAACAAAACAGGGCCTAGAATTGAACCCTGTGGCACACCACATGTACAAGAAAGAAAATGGAGAAGTTTTTAATAGCTAAATAGAAAAAATGTTCCTGTAAAAAATTTAAAGCTGATCCCCTAATACCAATGTATGGATCAAGACGGCCGTTTCAAAATAATTGAATGATCAATTTTGTCATAGGCTGAACTGGGCCAAAGGAACCAGAACGACACATGTACCCAAATCAAGCTCAAAAGAAAGTGTTTGTTTGTTTTTTTTGTTTGTCTGGTTTTTTTTTTTATTGGATGACATTCTGTAAATGTGTGTCCAGATGTATCTTAGGGAGCTCTTGCGGTTGATGCTGCCTCGCTTCCACCAGCATCTGACCCGGTTGGGTGAGGATGGGCTTCAATTGCTGTTTTGTCACCGTTGGGTTCTTCTGTGTTTCAAACGTGAGTTCCCTGATGCTGAAGCCCTGCGAATGTGGGAGGCCTGCTGGGCACACTATCAGGTACAGCACACTCAAAGAGCTGTTGTTGGAGTTTATGATTTCTAAACATAATGTGGAATTACTTAGATATCAGGTTAAATTTTGAGTTTCTGCATTAAGTTTTTCTTAACTGTATATGACTTTAAGAAGCCCAGGAAAGATTTCATATATTGTTCCCATAAAAGTGTTTGTACGTACAGCAAACAGTTTAGGCCAGTTTTGTTCAAATTCTAATATTTATCCTGATCTATTACTCTGTATTAGGGCTCTGTAGTACTGATTTGTTTTTGCAGGTTAGGCTGTGATAGAGTTTGTACTTGCTAATATTTCCACTGACAGCTCAAAATAATATTCATTTTATGTCGAGCTGTGTATTTTTATTTATTGTATGAGATATTAAATATTTAATATTTATGCAATGTATAATTTATACAACAAATAATGTAATATATATTGAATATATTAATTCATAAATGTTAAAAATAAATATTTATATTTTTAAATTAATAACAATAATTTTAAATTGTTTTTGGTATTTAATCTTCAGTAATAGCTGTAAATTATACATTATTATTATTTTATTATTATTATTAATGGTGCCTTGAAGACAAAATTTGAATAAAAATGTTGAAAAGTTTTCCTAGGTTAAAAGTTGCGTTATGTGTAAATTTTTAGTTTTTGTTTTGAGGGAAAAGGGAACTGACTGCAGAAGTTTATTTCTCTTTTTTTATTCCTATATTCTTTTCTACTTACTGTAAAGATTCAGGATGATTTCGGGTGAAAGTTTAAACCAGTGCAGACTAAGTCCAAGACTAAGTTGTTCCTTAAATGCACTTCCGTTAGATATAACAGGGGAACACGCTATCCTAATTCTTCCCCTTTAGATAAACGAATGGGTGTCTGTATCAATTTAAGGATCTGCAGAGTGTCTAATGAAGATGAGATGCTAATTATCATGCTTCCACAGAATCCATTTGCATACATTGGCATGGTAATAACGAGGTGATTTTGGGGAGCAAAGTGGTTTGTCTCCTTGTTGCCCCCTCATTTGCATGTCAGCATTTACTGCTTTTTAATTGGCTCATTTGGCCTTCGTGATTGGTCTAGCTTATGCAATCTGCCATTTTATTGGTTGTTTTTGCCCAGTGTGTGGTGCAGGGTATGCAATTCAATGTGTTCTGTGTTCACTGACAGACGGACTACTTCCACCTGTTCCTGTGTGTAGCCATCATTGTGCTGTACGGCGATGATGTCACAGAGCAGCAGCTTGCTACGGACCAAATGCTGCTGCACTTTAGTAACCTCTCCATGCACATGAATGGAGAACTGGTGCTGAGGAAGGTATGAGCGCACACACTGACAGAGCTCCTCATGGTTATGTATGCTGTGTCTTTGTGTCATGTAGAGGTGATGCATCTCTCTGCCGCTGCATACAAAACATATTTATCTCGCAGCAACAAAAGTTAGTATGCCAAACCAGTTTTCAACAGGGTGTCATCTGTGAAGAAATATTTCTCAAAATCAAAATTGCATCATAGCGATTACGATAGAAGCGGTCGCACCTCATAATACCATCAAACAGACTAGGGTGAGCAACTGATAATATGCTAAAAAAATAAAATCTGTATTTTCTTTCTTCAGTGGAACACAAAAAGTTATTTTTAAGTTATTTAAAAGATTCTGGCTACTGTTTTCAATATTTCACTGTTTCTTAGTAAGCATGTATGCATTTAATTATTTCATGTTTGTATTGTTGTGTGTTTTAGTTTAAAAAACATTATTAATATTTTACTAATTTTTAATCTCTGGGTTCTTTCCTGAATAAAAGGAAGTATAATAACTATATAAATAATATAGTCAGATAATAAAATATAAAAAAACTACAGAAAGGATAAAGAAACTTAAAAATGTTCTTTGTGTTCCGTGGAAGAACGAACGTAAAATGAGTTTGGAACAATAATATAATAATATTATTAATAATAACAATATAATAATGAGTAAATTATGATGAAGTTATATTTTTAGGTGTATTATTTCTTTCAATGAGGTAATGATTTCATTACTGAATGAGTTACCTTGATGAGTTATCTCTTGATATGTAATTTAATAATTAATAATAATTCATGTAATATTTTTATTTAATTAATTGTTAATTATTTATTTAATTATTTAGTTAATTTGCACATTTTTTTATTTTCCTTATTTTTATTTATTTACTTACATTCGTGCATTTAGTATTTAATATTATATAATATTTATTATTGACTTGTTTTTGTCTGGTATTTTTGCAATTCCCTGCAGTCCATCTCTCTTTCTCTTTCTCTCTTATTGTCTCTAATCTTAGGCTCGTAGTCTGCTCTATCAGTTCCGCCTTCTTCCCAGAATTCCCTGCAGCTTACACGACCTATGTAAACTGTGTGGGCCCGGAATGTGGGATAGCCGTTACATCCCCGCCATAGAATGTTCCGGAGAGCATCCCGACTCTCAGAGCTGCCCCTATGGAGGCACCGCCACCCCCGAGAGCCCACCCTTACCCAGCCCCAACCAGCCCAACCAGGGCAAAAGGGGCTCCAAGACACGAGACATTTTCACTTTCCGCAAGCACTCTTGACTCGAGCACGCCTCAGGAACATCGTTACCCATAAGGCTTAGCCTCTGAGCCGCCATTCAGAGTGCTGGAATTTCAGGTCTCCATTGTGTTCGTCAGAGCTGTACTCGACGTCTGGTATGAAACACTGCCTTGTGCATCAAAGCATTCTGGGGTACCAATGCTGACGGCCTCTTTTGGAGGTTGAGGAACTTGTTTCATCAATAATTCCCAAGTACAACTATCACGAACAATCAAGTATAAGTCTCCATCCATCTTTCATGAAGTCACATCTAGCGGACCTACATCTCGGAATATTTTTGGCTTTGTTTTTTGTGTCTACTATGTATGCATGTGTTAATGTTTGTGTGTGGTATGTTACCACAGTCGAAGGATTTGTGTTTTGTGTTTTTCAGTTTAGTTTGGGTTTGATTACATATTTTTGTTTGTATTCTGTGCAGTCCTCTACTATGAATCAAACAATCATCCAAAATGAAGTGGGATACTGTTATCAGTGGCTCTCTGATATCACAGCATTATTGTTTTATGATCATCTATGCCTTTCATATCCTCACAATAAATATGATGATATATACTGTAGATGAGAGAAGATCATTCTCTTCTCATTGAGTCACCTGGTTTTAGAACTTCAAGTCAATGTGAAATTAAAAAAAATATTATTATTTTTTTTTACTTTATACAGATATTGTGCACAATTCATCAAGAAAGCACCAAAAGTTGATTTTGAGCTTGAGCCCATGTCAGTAATCTTTTAGTTATTACCATTATTTTCTAAAATTTTAAGTCATTAGTACTTAGCCGCTTAGTGTTATATGAAGGGGAAAAAAATATATATTTTTTTCTGAAATGTTTACTTTAGTACTTAAAGGAATATCCTTGGTTGAGCTCAATATACAGCATTTGTGGCATAATTTTGATTACCACAAAAAAATATGTATATATTGACCCGTCCTTTGTTTTCTTTAAAAATTTCGGTGAATGGGACCCATTTTTGAAGGATTTAAAATCCCCCTGTCGTCAAATTTTTTTTCCCCCCTTTAAAAATCTTATTAGATCGCATCATCTTGGAAACTCTTTTTTTTTTTCCCTGTGAAAAAAATTCTTCATGCCTTAAAATAGCTTGAATGTAACTCTACACCCTTGCCTCATTTATAATACGCAGGTCTATGAATATGCTAATTAGCCCCGCCTCCACTCACTGGCACGAGCTCAAGAGTTCCAGTCGGTGAACTGACAGGTAAACGCTGCACAATAGTATTGCTTGTTACAACGCCAGACTCATAACGGTAATTAACATGATTAACCTTTTGCTTTGACTACATTATCAAAGAGCTTCTAATGTTTTGCTAATGTTACAAACAATGTTCATATTCACGAGACAGCTGCCTTCTAACAATCAGTTTCCTTAGAAACGCTTTGAACAAAGTCAGTGGAGAAAGGTAACTTATAGTTCATCATAACATCGTAATATACATCATTGCCAAATCTACCAGATTTTTTATATAAACAGAAAAATATACCAGGAGAGATCCGTCTCCTGCTTTTCAGAGCGGTCATAGTTAATGATATGCTAAAGCCCGCCGGCGCGTTGATGTGATTGGTTACAAGGTATTTTGTGACGTCAGAAACACCAGCGATTTCGACCGCGGGTCTTTTTTAACTGCAGTTTTAAATAGAAAATACTCAGCAATGATGTTGACTTATGAATTTGGCAATTGTTTGTCGCAAAGCTTATTAAAAACACCACCTATAAACAACATTAAAAACGTGATTTTCACCAGAGGGGGACTTTAAAAGTCATACAATTTATTAAAATCATATTTTTTGGACCAATCTAATGGATGTTCTGTGTTTTGTTTGGAAACGATTAAATAAATTACTTAAGAAAGAAGCTTATAATTTTATAAAAAGCATATTCTTCTGTTATTTCAGCTTTTAAAATCAACCTATTTACAGTCTATAAGGGTTTATGGAGCATTTTCCACACTAGAATCATATTATCGCGCCTATATTGTTAACATTTTGTGGCTATATTTTGAAATTGGCCCTATTAATTGTAATTGCCTCATTGTAACCCTCATTTTCAAGCTGAAATCACTTTTTGTGATAATCAACGTCACAAGTCTTTGGAATGTAAATTTTAAAACATCATAAATACATTATTAGAATTCACGAATTACCAACTGAGCATATATTCATAATATGCGTTTTATGTAGGCCTAAATAAGCATAATATACGTTTTAACTGCGAGTGAATTTGTGTTTTGTTGTGAATATGTTGTTGCGTTCTTGTGGTAAACGCGCAGCTAAAGCAGAAGGTCGTAATCTTCTTCTCCAGAACAGAATGAGCTTAAATCCAAAAACCCATGAGGGAGTTTGACTTTAATTAGTTTATCTGGTGATGGCGGTTGAATGGCTGACAGAGAGAGTGCGCGCGCTCGGAGATTAGACACGGCGGTTGAGTGCGTGAACGTGAAGGTGCCTGGCGTCTTCGCTGTTCCCCAGAGCCTCTTTTAAAGGCAGATATCGGCAAATTGCTGTCAGAAGGTAACATTAGTCTCTTTAAGACCAGCTCTGCCTCTCAACATGCAGTCTCCGTCGATGACGGACATTATGGGCTTTCGTTTCGCCATTAGGCGTCGGGCCGCTGCTCTCTCGAGTCCCAGTGAGCGCTGAGGCTCGGCCGAGAGGTCTAAAAAGGGTACTAATGAAATAATTAGAGGATGTGCTGGAGTGTGCTGAGCCGCTTTCCATTTATGTTATCTGCCTGCTGCTTTACAGTTGTGTTTTTATGCGTCAAAGCGGTTGCTGATTACGCTAGTCTAATTTACTGGTGATGCTGTATCAGTCTGCTCACTCATCTCCTGTTTTAACAACATGACGCGTAGTCATCAAAGGAAATTGCTGTTTGTTTGTGGAAAGGATTTCTTATCTATATGTGTGATTCGCTTGAAAGAGATTATTTATATTTAAGAACAGTCTTATCGCACATTTTTGTCTTTAAAGTCCGCATTAAATCAAAATGGACAATGTTTTTATGGAATATTGCAGTTGGCTATTTATTATAAATGCTTTACCCCTGCACATCTTTTTTTTTTAATTAATATGCCCTCGAAAATCTTTAATTGAAAAAATAACTTCCCCCTCCCTCTTGTCATCTGTTGCCTTCTCTGATGACGTGTTTACTGGCAAGAGGGCGGGACAACGTGTTACTCACAGGAGATCCACCAATAGCAAACCACAACTATCCAATCAATCGACCCTTCGGCAGTTTGATTGACAGGCGATCTGACCAATCATAACCCTGAGTCCGCCATTTTGTCAGGGGAGTTAGTAGATTAATGTTGGTCAACTTGAAGACTTGACTTTCCACACTTGAAACAACATTCCTTCTGATGTTCATTCATGTTTATTTGATGCTATAAATGAACTAGTATGAAGAGATGTTGGTTCACGAGCCGCTTGAAGGAGCTACAGCTCTGTTTTTCTTTAAAAAATTACAATATTTTAAATATGAACCTGTTTCATATGTCTGTTGACGTGTTGTTAGTGTCCTCTTTGCTCCATGATGTGTTTTTCACTGCGTGAGAACATGATGTGTGGCGTGAGAGCGCATGGTTTGTCGGACATAGCAACAGTAACTAAAGAGGGCGGGTCTTTACGAAGGGTCAATTCTCCTGGTGACAAAATCAAATTCCACACTATAATTTTTCATTCTTTCTTTTTTGAAACAATTTTGTACGTCACAGTTACATCACAACTTCCGTTTCATGCTGACTCTAGCAATTTGTGTTCATTTGTTGTTGTTTGTCTTAGGAAAATTATAACAGTCTGTATGATCATGAAAGTCTTGAGTAGGTCTTTTTAGCAGTATTGTGGGTTGGTTTGCAGGCAGGTTATTTGCAAAACTAGCAAATTATGTCATAACATAATGGCATGAACAACACACAAGCAAACACTTAGCCAACTAAAGACCCAGATAATAGGAGCTAATATGTGCATTTAGCCAATGGACTGTTAAAATATACAGGTACAGGCGGTTTGGGAAAAGCTTTAATTTCCTTTGTCTTTCCATAATGGCTTTCCAAGAATACCTTTTCCATTTCCTGTGAGTTATTTCAGGAAAGATAAATCTGATAAAAACACGACCCAGCTAGCAACGTGGAAATATCATAAGCCATATCACGTCTATACTTGATTGTATTCCTGGAGGTATCAGGTTGCTTTTATTAAATGAAACCTGTGTACTCGCTCAACATTACAGCTTTAATATTGCATTTGTCATGGATTATCACAAAAAGCTTTTTGGAAAAGATGTCACACCTTATGGAAGTGGTTTTAGCGTGTGTGTGCACGTGTGTTTTCCACACTGACCTACTTTAAGTCTTTGGTTTCACCATCATGGGTCTCCCTCAGACACGTCTCTGTGTCTTCTCGGCTGTCTTTGAATGGCAGGGCAGGTTGTAGACGAGCCCCCTATGGTGAAACTGCACTGACTGCTGTGTTATTGCCCCTAATTATCAATTATCAGGGCCAGACCGGCCCACTTGCAGCAGGCTGCTGTGCTAATAAACCTGGGTGATTTGGACCAGCCCTGAGGTGACTGACAGCAAGGCTGGATGGGCTTGGATTCTTCTTCACCGTTAATGTAATCAATGGCGTCACCATATATATATATGTGTGTGTGTGTATATATATATATATATATATATATATAGATATATAAATAGATATATATATATAGCTCCAGTACATTAAAGCAATCACAACATGTTGCCTCTGTTGATCCTGCAGCCAATGAGATTGCTCAACATTTAAATAGTTCTTCTGAACCCCTCCACCTCCCCCATCTCCACCTGCCTAGATCTCCATGGGCGTGTCTGTTTATCTATTAGCAGTAGCAAGCAGCAGCATAGCAGATATAGTCTGCCGAGAGTTGTCATGATTATATATATATATTATGTGTGTAAATATTACTGCTTAAAAGTTGTGAATAATTGTTTGTTTTTCTTTTTTTCAATGTTTATCCTTCAGAAATCATTCTGATGTGCTGTTTTGATGCTCCGATATTAATAATGGTTCTTATTATCGAGATTGGCATCTATTTTTGCTGATTTTTTTCTTTTTGTGGCAATCATGATACTTTTCAGGATTCTTTAATGAATAGAACGTTCAAAAGAACAGCATTTATTTGAAATAGAAATCTTTTGTAACATTATAAATGGCTTTACTGTCACTTTTGATAAAAATATTATTTCCTTTCTTTAAATAAAACATACTTAACGCAAACTTTTGAAGGGTAGTGTATCACAGTTGCCACAAATCAACAGATCAGAATAATTTCTGAAGGTAATGTTGAAATAATGATGCTGAAATTTCAGCTTTGCCATCACATTACATTTTAAAATATATTCAAATAGAAATCATTTCTGTTAATTTCATAATATTACTGTTTTTACTGTATTTTATACAATTATTTTATTGACTGGTAGTGTATATATATATATATATATATATATATATATATATATTACTATATATATATATATATATATATATTACTATATAAATAATTTTCATTGCATAAAAAACTGCCTTTTCATTGATATTCTCTCTTAAGCAAATATCCTTCATTCCTGATCTTGCATTTTTGCATTATTTTTTTAGACCGTTGTAAAGGATCACTGGTCTGTATGTTTAAACACCATGATTGTGTTGATCAATGTATAAGGATACTTCTACATGAATGCTTTTAGCCACTCGCAATCCCAGGCTCTATGTTATTTGAGCATTATCTGACACACTAAATGTTTTACTGTGTGTTTGTGTGTGATTGAGCAAAACAGAAATTCCCAAGTTGCCAGTTGTGGGAATGCATGACACAAGATATATTTATTTTTATAAGCTTTATCAAAACGAGTCGATTGGACAGACGGGTTCATATTCTCAGTAATTCTGATGTGGTTTTGGAGGCATGTTTGTCTGCGTCATGATAGTCAGATGAGCGCAGTGAGAATCACTATTGTCTGCATGAAATGCTGAATACCGATGCATGATCGCTGTCGTTTGTGTTGAATGTTTCACCTGAAGGCCTACAGGACACTGTGTTTCAATGACAAACACAAATGATTGTGTGAAGGCTTTTGTTTGTACATTTGAATCGATTAATTCAGGAATATTCTGATGCATTTTGATTTTGAAAATAAAATATGATGGAATTGAGGACTGTTATTTGACTTATTTGTTCTATTGGTTGGCCAACATGTTTTGAGGGACATCAGTTTGCAGCTAGTGTATGTTTTAGAAGTTGTACAAGAAAAACACTGATGTGACATCAAGCATGAACGTGAAAGGGTTTAATTAGCTGTTTACACTGGATGCAATTTCAAAAATGTACTCTGCACCTTTGAACACAAAACTATTAGACCTTATGTAGCTCCGCCCCTTCTCAGCGCTGCCCTCATTGTCTTCTGTCTTCCGGTTTGTATTACCACAGCATTAAAGTAAGCTATTGCGTATTTATAAATGAACCGCTCGTTTTTAAATCTTCACGGTCTAATGATATTAATGACATCCGCTTCAAACACTACACTGCCCATGATAACTTGCGTTAACTCTACAATAAGATTTCACCAGCTAATTACTCTTTGACAGCGATAGAAATTATACAGAGCTAATGCAAAAAACGGAAGTTCAGAAACCAAATTGTAAAGATGGCGACGCGCTTGTTTCTCTGGCGCATAAGGTCTATAGTTTTTAACAGTTGGAATGGCTTTTATTTAATATTTTCCGTTTTCATTTTAGATTTAGTAAGTTTTTTGTTTTTGTCATTTTTCTTTGTTTTTTTTTGTAATGTCTAGATTTTATTTATTTTTATTTCATCTTTACTTATTTTAGTACATTAAGTTAATGAGAAATGTTTTTTTATGGTGTTAGTTTTAGTTAACAGTAATAACCCTGACTCAGACCCCCCCCCAAAAAAAAATAGTGAACTAAAACTGATCACCATCAAATAAAGCATTTGGACTATAGTCACTATTGCGCTGTCTATTGAATTAATTGAAATTATAGAATAAATAAAAAATGGTTAGTGATTTATTTGAATAAATTTGTTTCTCATTCAGCAAAGAACTGTTTTTAGGAAAGATTATCGTGTGATTGTATTGAAACAAATGCTTATATATATTCAGTATGATAACAGTATATAGGGCAAGTTGTTCACATCAAGAGCAGAAACAAAATGCACACGGGTTAATTTTTCTTTTAAAATTCATTGATATGATGAGGGCTCTGCTGTTGTTCGCATTAGAGGATTAGAAAAGAATACATTTAATTATTCAACACAGTGTAGGCTTTGAAATAAATCCTGAGCATTCATGAATTTCAATAAAGAAGCATTAAGCTCAACAACAGAGAGACGTATATCAAATCTTTGAGATTTAAGCTGAAGAATGTTCCCAGTGGTCCTGGTGTGTTTTCAACTGGTTATTTCCTTGGTGACGGTTTCCAGGGAGCTGCTTTTAACTCCCAGATCAACTCTTACATCAGGTCAGATAAACAAGAGCACTTGAGTGGTTAAAGTGCCCTATAAATACCCAGACCCACCCATAATGTACATCCTCATGTTTTATAGTTATCATTATGCAGCAATATTTCCTGGATGTCTCCACTTATGAAATTTTATATATATATATATATATATATATATATATATATATATATACATATATATATATATATATATATATATATATATATATAACTAAATAAGGTTCTTCTGTCCTTTCATAACCCTTCTTCGCCCTCCCTGCTGAATCTGTTAATCAATTAGTACTGATTGGTCAGATCTTGATCTGACAGAATTCTCTAAGATGGTCAATTTAATAATTAAAAGGTCATTTTAGGACTTTGGCAACAATAATGGCTGAAACGTATTATAACGTATAGGCTTCCAATTTTGTTTATTAATTTTGTTTTCTCAGATTGGGTGGGGAACATCTATGAGCTGAGATCTTCATGTATGTCTTTTAGGTCTTTCCCGAGTCTATGTTGTCTTGTATATGTGCACAGATTACAGTTCCAGTACTGTATTGAGCCTACAGGTGTTTTGGAAAGAAGAAGTTCTTTCTTTGTATAATTATGAATCAAGTGCACAGATGTCATTGAGTATTTGAGGATTCCACACTGAACTCTTGCACTTGTCTCTGTTTGACACCTACGCACACAACCGATTGAAGGAACAATGCTGATTTATTTATTTAATCATCTTTTTACATTTGTAATCAGGACTGAGAAAAGCCTATAGCAACCAAGCTTTTCCAATCTAATGATCTCAAACTGTTATTAAGATCTATATTATTTGGCCATTAGTTAAATACTGCAGTAATATTGAATTCACTGGAAGTCCAGATGGGTAATTCTCAGGAAATGGTGTAATTTCTGGAACAAAGTTATTATTTTAATAATTTCATTTGTCCCATTGCCCAAGTACTACACTGTAAAAACCCAATAAGTTACAGTAAATCAAACCATTTGAGGAAACCGATTGCCTTTAATGGTTTCAGTTCATCAAACTCAAAGTAATAAAGTTACTTAAGACTGAGCAAAAACCAACTTTGGTGCAAAGCAATAATGACAGAGCAGGATATGAAAGCTATAAAAGCATAATATACGCTATAAAAAAGTTATTTCTCGGAAAACCATGGAATAAGTTCAAATTTCTTTTAAATATGTTGTGGTCAGCCATAAACGTAAGATACTAGATTAAATTAATTTCTGTAACTTAAATCACTAGAGTTAAAATTGCATATTATTTCTAGTAACTTGTTCCAATTGAGTTCTGCTTCATTTTTGAGTTCACTTAACAAATATATGATCAGTTGAATCAACTTTTTAAAAGTTAAGTAAAATGAGAGATTTTCGCTATTAGGTGAGGGCCATAACCGGCATATACAACAAATACAAATTTTTCCTTGACCAATTGACCCTTCGCAAACAGTTTGAGTGACAGGCAATCTAACCAATCATAACCCCGAATCCGCCATTTTGTCTGACAATGCAGTCAGGGGAGTTAGTAGATTAACATTGGTGAACTTGAAGTTGAAAAATTGTGTGTCCTCACGTCTTTCCGCACTTGAAACAACATTCCTTCTGATGTTCATTCATGTTTATTTGATGCTATAAATGAACTAGAATAAAGAGATGTTGATTCACGAGCCGCTTGAAGGAGCTACAGCGATCTGTCACGACACATTAAAGAGACACTATACGCTATTTATTGTTTAAACTTCTCTAAAAAATTACAATATTTTAAATATGAAACTGTTTCATATGTCTGTCAACGCATTGTCAGTGTCCTCTTTGCGCCGTGATGTATTTTCTGATGTGTGGCGTGAGAGCGCATGGCTTGTTGGACATAGCAACAGTAACTAAAGGGGGCGGGTCCCTTTAGACCCTTTGCAAAGGGTCAATTCTAAATCTTTTTTTTATGCCAAGCTTGTTATATTCGGAATGTTTTGAGTTTGAAATGTATAAAATTGTGACTATAAATGTGTTAAAAATCCATATGTGTGGTATTTGGAGTATTTTGATTCATGGACACAGATATACACTTGCAGCATTGACGTGATTCTGCGAGTCACAGTCCTCTGTACTCATGACGGGGGTTTCCACTGTAATTGGAGCCTCTAATAGAGAATCCTTCAGAGAAAATACCTCCACTCTAGCCATCCTATCCTCTCTCTGTTGGCAAGGACTCTGAAATATCTAAGAGAGAGCAACATCGTGAAAACATCTTAAGAGGGACGTAAGCATGACTAAAGGTGTTTGTGGGGGTTGTTATAGTGGGAACCTGAGCAAGTGAGTCATTTGAACCAGTGGATGAGCTGGCATTCCTGCCTGGAGCACCTGAGTGTTCACTCATTTCATCTGTAAAAACTTCCTACACTTTGGTCTTCATTTGGACATTATTGTTTTATACAGTGCTAGAAAACAATCCCATCGATTTTATTTTCAAACGTATTCCGGCTTTTCCATCAACAAACTATTTTCAAGTATCAGCTTTGACATAAACGGTTCTTTCTTGCTTGTGTAGTGAATCGATTCGTCCAAAACAGCTCTCCTTGTCTTAGTGAAAGTCTGATTCACTTCGTTCCAAATGGTTCTCCTTCTATTGTTGCCTATAAGTGCACAGAAAAGTCTAAATATTTTGGTGAACAGGGTCGTTCCCCCTCTCTTGTGTGTAGTGCTGGAAATCTAAATCATTTTAGTCAATCGCTTCGACCTGAGCTGGCAAATGATTCATTCTTATGAATCGGTTCATCCGGTTAGACTCATCCTTGTGAAAAATCTAGAATTTTCTCTCATGTAGCACTTGAAAGTTAAAATCTTTCTAGTAAAATGTCCAAATGGTTCTTTCTCTTTTATATGTAGCGTTGAAAAGTCCGAGTTACTCTATTAAATCAGTTTGTACTAAACGGTCCCTTTAAATATTTGTAGCGTTTTAAAGTTCAAATAATTCTAATAAATCAATTCATTCACCTAAACGTATTTTCCTCCTTCATTTGTAGTGTTGGAATGTCTGAATCACTCGAGAAAATCATCAGTTTGGTCTTCTGTCTCTCATACGTAGTGCTGCCAGATCCGATTAATTCTGAATTGGTTTGTCCTAAAAGGTCTTCTCCTGTTGCGCAGGAATTTATATATATATATTAGGGGTGTAACAGTACATGTAATCGTCCAGAGCTGTCACGCGTCCCGGTTTGGTGCATACAGTCAGATGACAAATACAGTCAGTCGCAGACGATCCACACTCCAGTCCAGAACGGGGCGTGTGTGGTAATGCAATGCTGTTTGCTAACCGCCACAACAGGAAAAAGAGCAGAAGAATAAGAACAGATGATCAATGCATAGATATGTTTATATGTAATCTCACCAGTGTTTCAACCGTGGAGAGACATAAACAAAACAGCTTGAGATTAATATCTCACGTAGCTTTACATTCACCTCAGGCAAGTCATTTAGTGTCCACAGCAACTCTAGAGAGGAGCTTTTCACTAAATATATGCTCTATATTAGCTTATATATTCATTATATTTACTTTACCTGTTAGTAATGTCTTAATTATTTAATACATGAAGACATACATAAAACAAGTTATGACAGTAACTGTGTTCAATGATTATATTTCAAAAATGAATTGGAGTAGAAACAGAAATGAAAAATATTTTTATTATTAGACTTAGAAGTTAATGCAAAGCCTTAATTATGTGCATTTTCAATGTTTTATTTTTTTATTTGATTGTATCTAAAAATAAATAGCAACTGAATTTAATAGTTTTGGCTCTATTGTTAATTGTAACATTTAATAATTGTGTAAGAAAGATCTCCTTGTATATAGTTTACATCATTAGCTGAGATAGATTTTTTTTGTCCTTAAGAAAATGTTAATTATGATTGAATTTATTTAAAGAGAGAGACACAATTTGTTCAATAAACCACTTTTTAATAATAAAGAAGAAAAAAGAAGCAATTTTATGTTTAGGTTTCTCCCTCCTGTTGTACTGAACCCGTACCAAACGGGTCACTTCAATACGGAGGTACGCACCGAACCGTCATGTTTGTGTACCGTTACACTTCTATATGTGTGTGTGTGTGTGTATGCATAAACACACTTAGCTTGGTATTTTATTACCTAATACACTGACATTGAAACATGGTCCAATTACTTTTTCAGGCCACTGCATACAATGCATTATAGGCTACGTAATTCAGGATGCATTTATATGGAATTCAAGGTCAGACATAGTTTCTGATACTGTACAGTTTCCTTCATGGACATGGAAATATATAGGATGGGAGCACCTCTAATCAGACAAATAAGTCTGTTGACTTACTGATTAAAGTCTCTGAGTTCTTGGATGAGCTCTTTGGAGGAGAATGAGATGATCTTGGCAGACTGTAAATGTTTTGATTGTTCCACTTTCTGATAGCTTACTCAAAACATTGTAAAAGCTCTCCAAACAGCACAGATTTGTCTCTAAGCCTTCCACTGCTGATTATTGTTCTTCCACTGAAAATCGTTGTTCACGTGGTCTCTCCAGGGAGCCAAAGTCTGCAATGAGACCCAACGAAAACCTGCCGTCCTTTCCATGACGCAGCAAAGTGAATAAGACTGAATGAATTTACTGCAGAGCGTGACTTTTCTTGTCATCTGTTTCACTTCACTCTGCAATACAGGATTCATAGAAATAGCGTGTTTTACACACTTTAGGTGTGAAACTGATTCTGCATATGCCATAAACGAGTTTGGTGTGCTCATGTGTTGATTGATTTGTGTTTTCATACTTAGTTTAGCATGTTTAGAAAATGATCTTTTCTAAGTGCAAAATGTCTCATTCAGCAAATAATCAAATTGCAGCAAAGAAATTGTCATCATTTTAGCATTGAATATATTCAATTTTACAATACAGTACCTGGACCATTTCAAGCTGCAATGGATGGTTGTATTTTGGAAAACTCATAAAATTCCATTGCAACCCTGTTTGGCTAACTTGTGACAGCATTTTTGGTCCAAATTGTGTATTATGTTCAAAATAATTTATTTTTCTTGGTCTGTGTGACTCGCCCCTTGTGTTGGATAAAATGTAATTGTACGATCTGAGGAATGACACTCACTTCAGGTTGTGAATGTTTACTTGGAAGAACACACTGTCCAAAGCCTAGAACAATTTGTGGTTTCTGAAATGAAGTTGGGAAGAGCAATTGTTGCCACATAACGTTCAGCTGAGCACACATGGCTTCCCTCCCCAGTGCTTGATCCCTTGTTTTTCAGTTCTGCCGTCTCCAGGGACCTGATTAGTCTGCTTCATTTTTCAACATTTTAACAAATAGACAATGTTATGCAGGTATTTCAGTTGAAATATTTCGAGTATTATGAAGGATTTTCTATTTTTTGTTTCTGTTTTTGTTGTTGTTGTTGTTATTGCATTATTAATTAAAGAAAACATTAAATTAAAAGAAAATTTGACTACATTTACACTTAAAAATCTGCTTTATTAAAGAAAATCTCTGATTACAGTAAAACAGCTTTACATTACACATTAAAAACAAATTTTACTAACTCACTTTTGGGAGAAAGTATACTTTTGTGAAGAAACTGGATTTTTGTGTGTTTCATGATTGAATTTCATCGAAACACCCAATTGACCCTTCGCAAACAGTTTGATTGACAGACGATCCGACCAATTATAACATACATATATATAATAATATACAAATATAATAATTATACAAATGTTATTATATTTGTAAGTTCCTTTAGATAAAAACAGCTGCAAAATAAATAAATGTAAATGAGCTTTCATCATCAACACGCAGAACAACTACATAATTGACCCTTCGCAAACAGTTTGATTGACAGGCGATCTGACCAATCATTACCCCCGAATCCGCCATTTTATCTGACAAAGCAGTCAGGGGAGTTAGTAGATTAACGTTGGTGAACTTGAAGTTGAAAAATTGTGTGTCCTCATGTCTTTCCGTGCTTGAAACAACATTCCTTCTGATGTTCATTCATGTTTATTTGATGCTATAAATGAACTAGTATGAAGAGATGTTGATTCACGAGCCGCTTGAAGGAGTTTCAGCGATCTGTCACGACACATTAAAGAGACACTATACACTATTTATTGTTTAAACTTCTCTAAAAAATTACAATATTTTAAATATGAAACTGTTCAAAAGTAACCTGCTCTGTCTTGTCTGTCGACGTGTTGTCAGTGTCCTCTTTGGTCCAGGATGTATTTTTCACGGCGTGAGAACATGATGTGTGGCGTGAGAGCACATGACTTGTCGGACATAGCAACAGTAACTAAAGGGGGCGAGTCTTTGCCAACGGTCAAATTTATTTATTTTTTCTCTCTCTTCAGAAAGTCATTATCAGATTTATAATTTCAAAATGCTTCTTTCTACGTAATTTATTCTTTATTATGAAGTTTAGGCCTTGTTTTAGGAGCCAAAAATTCAGAATATTCCTAGTATTTCAGACATTTTGGATGTAAGGGGCTTCTCTTCATCCATTCATTCATGGTTTCCCTGCCTCATTCTCTTTCCTCTTTCATCCCAATGTCTAGACTTCTGAGCACGTGCCAGCGTTGCCATTGGCAACCACAACTAAACAGATGCGGCAAGTGGGAACACAACACCTGGACCTCATTTCTAATTATCAAAGGAGGACGCAACGGGACGCTGGAATCCCAGCATAGTGAGCCATGACTTCAGCCAGACAGGACTGCCCAGCTTCCCCTGACTAAAATGTAAAGTTCACATATCCACGTGATATTTAATATTAGAGTGGACGTGGCCATTTGCTTCTAGTGTATCAAAAAGTATCAAAAGCTGTCCTTTATGCGGCTTGATATTTCAAATTGTTATTTGTTATCATATTATTGTATTTTATTATCATAATCATAAACACTCTGGTTTGTATCGCAATTATTTTTACAGCTTACCGCATTTTGCTACAACGGCCAATGAATCGGAAGTTTCGCTCGTTCACAGAAATTAGCTCACTTCTGTGTTGCAAAATAAGGTGGATAGAGTAGTGCACTTCTCTGTTTTTCTGTTTTCAGTCTTTCGGAATGCTGTCTGGAGTGTTTAGAAAATTTTACAGGAACGGTTTGAGCAACATCGGGTGCACCTGGTCTCGTGAAATGTTTCTTTGGCCGTTATACAACCTTGAAAAGCAATTACCAGGAGTAATGATTCCCATGAGGAGGCTGTTTAGATCTTTACATGGAGGAATCTTTTGGTTTTCTCCAAACATTAACACATCTGAATGGTTGGAAATCAGACTTTCTTTCTTTTATTTATTTATTTTTTGTAGTAGTAAAGAATCTTAGCCCATCTAAGCCTACATACTACTAGTCAAAGATTTGGAATGATTGAGGTTTTTTATTGTTTTTCTTACAATTTAAAAGAACCGTTTTCTATATTAATACATGTTTAAATGTAATTAATTCCTGTGTAAAAGCTGTATTTTCAGCATCAGTTCTCAAGTCTTCTGTGTCACATGATCCTTATGATGCTTCAGAATTCACTCTTAATTTTTTTATTCATTCTAATAAATTACATTGTATATATATAAAATGTATAAATATATCAATATATATATATATATATATATCACAATATTTATGATCAAATAATTGGAGGCTTGGTGATGAATAAGACACTCAAAAATATTAAAAAAATCTTAATTATGCCAAACTTTCATCTAGCAGTGTAAATTTAGTAGCCTACAAAAATAAAAAAATATATAAATTACATTTACATATAAATGAAATTTAAATAGAATGAGCGTTCATGTAAAAACAGATATAATAATTTTTATGAAAATATTTTATACTTTAATCAAAGTGCTAAATGATAAGGATAAATAAAAACGAATAAATAATTGGATGGACGTGTTTATATAATGATTTGTCTGTATATGTGTGCAAAACCGTCCTGTTGAAAAAGGCAACATAAACCAGCATGAAATCCACGTTGGTCCAGGCTGGTTTATACTGATTAGAGCTGTAAAGTGCTGGTGACCAACAGTGTTGGATTTTTCAGCAGGGTATGCAGTCAAATCCCCCTCTGGCGACGGTATATATACAGTTTTAAAATCAACTCGTCCTCATAATCTGACTTTTACAGCTGACGCATACTTTAATTGGTAGTCTACCTCATAAGACTCGCCAGTAAAGCTGTGATTCAGTTATTCCAAAGTTAAACTCTGTTCTCATGCGGTGTGTCTATTTGTTGTTTGTTAAGAGCAGGTGCCGGACAGGACAGAAAGCAGGAAAACACACCTCACTTCACATTCTCCACTCAAGGACATGCTGATAATGGCCCACGGCAATGTTTGCACATGTGTGTGTGTGTGTGTGTCTCCACCCTGCAGATGAGCATTTACTCACTGGCAGTCGAAAATGAGTCTTGCTAAATCACGTATTAGCCTAATGGTTTTAATACGCTTTTCAAATAAGTGTCAGGCCTGCTGTAGTGTCAAACACATGGTGACACTGTAAGACTGACAGGCCTATTAACACTTCACGTGTCGCTTAACAGCGTTTGCTTTTAATGCATAATGTGTGTGTGTGTGTGTGTGTCTGTTTGAGGAGGTTTGTTGCTTGCAAAGGTTTTGCTGCAAAGTGTGTGAGGGAGAGAGAAAGTCGCTCATGCGCCGCTCTGCCATTAACCTGTACCTCTTCCTCATTAGTGCTGTATCTCTGTTGCCATGGTGGTCTATTAGAGAGCTCAGATTAAAGCATCATTTGCATGTGAATGTGGTGTGTGTGTGTGTGTGTGTGTGTGTGATTATGGGTATTTTTTAAGAGTAGAACTGGGACAGGAGTAGCTTACAGTCTCGGTGTTGTGTTAACAGAAAACAAACGGCAGTGACGTCGGCTTTTGATAGCACAAACCCTATAATTATGATGAATGTACAGTGACTCCAAAGAGGTCTGAATGTCATTGCTTTAGATGACAAAACATCAAAATTCTGCAGGATCTTTCCTTATAATTTGCGGTTTCTTCAATATCATTATTTTTCTTTTTAATCCATATAATTGTTTTGGTCATTTTTAGTAGATGTACTGTATAAACACAGTTCACCTCAAGCAGGGTTATTTTAGTATCATTAAGATTTTATTTTTATATTTTCCGTTTTGTCATTTTTTTTTTTAAATAAGAATGGTTTAAAAGTTTTTATTATTCCTAATAAATTCTTTTATTAGTTTTATTTCACTTTATATAACAAGTGAAACTACAGTGGATATAAAAAGTCTACACACCCCTATTAAAATAACTAAACAAAAATCAGTCATAACAAAACCTTTACACATTTAATGTGTACATTTAAAAGTACAACCTATGCAATGCCACTGAAAACCAAAAGTGACACATTTCCGAAAAAAAAACCCAACTTGGTATAACTAACTGCACAAGTGAACTAGTTCAGACACCGTTTTTATTAGAGCACTCACTCAGTTTTCTAAAATCTGAACTTAAACTTATTTTATTTAAAGGTACACTATTTTTCTTTTCAAAATTTTAACAACATTTAAATAATGAGTCAATATCCATCTTCCAAAACATGTTTTTGTCTTATCCTGATTCACTATGGTAAGTCAGTGATAAGTGTTTATGTTTTAGACAGGGCGGGATGGTTTTCATGGGAATTTGTTTGAGAAAAGTTGCTCCGTCTACTTTGACGCGTGTATGGTGTGGGAGTGGCATCGGTTAGTTGAACTTGTTGTCACAACGAGCAAGAAAGGTTGACAGGGATCACGCTAAAAATCCCCAACCTCTGGTGAATCACCTGATTTAAATATTGCTGAACAGAGGAGAGTCTGCCAGCAAGAAGAAAATGCGAGAGAGCTCGTGATTAAGCGAGAATCTATCTTTCTATTCTACTTTCTATCTATTCTTTTTTATTTTTTATATTTCAAGCGCTCTGAAAGCATGTTCTCTCTCTGCTGATCCTGAAATTACCGTAATCATAGTAATAGGAGCACACAATTTTTTTTTTAGCAGTTGGGTTGACCGTATATCTTCAAACCGCGGCTGGTTTGAGGGACTCGCCTGTCAGTGGCGTCATATCCACGTTACCCTCGGTTTCCTCTATGTTTTATTAGACAAGGGAACAACTGTTTGGTTACATTTACAGACAGAAAGCGAATTATTGTTATATAGCTCACACGTTTAAATCTAGTTTTCTTGATTTTCCAAGAGTACATGCTTTTGCCATGAGAAAAAAGTAGCTAAGTAATACGGCATTTTCTCCACCATACAAAACATTTTAAAATTAATTGCTTGCCATTTAGCAACACAAGCCATCCAGCATTTATTAATATGATATTCTAATATCGATATCTTACTGCAGTGTTTAACAAGTGTCTCACAGCAGCCGCCTTATATTAAACATAATTTATGTTAAATAAACAAATTTTCAACACACAAATGTATCTAATATGATAAACAGTGCCGTGTTACTTGACTGGAAGAAGCAGAAGCAGACTGTGGCATAATAAAAGTTTGTCTCTCATTAGCAATCGCTCCAGCTCCTACAACACTCGGCCCTGCTCTGCTTCATACTACAGTAACGTTAATAATCTCATCCATGAACATGATTTCTGCCCATCCCGTCCCATCCCGATTCTTTTCCACCAGCTGTGAGGTGAAGACCACATGTCCCAAGATTCCACGCTCAAACTCTGCATCATCAAACTAGGCCTTTGTTTTGAATAGGTGACCTCTAGCGGCGAAAAATCAACATATTGTTGCTTTAACGTTTATTTTACTTCAAGCAACGAAAATGTTTTTTAATGGTTCTAGATTAACTAGCCTAGCCATGTTATTGTTCACCATATTAACAATGGACGCGTTCTACTAATGTTTCACAACAAACATTTTGTGACTTGAGTGTATACTCAAATACTTTTGGCAGTCACTGTACATATTAAACGTGTTTTTAATTTCAGTTTTGTCCGCTAGAAAGTAGACTGTTGCACCTGTGGTTTGGCGGCCTCTTTGCAGATTGAGAATCACAGCTCTGCGGTGGACAGCTGACAGCATGCAGCTGTTTGCCAGCTGCTTCCCTCCTGCATTTGTTTCATATTAATATGTTTGTGTTAGTGAGTATGTGAACGCGTTGGGTATAGTATACACTAGGAATAATTCCACAAACAGTCATTTCTTTAGCTAAAAAGACGGTATAAAGTCAGAGCTGTGGCCTAGTGTGCTGACACCACAGACTATTCACAGTCCAGTGTTTGGGATTGACAGTTGTGTTTAATAACAGGTACGAGTCTCAAACTGTTTCAGGCCCTTAAGTTAAGGGGCGGTCACCCTACACTTAATAGTAGCATAAACATTAACCCAACCAATACTTAAGCTTAATTTATTTAAGCTAGTTGCAAAGACAACTAATTTATTTCAGCTTGATATACTAAAAAAAAACTAAAACTGAAATAAAAATGAATAAAAACTATATAGACATATACAATACAATATAGACATATGAAAAATACAATAAAAAAAATTGCCAAAAACACAAAATTACTAGTAAATCCTATTTTACGTAGAGCTGCTTCACAGAAAGTGTGCCAGTTCTTTTTTTTTGCATCTTATTGCACATGAATATAGTGTAAAAGCACTTGAATGAATGCTAGCTTGATCATATAGTGTAGCGCAGCCAAAGGATGGCAGAAAAAAAAACCCAACGCAGCGTTAATTGCATTAAATATTTTTAACGCGTTGAACTGAAGAAAAAAAAACTGATCGCAAAATGACATACATTTTTACATCCCTAAAATAAATATATTTATTTTATTTATTTATATAAATATATACATTTATTTATATTTAATGATTAAAGGAAATGCACGTTTTATATGTATATATTTATTAATAATAATAATAAGTAAAAAGATTATTTAAAAAAACTAACAAATATTAAGAATAAAATTCAATGATTCTGTTCATTTACACTGAATCACTCCAGTTTATGACAGAAGTTTAGCACTCTTGTGCCGCTGTTGTCTCCTTTACTACGTACTAACATGCATGTGTTTTTCCTCATTTGTAAGTTGCTTTAGATAAAAGCAGCTGCAAAATAAATAAATAAATGTAAATGAGCTTTCATCATCAACACGCAGAACAACTACACAATTCTGCAGGAACGCCTCTTTCGAAAATCTGTCTTCATTTGAAGTTCATGAGAATTTTGCTGCTGATAGTACAAGTAGGATTGGCGGAGGACCTTTAATGAGTCATGATGTATACAGGAATGATTGTGAGTCATTTTCCAAAGGATAATGAACACCTCTCCACGCCTTTAACCATAACACCCCGAGCCCTCAAACTCTGCAGCCCACCCTCACCACATCGCACCGATTCTCTCTGTGTGGGGCTTCACTTAAGAGATCTAGATCTTCATAATCACAATATCCGCCACTCGCAGCGGGAGAAACATCATCAATGAATATTAATGACTCAGAGGTGGCAGCTGAGCACATCAATGCTACGTCAAACCCCTTTCCGGTATGAACTGGAGAAAAGTGGATTATACGCAGCATCTTTCAGCAGCTTTCCAAATCTCATTTGCTCTTATGCATTTTAATAAGACTGGAGCATGTTGCTGCCAAAAGAAGCTGCAAATGCCAGTGATTCCATCTTCATGTGTTTTTCTTTCCATTGGGTGTGTTTTCAGACGTCTGAGTCATCAGTAGCACCTCTGTGACTTTAAAATTCACAGAATTGTCAAGGCGTTTCTTTCCGAATACAGTTATGGTGATATGAATGTGGCTAAACACTAACATTTAATAGAAAAGCACACTTTGAAACCGCAAAAATGTATTTGCTTTCAAATTACACAGTTTCATATTGACTATACATTGTTGTTGTGTCAAATATTTCTGTGTCTAATATAGAAGACATTAAATCAGATTGCTTACAGTACTGCATACTAATGCTGACTTTTCAGGTTCTGTCTGAAAAACTCGGGTATGAATGACAGCATGTACAAATTTCTGCATGCAATTGACAATTTAAATACCAAAATAAATACTGTGTAGGCTACTATTTATGCTTTGCAAAATAGTATTCGAGCAGTAATATATACTGTACATAGAATATTGTAATAATTGTAGTAAAGCTAAAAATATGGTTACATTAGTAAATATGATCATTCATATGATACTATCTACAATAGATAGTGAGAGATGGAGAGAGAGAGATAAGGACAGATGGATGGAAAGAGACAGAAAGAGAAACAAAGAGAGACATGGATGGATGGATGATAGACAGACAGGCAGAGAGAGACAGAAAGAGACGAATGGATAGACATAGATAGACAGAAAGAAACAAGCAGATGGATGGATGATAGACAGACAGAGAGAGACAGACAGATAGATAGATAGATAGATAGATAGATAGATAGATAGATAGATAGATAGATAGATAGATAGATAGATAGATAGATAGATAGAAAGAAAGGCATCGGCAGATAGACAGATGGATAGATAGATAGATAGATAGATAGATAGATAGACAGATGGATAGATAGATGGATAGATAGATGGATAGAAAGAGATAGATAGATGGATAGAAAGATAGATAGATAGAAACAGAGAGACCGACAGATAGATAGATAAAGAGAGGCAGAAAGGCATCGGCAGAGAGATAGATAGATAGATAGACAGACAGACAGATAGATGGATAGATGGATAGATAGATAGATAGATAGATAGATAGATAGATAGATAGATAGATAGATAGATAGATAGATAGATAGATACATAGATACATAGATAGATAGATACATAGATAGATAGATAGACAGACAGACAGATATATAGATGGATAGATAGATAGATAGATGGATAGATAGATAGATAGATAGATAGATAGATAGATAGATAGATAGATAGATAGATAGATAGATAGATAGATAGATAGATAGATAGATAGATAGAAGCGAATACAATAGTACTTAAACTTCAATTTTAATTTTAATGAATTTCTCATCGTGTTTATTCAGTTTATTGCAGCATAGATTTCCATTATCTCAGGGTAGGGGAGCCTCAGCAGAGCAGAAAACAGATTGTTTTTGTGTGGCAGATATTTATGAAACCCCAGGAGCGTATAGAGGAACAGGAGAGCATTCTGAAGGACTCTTGTGGCTGGATGCTGTGATAGGCTATAGGGGATAGAGGTCAGAACAAAGCCTTTGTTTCAGCGTTCTGCGTCGTACCTGCGTCAGTGCTGTTTGTGAGTATGTGCCCTCCTCCCGGCTCCAGGAAGAGTAAGAAAAGCTCACGAGTGAGGGTTTTGTAAACATTGGCTTATTCTGCTTCTCTATGTGAATCTTATGCAATAGCAGGGAATTCACGTGGCTCGGAGGTGCATAACATACATACAGTGTTGACATTGAAAGATGTGTCACTGGACAAATAAACAGTGCCAAAGGGAAAGAACTTGAAAATAGATTATAAATAGAAAAGGACTATAAATATACAAATAAATGTGCTGTGTGTGGGCTCTGGTTATCTTATTGTGAGGACAATGATGAGATTTAATTTTGGCCAATATGCAAAATTTGCCATCACAATGCATTGTGGTTGCTAAGGTCTTCCACATGGTTGCTAGGTGGTTGCGCATAAACAGTCCATCTCTAACATTTTAGTCTGTAAATAGGCCGGAAAAAAAAAATCTTACACACTTGTTTTTATCTTGTTTTCCAATACAAATATATTTACTGTATTTGAGAAGCAAAATGACTTTAGATATCGAATCGGAGCGCCAAAGTCACGTGATTTCAGTAAATGAGGCTTCGTTAAGTGTTTCGAAGTTTCAATAGTTCCCTTGACTTTGGCAGTTTGATACACGAACCGAACCACTGATTCAAAACAAATGATTCATACATTTCGAAGCAGTGTTTTGAAATCGGCCTTCATTAGATATTGTTGAAAGTCCTTTTTTTTTTGCCACACAAAAAGTATTCTCGTCGCTTTATAATATTAAGGTTGAACCACTGTACTCACATGAACTGATTTAAATGTTTTATTGCTCTCTGGGCATCTGAAAGTGTAAATTGTCTTGTTGTCAATAGAGACTCACTGAACCATCGGATTTCATCAAAAATATCTTCATTTGTGTTCTGAAGATGAATGAAGATCGTACGGGTGTAGAACGACATGAGGGTGAGGAATATTCTGTTGTGTTGTCATGCACCATTAATTCACTTAATAGAAAAACAATAGCCACCATTTTTAACAGATTTATTTTTTTCATTTGCTTTTATTTAGATGGTATGGTTGGAGCGAGGACAGGAAGTGAAGTGGGAGAGAGAAAGCACCAAAAGCCGCGACTCAAGCTCGGCTCGCCAGAAGCCCAAATGACTGGAGTTCTATCGGCTTCGGCCAATAGCCACCATTGTACAAAAACAAACACACCATCTTGAAAGCATGAAACCCCCCAAAATCCATATGTTTTGTTTGATGCTCAACGAATCAAAGAGAACCGGAGAAACAGAAGTCTTGCCTGCGGACTCTGATGTCAAAGGCCTGACAGCTGAAGGAATTTATATTGGGAACAAATACAACAAATCAAAACACCTCCATCCATGTTTTCCAGAGGTACTGTAGGCATGTAAACCATAATTGAGCTGTGCTTGTAAACTTCTTCAGTCTCGTATTGATTTATGGCCGACAGCTACTGTGACCCCCACTGGAATAGCAAGAGACCTGCTGGAAAATAATACAATAAAAATAACAAAGCATCTATTTCAAACAAAATATCTATCCTGTTTTTACTTCACTCCTCAGACGTTCTCACCTGGATGATTTGAATACAAGCTTATTGATTTACCATTATCTTCAATGGGAATGAAAAATCCATGGCTTTCTCTTTAAATAACTATCAGATGTGCTGAAGCAAATGTGTTAGACGTGCGGTGGGAGTTGGAGTCAATATAACATGTGATACTCTTATCAAATGTGGTTTGTTTGAAACAAAAACAAGATTGGCCCTCTGTGACTATTGGCTTACCTGCAGTTTATTAGTAACCAAACACATTTTAGCATGTAATGTATATTTGTCGGTCATATGAAACTGGTAATATTTCTCCACTAAAAAAATCTAGGCATAGTTTGGATTATTTGATTTTATTTAAATAATCATATGTTCAAATAACCATTTTCAAATTTAGTGAATCTGTTCATTGTGAAAACAATCACATTTCTTTATCCATTAAAAATACGAACAATGTTAAAACATGACTAGCTTTGAAACAACCAATATTCAATTAGTTAAAATGTATGAGATTGAAAAAAAAAAACTTTGATTTATTGATGAGAAATATATAAACCTGGTTATTGTGCTTTTAAAATGCATTCAGGGTTCTGGAGGCTTCCAGCTAGATCAAACTACGTAACTTCATAGAGCTTGAAATAACTATTGTATTTGAGAGATATCAAGTGAAACTTTGATATTTTTATATAGTGCTTTATACAGTACAGATTGTTTCAAAGCAGCTTTACAGTGATAAGCGGGAAAATAATGATTCAATGATCCAAAACAGAATTCAATTCTGTGTGTAAAGCGGCTCTCAAAAGACAATAGTAAACAGTCAGTGTAAAATCAGTTCAGTGTTCATTGAGTTTGGTTCAATTATGAGTTGAGTTCAATTCATCTTCAAGCAGCTCTGGAGATGATGTCATCCAATAGTGTCAATGCAGTCAAATCAATAATATTAAGTGTCCCTAACTAAGCAAGCCGAACGGCGACAGTGGCAAGGAACCCAAACTCCCACAGTGACCGTAATGAAGGAACCGCCCCACCCCAGTTCTCCTCTGGTCCGACAAACCAACATTAAATCCAGGCTGCATCCCAAGTCAGACTGTGGATTGATATCATTCAGAATATCTCCAGCTCCTCACAGTACATTATTTGCCAGCATTAGTTGAAGCTGGCCAAAGGATCAGACTGGCTCTCATGGTGTTCGCTGAGGATCTGACTAGTGATCTTTACAGTAAACCATTTGTGATTTGTTTAAAAAAAAAAAAAAAAGAAGACATTCTATTTCTGCTTGACAATTCCAAATTCCACAGTCTTCATTGTAATTCCATGTGATTGTATCTTTTCAATCACAGTTTGAAACAAAACCCCCCATCCAATCACCAGCACTGGCTACTCGACATTCCCTGGCAGATTCCTACACACCTGCATTTCCATATAGATGGAGCAACACATTAAACTGCACTGTATTGCCCATTTATCCTATCACTGTTTGTTTCATACATTCTTTTTTTAATATTCTTCATCTTCCCCACCCTTCCTTGCAACATCCGCGATCGTCTTTTTATTATGTGTGTGATTGGTTTGGTCTGCCCAAGTGAATGCTGTAACATCAGCTAAATGGTTATAGGGCACCGAGAACTCAAGGTTGCAGTGTGAAATATCTGCATTGACCCTGAGACCGGATAGTCCGCTGTCAAGGCTGAGGTGGACAGAGAATCCCTTAAGCTCTGCTGCCAGGGAAATGAGAATTAAAATGCAAGGGAAACAGTAAGATAGTCTTTCCCGAGAGTCACTGAAGAGAAGGGCGAAACCAGCTCCACACTTGTACACATATGCCAGTGTTGATTTGCAGGAACAATTTTATTGTTCAGAGGTTGCGGTATACTTAATAGAGATCTCAGTTATGTTTTATTTATGTGTCAACTTTGCCTGTGAGGTCCTGAAATTCCTTTGGGGAAATCAAAGTTCAATTGAGACAATCATTGATATGCCGTGAGAGTACAGAGCTATTAATTTGGATTGGTCTACTGAGAATTTGATGAGATGTTTGAGATCATATTAAGAACACTGACTGTTAATTGCAGACTTACTACAGTGTAAACGTGGCAAACTAACTATAGACTGGTGCAGGGATGAGGTATTTTTGTTGGCCAAAACCAGGACACAAGTTAGCATTTCAGCATTTCTGGTTCCATCGTCTTAAAGTCGATGGGTTTTTGGTTAAATGCTTGAAATATGGTCTTTGGTGAACACAAGCTCAAGATATTTTCACGTTTTATTCTACAAAATAAAATACATCAGTAATATTTTGATAGTAATATGATTTTTTTTAAAGCTTTTACTTGTCTTGTAAAAGGCAGTTGCTAACAAGTGGCTAAATGGGTCTACAGAGGTTGACAGGGACATTAAATATCATCAACTGAACAGTTAAACTCATCTACTCACTGGTCACTTTCACAACCTTGTATTTATAATTGTGCTGTTACAATCTATTATAACTCAAACTTTCAATGAAAATGTTTTTAAACAAAGTTTGAAAGAGTTATTTGAAACTTAGTGATGGTGACTTTGAAGCTGAGCAACTGTGGTAAAGATCCTGTGATTTCTACTGATTGTATTTACGCTCCAAAAATTCATAAATGGTGCGTTCATCATGAACAAAATGTTTATACTTTTTTTTGTTAGTCACAGACCTTATAATCTGTAATCCAAAAGCCAATAGAAAAATCCTGTTGGTTTTTTGTTGAGGGAACCAGTGTAATGCTAACTTACTAATTGATCTAACTTGCATATCAGTGTCAGGACAAACATCTGAGGTGACTTAAAATACAGTCTCAAAATAAAGGTTATTTACTGATAAATGGTTCCATAAAGATCCTTTAACACCAATGGAAACTTCCACAAAATGGTCTTTATAGTGGAAAAAGGATTCTTTGGATAATTAAGTTGTTCTTCACACTAAGAATAAAATAGCTATTTTAAGAACTTTTCACTGAATGGTTCTTTGGGAACCAAAAATGGTCTGCATTGCTACAACAACAAAAAAAAAAACATTTTGTAACCATTATTTTTAAGTTAAAACCATTTCTTTCCTCTGTGGAACACAAAAGAAGATATTGAAGAACTTTGGTCCAAACAACATTTAACCCCTTTGACTTTCTTTGCATGGACAAAAAACACAGAGACATTTTATACAATATATTCTTTTGGTTTAAAATGGCATGAAGGTGAGTAAATGATGACACCATTTTTATTTTGGGGTAAACTATACCTTTAAACAATAGTCTCCTAATCTTCATTTAATCATATTGCTGCATCTTAAAAATAAAGGTTACACCTGGTTCCATAAAGAACATTTAACATTTACGGAATCTTTCCATTCCACTAAAGGTTCTCTGGAGTGGATAAAGGTTCTTTAGATTATATATTTTTTAAAAGTGTCCTTAACACTAAGAAAAAAAAATCATCTTTTAAGAACTAAAGGGAACAAAAAATGGTTCTTCTATTGCATCGCTGCAAAACCCCTCCTTTTGGAATCTTTATTCTCGAGTGTGTTGGAGAAACATGGGATATTAATATATCTCGTATGTGGTTTTTTTCTTTCCTATATGTGAAATTGCCAGCATTATTTTCCATGCAGTATCAAAATGCTGCACAATGCCTTTGATGCCGATAACACCAGCACATACTCGGCTGTCCCACCTCTCTTTATACATCTTTACTGACAGTATACAGTATTTTAGACCGAAGTCAGACAGCGTAGGTGGATGGTGAAGAGAGCATGCTTCAGTGCGTGATATAGTATTGACAGGTCAGCCACCACAGTCCTGCCGGATCCCTCTGCACCCTGGGGAACTCCGCTGTCTGTTTTGGGTCCCCTCCCCCTCTGCCGACAATCCCAACCCCCTTCATGTGCTCTGGGGGTAGAAGAGAGCGGCGCGCCATGGTACTTTCTGATGAGCCCGCACTCCTACCAGCGATGTGCATGACAATGACATAGAGAGAGTGTCTTGATAATTGATAGAAGACTAGATTAAAGTGCAACCAGCAAATTAACTGAGACACCATATTTTATCTGACCAATCACGTAATAATTGAAAAATAATGGAAGTTGAAGCTCGCAGCAGTGGGAGAAAATTACATGGATGCATTCTGACTGCGTGCGAAAAGCTCTGCAGCTATAAAGAATAAATTGGAAATGACTTTCTGATGTAATCGCATTTCTTTCTTAAGGCTTATGTGGAAAATCTTGATTATCATTGAATAAAGCAACATTTTAGAGTGCGCTGGTAAAGAAAGCTTATATGACTTCTTCGAAAATGTATTTTCTGTCATATTGCATGCAGATTTTGATATCAGCTCATTAGGATACCAGAACTTAATGAGCTCCCACTGAGCTGAGATAGAATGCCTGTAGGCCCCTCTTAACATTTTCTAATACCCTTCCAACCCTCGACCAATCCTCTTCCGTGACCCTTTATAGCGGGATAAATGCAACGCTTGGTTGGGCAATGGAGGCTACACTTATAGTCTGGCACACACTGCGCTCTCTTTCTCTCTCTCTCTCTCAATCCCTTTCTTTCTTTAGCACTTCGGTGCCTGGCACTCAATAAGTGGAACCCCTATTTTGGGTGTTCTGTGAATGAGTTTCCATACATGGAAAAGCTCTGGAACAATCACAGTTTAAGATCTCTTTGAGAGGTTTCCATCCAGTCAACTGTCTTTTACTGCCAACCAGAGAGCTCTTGAAATGGTTAAGGTCATTGTCATGAGCTGTGTCTGAATTCCTGTGCATGTGCTCAATTTGATGAACTGACTTCTCGACTGATGTATATGCAGGTGTGTATAAATATATTACTGGAAATACTGCATCTGCCATTTTGGTGTTGTCCTTTTAACCTTTGGGTTCTTTGACCTGTTACTTATGAAAATAATTTACTCATGCTTTGTTAAACATGTACAATTTAACCACGAGGAGAAAACTTTCTTGATACTTTAAGAAACAGAGCGCAACAGTTGGCTTCCGGAAGTAAAAACTCCATTCATTTTCTCCATAGGTACGATAAACCTTTAAAGACAGACCTACGGTGAGCTACGAGGTTGTTAATCGATAGTATTTGCTTCTGGTGAAGTCATCAGCCGTCGTGTTTAACGGAGGAACTCCTCGTGAAAAACTACATTACCCATGATGCTGTACAGAAAATTACACCAAGCAGAGAGTCAAAAAAAGCAACATGTGCCAAAACATGTGCTTTTTAGCTCCGCCCACTCCCATGAAGCACTGCAAATGTCATCGAGTCGATTGCGCTACGCTCTAAAATACTGAAATGTTTGTATATAAAAATACTGAAATGTTTGTATATAAAAATACTGAAATGTTTGTATATATTTGCATATTTTACAATGAACTTATATATATATATATATGTATTATGAACATTTATAAATTAGTAGTTTTATATTTCTTAATTTTAAATTCAATTATGCTGTTCGCAATGCTTCATGGGATTGTAGTTCTTTCCCTCACTAAAGCTGTTAAAGCCTTTTACCGTTGTCTTTTTGTCTGATTTTCAAAAACTTTATTGCCTCAAATCGAAGTTTGTTGTGCTATGATTGTCCCTGTGGCTTATAACTCTTTAACAAAAACCCAAAACTAATGGAACCAGCGCCACTGAAAAGGGAGGCAGGCACTAATGCAATCTATTAGATTGAAAAGAGCCACCCGCTCTGCCATTGTTTTATTTTTCATCTTTTCAAATGTAACCACTTATTAGCGCCTGTGGCTTTATGGGATAAAAGTGTCCTTTTGAGTTAAAAACATATAAGTTACTAAAATCATCTTGGTATTGTTAGAGTATTGTTTCATAAATACAGCATATACTAATTTGACTTACTGTTTTTTGAGTAGTTTACTGTTTTTGAATAGGTACCCTATATATATTGAGATATTAGGACACATTATAACTTTAATTGATAATACAAGGAATTCTGTTCCATCTTGCATGAATTTGATCAGGCTCTGTCTTCAGAGAATGGTTCCAAATTGAGTCTGACCCAAAACAACACTGAATTTGCTGAATAAAAGTGTGCACCTTCGAATGTGTTTTAGATTCCTATGCAGTATATTACTGAAAATGGCAGATAATTACATAATGCCGTTGAATGAGAATATGGAAAGCGACAGAAGGCTATATGAATGCATGTTGTGCTGGACCATAACGATTGTAGGGTTATCGCGCTTTTATAGGGTTAAATTTTAACCTCATATTATTAGAAAATAAACTTCATTTATCTGTCATCGCTATTCAGATAACAGCAGGTGTAGAGCAACCAGTCTGTCATTTTCCGCTGTTTTAACGGCAGTAAGGGTGTGTTTCTCTGAGGAGAAATGCAGGGCGACTGTCAATTTCTCCTCTTCAAAACACACTTTTTGCTCAAATATTGAGCAACATAGTGTGTTTTTGTGTGACTATTTCAATTTGTAGGTAATATGTGTAATAAACGCGCAAGAACACGATATATTTGCGCTTTCTTTTTCATGGCCATATATGGAGATTAGATTGGCTGTTGACGCTTCAACCTCATTTTAACCCTTTAGTTGCTGAATTTCTTTCGCTGGTAAAAATGATATAGAGATAAAGGCGCGACAATTGATGTACTTCACACATTACGTTTCAATGCATGTGATTTAAAATCCACAGCTGCACAATTTTGCCAGTTTTAGGATATACATCTGTATATGTTAATGCATTCAGCTATTAATGTATGCCATGCTGGTCATAAACTAGTGGTTAATTTACCTACTGAGGTGCTTTTAATAGAATAGCTCGTTTACACGACAGATTTAGATGTGTGTTTTGTTGCTATATGTAGCTCCTGTGAGCTTTTTTCATGGTTAAAAAAAAGCACAAAGTAAACTGTATTTTTGGCGTGGCTTCCCTTGAGGCTTTTGCCTTCACGTGCAATAGGAAATTTGATAATTCCCACTTCTGAAGTCGTGATTACGAGCTTATCGCCTTCAAGTTTCGACATGAGAGGGCGTTATGCGCAAATTTCTTACCTAAACTCGTATTTACGATAATTCCGAGAGCACGTGAAAACAGCATTATTCCCCATAAAATGGATACGCAACCTTTGCTATGATAATAACGACATGTTTCTAAAGTATTATTGATCTTTTCTGTTATGCAATGCAATGCATGACAACTAAATGTGATTTTGCGACTTGGTAGATAGATAGATAGATGGATAGATGGATAGATAGATAGATAGATAGATAGATAGATAGAGTGACTGGTGATGTTTTAAACCATAGCAACCATTCATGCACATTTCCAAGTTCTTAATTACAGCAAGCAAACACCGTTTAAACACACACTACAGCTTTATATTCTGCATTTGGCACAGTTCTCACCTCCCCCCCCCCCCCCCTCGTGCGCTGACGTCACGCGCCTGCCGCGGCTTATTATTGCACGAACTATTTTCTGTAGTAGCAGCACCACCACTGAGCTTTTCCAGTGCCCGCCGCTTAACGTGGAGACAAATACGAGCGAGAGAGGGAAAGAGGAGGGGTGAGGGACAAATTAATCTCGGGCCACAGCGGTGGCACAACGCGAGACTGTAAAGCATTGCAGCGAGGATTTTATTTGGCTCGTTCGCTTCAAACGGGCATCCAGAGACGGAATGGATCTACCTGCCGTCGGGGAGCATGTCTTCGCGGTGGAGGGCATCGAAAAGAAGCGCTTACGGAAGGTAAAACTGCCGCGAACTAGAACTACCGTAAATGGTGCGGAGGATGTATTTGTTGTTCCTGTACTGTGCCCAACACATTTCCATCGTTTTTCAGGGCAGAATCGAGTATCTGGTGAAGTGGCGAGGATGGTCAGCCAAGTAAGTGTTTAATTGGTTTAAATGCTTTATTTTTAGATACATTAACAGTAAATGCCGAGCGATGTTGGTCGTCCGGTACCCTGCCATGGTCGCGCGCGCGGAGCCGTTTTGTATGGATTCCATCACAAAAATTGCGCGAGCGAATATCATTCTGCCATCGTACTGCTATTGTACTTAATGTAATACAATATGTTTACATTTCCAGTAGGCTGCAAATGTATTTTGTTCGTGCTGCTTAACATGTTTACGATAGCTATGTTTTCTTGCAACATATGTTGAATTTAACTAATGATTTATTACATTATCGTCATTTTTTACAGATATAACACATGGGAACCCGAGGAAAACATTCTTGATCCGCGCCTTCTTGTCGCTTTCCAAAACAGGTGAGATGGAGGACGAATAACTGAACTTGTGGTAATGCCCATATATGGTCACGGGAGGCGGGGCCAACTCCCTGCACAGTGTAGCTGAAGATTAATGGTAGCCCCACGGGTCAGGTCTGCCTGCTACAAAGACTCTCTTGATGCTTGCCTTTTATCCAGTTTTGGAAATACTCCATTGTTATTACCACCCGTGCAAGTCCTACAAAATGAATGTGCCATTGTATATCAACCAATCAAGATTTAATTTCCTTCCTGTCTGTTCTAGGGCAGTGGTTTTCAACTAGGGGACCGTAAACCTTTAGGAGCCTTATTAAACTTTTGTCACTGATCAAGATGATGATGATGAATTTTATTTATAATAAATAATAATTTTATATATTATTTTGAAGTTATTTAAATAACTGTATAAATATAAATGCAATTTCTAGTTCCCTTAACAACTGTTATTTTCATTCATGAACAGACAGTTATTGTAACTTTTGTGAACACAAACTTTAGTATTTTAGTTTGTAGACATTCCTCGTTTCTGAGAACAGGGGACTCTTAAATTTTGCCAAAAAGTCTGAGAACCGCTGTTTTTTGGAACAAGCGGATACATTGAACCAACTTTTGTTTCTGAACAGCTTCGATCAAATAATTTCATACATTGTTATATGAAAAATACATCAGTAGTGGTGTTCTCACAATGCCACCTACACTCATGTCTATGATCTAATCTGCTGTGTCAGAGGTCTTGTGATGTTCACACACCCTTCTGAGCCCACTGGTCTGTTCGTAAGATAAAAGTAGAATGAGTATCAAAGCCTTCCAGAATCTAAAGGAAAAGAATTGTTAAGTTTAGATAGCAGTTTTCACAAGATATTTGTTGCGTTTCACTGGTTTAGTTGGTCTAGAAGTGTGAGACTATCATGTTTTATCATGTGTGCGCTTGTTTTGTGTTGTAACCTGGTGATCAAAGAGATTGTCTGTGGCTTGTTATCTGAATGTTGCGCTACTGTTGATAAGAACGTTCTTAAGAATTTCAAAAGTGGGTTTTCCCAATAGAAGAACCATTTTTGGTTCCCCAAAAAACCTTTCAGTGAACAGCTCTTAAAAGAATCACTTTTTTCTTAGTGTGAAGAACATTTGAATAATCTAAAGAATCTTTTTCCACTATAAAGAACTTTTTTGTGAAATGGAAAGGTTCCATTAATGTTAAATGTTCTAAATGGAACTATTGATACAAATAAAGAACCTTTATTTTTAAGAGTGAATGAGCATAATGGTTCTGTTACAATGAATGTTCCTTTAAAGGGTTAGTTCACCCAAAAATGGAATTTCTGTCATTATTCACTCTCATCTCGTTCCAAAACCATAAGACCTCATCTTTAGAACACAAATTAGGATATTTTTAATGAAATCCGTGCAATGTCATTGCACCTTTTGAGGTCCAGAAAGGTAGAAAAGAAATCTTTAAAATAGTCCATGTGACTACAGTGGTTCAACCTTAATGTTATGAAGTCTTTTTTTGTTTGTTTTTGGGCACAAACTGTATTCTCGTTGTTTCATAACAATAAGGATGTCTTTACTACCTATGTGTGGTTTAGAAACCCTCGGATTTCATCATAAATATCTTAATTTGTGTTCCGAAGATGAGCAAAGGTCTTGTGAGTTTGGAACGACATGAGGGTGAGGAATTAATGACAGAATTTTCATTGTAGCTTTAGTTGTTCTTATAACCCACCAGTTTTTAGAATGTCAAATATGTTGTGTTGAAAACTGTTGACTGATATATATTTTATGCACTGTTTTTAGAGAAAGGCTGGAGCAAATGGTGGGATATCGAAAAAGAGGGCCTAAACCCAAACACCCCCTTGTCCAGGTACATCAGCTTTTACATGGACAACATTTGTTATTCCATATGCAGTTTTTTATCTTCCAGTCAGTGCATAAGTTGGCAATATTGTTGCAAAAGGTTATTCCTGTGCATGAACTGAATTAAAGTTTCATTTCATTATGAATCAATAAAAGGCTCCTTTCTGTCTGAATGCATCTTAATGTACTGAGGTCCTATATGACTTCATGAGCTGCTGTAGTTGATTTTACCCATAAAATATTCATGAGAATGGTGTTTGTAAGCTCAAAACAGAAATTAATATAATAAGACTGCACGCTATTAACATAAAGGTTCCAAGAAGTGTTTTTTGTAGCAATGCCATAGAGGAACCATTTTTGGTTCTCGAAAAGAAGAACCTTTCAGCTAACAGTTCTTAGAAGAACAAATATTTCTTAGTGTGATTTTATGATCTGAAGAACTTCTTCCACTCTTCCACTTCCATGGTTCCAAATGTTGATCATGGAACCATCAATGCCAATCAGAAGAACCTTAATGAAAACCTCTAGAGTAAAGTTAAATGTGTTGTAAAATAAATAACAAATGATGAACTTCCAGTTCATTTGAGAAGTCAATAAATATTCTCTTTGTTCCAGCTTCCTGCGTTTGCTCGTAGATCAAGCATCCTGGGTGGTCTTCAGGACACATCACTGGATGAGGAGAACCAGCCCAAAGTGGATTCCCTTCAGATCCACCGCTCACGGCCGCAGCACTACCAGCTGAACAGTAAAAAACACCATCAGTACCAGCCCAGCTGCAAGGAGATATCAGTAGAACAACATATGAGTGGGAAAAAGAAACACTTCTACCAGCTGAACAGCAAGAAACATCATCACTACCAGCCAGACCCTAAGATGTATGACACGCCACTCACGGGACCCAAAGAGGTCAAGGGTCAAGACCCTTCCAACAAAGGTTGGAACCTCCCTCCAGCCTTGCAACAGAAGTGGATTCGGAACAAAGACACCGGCTGCCTGAGTAAAGTGAAAGATCCGTCTATGGAGCTCAAGGGTCTGCCGGATAACGCTAACAAAGCGGAGCGGGCACTCAAAACGAGCGCCAAAGAGTTTTCACTTCCTAATGGCATCAGCAGTAAGATGAAAATAATCAAGAACAAAAACAAAAACGGCCGAATTGTGATTGTAATGAGCAAATATATGGACAAAGGTGTGCATTCATCCAAAGTAAAAAACAGGGATGTTTCTGAAGTGGAAACGCAACAAAATGAGAAATCTACACTGATTAATACGGACAATCTGTCTGACGGAGAAACGGCAGATCAAGGAGAAGTCAGTGAGAATGGTTCCATTGAGAACAATAGGAATCTTTCTTCTACTAGTGAATGTGTTCATGAAAAGTCCCTTGAAAATGTTCAACTTCCAAAAGATAAGCCTACAGAAACTGAACAAAAAGGGATGGATATATGCGACCAACCAAACTCCTCACCCATTGCAACAGAGAAAGCTGCCCCATCCCAAATTGACACCAGAACCAATCCCCTTAAGAGGAACCTGTCAGTACCCAGTGAGGATTTGAGAAACTCTAAGCAGTTCTTCAGCTACAGGAGCATCAGTGCACCAAACACCATGCTTTCGTCCCCTCAGAGAGAACCTATAAACCTGCATTACAGAGGCAGTCACGCCGCCAGAGCCTATAGTTATGACTTTAGCGACACCATTCCCGATGAGCCTATTGATTTGAGCTGTGGTCCAACCAAAACTCCAAAACAGTTTCCCACTGGGGAGAAGGTTTCAGGAAGCTCACTGCAAGTGAAGAAAACAGACAGCCATTTGAAACCGTTTGTGGGTAATGTCATCATCACAGATATCACTACGAACTGCTTAACTGTGACCTTTAAGGAATACATTCAAGGAGAATGACAACAATACGTTGGACTGTCAATTGTTCGTTTGAACCAGCTCAAATTTGATTCATTTCAGATGCACTGATCATAGTCATTCCTGAAGATATATTTACACATTTAAACAACCAAACGACACACACACAGATATATATATATATATATATATATATATATATATATATACGTATGTGTGTGTGTGTGGGGTTTGATTGTTTAGATGCCGGTTGTATGTTTTTTTTAACATAAAATTGTGACGGTTGGCTGCTGCTGTTGAAATAGAATCGAAAACCCCATAACTGTATAGTGTGTGAAATTGTTTATAAAACTTTGAATTGTTATGAATTTTGCTACCTGAGAAAATATCTGGCCTTTTTGAGAAAGCACACTGGTGGATTTGGAAGAATTAATTGAAGATTGATGTTAAATGCACTTATTTACACCTTTTGATGTCCATGTCCATCATGGACCACACAATTTTTTTTCTTCCAGTGTTGGGGATTTAAGCTTTTTTCAGATGTACATATAATTGAGATCTTAAGATTTTGAGTTGCTTGGAAAGGTGTCATCATATTGTACATGAATGTACCTTTAAAAAAGTATTTTTGGATATTAGCGTAACTGATTTTGTTTTTGCTGAAAATATTTTACTTGACTGGATTTCCAGATGCTGTTGGCCTCTGAGGTCTTCCTGTGCAATGCTAGAAAAACAACTGGATTGTTTGATGTTCCCTATCCGTAAGACGTTTAAGTTGCACTTTATCATCTCCTGGATCTCTTTCGTTAATGAATTCAATAATAAAAATAAATAAATTAAAAACTCAATAAAGGCTTTTTATCCTCAATGCAGAATAGCTCTGTAACAGTAGTATAACTATGACCAGAGATCATCAGAACATGCAAACTGTTACATATGACCAGAAAGTAAATGTAAGTTTGATGCTCACTACATTGGACAGTGTAATGTTATAGATTTTGTATGTATTGGAATCAATTTACAGTCAGTGCAATGTACTGTAATTACGCAATCAGATGTATGGTATGTAATGTACAAATTACACAATAATTGCATCAATGTTAAGGCCATTTATATGCATAACGCCATAATTTATGCACACAATGCTTCTCAAATCAATATTAAACTGTTCAATAATAAAAACAAATTTGTTTTATAATGTGTCACACTATGTTCAATTTTATAGTTACTTTAATTTTGTCTAATTGACTGCAGACAGAGACTAATATATTAAGCAAATTTACGTTTATGCGTTGCGTCTGAAATCGAATATAAACAGGCTACGCCAAAAGAGTATATAGCAAAATGCATATATTGGGAAAAACAGTTGGCGAAACTTGCGACTTCTGCTGAGATTCTGAAATGCACACAAAGCCAATGCAACATAAAAATAAGACCATCTCTGGTGCACATTAGATGGACACTTCACCATCCCATGAGGTTTGAAGAGGATTTATGAATGACAGTGAAGCGACGCAACTGACACTGGTAGGTCATGTGACAGTAACAATTAGTAAATCCGGATTACATTCACGCTACCCTGTTCATAGACCGTGTAATTAGTTACATGTAACGGCGTTACGTAATTTAATTACAACATAAATATAACTAATCCATCACAGTTATTGAGAAAAAATGTTTAAATTACAGTAATGAATTTGTTAATACTATTCAACATATCTTATTTTTACAGAAAATATGATTTAATTTACCAAGTTGTATTGACTGATCTAAAATGAGACACCAATGTTTCAGCAGTTTAGGACACGTGCTTATTCAAAGACTGTTTTATTTCCTATCTGGGTTTATGTATAGAAAACGTTTTATTTTTTAACGCGTTATCCCCCCCCCCTGCCTTGGTTAAATGTTTGAAACGGTTGAAAACATTCGTTAGAAATGTAGAAAAGTATCAAAAAGTAATCGGTTACATTATTTTAAAAAAGTAATTGAAATAGTTACACCACTTACTAAATTCTAAAAAGCGTAACTTGTAATCTATTACGTTTCCAACCTACCGAACAATGACCGTTATTAACGGTCGCGAAGCAAGTTCAAATTCAAATCTAGTAGCCTACCTTCACAGACAGCACGTGATTTCAGAGGCAGCGAGAGGCTCAAATAAATTAGCCTTTTTCTTCCTCTGCCACAACCTTAAACGACCACAGTGCAGCTTGACACTGTTTTATTGGGTTGAATGTTGAATGGTCCAATAAGATTTCCAGAGTTGTGATTAATGACATTTAGCAATGCTGCCTCCTAGGTGCAGTACCATGTTCCTAAAGCACTTCCATGTTCATAAGCAACCCCACATCATTCTGCAGCCATACAGGCTCGTGCATAAATAATGGGTGGAAAGTGAACTGATTAGCCTACAAAGAAAATGAGCGATCTAAAATACATCATGCCTTCTCGGGTGAGTAAACTAAATCCATACTGCATTTTGCCAAGATGAGCTTTAAACTGGTTTAAATATGATATTAGATCCACATGATAGTGATAGATGTAGGCATCATAATTCTGACCCACAATTCTGTTCCAAGAATATTTGAGAGAGATTGAGGTGCATTGAGAGAGAAGGGGTGAATTCTGCTTTCTATTCTATTCTATTTTATTCTATTCCATTCTATTCTATTCTATTCCATTCCATTCTATTCTATTCCATTCTATTCTATTCTATTCTATTTGTGAACTGTTTCCTACAAACATCAAATCTGTGGCAAAATAAAACCTGCTAAAAGCAACACAATAATCAAATTAAATGAACAAACAAATGAAAACCATTTCTTCCGAACCTCTCTTTGAGATTTAATGTCGGCCTATTAGAAGATAAATATATGTGTAAAAATATATACGATATATTATCTTAATAATTCGATAAAAAAATATTTCGGAACTAATAAGGATTATTTAAGATTAATAATTATTTTATTAATAAGGATCTGTCGGATTAACCACAGCTCAAGCAATCAGCACTGAATTATTTACTTTCGTTGTTTATTTGCCGTGTTATATTTTATAGGATGAAAACAAGTTTTTGCAGTTTTATTGATTGTTTTTATCACTGTTTAAAGACAGTTACAAAAAAAAGAAGCGAATTTAACATTAAATTTCATTGGACGCACTGTCTCTCTTGTAGCCTGAATTTAGGACATTTCTTGTCATTAACGAATAATACAATATTTTTATTTTTTCGATAAAAACGTTTTTTTTTAAAGAACACAGTTTTTCGTAGTAGCAAAATCAAATCGATCCCGTGGTTGCTTATTTATGCGTAATAAATAATAATAATAATAATTATTATTATGTCATGTCTTTGGACTAATTTTAATTAATCGAATCTGAAAAAAAGAGAAAAACATGGAGAAAACTGAAAACAAGCTAATTTTCCAACTTTATTATCCGTTGCAACGAAATAATCGGAAAAAGATCGAATGAATCTTTCAAATCAATAAAATATCAGTTACCGTTTATTAGATCGCAGATCACTTCAACTTCAACCCTGAACACAATCAGGCTTACAATTTCACTTGTGTAACATATCATTTCATATTTTTATAAAGAAAAACTGACTGATATATATATATATATATATATATATATATATATATTTTTTTTTTTTTTTTTTAAATGGCGCGACAGTCAAACAACTGGCTTAAAATAAAAAAAATGTACACAAGACTATTGGTTTTTCCGAAGTAGGCCTAGTTTTAAAATAATTATTTCTAATTATTATTATTATTTTTTTAGAAAGAAAGAAAGAAAACTACACGTTTGTATTTTCAAAATTCGACAGAAGCCAAGCTAATATTGATTTTTCCAAATAATCTTTAAAATACTAAAATCGTTTAATTTAAGCCTTGTGGCTTGTACAATGTTAGTAACCCGAATATAGAGGATATGGAGAAAATGACGAACTATTTTCTTGGCTCTAGATTAGGAGCGGCCGGCCGGGTAAAATCGATCGACGCCGCCGCACGCTGAGTTTATTTATTTAGCTATTTTATTGGGGGGTTTTTTTTCCTTCTTCGTTGCTTGTATTGCTTTTAAACGCTTTTTTTCTAATGTCATTGACAGGACAGGGGTGGCATGACGTGGAGGGACAGATTCGAGATCCCGTTTCCACAGCGTTTGAAATGAAGAAAGAGCGTTTGAATGAACAGATTTCAGGCCTATAAACTAAAAAAAAAAAGATAGACTAAATAAAACTTCACGTTAGACTCGCAACACCTGCTGTATCGACATCGCAAACAAGAAACCTGCCGTGCCTGGGCGCGACGGACAGTGTCCTTTCTGTTTAATAAATCTGCGTAAATATGCCATTAATAAGGGACTTATCAGAAAGCCCTGATTGCAGTTAGTCCAGACTAGTATACGAAATAAACACGACATATTTGCTTTCAAAACAACGCTCATAAATGGCATTTTGTACGCTCTCGCCTCGTCCTCTAGTGTAGCTCCACGATCACTTGACTCCTCCTCCCAGCGCGGGAGCTCCACTCACCGTACAGCCTTTCTGCAGTGCCATGGTAACAGTTTAGAACGTGATGACGTTCGAATAGAGTATTATGGGCTATCGAGGATTATTCAGTCAGAGAGCTGAAGGGAAAAAATAGCTGCGAGGTTGAAGTAAACATGGAGCTCTCAGCCGTCGGGGAGCGGGTCTTCGCCGCCGAATCCATCATTAAACGGCGCATAAGGAGAGTAAGTGCGCGTAGCAGCCTGCTCGTCCGGGCTTCGGCTCTGTTATAGAGGCGCCTGGTTATTTGTTTATCTCCGCTGACATTTTATACGCGATAGGTTAGCTTAGCAGCGTTAGCTTGCTAATTTGAATCTCTCTGTGCTTTTACCCGCAGGGCCGGATGGAGTATTTGGTCAAATGGAAGGGCTGGTCTCAAAAGTGAGTGGTAATGACACGTTAACGGCAGTTGTTGTAACGGAAGGAGCCGTTTCAGGCTCCCCGAGCTCGCTGAGCGTTAGCACGGCTGCAGCGCGGACTGTGTAACGGGGATCCTGTGAACGTTAGCTGACAAGGCCAGTGATGGGAGACCGTCAATATACAAGCTTTATTGGATGATTAAAACGGTTGATATGGGAAAAAACACGAGTAAAAAGAATATTTATATACATTTATATATGTATTAATAAATATTGTGCTTGCGCATTTAAACAGTTCCCCTGAAGTGATTAAAAAAATGCACTTATTAGTAATAAATGTTTTTTAAAAAGCTCTTTGAATTGGTTTCGGATGAATTGATTGTGATTTGCGAATAATTAAGCATGCAATTATTGGTGCAGATACAGCACCTGGGAGCCAGAGGAGAATATTCTGGACGAGCGTCTTTTCGCTGCTTTTGAAGAAAGGTAAATGAGTTTTCGTTCTTTCTGTACGTCCAGTAGACAAACTAAATATTTTAGGCGTTTTAAAATAGAATTTCTGTTATTTATTTGTTTTTTCCCTTATTTCAGAGAGCGTGAGAGGGAGATGTATGGTCCAAAAAAGAGGGGACCCAAACCAGAAACATTTTTAATGAAGGTGAAAAAAATTGCATATTAGCTTACCTTAAACAAAAATGTTGTACTTGTTTAATTTTCCTTGGCTTTCTTTCTTTTTAATTTTATTGCACTTATATGAGTTGATATTTTTAAGTATTGTGCATGCATTTTTGAAATATATTTGACATTTTTAATAGGCAAAAGCTAAAGAAAAAGGCAAAAACTATGAGTTCAGACGGGAGATGTCCCGAGGAATACGGGTGTCGTTCCCGGTAGCAGAACCGGTTGTGACTCCCAGAGCACGTGAAGGACTACGGGCAGTCGTGCCAACGATTTTTCCACCGAGCACCATCAACAGAGGCGAAAGTGTTCGTGTGCTTCCACCGGACACTGACCCACTGATGCACGGGACTCCAGTTCACCGCCCGCTGGATTTTGCCGGCTCACCAAAAAAGCGAGGACCAAAGCCAAAGTTGCGTCCAGCTGGAGGTTCATCCAATGAAGGCGTTAAGAGAAAGGCAGATGAACCGTTACCTTATCGGCCTTCTAAATCCGAGAGATCAGGAGAGACCTCTAACTGTGATGTCATCCGTTTATCCCAGAAGTTCCAAGCAGAATCCAGCCTTGTTCAGAAGCAATTGGGAAGCAGGTCAAGTGATGTCAAATTTACACATGGTGGCACCATCTTAAAAGCTGGGCTTGGTGTTTTAGGACACCGGCGGAAGGACAGCTCCGGTGGTGCCATAAACCAACAACCCAAGATGAAGCATCCTCCAAAAAACAATTTATTTCGATCCACCGAAGAAACCAGAGAGCAATTGTCTCTGAGTTTTGTAGACGAAACAGAGCAGTCCTGGTTGCCTTGTTTGAAGAATATGGAGAAAATTGTTGTTACCGACGTAACAAGCAACTCTTTGACTGTAACCATAAAAGAGAGTTCAACGGACAAAGGCTTCTTCAAAGAAAACAGATGATGTGGTTTTACTTTATGTATGTGTATGAAATATTGTAATCAACTAGAAACAACCTACATTTCTATATCATTTGTAGTCTATAAATGTAAAGTCTTGCAATCATGTACATAATGCAAAAATATATATATATATATATATATATATATATAGTCTATCTTTAGCCAACATTTCATTCACATTTTCTATGAAAATGAAGTTTATTTTTCTATCTCCCAGATTTTATGTAATGTACACCAGTTGATTGCTCCTTTTTGTTGCCTTTTTTCAGCTTTATCATGAATGTAGGCATAGACGCTGTTAACGCATATTAACGTTTCAACTTAATGCACCTTTTTAAGGGACACATTGTTTAGTCCCTCTTTTATGAACTAATGGTATTTTTCTGGTTAGATTTTGTATATATTTGAAGGTCCAAACGGTAAAGCACACCTTTTAGAAAGCGAGAAGGGAAATAAGCTGCATATATAATTAAATCCATTTTCAGGCCTAAATATTTCGAGGCACAATAATTTAGGCTTTAGAATCGTATTTCGTGATTTTTCGTTTTTCTGTTGAAAGTATAATTGACGTGGCTGTTCTGTGTCTTAATATTTCATTATAATGCGCTTTTTAGTCCCCGTCAAAAGTGTTTGATTGGTTAAAAAAAAAAAAAAAAATTTCTAAATTGCTGGAGTGCTCGAGTAAAGTCCGCGGCCTGGTTTAAGTGGTGAAATTAAAAACATTTATAATAATTATGTGATGTTAACTTGTTTGACGGTTTAGCGTTCAGTATTTTTGCGGAGAGAACAAGGTGTATCAGAGCTTAAAATAAAAATGTTAGCTATTTCTAGGAGCGTTTTCCATTATTGACTTTAAACATTCTTCGGGCACAAATCATTGTAGATTTTTTTTTTCTTATCTTCATTTAGTTAAATTGTTATAAAAACGGAAAGCCCTTCAGGTCGGGGTTTTCATTACAGACGGAGTGCCTGCGACTAAAGATCTTATAAATAGTAAACTGATATATGATAAAGATAGCATATTTTGACACGATTCGGTCACATTTACCGATAGTCTCGTGCGCTTTCAATGACATCAATCAAAAACATTTGTCAAGGGATTGGGAGAAAAAAGCTGGCGACTTATCAAAACCAATCATGTTCATTCTTCTTCTCTTATTTCTATTATATTATTATAAATAATAAGACTAAAATGCCACTGCACTGCCGAGCGTCGCGACAAACTAATAATAATAATAATAATAAAATAGTATTTTAATTTCTGGCTTTATTTTTTAAAGATTTTTCTTGGCTGGTGTTTAATGTTGGGCTACAAACGTAATTATCAGATATTATCAATATATTTAAATAATGGCAAAAAACACATTATCGGGATAGTTTCGAGTTGAAGTGTATAAACGATAAGCGTTTGTTGAGGAAGTTCAGTCCACCAAAAGCCACAAGATGTCGCCATGAACTTGATATTTCTCTGAAAAACGCCTATAATTCCGTGTATATCGAACTGATTTTTGCTTCAAAATTAAATATTCAAGAATACACTGATATGTATAACAGTCACAGATGTTCAATGTGTCAAATGTCGCCGTGTTTGTACTGTATATTTTCATTGGTTTGAATTTGGACTGTGTTTTATAATTCAAATGTAAAAATAAACACATCTGAGGCATTAAGGATTCAATACTCACTATAACACTGAAATAAATGTTAAAGTAATTCTAATGTTTTGAGTTTTAAAATTAACATTTGTACTTGTTTTGGGGTTTTTTTTTTCAAAGAAAAAAAGGCTGCGATATTTATTTATTTTCAAGGCAATGAATGGCTTATAAAATTGACAGTATCTTTTGCTATTTACTATTTACCACCCTTTGATTGTTCTTATCTTGCAGTGACATTCAGACATTTTGTTTTGTTTTGACGCCTATTATCGAGATGCGTGAATGATGCTTCAATAATAGAAATCACCGATATATTTCAGATGGGTAATATTAATATTATACGTCGGATTTACTGACAGAAAGAAACAAGATTGTATTCTTTGCGACCATGTTTATAAGTTGAGCATTATTTCATGCTTAGACTTAAACTGCGCGCGCGACCGCAGAGCGATCAATTATATGCGCGCACTCGTCTGATACTCGTTTTCTGACATTTAATTGCTTTCAATATATATTATTAATATAAGTTGACCGTATATAAATCTATATTATATTTGAGAACATATAATTTCTTATAAGTTATTAATAGGATAGCCATGTTTTGAAACTGATCATTTTTTCAATGTGCACGACCTAATAATATCTTACTATATTACTTGTTAATACTCCACGTGTCCACTTCATTTACTCAGCTGATGACTAACCTCTCTAACTATGACAGAAATGGCAGGGTCATCACCTTTGACATGGTACTTTGAAAGGTTCCCAAAGTGTGTTCGTGTATAACCTGTGTTAAATCCATAAATGTTAACAGGCTCAAACACATACCACCGCTTTTGGTACATAGGTTTTACTATATATAAATGTATGGGACTACGTTTTTATATATTTAAGAACCTTATGTGTTGAGTTTTATAGCTATACTGATTAATTTGAGCATATGGATAGAATAAAGTAATGCATAAAGTAATAGAATATGAGTGTGTAAATATAATTTATTTCATTATATTTGAATTGACACTGCTATAACACACATTTTCAATCTCAAAATTTCCCAATTTAAAGTGTATAATTCTAATATTAATATCTTTCCCCTTATTTCCATCTTCACAGAGCAGGATTTACAAATTACTATTCTGAGCTTGCCATAATGTAGTTGATTTAGCTGGGCGTCATACAGTTAAAAATAAGTTCAATTCTTGTGCATCTTAGAGGAAAATTAACAAAATATAAATCAAATGTCCGTTTGAAAGATGTACTGAATGTTACTTCATCAGTACGCGGGTGTTTTTGTCTCCGAGCAACAACCTGAAAGAAAGAAAAAAGTGCTTTAAAAATCCCTTAATCCCAAAATGGAATGATAGGAAATGGCTGATGTTAATGAGGATTTCAGTTCTTTCTGTGGAGCCTCACCTTACTAAAGCAGCAGCAATAAGGCCGCCAGTAATGGGTCCCACCCAGTAGATCCAGTGGTGAGTCCAATAGTTGGTCAGCACTGCAGGACCAAACACTCTTGCAGGATTCAGACAAGTACCAGACACTTCACCCCTGAATCCCACAGAAGATGTTATTCTCCAGACCACACACAGGAAATGATGAATAACATAGTCAATTAACTCACCCCGCTAGCACATTAATAATGACAGCGCAGCCCACCAAAAATGGAACCAAAGGACTTTTGCTCTTGGCATTAACTGCACCCAGTAAGACCACCATGGTAACCAGACACGTCATGGCAATTTCTCCAAATAATGCCTTCACAATATGGTCCTCAGCCTGGAGAAGCGTAAATGCCGCACCTTGAGCTTTTGCATATTTCTCATTTGAGGTCATTCCCTTAAAAGGAAGAAAGAAAAACAGCCAATCCATTGAAGTGTGACTGGTGAATTTAATGTTGCATGCAAAAATGGCTCACATCTCACCTTGGCCATGACTGCACCAAGTAAACCTCCAGTGAGCTGAGAGATCAGGTACGGTGCCACCATTTTCAGCTCCATTCCACCACAGAGGTAGATGGCTATGGTGAATGATGGATTGAAATGAGAACCGCTGTGTCAGGGGAAAAGATCATTGCATTATTCATCAATAAGCTTTTTATCCAAAGCAACTCTCCAGGACTGGACAAACCTCTGGAGCAAACAACAGACCAGAGTAGATCAACAAATCCACATCAAATGGGGTCAGTGATCTCTGGTGGTACTGCAGTGGGTCGGTGGATATATTTGTGTGTGTGTGTATAAATACATTTCTTCTCACCTGATCTCTGCCATACATGCAATCAGAACCGCCACTGCGAGACCATGAGCCAGAGCAGGTTGGAGTCTGCCGGCATCCTCCACGTTTTCAATGACAGACACACATCCGATGAACACAAAGAAGGTGGTTCCCACCAGCTCAGCTACACACGGCTGAAAAACCCGCTCAAAGAGGTTTGGCTCTCTCACAGTATGTTGTCGCATCTTATCCATTAGAGATTTCTCCATGTTGTTAAGCTCTACTTTATCTTCAGCCATTCTTTCTCCGGCACGGATGTCTCTCTGATGGTTGTGTCCTAATATCTTGGAGGGCGTCTACTCATTTGAATCCGAGTGACAGAAAGCAAGCATTAAATTGCTTGATGACCTTTGAGGGCAATTGATGATTGAAAAGACTAATAATAAATGTCAAATGTTGACCATTGGTAAAGAAAATATGTTGAAGGAGATTAAAATTTAACATGCATCTGCACTCAGCTAATTTAGACGTACCTGAAACTATTTAAAACACCAAAAAGTTTAACCTGTGCTGCAACATGTCCTTACATAGATTACAAGGAAAACTAGCTCGGACTTAGAAAACTATCTGAAATAGTAACTCAATAATGGAAATTTATTTTCCCACCAAAAGCAAAAATGAAAAGTTAAAGGTTCACCAAATAGTGGCGATTATAAAAGTCCTAGCACTATGTGATCAGATTTAAATTTGTAACAACTACTAAGGTAAAAGAAATCCAAAGCTTATTCTGTAACAAAGAGTAAAAACATAAAATAGTAGATCGTATTACATTGAGGCAAGAAAATATATATATTTTTTTATATGAAAACCCCTGAAAAGGCCGAAGCCCTCTTTTTACATTAGGAAATTAGCATAATATACCATTAAGATTTAGGTAGTGTCTGATTCAATGGCCATCGCATGTGCGTGATCATGAAGTCCGATCATAGGGCAGGGGTGTCAAACTTCGAGTTTTAAAATAAGACTGAAGGACTTGCTTGATTAGCTAATTTAAGGTATGTTAAATTAGGGTTGTAGATAAAGTCTTCAGGTCTGTGGCCCTCTTGAGTGGACTGTATGTGTTTATGGTTTTAACTGAAGGGATACTGTATTGAACATAGGCTAATACAGTAATAGCACACCAATATTGTGTGGATTTAACAAACCAATGAATAAAATAGTATAAAATCATGTGAAAACTATAAAATGTATACAAAAAATATTGCAAATTTAGTTGAACTTCATATAAGTTGACCCGTGTCTTTGATATCATAAAATGAGGAAGTGATTTCATCAGAGATATGTGGAAACCCAACTGAGATGATGTAGAAAACGTTCACGCTCCCTGCAGTCTACCGGAGTATGTTGATTTACCCTTATTAGCTGATAATTCTGATTATGTTCAAGATGGACACATTTCTACCACAGGTCTCCTTTGAGAAAACCATCATCAGGTGTTTGAATCTCATCTGAAATTAGCAGTGTTGAGGATAATGCATTACAAGTAACATGCAAAATGTAATCAGATTACTTTTTGATGTAAGGAGTAAAGTAACTCATTACAAGTAACTAATTAAATAATCAGATTAAATTTTCTGTTTTTCTGTTTCTGTTACAAGTAATGTGCATTACGTAATCAGATTACTTTTTGATGTAACAAGTAAAGCATTACAAGTAACTTGTAATAGCTTGTAACATACATTACGTATGTATGTATTCACATTACTTTTTTTGGTGTTAATGCAAATTATATTCTAATACAAATACATTTATTTACAGTCAAAAAAGTTACTGCAGATTTAAAAAAAAAAACCAAACAAACAAAAAAACAACAACAAAAAACAGTCACATAGTATGAATTGTAGCTGAAATACAGCTAGTGTGTCCACTTTAGAGGATAGATGATTAATCAGAATTTCCTCCCAATCTAAAAACAATACTTTGAAAATGTAACTGTGATATGATTCAGTAGATATTGCCTGATACTACAATATTTCTTTCCCCTTTTGAGCCGATTGTTTGATTTTGAGTCAAGAATCAGGGGTTTTGTGAATGTAGTTTGAAGATTTGGTTTTGTGTTCGTTTTGAGAAAATATGTGAAGGTTTTAAGAACTGTGTCTTAGCAATTGTGAGAAACTGTGAACACATTTTCCCAAGAATCGACATAAGACATTAGAAGTTGGGGTATTATTAAAAGAGTGCGCCTTCAGTTCAAGTGGATTTAAATAAGCCTTATTAAATGCATTGTCAGATGTGCAACCTGGTTTTATTACGATTATTATTATAATGCTTTGTTACTGCCTGAACACAGAATACAGAACGAACTATATAAATATTGAAATGTGGCCCAATGACCTCAAACAAAATAAAATATTATTTTATTTCCACTCAGGAAATTTTCCATAATATATAGACTTTTTTGTCCTAGGTTTATGCGCATTCTGCTGTGTGTTGATATAATAATAATAATAAAAAAAACTTTTAAAGATTTAATATTGGGTTTTTAGTACGTTTGACTTCAAATTCTAAATGCAATTTCTTTGAACATGTGCTTCGTAGATTTATGAGAACAGCTGCATATTTAATGCAATTAATGCAGCATGCAATTTTCCCACTGCGGGACAAATAAAGGTTTTACTTACTTTAAGCTTATAGCTAATAAGTCGGCTATTCCACTTTGGCCTGAAGATGGCGCTATTACAGAGAAAAATAAATAATGTGACTTCATTATGCGGAGTGAACGCAGGGCATTTAAAGGGCGTAAATTATTATTTGCATTTTACAATTACACTTTTTTTTGTTGCACTCAACAAACTCAGGTTATCATTAGCCTATAACATGATTAATATTTGATTGTGAAAACCAGAGTTTTAACCAACCAGTTTAATCAAACTACTTCAGTCAAGGTGTCATGTGTCACAACCCACTGCGATCCACAATAGGGAAGTGAACTGCACTTCCTATTTCCTCAGTGTTAATGCAGCTCACTGACTAAAGCAGAAATCGAGAGGATGAGAAACGAAAGGAACACGTTTGACGCACGCTTTATAAATGAATATGAGCAGTAAATGACTCTCAGGTTCGTATTCAGTTGAGCGCGCGCGCAATGGGAGCGTCGCGCGTGCGGGCGTCAGTTTGATAGAACAACGACTTTTCAAAGTTTTATGTGTTGGTGGATGAAGAAGAATCAAGATGAAGAAGCAGTTCAACCGCATGAAACAGCTCGCCAACCAGACTGTTGGGAGGTTAGTGTGTTATATACGGATTATTTTGAATGTTTCTGCTCTGATTCGTGTAAAAATGCACACTAGAGTTGGGAGTGTCACTGTGCGCGCGCGAGCAGGACTGAAGTACACACACGGAGCAAAAGGAAAGTCTGTGGTCAAAGTTATAAACTGTGCATGCCGCTTGGTCATTTTATTTTCCATTGATTTGACAGTTTGACACTATGTGTAGAAGTATGAATAGTTTCCCATGAACACAACATTGCTGAACTGAACTGACAGAATGAGATTGAGACATGTTTTGTATTTTAGGACTGTATCTCTATTAGGATCATCAAACATCTATTTGACTGAAACAATAAATGCAAATATATGAACTGTATACATATAAAATAGATTGCTTCATATCAGTTGTTTTTATTCTGTTTATAATTCTGTACACCTCTGCAGCAGTTATTAATGGCCATTTTAATTTGTAATTTAATTTTAGGCTGGTGTAGCTACTATAAATTAGTACTGTGATTTTGCTCATTCAACAATTAGCACCAATATATTGAAAAACTGACACGCATTGGTCTGATGATAAATATTTTCATTCTATGGATAATATAAAAAATATTGTTGGTCACTTCATTTTTTAAATTCTTTTTTTATTATTATACTGAAGTGAATAAAGACATCTCAACATAATGTACAGTATTAAATATGGATTTAAAAATGAGTAGTTAAAGGGTTAGTTCACCCAGAAATGAAAATACTGTCATTAATTCCTCACCCTCATGTCGTTCTACACCCGTAAGATCTTCGTTCATCTTCAGAACACAAATTAAGATATTTTTGATGAAATCAGTGAGTCCTTTATTGACAGCAAGATAATTAACACTTTCAGATGCCCAGAGAGGTACTAAAATCATGAAGTTCATGTGAGTACAGTGGTTCAACCTTAATATTATAAAGCGACGAGAATACTTTTTGTGCGCCAAAAAAACGAATGACTTTTCAACAATATCTAGTGATGGCCGATTTCAAAACACTGCTTCAAAGCTTTACGAATCTTGTTTCGAATCAGTGATTCGGTTTGTGTATCAAACTGCCAAAATCACGTGAACTATTAAAATTGCGAAACACTTATGACGTAACGAAGCCTCGTTTACAGGAATCACGTGACTTTGGCGCTCCTCTGATGATGTGTTTACTGATATGAGGGCGGGGCAACCTGTCATTCACATGAGATCCACCAATAGCAAACCACAACCATCCAATCAATTCCCTGTGGACCGCCCTACATTTGTTCTTGTCCGAGAGGCAATTTGACTCCGATTTACATCACAATATGGAACCTCCTTTGGTTCCCAAGCTACAGAGAAAGTGACCAATCCTGAGTGGCGACGTCACCACATTCTACCTGCACGACCTAATTCTCCTGCCAGAATTACGGACCGAGAACAGTTTGTAATCGTGCCGTGCCGAAACAAGCTCAAGTGGAACTACAATTGGAACCATTTCTTACTGTTCTTAGAACAGTTCCGCCCAACGGTGCAAAAGCGGCTATTGATAACATTGTGTGTGTGTGTGTGTGTGTGTATATATATATATATATATATATATATATATATATATATATATATATATATATATATATATATATAGCGCATCGCTAACAATAATAAATGTCAAACTGAGTTATTTTTTGTGTTGAAAGTAGTTGCCAGTGAGTCATTGTTGGCATGTTCCTGTGTGGTTGCTTACTGTTGCTGGCTTTTTTACTGCTTACAGAAGTATTCTGTTGATCTCTGCAGATCTCAAGAAACAAACTGATTCAGAAACAGCAAGAGGAACTTTGAGTTGGCTTGACTGGTTTCCCTGCAGAGCTTTTTCAAGGGCCTGGCAGAGAATGACAGGCATAAGTTGCCTTCACTTGCATATTTACTTGTACTAGGGTGAAAGGGTTAAGTTAGGTCAAAATATCTTATACGTTTCATTATCGAGCGCTTTTTTTTTTTTTTGGCATAAAAATTGACATTTACATATTGTTTTTGCCAAGACATTGTTTTTACAATGTATTTATTTAGATTCACTCTTCATCTCAGAGTTAAACATCTCAGGCAGCTGGTAGATTCATCACTCGCTTGTCACAATCTATCAGAGAGTCTGATGCAGAATGCAGATCCGGGGTAATCCAGAGTTGGAGGTATAATAGTCGGGCCAGCTTTCATGGCGGCTCTCCAGGCCAGAGAGACGCCACGTTTTGATACAGTTGGTTGGGTTACAGCTCCAGTTAATTTTGCCTCTGCTGCAAAGGAAACACTGTCAGAGATTTTATAGTGATTTGAAATACTTTGGAATTGCTCTGTCTTGTGTGTTATATAAAGTTGCTGATATTTATTTGAACTCTAATAACTTTTAGTCATTGATTAAGAATAAGTTTACACGACGGCGATGTACTAGAAACTGAAAAGCATTTACTTTGCATTTTTTTCGTGTACAGACGGCAGCGTTGTCAAAACGATTCCTGTTCATACGGATCCGCAAAAAACGACTAAACTTTGAAAGGAAACACTTCGCGCCAGAATGTATAATTTGATTTTTGTGTAAACCAAAGGTATCGTTTTCAAACGTGTTCACTTTGAAACTCGTTTTCAAAAGTTTGCATTTTCAGCCCCCAAAACACTGTTGTTGTGTAAATGAGCGGCCAAAACGCCTAAAAAGTTTTCCCTTTTTTTCCATTTCCAAGTTTTCCATGATATTGTAGTAGATCTCCTGCGTCTTTAAACCTAAAAATCTAGTTGATTTTGTGTCGGATGCAAATCAGAAATGGCATAAAAATACACAATTGCATCCAAAACATACTCTGGTAACCATCTTAATTTCTAAAATTGGGAAATGTCTTGCTAATTTGGTATTTCTGAATTTATAATTGTTCAAATGTTTTTAGCACAAACCTTGGCGTTGGCGCAGACAGCAGGACTCTACTCATCAAAGCTGTCCGTTTAGATACAGGATACGTATGCTTTTTAACCATGCTGATGAACATTGAATTTCCTTCTTTTCCTGAAACCAAAAGCAGATGTTCAATGAGCTGGTCAAGTGAAAATCACGGCAAGAGTCGCTCTGTCTAAAGCTTTATTATACGTCATTGATCTTAGCAGTTGATCCAACAGCAGCCCAGCTGACAGGGCATGTTCTCCACACTTTCTGGCAAGGTTCTCTCAAAGTTAAAACAGTTGTTCTTTCAGTAACATAATAGAGCATTCATTCAAATTTTTTAGTCTTTAATAATGTTCTCAAAATGTTATTTATACTATATTTGTGGAACTTGTTTTTTCTGAAGCATTTAAGTTGGACGCTTTTTAAAATGTTACTACTTCAGAGACCTTTCAAAAGTTTGAAGAATGATAAAATAGAATGTTCCCTTAAAAAAACATTCACAGAGCATTCAGAAATAATGTTTTCATAACTTAACGGGAACGTTAGCAAAACATCCGTAGAATATATTTTGTCAGCTACGAGTGTCTCCTCTGAGAGCTGGACTTTTTTTAAACCTAGCAATTGGATATATTCCAAAAAAGTGGCGACAATATATCTTTTGTTGGGTGACCAAATACCAACTAAAAGACTTTAATCTTTTCAATTAAACCCCTTGTTTTGTAGGGTCGAAATAAAAGCTGCAAAGGTCTTTTAGGGATAATATAGAAGAACCAGTTTTTGTCAAGATTTGAGCTCCAGTACTGTAGATCAGATGTTAAATTTATATTTAAAGCTTCCACCAATCAGATTCTGCTTCAATGTCGTCACAGTAAAGAATACATTACTCATTATGATCCAGTTCATCTTGTACTCGGAATCGGATTACTTCCGAGATCAATCCTGTTTCTTGAAGGACGTTTTGATGGGCTAAAGCGTTGATGGTAGTGTCTAGAAATGTTTGGTGCTGCCGGTATGCTGTATCTTCAACGTTAAATGTGTGTGAAATGTTAGCTGTGGTATTTCTGGAGGTTGATACCCAACCCGATAAGCATTGGCTGAGCATGGGATCAATGCTAATTCACTATTGATGGAAATCTAAAAATTCCCTCCCGCATAATGTGAGGTCATTCTCAGCCTGTGTAATGGGATATTAGGGATATTTTCTCTTGTTACGTGACCAGTTTTGTGGCTTTTATCTAAGTTTTCTGTGCTGATTTTTCTCTCTCTTTTAGAAATGAAATTATGTCTGACATTTAACAACCTCTAATATCTGGCAAGGACATTAAATAATCACCATGGTGCCCTTGAGAAAGGTCCTTTTACCCTGATGGATCGTTTGTGTGTCAGTTGGTGCCATCACATGAAAGTTGTAGACATAAATAGCAGTTGCGCTGGTTGTGTGGTGATAAAGATTCTATGACATAAAAAAGATTAATGGTTTGGGATTTTTTTGCTCTAGTTCGGACTGATCTTCAATGCTGGCTCAGCAGTTTTAGCACATGGGAAAAAAAAGCAATAAGCCCTACAGCCAATTTCTCATTGCTGATTTGAAGGCTAGCCAGATGTACACCCAATTAACAGTTTATTATAATTATTAATCAAGAAAGGGTTATTAGTATAACTGAAACTAAAATATTAAATCTTTTTTGTTACTTGAAATCCAATAAATGTTCACTGAAATAAAATAAAAAAAGTTCACAAGGCAACATTTTATGACTTAATGTACTAAAAAAGTGAAACTAAAATAACAATTAATAAAAACTATGTAGACATTTTTTAAAAACTTGACAAAATGACAAACATAACAAAATTATTACAATTTTAAGTGAAATGAAAATGGAAAATATAAACAGTGTAATTCAAAATATTAATAAAAACTATAATATTATCTTAATGGTACTAAAATAAACTGATAATAATAAAAAAAGCATATTATAACTAACAAAAGGGTTATTATTATTTATATTAACTAGTATATATTAGTTAATATATATTATATATATCTTATATATATCTCTTTTTAAGTTTAGTTGTTTTTGTTTTTTTCTTGTTTGAAGCATAAACCTCAAAAAGTAATAGAACAAGTTTCTTCAAGTCTCATTGATTTTACAATTTAAGGATGATTTGATATTTTTACTGGATAGATTAAAGGCTGTTCATACCAAGTGTTAATACTTTAATAATAACGAGAACGATATTAGCGTCCACACCAGTTTGTTCTTAGTGCGAGCTGTGGTTTTGTCGTCGGCCGCTTTAAATGTTCGAGCTCTTTAAAGCAGAAAGGATTCTGATTGGTTGCCAATGTTTTTATCGTTCATCAGCTGAAAAAATCGTTCCTCAATGTCGATATTGTTATAGTTGTGGTGTGAACTCTGCTTTTTTTTAACTCTGCAAACGATTTTTACAACTATATTTTTATCATTACAGTTATCGTTCTTGGTGTGAACTGGCCATTTCAGTATGAAAGAAGTTGTGAACATTTTCTTTTTTTTTTTTTTAGCTGTGTTCAAAATAACACGCACAACTGTTACCCACAACTTTATATAAATAAATGAAAATGCTGAAACTATCACAGATCATGCCATGGGAGCATTCAGACGGTCCACGTGGCAAAATTTGTGATCGTTTTATGGTCTCTGGTCAAAGGGAGTCTCTACTCATTATTTATGAAGCCCCACCCTCTTTTGCTGACAAGGGTGTGTGTAAAGCCTCAGCAGCCGTTGCCATAACAAACAATGTGGAATGCAGAGAGCAGGAAGTGGATTTTGTTTTTCTTGTGACGTGTGCCAAATCAACAGTTTGTTGACACAGTTGGAAAATAAATGATTTTTAATTTAGAATATTAAACTGGAATGGTTGTTTTGAACGGATGATGTTTAGAATGATTCAGTAATTTTTAGTGAAGGCTTCAAACCTTGTTCTTGTGTGATGTTTTTTGTTTGGCATCTTTTTATAGTGATACTGACCTAACCTGCTTTCACAGTCAAGCTGAAGAACATCAAGAAGCACATGAAGCATTGCTCATTATGTTGTCTGTCCATATAATCAAACACTGTTTTTCCTTTTCTTGTCTACAGAGCGGAGAAGACAGAAGTACTGAGTGACGACCTTCTTACGGTGACTATTTTCTCCCTCCGTGACTTTATCACACAACACTGAGTGACTGCACAAATCATCCAGCATTCCAGTTTGAAGTCACCACTGTGGTTTTTAGTATTGGTTGTATTTTATAAAACATTTTTATGTGCTTTTGCCTTTTTTAAATATCACTTTTTAGGTCTCATTTATTTGTATTTAATTTTTAGTTTTAGTTATTTCCAATCGGTAATTTAGTTAGTTCCCAAGACAACATTTGTAAATTTCATTTAGTTTTTCATCTTACATTTATATTTTAATTCAGCTTTATTTCAATCAACAAAGTTTTTAATGGTTTTAGTTTTACTTAACGATAATAATAATGTAAATGATTCAATTATTACTGTTGCTAAATTTAGGCATAAGCATTACTTTAGAAAGTAATAATTGGAATATCATGTTTTTTATGTTTTACGGATCTCTTGAATACTAGATTCTGATTGGTCAGTCGCTGCATTCAGTGGTCAAATATTTTTGTATACTACTGTATATAGGAATACAATTGACCCTTCGCAAAGACCCGCCCCCTTTAGTTACTGTTATGCTCGACAAGCCATGCGCTCTCACGCCACACATCATGTTCTCACGCAGTGAAAAATACATCGCGGAGCAAAGAGGACACTGGCAACATATGAAACAGTTTCATATGTAAAATATAGTAATTTTTTAAAGAAGTTTAAATAATAAATAGTGTATAGTGTCTCTTTAATGTGTCGTGACAGATCGCTGTAGCTCCTTCAAGCGGCTCGTGAATCAACATCTCTTCATACTAGTTCATTTATAGCATCAAATAAACATGAATGAACATCAGAAGGAATGTTGTTTCAAGTGTGGAAAGACGTGAGGACACACAATTTTTCAAGTCCACCAACGTTAATCTACTAACTCCCCTGACTGCTTTGTCGGACAAAATGGCAGATTCAGGGTTATGATTGGTCAAATCGCCTGTCAATCAAACTGTTTGCGAAGGGTCAATTGTCTCTAGTGCACGATTTCCTACATATCCATTGATGCCTCTCATATCACTCCTCAGGCTTTTTTTCTCACACATAATCTCAAATCAATATTTTTGTATCGATATTTTAATATTTATGTATTTATTGGGTGAGTAGTTGTGCAAATAGCCGGATAAGGTACAGCCAACCAGTCATTTATGGCAAAACAAATGCTTTTGGAGTGAAACAAGACCATATTTTGTGAAATAGACCAACTGACTGTACATTATCCCTTCTGTGTGTATTCACATTAAGATCAATATTCAACATGAGTGAATAGAAAGACATTGCATAGTAGATATTGTACTCAAGTATGACATTTGCTCTTATTAATGGTGCGCTTTCTAGCATCTCTCTCTTTTGCTTTCAGTTATAGCAAGAGTATCTCAGTTGAACTTTGGACCTTTACATTCATCTTCTTCTTTCCCACAATCTCTCATCCTTCACACTCCTCCCCACTCCTTTTTTTCTAGCTTCTTGCAGATAGCAGAAAAGCAAAAGCCTGTCTGAGACTAATTGATTTTATTTAGACATGGGCTATGTAATGTCACAAGGGCTATGTTTGCACAAGTATGCTTGCAGCTACGATTGTTATGAACAAACGATAGCCTAAAATAGCTCGAAAAGCACCAAGCCCTAGCAGCTTTATGATAGAGTATGTAGATTGTGATTTAATATTTAATATTTAATTTAATATACTGCAGCCATAATCTTTTAAAGCAAATACTCACACTAAAAACAAAACAAATCGGTCTAATCACTACCTCATTGTTTAAAAAGGATCTCTTGTTCAGGCATGTCTGTGAACAACGGTGTGTGCAGGGCTGGAAGGAAATCATTGAGACTCGACGGACTCTCGCTAGAGCTTTATATGCTGTTCCTTCACCTTCATTCATGCATTCCATGTCCAAGGGTCAAAGTTTAACTGCCTGATTGCTCTGCGTCTTACGCCGCCTCGGGTTTGCAGGAGGGAAAAGAAACATGATAATGGGCCATAAACTCCCTTTTGAAATGACTCAGACGGGGTGGTTTGGAAGTTTCTGGGTTTTGAAGGTCTGCCAGATTAAAAGGCAGTGGTGTTGGCAGACGGCCGCGGTTAGAGCTGCTTTCTCTGCTCGTGGTTGGAGTTCTTGAGATCCAGCGTTGGCGAGTAACACTACGAACTGTACTATATTTTTTTATCAGTAGCTGGTTTTAAAAACAGAAGAGTTTTTTTCCCTATAATATACTGTTTTTGTCAGTATTTCTTCACTAAATGCTGCTTTTTATGCAACTGAAAGTACTGAATCAATAATCACACACTCTCCAAATATATATGTTCCCTCTTATATAGTACTGGAAAGTCCCTTTCATTTTAGTTTGGATGATTCATGTAAATAAACTGGTCAAAAAAGATTCATAGATTAATTTCATTAGATCTCTGCTTTGCATTTTATGTCTTGTTTCGTAGCAAAATGTTTTAAAAGGCCCATGTAATGCTCATTTACAGGTTTATAATTGTGGTCTACTAGAATACTTTTGCATCATTTAATGTTCAAAAAACATTTTTCTTATAATTTACATTGTTGCAGCACCTGTTTTCACCCTCTGTCTGAACGCTGTGTTTTAGTTTCGGTTTCTTTAAAACCTGCCTTCTGAAAAGCGCAGTCTCCTCTGATTGGTTAACCGGCCCCAGTCTGGTATCAGTTTTACCGTTTCATTTCAAGCCCAAGTCCGACAATGCCAGTCAGGAAGAACCACGTCCTCCAGACTAAAGGCCCGTTCACACCAAGAACGATAACTATTAAGATCACTATAATTTGCGTCCACAACAACGAACGGTGATGGTCTGTTTATTCTAAGCTCACGCGCTGCCGTTTCAAAGTGTTTACAACATGTTTTCACATTTACACGGCTTTAACCAGCTGATGTCCTCAGCATGCTGTGTTTCGAGTGAATAGCTAGTGTAATCGATCTAATCTAACAGTGAATTTAGCTGATGAAATCAGTGGAATAAAAACAACGTCTAATCTTTTTCACTGCAACTTCAAAGGAAGCAAGTCACTTGTCGAAACTAGCGCTGGATACCTGAGGTAATTTTTATGTTTGCTAGCCTGGTGTAATGACCTCATCATTAATACTTCTCAGCATTTATTCTGAGGGTATGGCCGATTGTTTTCCATATCTATTTTCTTTAAAGTAACCTTGAAAAAGGGGTTGACTAGTCAAACAGTGGTGGCGTTTTCTGGACCTCTGCGATTAACTTTTCCGTCTGCCATTTTAAATCCGCAAGCCTTCGAATTAGAATGGATTCTGATTGGCTGTCAGTGTTTTATCGTTCAACAGCTGGAAAAAAAAGTGATCCCAATGATATTGTTTCTCTATATCATTGTTATATGCTGGACAGTGCTGTTCTTTTATATTCATAACGATTTTTAGATCTTTATCGCTATCTTTATAGTTATCGTTCTTGGTGTAAACGGGCCTTAACATTTGAGAGCAGTGGCGCCGGTGCAACTAAGTTCTGCTGATGGAGGCACCGGCACCTGATTTGATGGCGCTGGGATATTTTTTTTTAATCATAAACGTAATTTAATCATATTACTATTGTTTTGCATTAATAAGTACAGTTACTAATTATGTTTATTTATTGGAAATTTAACAGTAAAGCACTGAGCTTGAATTGAGATGCAGATAAAATGAACTTAACAGGAATGTGCAAAAACAGTTTTATAGGGAAAAATTGAAATATTCTACTCCTATTAAATGTACCATACTGAACTGACCGACGGCTTCAGTGAGTATAAAAGGAGCGCTCTTTACTTGCTTTCTGTGTAATTCAGTCTCAATTTGAAGAAGTTTTTGTTTTTCATGAGACTTTTGCATATATTAGGGAGTCAAAAAGTGCTCCTCTGCCTCCTCTAGTGGTAATTTCAGTTAAAATTGGAAATATTTGAAGTGCAGGAAAAGGTGTGAAGCAATTTCAAAAAGTCACATTTCATTCTCGAAAGTTTGGATGAAGCCTGAAATGAATAATGTAAACTCATTCGAGTTTTTCTGCCACAATACCATAGTCTCAGTAGGCGTTATTGCATTAAATCCATGGGGATCGTGGACTGGAGAGTCTTAACTTGTTCGTGGCACAGTGTTTCTCCTAGTTTCCATGTCGGCACTATTTGATCTGATATCTGTGCTTTAAAGCAGAGAATGCTTCATTGAATTTGAATGCTTCCCAATAGATCTCGCAGCGATGTTACTAATTCTGCGGCGAATTGACATGCTTTATCACTGGATCTCCCAGCGCTGTGTAGTAACAATGTTGCGTGCTCGAGATCGGCATGTGAGTAAGCCTGTTCTGACGCTGTGTATTATTAATACGAGCTTATAAAAAATCCACGCTACACAGCTCAAACGAGTAGCGCTGTTTCATTACACTTTCATTTTGTTTGCCGTTTAATGTATCTCATGACACAGAAATGGCAGCTCTTATACAATGTGGCGGTCGTACCAGTGCAACCTCTAATAAAATTTAGTCGCACCAGCAGGAAAAAAGGTCACAAAATGCGACCATTTGGTCCAATTTCACGCTAAAAGCATAATGGGTCCTCTTTAAATTTATTTTGTTGTATTTTTTGTGAATGTATCTGTTAAATGCTAAGGTTAATGTTTCTTCCTTTATTGCAAAAAACAAATGAAATACCATCTATTATGTATGTTAGTTATGTACATTGTCCCCTTAAATAGCTTCAATGTGGTTGTTTGTAGGTTGCAGTGTAGCTGACTACTCATTTAACAGAATAGCTTGACTGTAATTTAAATTATGAGCAGCGTGACCAACTACCATTTCAAAGTCATTTAGGCCTCGAGTCACTCTCAGTAAGTGTGCTCCAGTGGGAGTTTTGACCCCTGCTGGGTGAGTGCTGCCACAGGCCGGTATGGCCCCGTCATCATTTCCTGTTTGTCTCGTTTGCTTTGCTTGGAACTGTGGAGGGCCGATCAGACCATCTGTATTGCAGCTCTTTTCCTCTTTGTTTTTCCTTTTTCCTCATTCCATTTAACAAACCTGTATCTGAAAACTAATGGTTGATGGAAAATGAGTGGAAGGTATAATATATATATACAAAATAATATGTATAATAATATAATAAAATAAAATACACACACATCACATATACATATATGTAAATATACATGTGTGTGTTTTATTTATTTATTTTTTAATTATATATATATATATATATATATATATATATATATATATATATATATTTATATATATATATATATAAATATATATATATATATATATAAATATATATATATATATATATATATATATATATATATATATAAATATAATTTATTTTTTTAAATTTATATATTATATATAAATAAATGAAACACACACACACACACACATACATACATATATACACACACACTAAATTGAGAATTTTTTCCCAACATATTAAGAATAATTGATGCAAGCGGTGTCATATTTTACAGCATTTATTTCTCTAGTTGTTTTCATAAATATTCTAATTGTTTTTAATGTATGTTTATTCGTAGTGCATTCAATTAAATACTCAGTTAAATTAACTATTAGTTTGTTAGTTTATAATAGTTTATAATGGGGTAGAGATTACTTAATGTTAACTTGTGGAACTTTATTGTAAAGTGTTACCAATTCATTGGTTTCTTTGTCTGCCGCACACACTTTTCTGCACTATTTTAAGCTGCTCTGTATAAATTGTGGCATGATTGTGCAAACAATTCAGTGCCCATATATGCAGAATAATATTATTGGCATGATTCTTTTAGTGAATCTGTGCTAAAACAACACAGACAGTGTGTGCAAAATAAACGGTGCAAGTCTAGGTCAGAGTGTAAGTTGAATATATATATATAGGTGAATTAGGTGTCTTTGTGGTGAGGTGTTATCGAAATGAGCAAACAGAAGGTGCGTGACTCTGAGATGCTGAACAGAGCAGTCATCTCACACGGAGAGTTTCAGTTCCACTGTTAATGTCTGAAGTTATTTAAGGAACTGCCATGCACATTTTGAGGATTCGCCTCTTGCACATACATGTGAGAACGAGAGAAACGAGAAAGTCTCTATACAAGAAAAAACTCAGCCAGTTTGGCAGCTTTCTGTTCCAGCTGTAAGAAGACTGCATCAGTTCTGCTGAAGTGGTTTGTGCACAAACTATAAACAAACCTTCTGGATCCAAACTGGCTACACTTCCTGGCCTAAGTAACTTTAAAAATAGTTTATACTTGTCAGAGTCGCATGGACATATTTTTTCTTTTTAAAGTTGGCATGAAATGGAAGTTTTTTTCTTGCCTATTGTGATGTATATCCATGTGAAACTGCTTCTCAAACAAGAACAAATGTAGTGCGGGGCTTGATTTTGTCCACAGGGAATTGATTGGATGGTTGGGGCTTGCTAATGGTGAATCTCATGTGAGTGACAGGTTGCCCTGTTGTTGCTTCAAGAGGGAGAGGAAGTTATTTTGGTTAAAGATTAAGAGGACAGATGGATTAAAAAACAAATGCGCACAGATAAATGCTTTATAATAAATACTGATTAAACAAATAAATATAATATATTAAAATATTCCTTAAACAAACAAGAATTGTCAATTTTTGATTTCATGGTGAATTTATAGGTGTTGGTTAAATTTGTAGGTGCATTTTTTTTTTTTTCTCCAAACAGACTTGTGGTTGATCAGGCTGATCTGGATGCTCCAGTATTTTAATAGAAGCACAGTTTTATCATTTTTCAGGGAAATCAACCTACAAGTGACGTATATTCTCTCTTATAGTTAACATTAAAAATGCACATCTACACACAGAGTGCAGGGCTTGAGGAAGAACGGTACCAACAGTGTGGGAAGTGTGAACTGAAAACACATTTGACAGAGTTTCTCATTATGAAAAATGTAGGTAATCAGCCAGCTGGTCTCTAAACTCAGCCCGTTTGTTCTGTATGTGCTAAAGTGCACACTTTTCTGGTACAGTGCAGACATTTTTCTTGCCTGGCTCCTCGTGCTCACTGTAGCTTTAACTCTTTAAACATATTGTCCACTTTAAAAGCTTTTCCAGTCCAGGCCCCTCTGCCGCCTTTGAGTTTATGACTGCAGGTCAAAAACATACATTGATGGCCAACTCAATGAAGAAGCAACCAAAAAGCACAATTTTCGTGGAGATGACCATACTTTTCATCATAAATGCACTAATGATTTTGCTATTCCTAATTAGATTCCTAATTTTGCTTTAAACCTCTCATACAACAGGTTTACATGCATTACAGGTCAAAAACACTCGCAGTGTCTGAAACTGTTCGGAGTTGGTCGCTCTAAACCCTTCCTTTCCGTGAACCTACTCCGACTGGGCAACAGATCTGACCAATCAGAGCCGTTGTGATTGGTCTACTCTGCTCTGATTGGTCATATGGCCCAGTCCTCATCCTTTGCAAGTGAATCAAAGTGAATCTGCTTTCCCAGCACAGAAAATGGCATCTTCTCGACATGTCGACAACACTAAACTAAACTCTTCCAGTCCAAATTAGACGTTGTTCACTGGCAACCAACGAAGACCATAGGCTGGGATTGTGCAAATGTGTTACGAACCTACGTGGGTTTGAGTTGAAAGCAAGACTTGAGTTACTGGCAACATGTTTCAGGCAATTTAGGTTCTTTCTTTTGGGAGACAATAACTCCATTTATTGTGTGCAGTTTGATCTTTGAAACTTTTGACAATAAAGACATTTATAATACTCCAACAGATTTCTGATTTAAATAAATGTTGTTCTTTTGAACTTTCTATTCATCAAAGAATCCTGAAAAAATATTCAGCACAACTGTTTTCAACATGGACAATAATACAAAAATGTTTCTTTAGCATCAAATCCTCATGTTAGAATGATTTCTAAAGGACCATGTGACACTGAAGACTGGAGTAATGATGCTGAAACACAGCTTTTCCAGAATCACAGTCCAGATGAAGTCACTGAACAGGCGTTTTGCACATTTATAAGAACAGGAAATTCTGAAGGGTGTTTGTGTACAAGACGTACAATACTTTGCAAAGACTGAGCACTACTGGAAATGCAGAACAGGTGTGCATGTAACCATGGCAATGGAACATTTTTGAATGGAACATTTGAAGTTGGAACTGGGAATCACTGAAGTCCCAATTCATTTTAAATTTGAATGTGTGCATTAATACAGATTGAGCGGCGCCTGGAAAATATGCGATTGGTCTCCCATAATGCGCATAAGAAGATGACCATGTGTCTGCAGGGTAGCATAGGCACAGATGCAGACAAGAGGCATGTAAGTAACAGCTGCTTTTACATTTTCAAATACCTCCATAGTACACACTTCCGAATTGTTGTTTTTTCCCTCTCAGAAAAAGCTGCCTCTCACGGCCCTTTCACAATCCATGCTGGATGGAGGAAATCAGCTTGGAGAAGAGTCTCTCATTGGGTAAGTTTATGAACTCTTTGGCTCTTTGACAGACAAAACCATCCCATAATCTGGTCCTCCTGACCTGTGATTCATACTTGTAATGGGAGAACTTTGAATGTGACCAAACATCAATGAGTCATCTGTTTTCTCAGGCAGGCGGTTTATTTATGGTCCTGGTCTGTGAAAATACAGAGTGGAAGCATCATGATTATCCAACATTTGTTATTTCATTGAAATGCATAATAGAACGATGTAAAGTGTTAAATTGTTATTGTTCATGATGGAAAATGTGACCTCATGCTGCTTGATGATGATTGGTTCATAGTGTTTTTAGCAAGAGTACATTGTGTGTGTGTGTGTGTTTTTTTTAAATTATACTAGTGGTGTTTGATATAATTTTAAAGGAATGTCTTACAAACAAGAGATTTTTTTCATCCATGTTTTAATTTACACAGTATACAGCACCTTATTTGACAAAGTAAAAATGTAGTTTGTTGTAAATTAAGTGTTTTCATTTGATAACAATTTAAAAGACTTTCAATTCATACAATTTGAGACTGTTTTCATGATAAATACATTTTGAATCATAAACCCAGAATCCTGAGAAAAATAAAACATGGTGCTCTAAATGAAAAGCTAGCTTATTTTGTGATGTAACAAACAAGTTATGTTTACATTCATTCATGGCATTTCCTTCACCATTAATGGTATGTAATTAATATTTTGATTAAATATCAGTATCAAATGATATGGAGAGAAAAAAAGTGATATTTTTGTTCATATCGCCCAGCCCTATTATTTAGCATCTGTTAATCTAAGAATAATGGAAATGACTTGGCAGAATGATGTTAAAGGGATAGTTCTGGGGATTTTGTTATCATTTACTCACCCTCATGTTGTGACAAACCTGTATGAGTTTCTCTCTTCTGCTGAACACAAAAAAAAGATACTATGAAGAATGTTTGTAACCGGAAAGTTTACTGTAGCCATTGACTTCCGTATAGGAAAGTCAGTTCCATGGTATTTGGAATAGTATTTTTACTTCCACATAGGAAAAAATACTATGGACGTCAGTGGCTTTCGTAGTATTTTTAGAAAGAAACTCATACAGGTTTGGAACAACATCAGTAATTTTCATTTTCGGCTGATCTATCTCTTTAAGCATGTTTGTATCTACAGGAGGATGATGGAAGTCTGTGGAGATGCTGAAAACAAACTGGCCTTTGAGCAGAGCCAACATGAAGTTCAGCTGGAGAGGGATATTATAGACCCTCTTAACCAGCTAGCAGAGGTATGTAACGTCAAAAAGACCTGCAAAAAACCCCTGTTTTTTTAAACATGCAACGTAGGTCATCTTGATATTTTTGTGCTTGAAGGTGGATATTCCTAACATCCTGAAGCAGAGGAAACATTTAGCCAAGCTTGTGTTGGATTTTGATTCTGCAAAAGCCAGGTGTGTATATACTACTGTTCAAAAGTTTGGCTTCAGTAATTTTTATTTATTTATTTATTTATTTTGGAAAGAAATTAATACTTTTATTCAACATGGATGCATTAAATTGATCAAAAGTGACAGTAAAGACATATATAATGGCACAAAATATTTCTATTTTTCTATCTGTTCTTTCTTCAATTTTCTATTTAGCAAAGAAAAAAAAAAATTAAGCATTGATGTTGATAATAGAGTGCAATAGTCGGGTTTCGGAGGTAAAAACTCCATACGGAAATTGATTTTTAACAATAACTTATAAACCTTTGAAGACAGACCTACTGTGAGCTCTGAGGTTGTTGATCAATAGTATTTGCTTCTGATGAAGCCGTTAGCCTGCATTACTTCAGCTTAGTTTTAAAGTTATTGTTTAACAGCAGAATTCGTGGTGAAAAACTATATTACCCATGATGCTGCACAGAAACTTTTTTTGGACCAATCAGAGTCCAAAAAAGCAACACGCAAAAAAAGAGCTTGTTAGCCCCGCCCACTGTCATGAAGCACGGCGAATGACGTAATCGGATCGGTCTCCCTACACTCTCAAAATACTTAAATGTTTGTGTATATATATATTTTTAAATGAACAACATTTGTAAATGAGAAGTCTTATGTTTCTCCGTTGTTTTTAATTCAATTATGCTGTTCACAATGCTTCATGGGATTGTAGATCTTTCCCTCATTAAAGCCGTTAAGTTCACGGTCTTGTGACCTTTGTATTTTTGTACTTTTTACTGTAATTTTGTATTTGTGTTTTTTTTTTTTTTTTTTTTTTTTTTTTAAATCTACTTCAAATCAAAGTTTGTAAAGTTGTGATTCACCTCGTAACTGATTGGCTCGGTTCATGGCTTAACTCTTTAGACTTTTTATTTTAAAAAAATCCCTATGGGAAAAATTAATGAAAAAAATACTTCAGGAATCAGCGCTGCTGAAAAAGTGGGCATTAATGCATTCTGTAGTAAAAAAAATTTAAGACCATCAAATTATCGTATTTGAAGGATCATGTGACACTGAAGACTGAAGTAATAATGCTGAAAATTCTGCATTGGCATCAAATATATTATATTTTAAAATAGATTCAAATAAAAAACTGTGAAATATTATTACAATTTAAAATATCTGTTTTTACTGCATTTTTGATCAAATAAATGCAGCCTTAGCAAGCAAAGTCTTCTTTGAATAGCATTAAAAAAATCTTACCAGCCTCAAACTTTTGAATTGTAGTGTAAATGCATGACACTATAACCACACCAGCGTCTGCTGAACATCTTCCAGAGCTTTGAGACATTTGATGACATTGCAGTGCAAATTGCTTTGACTAATAGAGAAAACACTTCAATCTCCTGCAATACAGGTATCACCAGGCCACAAAGGCTTTTCCGTCAGCTGCAAATGCTCAAGCAATGGCTGCCAAAGTTGACACACTTAAAGAAGAGATGGATGAAGCTCAGAACAAAATGGAAATATGCAAGGTATGGATATGAGTCAGATTTTATTGAGGTTTCTAGGTGACCTTAGGTAGCACATTGAACCCAGTCTAATCTTGTGTTGTCTTTAGGATCAACTGGCAGCAGAAATGTACAACTTTTCCTCCAAGGAAGGGGAATATGCCCGCTATTATGTGTTGGTAAGTCATTTCTTTGAGCTTTACTAGAAATAACAACTGATAAAGGTTGATTTATAATGGAATAATGAATTTAACTTTAGTTATCAGTAAGAAACTGGTCATAGTCAGTGGTATCAAAGACTTTAGATATACAAAGATAGTGCAGTCATATTATTATAGCTGCTTCTCATTTTGAAGGCTGCATACATCATCAAAGATGTCTTTTTTTTTAACAAAAATAACTAATAAAATTGACTGTTATTCCTCAAAAGGTGTAAAATACTGTAATTTCTTTCTTACTTTGCAATCTAACGGTTACTTTTCTTAAATGAGACCACCTCTATCACGTATGCAGCCTTCAAATGCGACCTCCGGAGGATGCAGCCTTCGAAATGAGACGCAGCTTATGAATGGGGAGAACACACAATATGGCGAAATAAGTCCCACCTTCTAAAAAAAAGAACCAATCATCAATCGACCATTGTCACTGCAGCTGCTGTTAGAAGCTCCGGTTGCTATAGAAACAGTCAAAGTTCTGAGACGTGCGCTTAGATCTGCATACGCGCAATGGCTGAAAAATGCATTTTTTTGTCATGATTTTGAGCGTTTAGAAACGTCTGAGTTGTCAGATTTCATTGATTTCAAATATGAAATTTAACCATAAGCTTGGTGAACAGCTTTGGAGAAATTGATGTTTCCCCATTCAAAAAGAGATAACTGCCTGAGAGTCGTTTCCAAGATGGCCGCCGAGTGAAATGACTTGCCTAAAGGGACTTTGGTGGTATTCATAGGTCTTCTTACTATATGCTAGTAGTTTGCATGTCTAACCAGTGGAGTTAATTTAACTGTTGTTTATATACTATATTTTACATTTATATAGCTAGTTAGTAGATGAAAGATCATTTAGTCACAAACTTTTCTTCTTGTCAAACAAAAATAGAAAAGTGAGGTTTGTATTTGTCTTGACAGTTGTTAGAAGCTCAAGCTGAATACCACAGAAGAGCCTTGGCGTCCATTGAAAGCGTCCTGCCCACCATACAGTCACAGCAAGGTGTGATATTTACTCTTCACTTCCTGGACTTATCATCTGCTGGATAAATGTTTCATATGAATCACTCACAACACTTATGAAATCATGGCCTTGGTTCAACCAAAAATTAAAATTCGGTCATTAATTCCTCACCCTCATGTCGTTCCAAACCCTTAAGACTTTCGTTCATCTTCAGAACACAAATTAAGATATTTTTGATGAAGTCTGAGAGATTTCTGTCCTCAGCTACACAACTACCACTTTCAAGCCCTAGAAAGGTAGTAAAGACATCATTAAATTACTCCATGTGACTCCAGTCAATTTTATGAAGCGACATGAGTGCTTTGTTTGGGCAAAAAAATATAAATTAGCACTTGATTTACAAAATATTAATCTCCAACGCGTGTTCATGAGAGCACCACGACTCGTATGTTTCGTGTTGACTCAAGCGCAGACGTCATTGTGTGAATGGGCATTGGAGATTAATATTTCGTAAGTAAAGTGCTAAATTATGTTTTAGCACTTTATTTTACAAAAAAAACAATTTTGGGGTGAACTAACGCTTTAAGTACAATTAAACAGAGTATTATTATCATGTATTATAGAGCATGTGTTTTGTGTGCTAAAACAGACAATATCTGATCTCTATAATGTTCAAACTGTCACAACTGTTGAATTTTGTTCAAGAACTTGTTTGCTAGTGCACTTTTCACTCTAAAATAACATAAAAAGAAGGAACAAAGAAAATTAAGATTTTTTTGCATTGTGACGTAAAACGTTTTTGTTTTTTTTTCCTCTTTTGATAAGTCATTCCGAAAATCGTTGCATCGGATGTTATGTTTATGTAACCACTGCACTAGCAATTATTTTTAATCAGAGGAGACATTTGCGTGGTACCCAAGCATTTATGGCAAGGAAAACCCCATATACTTTGGAACGGCCATGTATGTTTCTGGGTGTTTTTCCCCCCTATCTGCTCGAGGTCTTGATAAATTAAAATTGTGGTATTTCTGTTGCTTAGAATGCAATATTCCCATAATACTTTTGTCTGTTTAATGAAGAATTCTCGTCTTCTGTCCAAACACACCCACCCTTTAAAGAACGATAGACTTATACATACAGCAGGTGACCTGTAAATGCGAAAAAACTGTTTCCATTGCAGTTTTGCAAAATATTCCTTTTTCGAATTGCCTGAAAAACCACCTTGTGCGAGCGTAAAAACTTTTTTGCGATATATATGTGAGTTTTTGTGAAATTGACTTGTTTCCATTAAGCATATTTTAAATTCGCAATTTAAAGGGTAATGGAAACGCGCTTAGTGTCCCTGTAATTTGTCCTGACTGAGCTTTTTTATATTGTCATTATTCACTATAATTATTGTCTTAAAATATTCTCATAGTGAATAACATGAAAAATTAACAGAAATGAAAGGCAATGTATATAAATAATGCTTAAAATTAAAATCTAGTAAGTCTTTAGTAAATTAAAATCTAAATCTTTAGTGTATTTTTTCATATAACAGTAGTAGAATAAAAGCTTAATTTTATTTATTTATAATTTTTAGAATATATCTGGGCCATATTCACTCTAATATATAAGTTTATATTGCCTAAAGAAGTTTTTTTTCATTTATTTAGGCACATTTTCCCCTTAAATTCTTATTGTCATTTCTTACTGTCATCCGTTTAGACGTTTTTACTTTTTTATTTTATTTTATTTATTGTCATTACAATATGTATTCTTCTCACAATGAAAAATATGAAAAAATCTGCATAAACTAATATTGTATATTTAATTTGTGATAAATTATTATGAATTTATTTTTCACATTACATTGAGAATAAAAGATATGTTTTATTTGACAGAAAGATAGATGGCAGATAATAAATAAATTGCCATTTTTTTCTTTTGATTTTGGGGTGAAAAACGACCCAGACATGTTCTTGACTGTTTTTAAGAGAGGCACGCAACGATCTGGCTATGAATCATTGTTTCTCTTTCAAAGCTTCCTGTTGGCCAGCACTGTAATATATCCTTTTTCACACTGTAAATCATCCTGTCTAACAGAATCTGTTCGACACACACATACACCTAGCAATGACTCTTAAATGTATCCTGCCATAACTCAAATCATTCTCACTCTCTCTCATCATCTGACATAGATAAATGGACAGAGAAGCCAGCGTTTGGCACGGCTCTAGAGGAACATCTGAAACGCACTAGCAGAGAGATCGCTCTGCCCATAGAGGCCTGCGTCATGATGCTGCTGGAGACCGGCATGCAGGAAGAGGTATCATGCAGTCAAACAACAGATGAGATCTAACAGATGAAATGACAAGACGGTTATTATCCTGAGGGGAAGTGGATGCACATTGTTTTTGCATACACAATGGCAGATAGTGTCATTTTCAGGGAAGGGCTCAATCTTTGTGCCTTTTCAATGTTTTGCAGAACCTGTTAAAAGAATGAATGACATGAATTTGAAAATGAAGTTGTCAGAACACAAATGAAGGAGGGTTGCGAGTTAACATTTTATGCATTTATAAATATCAAGCCTTTAAAATCTGTCTGTTTTCATAAGACTTTCTCAATATTTGGATTTTATTCCTTTTGTGTCAAACAGATAAAAAGATAGACACATAAACGGATAGCCAGACAGATAGATGTTCAGACAGCTGCATGTTCGGTCACTATTATCTCAAGGTTGAGCTACAGATGAGATCTGGATGACCTCTAACATTTCTAAGAGCAACTCTGTGGCATTGCCAGTGTTACAGACATCTGCTGGTTCACTTCTGCTTCTTGGCTAATAATAGCAGTGAAAGGAGACAATCATTTCCCTGTGAAACCCTCACTGACACATACAAAAACAGTTTTCAGACATTTTATACATAAACAAATCAGTTTATATTTTGCTGTGCATTGCAAAGGTCTAGTGCATTTACAACATTTGCTTTCGTGTCAGGGTTTGTTCCGTATCGCTGCTGGAGCCTCTAAACTGAAGAAGTTAAAGGCGGCACTGGACTGTTCCACTTCCCAACTGGAGGAGTTTTACTCTGACCCTCATGCTGTTGCTGGTTTGTGTTGTTTTTCGTAAATGAAATTGTTGAGGTACACAGTTTGTACACACAGGCTACAGAGTTGGTGGCTAAAAAGTCATTTCTGCGTTTAGAAGGTCTTCCAAAAATGAAAGTAAGATTTGATCTGGTTTTAAACCTATTTTAAACCATTCTTGCTTGTGTTGTTGATTAGAAAAACAGGATATTGGCAGTGAGTTATTTTGAAATCTGGAACTTTTCATATCTGTTCTTCAGTGTTAAGAGTACCACCACAAGAGGCATATTTTTGAAAAAATCTTTACACTTTACAAGTCGTGTTAAAAGTCGAGGGCTTGGAAATGCATTTGATGTTGAGTTTCTTCTCGTGATTATTTAGGAGCCCTCAAATCTTACCTGAGGGAACTGCCTGAACCTCTGATGTCCTACCAGCTGTATGAAGAGTGGATTCAAGCCTCAAAGTAAAGCACATTCACATACACCAATGTCCATCGTCAACTGTAAAATGATTGATTTGCAACTCAAAGGGTTTCTGGTCTGGATTGTAAAGTGTAATTAGCTTGGAAGTGGATCAAATGATTGGCATCAAAGTTTTTTAAAGGGTGTCAGGCTTGAAATATGCCCAAATGAATGTGGCCAGTTCTTGTGAAATTCAATTATAACTAAATGCTAAATTAAACGTTGATTAAAAAAAATATAGCCTAATATCCTAAAATTAGGATATTAGAAATTCTATTAATTAACATGTAACAGATATTAAACTAATATATATATATATTATTTGTTAACTTTTCTTTTGCTCACCAGTCACTGTGGTTAGTGGTTTTCCAAGGCTACTAGCCATTCAGCATTTTCCCTGGCCACAATTTTGACATCGATACCGTGGAAGAAAAACTACCATATGGATATTTTTAAAATTATCTCCTAATTTGTCAGCAGGTTTATTAGGCTGCTGTCACTTTATGACCTGACGCACAGATCCATTATACTGTTACACATGCTTTTTCTTTTCCTGAACTGTTTACATTGACGTAAAACATAACTGTTTATGTGAATACTCGTAATGTACTCAACATTATTTTGTGTGTATATATGTGACTGTTTAAGTGCAATAAGCAGTGAAAAATAACTCAGTTTAGTACTTTCAACTCGTCGACAGAGAGATGAGAGGGCGAGAAAGCGCAGCTGTCAGCGTGTATCTATTCTGTGGAAAAAGGAGCATTGGAAGCATTTTAGATATTTCAGTATCAATATTTTAATTTTTTAATTTAATTTTAATATAAAATACAACTCATCAAAGTGGCTAGTAGGAGTGACTGCGTTACACGCCACTTCTGAAATCAGCCTGCGTTTTACGGGTTGGTGGGTGTTAATGTCAAACCCTGTATATATCTCTTGTTTTTCTCTCTTCTGCAGTATTTCTGACCCTGATAAGAGGCTTCAGGCACTGTGGGTGGTGTGTGACATGTTACCAAAACCCAACAAAAACAATTTTAGGTCTGTTTGTAACTTCAACAAACTACCTTTTAGCATTGATCTTTAACAATTACATCACTATTATGATATTAACAAGCTAAACCATGTCTGTGAAGGTACCTGGTGAAGTTTCTTGCCAAGCTTTCTCTGGAAAGCGACATCAACAAGATGACTGCAAGCAACATCGCCATCGTTCTGGGCCCTAATTTGCTGTGGGCCAAAACAGAGGGGTGAGATCCGCTACCTTTACCCATTAGACAAAATGCTTCTCAAATTGCATTGTTCATATACAAATGTTAGATGGAGTTAAATGTCCTTGTTGGTTACTTGTGGAAAAGTTTGACATGTTACACTTTTGTTCTCATAGAAGCCTTGCTGAAATGGCAGCCACTACTTCCGTCCATGTCGTATCAATAATAGAACTGATGATCAACCATGCAAGCTGGTTCTTTCCAGAAGGTAAGACTACCGTTGACTGAAGCTCTGTTCCAAACTTAGAGAGCTTCATAGATGTTTACAGTCTAGATCAACTAGATCTGGTTCTCAACTAGAGGGTCGCGGCCCACTAGGTTCCAAGGGGGCCTCAAGAAATATATTCGGGGGCCTTCAAATATTGTCTTTGACTGCTTAGTTAGAGTTTAAAAGACAGTTAAAGAGATAGTTCACCCAAAAATAAAAATTCTGTCATCATTTACTCACCCTCATGTTGTTCCAAACCTGTTTGAGTTTCTTTCTTCTGTTGAACACAAAGGAAGATAATTTGAAGAATGTTGGTAATCAAACAGTTGATTGTAGCCAGTGACTTCCACTGAAGGAAATAAAAATACTATGGATGTCAAGTTCCATTTAATTTAAGTTTTTAAGTTAAGTTGTTCATCTAATATCAGGGCTCCAGACTGTGACCAAATGGTCTCATTTTGCAACCTTTTTTCCTATTGGTGCGAGTAAATTTTGTTAGAGGTCGGATTAGTGCGACCACCACATTGCCTTTAATAAGAGTTGAATATTAAAATCTGGAAAATTTCTGGAACCCTGTAATAATTACATTTTATTTTATATCAGCTTTATTTCAATTACTGAAAATGTTCTTAACGGTGCCACATGGGACTGCATTATCCATAAAATATACAAGCAATACTGCTTCAGATGGGGCCCAAAAAATTATTTTTCATGACCAATTTCTGCCTAAAATTATCATGAAATGTTGCCTAAGTAGGCAGCACACTAGAGTTTGGAACTGAGCTTGCTTTTACTCAGTCATGGCTGTTTAATCATATCTTTTGCTCTTTAGATGTGGACTTCAACGTTTCAGGCATGTTTGCCATGCCTGGGTGCCCGGGTACCCCTGACTATGAAGCCGGAACCATAGACAAGAGGCGCCAAGGCAGCCAGGGGTCGATCGATTCTGACACACCCCGCAAAGACAGGTACAAGTCTCACCCCCGTGTTTACAGACATGACTCCAGCTCCACAGTAGTGTCTGCGTCATATGTAGTGGCCAGTGAGTCCGTCACAGTCCAAGCAGACAGTCTGAGACCAGAGCTGGGGGCTGTTTAGACGCATACATCTTTTTCTGTGGTTTTGCCTCGTTTTTTGTTTTGCTTTGCTTTTCTTTTGTTTTATACTTTTTTTGTTTTACTTTAGTTTTTTGTCAACCGTTGCTTATTGTATGCTTTCTGAAATAAATAAATGTATGCTCATAGCTATGTATAAAAGCATTATTGATATATTTCATGATCATGAACTGGGTGCCAAAGTCAGAGGAAAAAAAAGCGTTTCAAAAGCACTAATGCAGCGTCTGTCGGAATAAAATGATTAAAAGGAATAAATGCTATTATTTCTATTTCAGTAATTCCAATTTTAGTTATCCAGTGAGTGTTCAGTCCAGTCAGCAGCTCTTATAGGCTTGGTATGTTCAGAACGAGTCAACAACTCGCCTGTCCCGCAGGCGGTCATACCAAAAGTTCAGAGCTTGAAAAGGTGAATGTTCTTGTGCCTTAAGGTACAGGACAGTCCTTCAGTTGAATGTCAGGCTGCTCCAGTCACTCTCTAAAATGATTTGACTGCTTCATTAATGAACGAAATTAATGTCAGTGTTATTTTAGAATTATTTATATTCTATTATAGTACTGCTTCACAATTTTAATTATAGCTTTTCTGTTTTACTTCTAGTTTAATTTTTAGTAATTTTGTTATGTGCTTTTGTCCTTTTTATGGTTTTGTTTACCACATTTGAGCTTTATTTTAAATAACATTTTTTTAATTGTTTTAATTAACAATAACAACATTGATTTATGCTTCATTAATGAATGACTGCTTCATTTATGCACTGTGGGATAATCTTAGCATACAAAAAATTTACGCTAGGTTTTGAAATTAAATTTAGAGGCAAAATACCAAAATGTGTCAAAGTTTTTCATTTACTGATGTAGATATACTGTATACCGTGTTTTTTTTGTAATTTAAAGGGATATATAGTTCACCCAAAAATGAAAATGATCCCATTATTTACTCACCCTCGAGCCATCCTAGGTGTTTATGACTGTCTTCTTTCAGACGAACACAGTCGGAGAGAAATTTAAATATTTGCTGGCTCTTCCAAGCTTTATAATGATTGTGAATGCGGGGCGGGATTTCAAAAAAAGTGCATCCATCCATCCATCCATCATAAAAAAATAATCCATACAGCTCCAGGGGTTAATAAAGGCCTTCTGAATAGAGGCGATGGCTTTTTGTAAGAAAAATATTCATATTTAAAACTTTATTAACTAAAATAACTAGCTTCCGGCAGACAACCGTATGCATTGATTTGCTGTAGAAGAGTAACCGCTGACCCGACGCACGATGTAATGACAAACGCGGAAGTGCAGAAGATAGAGCAAAACAAAGCACTGGTCATGAATTAGAAGTTTAAAACAAAAAAATTTAAAGAGAAATGTTGGAGGATTTCAATATAAGAGAAGAGGAGCTTGAGTTTGCTTGAGTTTTCCAGCCCTATTTGTTTAAACCTCGAGAGTCATCTTTGCTTACACTACCCCTATATCCTGCGTCATAGGCTACATCGCATCAGGGGTTACTCTTGTGCTTCAAGTTGATAATGCTGGAAGCTAGTTATTTTAGTTAATAAAGTTTTAAATATAGATATTTTTCTTACAAAAACCCATCGCTTCACTTCAGAAGCCCTTTATTATCCCCCTGGAGCCGTATGGATTATATTTATGATGGATGGATGCACTTTTTTGGGCTTCAGAATCTCACTCCCCCCCCCCCCCCCCTTCACTACCAATATAAAGCTCAGAAAAACCAGACTATTTTTAAATATATCTCCGATTGTGTTCGTCTGAAAGAACATAGGATGGCTTGAGGGTGAGTAAATCATGGGATAATTCTCATTTTTCGACGAACTATTCCTTTAAGGATACACCATTTCAGTGTATAATGTGTATTGTACTTTATATTGACTGTTTTTGCTCTGTCAACTAAAATTGTTCCAAACAAAATCAACCTTTGTTGGTCTCCGAGCAACAAAGAGTAGTGGTGATCCTAAATGAATCCACGCTTTTGAACTAATTGGTTGCGTGAATGATTCAAAAGACCTACTCATAAAGACCTACTGACGAAACTATGTAACTTATATGTATATAATTAATTTATTTTATATATTTTGAAAATATGTATGCTCAATATGCTGCATCGCTAAATTCCAAAAAACAATCTCATCTATTCCCAACATATCTCTCTGGTTGCTGTCGCAGTGGTCAGGTGGTGGTCCTGTCCTTCTCCTCCTTTCCTTCTGTGGAGACTAATACCCCACTGTCCCTCTCTTGTGTGAGTGTTTCATACTCTCTCCCCTCTTCCCTGTAGCCCTGCTAACAAACAGCCGGAAATCACCCCTCGTAGACCTGGCACTATAAATAAAAAGCAGCACTCCACGCCTAACTTCCAGCCCCCTCTCCCTCCCATTGACGCTGGGGGGGTTCCCGTGTTTGAGCCCTCCCCTCTGTCACCCACTGGCGGGGGTCTGGAGGCTGGGCAGGCGGGAGCTGCGGTGCCTCAGACGCAGCAGCCTTTAGTTCAGCAGAACCCTGCTGCGGAGAACAGGTAAGGATTGGTGCGACCGTAGAATCCCGCTACCTCCCCACGCCATCCGCTGCCGGAAGTCAGGAGCTGGGTGTCGAAATCTGTTGTGTGCACACCGTTTTGTGCCACTGTCTTGATTATTGCTTCAAAACGCTGCTTTAAAATCAGTCAAATTGCTAGAAGTTGGGTTCAATCACAGAGGAAGTTTACAAACCTTTCAAGATACCTGGGTTGGCAATAATCAAATGCCGTCATTTGTTTCTGTGTCATGCACATTATCTTATTGTGCAATTCTTATGATTCTTTGTTCGAAACAATTTTAAAATCAAAAAATGATCACTGTGTTCATATACACACATACACACAGAATAAAGCAAAGAGTTAAATGATGCTCCTTAAATTCAAATGAAATATTACATTATTATATTAATGAAAAAAAAAATGTATACAAGAAACAAAATTGCTCTTTTTTTTCCAACAAGTTTTATGTTGTTATTTTATTAAATGATTTTTATTCTGTTTTCTAAAGACTAGTTGGAAATCATGTGACACAAGCAATATAATCAACAATAATTGATTAAATTAACGATTGTTTCCACTCAATATTTTACCCATAATATTTTTAAAAGAAGAGTTTCCCCAACCGATTTTGATTATCAAATGGGAAGGATTCAAACAAACGCCTCTCAAAATGCAAGTCAAGGATGATTCTTCACATGATCATGCTGTCACAGTATGTCATCCCGGTCAGGGCAAAAACCCTTCTAAGTCTTTCTCTCCATATCGTTTCTGTAGAATATTCTCTGTTGCTTGAGTTTGTGTGTCCTGCCTTGCCTTTCTCTATTGCTTCTCTTTCTTTAGTGGAAAAGATGCACTGCATGCAGAAACAACACTGCTAATTATGCTAACTGTTTTTCCTCAAGGCATCTGTATTAACTTTTCCATGCAAGTCATTAACTGAACTCGGACCACTACATTTTAATTCCCTGCATGTTAACTGACCTGTATACATACTGCAGTGTAATACCATGATATGAGTTCCCGCCTTTTTTTCTCTCCCCAGTAACATGACCCGAGAAACTGCGTCCACACCTCCAGCTTTGAGGAACGGGCCGGGAGGTTCGAGTGGGACACCCGCTCCTGTGAATGTGGGGACCCCTACCTCAGGTCCTAAGGGCCCCAGTCCATTCATGATGCGCAGAGGTGAGTCCTAATGGTCCAATCATGACACGGCTTAGGTCATGTGTTGACCGAAGCATATGCCATTCCTCAGTAAAGCTGTGGTTTTTATCTCGCATTTGCTTTTTTTTATATTTTTTCACCTTAATATTGTGTGGAAAATAATTAAAATTAAGTTAAATTAACTAAAATGCATGTTATTGTTACTAAAAATCATGGATATTTTTGATCAGGGACAAAGAAACAAGCTCCGGCACCTCCCAAACAGGCCACGTCTACCACACCTCAGAGCATGAAGGCGGCTCCTAACTATTCCGCACCAAGCCAGCCCTCTGCCCCGAGCATCCCTCAGCCTCTCATCGTACCCCGTCGCAACACCCAGACCCTCATCCAGGCCCCCAGCCACCCTCCTCCTCAACCTCCTTCCCAACCTTCTCCCCAGAGCACAGAAGAACCAGACCCGTCCCCTCCCAGAACCCCCACCCCACCTGGTACACCGCCTCATGACAGCTCCCAGCTGCGCCCCAGACCCACCCCTCGAACGCGACCCAAACCCACCGGCCCGCCACCACCCCAACCGCCTAGTGACGGTGCCAATGGTGTCTGTGTTTCTGGATCCAAGATCATCTCAGGTAAGAATATGCACTTTTATTTATTTATATTTTATATGCACTTTTATTTTTCATTTTATAGACACTGTGAGCAATATCTGATTTTAGATCTGTATTATTATTATTATCTTTAATAAGGAAAGGTTTATTGTTGCTCATACTTAAAGTTAGTTGAACAAACATATTAAAAGCATTTCACTTTGGGGCTTGATGGAAATCAACGGAAAAAAAACAACATTGTGACATTTTGCACAGACTGGCAAAAAAAAAAAACAATAATAAACAACAATGAAAATAATTTAATAATTGTGTATAGTTATAAATAATAACATTAATTCATTATATTTAAAATCAATTTTTAAGAATTTAGTTTTGTATATATTTTTATTGTTTTATTTCTATAAATTAAAAGTACAGCACATGACAAAAATGTTGTACATTTGCATAGCTAATATAAATCTAATAAATAATAATGGAAATAATGAAATACTTTTATGAATAAAAATAATAAAATATTTTATTTTTATTTATAAAAGTATTTCATTATTTCCATTATAAAATAAAAATGAAGGATATGACCAAAATGTTACACCAATTGTATAGTTAATATAATAAATAATAATAGAAATAATTTTCTAATTTTGTTTTAAGTGATTCATTATTTCATCTTATTTAAAAAAAAAAAAATGCAGCACATGACCAAATATTTTTTTTGTTTGTTTTTTTGCAAGCTATAGTACCATTTTCTTTGTAAATAAAAATAACAGAAAAATAAAATGGAAATCTAAAGACAAGACCAGAGATAACTTTACACTTTTCCTGAGGGCAAATGCAAACAAAAACAAAAAAATCAATATGTCCAAGCACTCAATGTCACTTGCACTCGATGACTTGATGACATGTCTTGATGACTACAATATGAAAACACTCAACTCGAGTGTGTATAAAAGCACAGGTGTCCAGTGTCACTATATTCTGTTCCTCATTAATAGCTCATTATTGGGCAGGAAGCCCAACACTAGCTCCTGCCAAACAGCTGCCCTGAGGGTTTCCCACCGTTCGGATCGTTTCACATGACGAAAAAAACTTGCAGATGCTGTGGAGACAAAGAACTTCATCTAGAGATGACAGTCAATGCCAGGTCATTATAGACAAGAACTTCAGGTTTTAAACAATCCCAGATCCGGAGTTAACAAGCTGTATTTTCACATGTAGGTCTGTGAGGATAAGAGTATAGAGTGTACAATTGTTAGCAGCAAACAGCACTGGGCTTTAATAGAGGCCAAAACATCTTTGTTTCATGCGTGATTTACTGTATAGTTGTGTCTGTTGACATTTAATATTTATATGTAAATATGCAATACAAAAGTTACGGAATTATTTCATTGTCACATCCTTGACTCAGTGAATTATGGAATAAAAAATACTATTATTAAAAAAATAATATCTCACAATACTGCCTTTTTTTTTTGCAATTCCTACTTTTTCTCAGAATTGCATGATATAAATTTGAAAGTTATAAAGTCAGATTTGTGAGATAAACTTGCAATTGCAAGGAATAATATCAGAATTGCTTGATATAAATTCACAGTTTTGACTTTTATTCCTCGGAATTGCAAGATATAAACTTTATAACTTTATAACATAATTGCGAGGCATAAACTTGCAATTGCGAGGGGAAAAAAGTGTGAATTGCGAGATGTAAAGTCGCAATCGTGAGAAAGTTACTTTTTTTTTTTTTTATTATTCCTTCCCGGAAACAAGCTTTCATAGTGAATGCTCCACGCTAAATAGAAGTTAAACTCTATAGACAGCATAGAAAATAGTTATTAATAAAATAAAAGTGATATAAACAAAAGTAAATATAAAATATTAGTAAAAATAAGCAAAAATCTTGTTTATGATAATGCACTTACTATGGAAGTTTCAGTAGATGTATAACTGTAAACAATTCTTGTTCATTTTTGCAAATTGAGGAATAATTCAACATGTTTTTCTGAGATAATCAACAGACTGATTGAGCTGAACTTGTACTGACCCTTAAACATTCCTTTTAATGTCATGTAATCGATAGAAAATTAATGTCTAAATTTATATGTTTAAATTGGCAGCAAATATTTTACGTATGAATCTCAGATGATTTATTCTTCTTTTCATCTTCCTGACGCTGAGCATTGCTGAAATCAGTATCCAAAGAAATCAAAACGATGAACATTTTGGAGAGGGAGGAAGAATATGAAAGATGAGTTCTATTCTCTGAAAACGGAATGTTCCGTGACATTATATTATCATCCATCATTCCTGTTCAGCACATTTGTGATGTTTAATTGTCTTTTACATCCATTATTTCAGCTCACAGCTGAACAAAAATCTTTAGTGTTTAATATCGTTTATCGTTTAATATCAGATATTTACTGATCCCTGTTTCAGCGACACACACACACACACATCTCTTCATATCTGGATTTCACATTTATCCCTCATAACTCAAGAAGTGCTCGTCGGCCTCTCTGTAGGATCTGCCGTGTGTAATAATCTTAGCCGTAAGTTTGGGTCAGTGAAACCACATGCTGCAGTAGAAATGAGGCATTTCCAGTGGTTGTGGAAATATCAGCGGCTGCCCAGAGTCCTTCACAGTTTGGCCTGGGGTTCAGACGATCTCCCGGTTTACTGCATCTCAGCGCATTCATCCGTCTGCATGAGAAAGAGCTGCGCCGCTGCCACGTTCACTGCGGAAGCTTCGTCACATTAAACGGCGCTAATGCATGAATCACGGCGGCGGTAAAGAAATCTCAGTGATCTCCGAAAAGTCATCCTTCATCACTCAGACCTTCATCCGAAAAGTCAACATGAAGTCAAAATTACTTTCCTAATACACGTTCCTGGTCTTAATTAGTATACGGATTTAAAGAAAAATACACCACAGTCCAAAAGTTTGGAATTTTTCCAAGTTCACCTAGTTTTCACATTTATTGGATCAAAAACACAGTAAGAACTGTAATATTGTGATATATTATTGCCATTTATAATTACTGTTTTCTATTTTAATATATTTAAAATATAATTTATTTTTGTGACGTCAAAGCTGTATTTTCAGCATCATTACTCCAGTCTTCAGTGTCACATGATATGTCGATTTGCTGCTCTAGAAACATTTCTTATCATTATCAATGTTGAAAACGGATTCAGATTTTTGTGTAAATACTCTACCATTCAAAAATTTGGGGGTAAGATTTTTTTCTTTTAATAAAACTAATATTTTTATTCAGCGAGAATGGATAAAAACTGACAGTTAAAACGTCACAAAAGATTTTTTTTTTTTCAAATAAATGCTGTTTATTTCCACAAAAACATAAGCTGCAAAATTATATCTTCAACATTGATAAAGATAATAATTGAAAATTCAGCTTTGACATCACAGGAATGTTACATTTGATGTATTTTATATATAAAATGTCTCCATTTTTCACTGTATTTCACAATATTACTGTTTTTATTGTATTTTTGATTAAATAATTGTCTTATGGAGCTGAAGAGACATCTTTAAAGAACATTAAAACATTTTAAAGGTGCTGTATGTAATTTTTTTTGACTGAACTAAAGCGTAAAAATACCATAATGTTTGCAGAGATTTAGGATATTTACATGCTACCTTCACATACTTGTTTCTCAGAAACTGGCTGTATGTTTTTTCATTTACCTGGAAATGTGCGTTCCGCGTCGGAAAGTCTGTTTTTGTTTTGGTCTGTGTGATTCCGCCCACCGTCAATTTACCCAATAGTGTTTCAACACCTCGGTTGCCATTTGGCGGAAAACACAACATGGAAACCAGCAAACTGAGTCAGACCTACACAGCCTCGGCATCCGTCTAAAAATCACTTTAAACAGAAACATGGATAAATCAACTCACTTAAGTCTCCTCTCCTTCCATTGTCAATTGCGCTCGCTTCTGTTGTCCTCAAACTGGCATCCTGTGCGAGCGTCAAGTTGAATTTGGACTGCAGTACCCATTTCAACCGCTAGCTGTCAGTATTACACACTGCACTTTTACTTACTCCAAACTTTTGAACTGTACAGTATTTATGTAACTTTGCATTGTCCAATTATTTTGACGCATTATAACAGTGTTTCATGTTGACTTTAAAAGGTCATTCGATTAAAATTGATTGGCTTTATGGAAGTTCATAGCCATCTGAATCATGATTGGCTTCACTTTGCTGGTGGTTGGTCGTCGTCAGTGTTTGATCCTTTGAACATGTTGTGACGTTGTTGCACTGTTACAGATGTGTGATCTTCTGCCTGTGAGGTGTGATTTGAGTGGCAGGCGATGGTAAGAACTCTGGGCGTATCCGTTGTTTTCTGAGCTCAATCTGTGTGTCTGAAAGCTTTCTGCACAGTGCCTGTTTAACCCGACTAACAGCAAGTTAACCTGCATGACAGCCTGCCTATTTTTGTGACATGTCTTAAAGGGATAGTTCAGCCAAAAATGAAAATTCTGTCATTTACTCACCCTCATGTTGTTTCAAACCAGGATGAATTTCTTCAGCGGAACACAAAGGAAGATATTTGGAAGAATGTCAGTAACCGAGCAGATCTCACGCCCCATTGACTACCATTGTAGGAAAAATAAATACTATGGTAATCAGAGATCCGCTCGGTTACTGACATTCTTCCAAATATCTTCCTCTGTGTTCCGCAGAAGAAATTCATCCTGGTTTGAAACAACATGAGGGTGAGTAAATGACAGAACTATCCCTTTAAGAGAGAATACCAGCACATGCTTTATGCAACTAAACATGTAACTCTCTACCCATGAGCCTCAGCTGCTTCTGCAGGGTCAGTTTTAGGTGTGTCATAGATACGGTGTTATTTAACATTATTAATAATAAAGTACTGTTTTGAAGTTTGGGGTCAGTTTTTTTTGCTAAAAGAAATTGCTTTTATTCAGCAAGGGCTCATTTAATTGATCAAAATTGACAGTAAAGTCTTTGTAATGCAAGAATGTAAAAGATTACCACTGAACTTTCCATTCAAAAAAGAATCCTGAAAAAATGCATCAGTTTACACACAAATATTAAATTATGTATGATGTCTTAAGCATCAAATCATCATCTTAGAATGATTTCTGTAGGATCATGCGACACTGAAGACGAGATGCTGAAATTCAGCTTTACCATCAATTACATTTTAACATTCAAAATGAAATATTTCGTATTTTTTGATCAAATTAATGCAGCCTTGATGATCACGATACTTATTTTCCTAAACACTAAAAATCTTACTGACGCCAAACTTTTGAACAGGGGTGTGTATTTTATCAAGTTTGGATATTAATGATGTATATTAGTATTGTTAATGGTTAAATATAAATACTAGTTTAATTGAAAGGCTATATCAAAACTAAAAGCATTATTTTCATACTGTTACCATTCAACAAAATGTCGTTTATATATGCATTTTGATATCCAAAATACATTCAAGTGCTTCTTGTTCAGTTAAACAATTTTTGATGCCTATAATGCATATTTTCCCTGAAGGGCAGGTTTCATGAAGTTTTATTTAGTTTTTTTTTTTAATACTTATGCATTATGATTACACAGATGGAGATGGAGAGGAGAGATCATTTACGGGACCAGGGCTGGATCTTGTCCCAGAGCTTGAGGATGAAACCACAGAAACGCACTCAGAAGATGAACACCAATCAGAAAACACCGCCCTGTGAGGTGGGCGGAGTCCGGTCTTCAAACAGCCAATCCAAAACTATGTTCGTAATGGAATACTAGCATACTGCACCGTATATTCCTACCCTAGGATGTGAAAGAATCCAAACGTTGTCACATAAAACATTGTCACGTGACCTCTTTATATACTGGTTACCTCATGAATAAATGTAGTCAAGTGTTCAAGTAAAACTTTTGAAAAGCATGATCAATGAGTTGCTTCTAGTTCAACCGTCACACTGGAAATGGAAGGTCAAGTTGATGCATTGTGGGATACGGTATCCAGCACAGTGTGCAAATATAGTAGGTCATCTGGGTATTTTAAACGTATTAAAGATGTATGCAAAATAGCCTATGCATACTACATACAGTAAAAGTAGTATGCTATTCCGAACATAGCCACTTTAACCTTTGGCCCCTGCAGAAAACAGTCAATTTACACAAAACACAAGACATTCGAGAAGCTTCCTGGAGAGTCTCTGTCCTCACAATGCTGGCACATTGTAACCATACACCGGGAAGAAATCAGAAATCTTGATTTCATTCACAAATGGCATAAAGCTGATTTGGGTTCTAATCAAATATGAATGTCTTTTGAGTTTTGTGATGATTTGCGTAACAAGCGTTATATATGTGTGCCTTGAAATCACTGAGTTTGTGTGGCTGATATCCTACTCAGTTCTTTTTTTTGTTATCATGGTGAAATGTCATTTATTCCAATTTATTTTAATTGTTCCTTTTCTCTTTAAACTTCAACAATGACAAAATTGGATTAAAACTCTGAAAAATAATTATACAGATTTGAAACATATAATTTAAGTATTTTTCCTGGGGTGCAATACTGACTTCAGTGTAGTGTTACAGCATTATAGTCAGTTTTCTAGTAGTTTATTTGTGTTTTACAGGGTTTATTTTAGTGGAGGATACCAATAGCAATTTATCTGATTCATCCACCCAGTTTTTGATCCACTAAAATAAACCCTGCTCATACTATTATGAAATAGTTCATTCTCAAAATGACCAAAGATGTTCTTTAAAATGATCCTGTATCAGAGCTTTAGGGGTTTGTTTCATGTTGTATGCAATGCACAAACAGCACTGACAACATTAATGTGAATGAAAGGATTTATGGATCAGTCAAGCTCAGGAACCGCCAGCTAGAAAGCCAAAAGTCATTCGTTCCTTTCATGAGGGAATATGTATTTTATTTCTGTGCTTTTGTTGTCTTTAATAGGCTTTCTTAATTGTACATAATGATTTTTTTCCTCGTTTCTCCCCCTTTTGTATATCTGTGTGCACATTTCTTGCCTCTGAATTTTTGTTTTTCACATTCTCTAGTGCCTCAGATGAACAAATGTTGTAAAAATTCATTTTTCTTTTCAAACTTTTTCTGATTATAATAATAAAATGCTTAATTACAGAAGCAAAATGGCTCACAAACGTTGTTTTTTAAGCAGTTTAATTTACAGAAACATCAAGGACAAAATAGTTTTCATATTAGTTAGCAGTTTTTTTTGTTATACAGGTTGAAACTCTTCACATCCTGACAGTAATCAATATTAGAAGTGGTCTAAAAAATTATATATACACATACATTTGTTTACATATATCTGATATGAGTCCAAATGCAATGGTAGGATGTCTTCCTGCCTCACCAACAATGTCGGGGGTTACAAGTAACTTGAGTTACGTAATCAGATTACTTTAAGTAACTAGTAAAGTAATGCATTTTAAATTTACTACAAAATATGAGTTACTTTTTCAAATAAGTAACTCTTTTTAGGGCATAACGCAATATAAGGTATTACTTTTAAAAGTAACACTGGTCACCACAAACAAACAGCAGCCGTCTTTTACAGTTCCTCCTGAACCAAAAACAACAAGCTTATGTTCAATCCATGTCCTAATTCCCGCTATTAAGAGATGGCAACCTGTGACATTCCTCAGACTCGGATTTTTGCATTTCTATGCCAACGCTATCACCGCAGATCTGAATCTGAAGCAGTCAGGTGATACAAGTTAGAGCTCTTTAACTATGTTAATGATTATTGTAATATGAGCTTTGTGACATGAGGAAATTTAATGCCGTCTCTCGTGACGCTTCGTAGACTTTGCTCTAGCTGTGTACGTTCACGTGTTTTGGAGGAGGCGTGGCTTTGAGGACGCTCTGAAGGATCTTATGCTTTTAAAGCTAGCTCTAGCTTCTCTGAAGTTTCCTACCCTAGCTTTAAACTGTCATATAATGTCTATCAAAAAAGTAAAAACTGATTGATAAATAAATAAGCCTATCAGTCTATTATTAATTACATACTCCATGAAGATTTACTTTCACATCAGTCACAATAAACAATCCATTATAAAGGACAAGTGACTATGCCCAGTAAGCGATGAGAAACACCGCCACTGACATACAGACGATGAGGTTGGCGTTTACCAGGTGTCTCATACAAGGCTCTTCCTCGAGGGAACACGTCAGAGCCTCTGGAGGAGGAGACATGGGCTTCTTTCCTTTCTGCTTCTCCATTCCACAGATCCAGAACAGAGCAGATTTCAGTTTACAAGAACCCGCTTCGCTGGACACAGAACTACAGGAGTCTGGTGAGAAACACACGTACACAGATTGGGGAACGCATTACAAGTACTGCCTTGCATAAAAATGGCCCCATGTCATTTGTTTGCAGATGCCACTTGTGATCTCTATGCAAATAAATCCTTTAAAAAAATCCCCTCCTTAAAATATTAACTTTTATATTAACTTTTAATATTAATGACTTTGTCTCCATCTGCTGGATAACGCCTTGACAAACCATTGGATGTCTTATTTATCCTAAAGCATACTGAGACTTCTCTGTTTCTATTTAATTAAAATCACAAAATAATGCAACAAATGCATGTGAAGTGGAAAGGGTACCTTCTTTGATTTGATGTGCATCATTTTCCTTGTCCTTTGTGTACAGAGTTGCACCTTCGATAGTGTAGAGATCTGAAGCCACAACCTCTTCGCTTTCTTTCACAGGATCAAAGCGCGTGTACCACGTCAAACGACTGATCTGCAAAATAACAAGCCCTTTATCCAGTACATGTGTGTATTCTCAAGGTTTATGAAAAGGCATTTAATTTTTACATTTCAAAATTGCAAACTGGGTTAGTGTTGGTTTGTTGTTTGTGTGTGTGTGTGTGTGTGTACTTGTTTTCCTTACATTGTGGGGACCAAATGTCCCCACAACGCAAGTAAAACCAGTAAATCTTGACATTGTGGGGACCTTTTCTTGGTCCACTAGGAAACAAGCTTATAAATCATACAGAATTATCTTTTTTGAAAATCTAAACTAGCAGAACATTTTCTGTGAGAGTTAAGTTTAGGGGTGGGGGGGCAGAATGTACAGTTTGTACAGTATAAAAACCATTACGCCTATGGAAAGTCCCTACAAAACACATAAACACAACATGTGTGAGTGTGTGTGCTTACCTGCTCCGGTTTGGGCTTCTCTGTAGCCAGACTAACACACACCACCACAATGAGTGTGAGGAGAGTAAGAATGATAGAGAAATACAGGAAGTGAACATATTTTATGATGTCAGGCCTGGTGTCGCTCTCGTAGCACAGCGGTGTAGGATAGACGAAATCCAGAATCATCCTTATGATTCCCACCAACATGCCCACTATCAGACCCCAGAATGCACCCTACACCAACATCACAGGAAAAAAAAATCGGGTTTATTTATTCCTAATATATATTAATAAAGTATCATATTTTCTCAGAAACTAATTAGGAGTGCAATGTATATAAAGTTCTGTATGGAGATGTATCAGTGATTCAGAAATGACCAGGTGCATCCCAGTTTGCGTTCTTAATGTAGTGTGTGTGACTAAAACAAAATTCTGAAATATAGGCCTGGTTTCACAGACAGGGCTTAGACTAAGCCAGGATTAGACCTTAGTTCATTGTACCTTCTCATTGGTCCGTTTCCAGAAGCATCCCGCAAGGAAAATGACCGTTATGGGGGGCTGCAGGTACATACTGATGGATTGAATGTAGATGAAGAGCTGCCCACCCTGACTGGCCTGAACTAGAGGAATCCACAGCACTGACACCACCACTAACACCAACACAAACACTCTGACATGGAAACACAGCAGTTGAAAGTCAACTTTACGAGAGAGCAAAATGTATTAAGCATTTGTAGTTGTTCAATGATAATATTAGATTAATTTACCATAAACAAAAGGTTGACTAAAGAAGGATTCTACTAACTGTCCAGCTGGCCACCAACATCATAAGATATTGATTTTGGTTGAATATAGGTTCTGTTCAATATAGTTTGACGTTGATATTTTGTTGGTTTTAAGTTGTGGTGATAAGAAACCAAAAAAATCAATGTCAACAGCAATGCCTGCAAACCCAACGTCTGCTAAACATCATAATGTTTGCGTCTACTATGGCAAGCCGTCGTGACTTTTATTCATTCTCAGGATATGAACTTTCACTAGTTAAAATGTTAATTCTTGATATCAGGAATTAGATTTCCACTAGTAACAAAGTTCATTCTTGATATCAACAATTCAATTTCCACTAGTAAAAACTACCATTCTTGATATCAACAATTGTATTTTCACTTTTCATTTTTGTATTTTTTTGCCACTAGTAAAAATGTTCATTTCTGATATCATGAATGTGGTTGTTACTAGTAAGAAAGTCGTTTTAGATATCAGAAATTATATTGATATCAGGAATTCATGTTCAGATATCAGAAATGAATATTTTTACTTGTAGCAATTCAATTGTTGATATCAAGAATAGACATTTGTACTAATAACAATGTAATTGTTGATATCAGAAATTTGCATTTTTACTAGTGAGAATTGTATTCTTGATATGTGAAACTGGAATTTCAACTAGTAAGAAATTAATTCTTGATATCAACAATTGAATTTGAATGGCAGCCTATGGCGAGATTTCACAAGTAAAAATACAATTACAGGATATCAAGAATTATAGTTTATAGGGGAAATTGAATTGTTGATATCAAGAATTAACATTGTTACTAGTGGAAATCTAATTCTGATAATCAAGTGAAAATGTAATTGTTGATATCACAAGTTCATATCCTGAGAATGAATAAAAGTCAAAACGGTTTGCCATACGTCCACACAATATTAAATAACATCAATGGGCACTGATGTTTTATTGCCGTCATGCCATTGTTGGGTTTCGGCATCAATACGATTTTCATTTCCCTCAAGATTCAACATCTTTCCAATGTTGGAGGTTGACTTCAACCCAATTTTCAATTTCACCCAAATTTTAATGACTGTCCAATGTTGGAGTCTAACTGACATCAAGTTAACGTCCAGTGCAAGCTGGGTACTTTTAAATGCAAATATGCTCTTTACAGGCTGGAGAAATGGATGAATTTGCCTTTAAAATTTAATATATGTATAGCAGCTTGTTGATGTCACACCTTCCCACAATCATGAGCTCCCACTCAGAGGCAGTGCGGCGGATGTTTCTCCACAAGTCCATGGTGAAAATGGTGCTGGAACTGTTGAATATGGAGGTCAAAGAGGACATGAGAGCAGCCAACATCACAGCCATCATTAAACCCCTCAGACCTGGAAGAAAATGATTCAGCTCAGCCAGCTGATCTAGAAATCCAATAACAAACATTCCCTGGATCTCACTGATACCTGAAGGAAGGAGCTCCATGACCAGTTTGGCATAAGCAATGTCCGAGCAGCCCACAGGATTCCCACAAACCTGTTTACACACATCTGGGTCTCCACAGCCCACCTCATCTACAAGTCACACACACGTTCACAAGCCTTTCAATAGAACATATTGTACATTTAGAGGCTTTAAACTTTGGTGTTTGTTTCAGTGACGCACCTGGGTAAAGTATTCTGCTGATCATGCCAGGAATCACCATCATGAAGAAGGGCAGAACTTTGAGGTAAGCGGCGAGCAGAGATCCTCCTTTAGCGTGCAGAATGCTCTTGGAAGCAAGTGAACGCTGCACTATCACCTGCACATAAAAACGACAACTTATTATGTTTAGAAGGTAACGTTATGTTGTTGCTAGGCAGTTCTAAGATGTTATAGACGATTACAAGATGGTTACTCTTAAATGGTTATAGCAGCTTTTCCACCGAAATAATGTTACCCAGAACAGTTTGTCCCAGGAACATTTCTTTCCCCGAACCTATTGCTGTCTTCATTTTCATCTCGATCTAAAGCAGTGGTTCTCAACCCACGGCCCGCCGACCACATTTAAAAAATAACTTCCAGTTTAAGTTAAATTAAAATGGATTAAATGACTATAAGTTTGAACTATAATGCTTTTTATCATCATATAAAATCATTTTGGTGATCATAAATTATTTTCAGACATGCGCAGACCAACTATATACTGAATAGCATACTCAGTTAATTAACACTTACGCTCGCGCGCTTTGGCAGAATTCCAATAGTAGCCATTATTTTTGTAAATTTAGGGATCAAAATGGACAAATTTGTTATTAGAGGAGAAAAACGAAATGAGGAACATACGAACGAATGAAGACATTGCAAACAAGAAGAGTCGTAGCATCAGCAGCGAAGGGAAGAAGAATGGAAGAATCAGTTTGCTGTCAATGAGCGAGATGGGCAGCCTTTGTTTGCTCTGTGGTAAAGTACTTGGCATATACTAAACATACAATATTAAACGATATGTGAATTCATTGTGTTTGGTTAATGTACTTGCACTTTAAATCGATAAAAATAACCGCATCGGCGCGGATGCGAGGGCTTGATATCGTCAGATTGTAACAATGCGCTCAATGTTGTGTATTGTGAGTTTATTGAACAGGAGTGTTTCACTTTGATATGAAGAAGTCACACTGCCAGCCATTTCAACATGTTGTGAAACGAAAATGAATTTCTTATAGTGTTTTTTGCCAGTAGTATTTGTTGATTTTGCTGTGTGACAGAAATAAAATACCGTATGTGCCTCCAGAAAACACAGCCTCTTCTGTGTGACACATCTAGGTATAATAATGATATTATCTGCTAATACCACAACATTAAATTAAACATTAAACCAAAATGATTGGTTTTTATTGGTGGCGTCATTTGTAAATGATATGAGGCCCGTGACTTTTAAAAATAGTGGTTGAAATAAAATGCTGCGTCGAGTCAAATAATCAGCATGTTTAGTGCCCAAGTACCACCCGCGAAAGTTCCTGAACTTTGAAAAAGTACCACCTCGAAAGCAGGGACTTTCTGAGGGCGAAATTTTTACCCGGAACTTCATTTAGACCCTGGTCCCTGTGGTCCAAATACACGGAGTACCACCCCAAAGTCCCTAGTTCCTGTGGTGGAAACTCGGCTATAGAAACTAGTTTACAAATAGTTTATAACTACCCTTGTGAAAACATATGCCTTACATTTAAGACTAATGTGCACATTCAGTGCACTAATTTTTCACAAGAGTAGCTCGATAGGCGGAACTAAAAGCAAGAACATAGAGATAGATCAATATAAATAAAATCGAAGCCATCATACGAATCATCGGTAATGCATTTAATAAGTAGGTTCAATAAACACTGCTGGTGCTTCACCTGGTCAGAACACCAGTACCACATGGAGGGCATGGACATGCCCAGGATTACTCCCGGCCAGGGCAGGTCAGAGGTCACAGGGTGACGGAATATGTGAAAGGCATCATCACGAGGGATTCCGCAGGTGGTGTTGGGCACTCGGATGGAGGGAATAGCTTGAGGATACTTGTCCAGGACAGCCTGAAATCCCCCAACCTCGACAAAACCTGACATCGAGAGAAAAAAAAGTATATTATTATTGTATAAAGGCTTGAGAAGAAGTCAACATGATTTTCATGGTCACTCACTGAAGCCCATGAGGATCAGGGCTCCGACCACCATGATGACCGTCTGAACCGCATCGGTGTAGATCACTGCTGCCAGACCACCTGCAACCACATCAGTCAAGAACTGGTTTAGAAGATTACAAGACTTCCTCACTTCTAGGATTAAAGCACCGTTCGCAACATGAATGATAACCAGAACTAGTGATGGGCACTTTCGAAACACTGCTTCCTGAACCAGGGATTCAAAGCACGTTTCAAACTGCCAAAGTCAGGTGATTTCAGTAAACGAGGCTTCATTAAATCTATAACTATTTATATTTTGAAATGTCAATCTCTTTGAACCCATGAACCAGCATCTATATAGTTTTTATCTGATCTCAGATTAGTTTTATAAAATTACCAACATTTAATGACATTTAAATGTCATTAAATGACATAATAAATGGCATAATAAAAAGGAAGAGTTGTTGGAGTAATCTCTTATTGTCCTGATTCACTAAACCCTCCATAAACCAAACAAAACAAGTCCTACAATTGAATAAAATAACATATTATACAAACATGTCATATTTAATGGTATTTGGGCTGCGTTTTGTGTTCCGTTCTGAATGTGTTCGAAACAGTAAATCAGTAAGAGAAGAAACATTTGAAGTTTCAAAACACTAGTTTATATATAACTATTAGAATAGAGGTATGGAAAACATAACAATAACTACACAAAGGAAATATATTGTTGGTATCACTTTCAGAGTGATTTTTTTCCAAATGATGAGTGACAAAAACATTGACAGCCAATCAGAACTCAGAGCTTGAGCATTTAAAGTGGCAGTTTGTTGTGCTTTGGTGTGAACAGCTCTTAAGAGAAATAAAATATCCGACCTGCGATGGTGTACAGAGCCGTAATGCCAAGAAGCAGAACCACAGCGAGATAGATGTTCCACTGCAGAGCCTGCTGAATGAACACGGCTCCAGCATACATGTCCACCTGCACAGAGACACACAGATCTATTCAAAGCGGATTACGAGATCAACTCTGTTAATTAGATTTTTTTTATTTAACATACTTACTGATATTTTTGTGAAGATGTAGATAAATAGATATAAAACACAAAGAAATAACTGTATTCTTTTGCCTCCAAATCTTTTCTGTAAATACTCAGGCATTGTTGTGACCTGCAAAGTAATGGAAAATAATTCAAATTTACATAATTTGTATTTATTTCACACTAATTGCAGCCTTGCTGAGCATAAGACTTCTTTCTAAAACACTTAAAAATAATACCGAGCCCAAACGTTTTTTTATCGTGCCTGTTACCGGAGATCTGTTAAATGGACTCTCTAAGTGTATGTAATACTGAATTAAATCTGTTTTCTCACCCTTGATGCAATATAAATGGGTAAAAACAGCCAGCCCAAGAGCAGCACCATCAGCATGCCCTGCAAAAGAACATGAGTAGTTAATCTCTGAGACATTAACTATATTACAACAAGGGCCTGTAGACATCTCTCAATCTCTTTCTCACTCATATTCAGCAGATCAATGTACTCTCTATCTCTTAAATTGTAGACACTGTGCGCTCACATTCCATTCATAAGCAGTGGCACCGATACCAGCCGCCGCCCCAGAGCCTGCGAGCCCAATGAAGTGACCACTGCCCACATTACTGGCAAATAGAGAGGCGCCCACCTGCACGAGATGATAGAAGATGGAAAAAATGTGAGCTGGAAATAACATTTCATCCTTGAGGGGCCGTTTACACAACACCGTTTTCAACTAAAAACGGAAAACTTTTTTTGGCAGTTCATTTACACGTCAACGGCGTTTTGGAGACCTGAAAATGCAAACTTTTGAAAGGGATTTCAAAGTGCAAGTTTTTGAAAACGATACCGTTAGCAGGGTTGGGGAGTAACGAAATATAAGTAACTTAGTTATGTATTTAAAATACAAAATTTGAGTAACTGTATTTCATTACAGTTACATTTTAAATGGGTGGTAATCAGATTACAGTTTCATCTGAAAAGTATTTTAGATTACCAAAGTGATTACTTTGAATTTTAATGTCATTTAAACAGCAATTGGTGATTCTCTGACGCTGACAGTCTGAAAAAATGGAGTTAAGTTTCATCAACATTTTAATACTTTTAAGAGGGATCATAAAATAATTGTTATTTTTATTTAGTACTGTCCTGAACAAGACAAAATGACTGAATTTATAAAAAAAATGCCGAACTGTCAACCTGACTTAAATGTTCTGTCATTACTGGATGATCCACGACTGTTTTCATGTTTTGTGATAGTTGTTTGTGAGTCGTTTTATAATTCACTCGTCACTGCAACTTTTTCTCACAATTTTTTTTTTCCCCTTACAATTGTGAGTTTGCATTTGGAATTGGGAGATATAAACTTGCAAAACTGACTTTTTTGTCTTGTAATTGTGAATTTAGTATGTGAGTTTATATCTCATAATTCTGACTTTTCTCAATATTACGAGTTTATATCTCATAATTCTGACTTTTCTCAATATTACACGTTTATATCTCATAATTCTGACTTTTCTCAATATTATGAGTTTATATCTCATAAACTGAAAATATTGAGAAAAGTCAGAATTATGAGATATAAACGTGTAATATTGAGAAAAGTCAGAATTATATCTCACAATTCTGACTTTATATCACACAATTCTGAGGGAAAAAGTCAGATTTGTGAGATAAAAATCTGCAATTACCTTTTTTGTGTTTGATCCACACTTATTAGTATTCCAAAGTATTCTAAAGTATTTAGATTAAATTACTAAACTTGAGTAATGTAACGAAATACGTTACAAATTACTTTTTAAAGCATGTATTTTGTAATCTGTAGTGAAATAAATTTTAAAAGTAACCTACCCAGCCCTGCCCGTTAGACATTGACAACTACTGGACTGGCGTGAATAATGCAGCGTTTTCAAAAAAAAACTTTGAGGAAATGTTTTCTGTTTTTGTACATCGTTGTCGTGTAAAAGTAACCTAAGTTTCATAACTTTTTTACTCGCTTACCGGCCACCAAGTCATGTTTTTGCCAGCAAGAAAATATCCATCCACTGTGCTCCTCTTGGTCTTCCACATGGACTGTTGGGTGAGCAAAGGTTATAAATATGCCATACACACGATTTTAAGCCATAAATGTGATAACACATTTCCTGGAGTAATATTTTGTCACTGTGAAATGGTATTGCATTGCATTTTGTCTTTTCAGTAAACTTACCCACAAGCCCACTCCCAGAACCAAAAGGAAGTAGATGACAAGTACCACTATATCTGTGGTGGCCAGGGTGGCCAGGGTGGTCGGGGGCAATAAGTCCTCGGCGGTGGGGGAAGAGGACACATCGGGTTGCTCAGTGGCAGCCATGAGGTCAAAGGTCAAGGAGTTTCTCAGGTGTGTGTCACTTTAAGAAAAAAGATGGTCTGTATCACATACACACTTTGACAAGCACCACGTGACACGGAGTGTGAGGATATCAAGACGTGACTTTATGTCTTCCTTGATTATACATTATCTAGTATTCACATGTTAATGCTTGTTGTGTTTAATCGGATACTGGTTATAAGTTACAACAGAGGAATGGCAAATGTTTCCCTACAGAGTGAAAAACTGAAATGTTAACTTCTAAGAAAGGACCACAGGGCAGATATTACGTAAAACTCTTTTCATAAAGCACAAACAGAAATGGGATTATATAGGCAGAACTCACATTTGCTGATCCAAATTTGATAGATGTATGTGATTTACTGCATGGATTTAATCAGTTTTACTCTCAAAAGAAGAGAGAAATACTGTATATATAAACATGCTTACATCAGCCAGCATGATTTTCAGGCTTCATTAAGGTGTAAAGTTGGTGGTATTAAAGTTTGTAAATGCATTTGTATTATTATTATTATTATTAAGTAGTCCAGATTATGGCATCTAGCAAAAGTGTTTGGAGAGGCTTATTCTGCCGCTGAACATATGTCTTTAACAGATGTTCCACTCACCCATGCCCATGCGGGAGCCATACCCCTTGTGGAGTGGGCTTGAACACTTATAGGACATTCCCTATAAGCCAAAGCTATTGCATCCACAATCCAATGGGATAGCCTCTACTTTGATACTGTAACTTTTTGTTCGTATATAGTTACAAATGAAGGTTTACCACAAAAAAACGCAAACTACTAACTTCAGCAAAAGCTTTTTCTCTTTTTATTCTCATTGGTTTAAAGTGTTCTTGTGAAAAGTATATAGTTACGTGTGTTGAACTTGAACATTGAGTGCGTTGGCATTTCTTCCTGGCCGAAGAATTAGCTCCATAAACAATACAATGAACATACAAAAACACTTCATTCAAGCTTCCCATACCATTTTCTCAGCGAGGACTTTAAGTCAGTTCATGGTAGTCAAAAAAACTGATTCTTCTACCACACCTCTCTCCTTCAATCAAATCTCACCTTATATGCGATGCAGGTGAGTCTAACTATTGCCCCCTAGTGCCTCAAGTGTCATTACACAGAATTATCTTCAGGACATGAAAAAAAAACATGACAGACATTTCACACTTGGTTACAATACCAACAGACCTTTAGTGTGACTACTGAATCACACAAAGAGCTGCAAAGAGAGTCTAAACTAGTGTGTTCGACATAAATGCGCATAGTACATACAGGGCAAGCAACTGCAAAGGAGGGAGACTTGTTCCTGCCAGCAGGTTAGCTCAGAGCTAAAGCTGATATAGGTACAACATGGCCTCTGAACAATATTGAGAGCACCTTAGCAACACAACCTTTGCTTGGTTTGAGAGCAGCTCTACAGTCACTCAGGCCAAAAACCATGCAGGACTCGCTGACTTAAAGAGCAAATCGAATCAAATCTTCACTCAATCGCTTAACTGATGCGAGTGCAAGCAAGCGTGGTCTTGAAAGAGAGCACTTACAACAAAGCTGTATGGGGAACATGTCAAAGATTTCAGAACTAAAGCCAAATCCCAGGTGGTGATTGTAGATGGTCGAGCAGGTTTTAGCCATCTCATGCCTTGTAAAAATGTATATATACTTTGAGCGTAGAAGGCACATGGCCATCATTTAAGAGCTCATGCAAGAAGGACATAACTGGAATCAGACAATTCACAGGGTCCTCATTCCTCAAGCTGTTCCAGCTCTTAAAGACTTTCCATTTTTGAGCATTTTTGAGGCGGCAGGAAGAAGGGGCTCTTGGGGCTCTTGCTTCAGTACTTGTCTTCTGGCTGCGAGCTTTGCTGAGTGGTCAGATTGAGCATCCCTCCTCAGCAGGATGGACCAGGGGATATGTAAAAGATTGGTGGCAAGCCATTGTAGCATCTGTACTTACTACTTGAGCATGGAGGGGTACACCTGAGTACTCTTGTATAAAAGACAAAGTGATTGGCACGGGGCAATTCACCAGTGCTGTAGTCCAGCGTTCTACACTAGTTATTGAATGATACTTCGATTAGAAAACGCCTGTGATTAGAGGCTACCTGAACATAAGAGTAGACATATTTCAGGTCCACTGATATAATCCAGTCCCTTGGCCAATATACACAAGGTCTGTTTCAGTTCACTCATTTAAATGTATGCTTTGACGGTGCGTGATTCAGTGGTCCCAGATCCAAGATGAGATGGGAACAACTTTCTTTGATGGGGACCGGAAAGTGGCCCGTCGCACTTTTGTACAACATGACAGAAGCTGAAGCATTTGGTGCTTAAAACAAGCCAACCAAAGACTAGGAGCTGCTTATACTGTGAGAGTGAGGATGAGCTGGAGAAGCTTTGATACGGATGCACATTGTGAGTTTACATATATATTAGTCTCAGCCTCAGACGTCACGGGCACGGACCGTTGGCTGAACGTCTGATGAGAGCAAAGTGGCGGTAGTAGCGGTGCTGTTGCTTACATCACAGCAGCGATGAGCTACCGGACCTAGTTGAACACCGCGGGTTGATGTTAAAATGGCGGCAGTCATGCCGGGAGGCATTATAGATTGGGAGTGCCCCCTGTGAAAGGTGGGCTCACATCAAAATAAAGCCCAGTTACACTCCCTGAGAAGGGGATATGTTGGGTGGTTGAGTGGCAGAATCCTACATTTAGCACACTCATTTTAGAAGGGAGAGCGCAAATTGCGAAGTGGTTCGCCTTGCCAATGAAGCAATTTCGTGATGAGGGCTATCTGGATATAGAAGTAGGTACTCACCAGATGCACTGTGATAATTAGACCTCCGGCCAACCTGCGAGAGGATCTGTTTCAGTCGGAGGGAGTGTTCTGAAACTGGGGCATTTTAGAGCTTGCACGGCAGTCAATATTACACCGTTAAAATGGTGCTTTTTATATGGAGCTCTCGCTTTAAGGCGAGGGGCGAGAGAACAGAACTTCTGCCTTTCAACTTTGTCATACAGCACAGTGGAGCAATCATAGAACAAAGACAACTAGTGATCTCAGTACCCGCATTAGGCAGGGAAACTGAGAGGAGTAAGAGAATGGGTAGACTTTACTGTAGACTCTGTAGTTCCTCGTATCAGGAACGGATGGCATCTTGGCCATGAGTTCTTTGGTTTCGTAGCTTGCTCAGGCTCTATGCAAGAGAGCTTGATAACAGTCATGCAGAAGAATGTGCGGAAGAGTGCTGAAAGTAGTGGCACAGCCGATTTTTTATCAGTGTATGCAGTGGCTAATGTAAGCAACACAGTCGGTGCTTATTGTAGAATTCATGAATGGCAGCAGTGCCAGGATATTGAATGGTTGGTGTAAACAACCTACACTCCCTCATGAAAACATCAGCTGGTGCTTTATCATTGAAGGGCTTTGAGGTCTGATCACAGCAAACTTCTCTGAGGTGGAGGGCTGCTTATATTGCGTGAATGAACGAGCAACTGGGGCGTTTTGTGCTTTATACAGGGCAGATTGCTGCTTCAAGGCGGGGGGCTGCGTATATCAGCTCCTAAAGTTCACTGGAGCTCATCCTAATCATCTTCTGAGATGTCAAAAGAGATCAGGTTACGGGTTCCAACGGAGGGGCAGAAACTGTTGAGGAATGCCGATACTGACTTGTACCCTGACTCTCCTGCTGCTGTTCCTTGCTCCGTGGCTCTTGGGCGGCGGAAGCAGTTCAGCGGCCAGCTTATCGTCAAAGATGATGTCGATATGGAGGCGAAGGATCCTGTGACACCCATCACTTCACAGTGAGGATAGCCACATCCTTCCAGCACTAGCCATACTTACCAGAACGCATGAAGGGGAGCGGTAATCCAGGTGCTGTGGGTAATCGGCTAGTAGCAATTGGCTCCCTGAAGACAAAGTTATTGTCTGAAGGAGAAATATTCTAAGAAAATTCCGTTCACTGAGTCCTTACATATGGGGAGCATTCCCGCCCCTATTTCATGGACTTGAACGTCACTGGCCATTGTGTTACAATAGCGTTATTCCAATCACACTTCAGTATTTTTAGGAGAACAGTGTTTTCCCATAGTGTCAGCTCTGACACAATGTTGAGAGACCGATTTGAAAGGGAACTTTATTGAGAGTGGTATATAAATGTATTTAAAGCTGTTTTTAAAGGTGTTTGCAAAAAAATATTTACAGCATAGCTGGGCTATTAGTAGTAGCCAGTTACTAATTACTAAATTCTTCTTACCTTAATATTCATTAATGTTCACAAATTCAAATTAAGTATTAACCCCCACCAAAAATAAAACAAACAAGAATACTAACAGAATCAAAAGAATTAAAGCTGAATCAAACACTTTTTCAGGAGGAGTACAAGATTATTGTACACATATGGCCATTACAACATAAATAAAGATAAAAAATGGACAAAACTAACCTGAATTAACGGGTCAGAAACAGTCAGAGGTCTCTATCCAAGTGAATGATCCATTCAAACAGGAATGTAGGGTCTCCAGTGAACGAACCCAGAGTTTCTCTCAGAACTGTAGAGATGAGCCCTCTCTGATCAAAGGGGTCAAACTCCACTTGCCTTCATGTAACACTACACGCTGGTTAAAATGTAAGGGCGTTTTATTACCAAAACAGTAATGACAACAGAACAATGTTGCAACATCACTTATACAGAGTTACTTAGTGGAGGCGCCGACATTTATTATACACGATACATTACAAAAGAAAGGAAAACAAACTCTGAAATAGACATTGTGTCATTTCTCAAATGACAAAACAAATGCAAAAGTGCTGTACTGCCCTGTGTGTTCATGACTCTAGAAGTTTGTGTGTGTTTTGCATCACCACCAACCATTAATTCGTCTTATACAGCACTTTAAAGATGAAGTCATTCAAATCTAAAATTCTTCTTTGGGCCGTCCCATCTATGATGAGAGCATGAAATTAGCTATTAACACTGTGAAACATGTCCTAAAAGTAAAATACAAAGCATGTAGGAATCTTTACATGACTTACATTACAATAATAACCAATAAATTAATCAATAACAGTTATGAAATGTCCTGTGATCATATGGTAAAAACCCCTGGTTTCTTACATTTAGTTGTAAGCACAAAAAGATGAGCAAATGTTAACCATTAAACAATTAAAATGAATTAACATGATAAATATTGCCATAAAAATATTTTTATAAGTGGGAAACGAGTCAAACACTTAGATAAAGGCTCAACCATGTGTGATATTTTCACAATTTTTACAACAGGATTGTTTAATACAATCACAAAGTCCAGTTTAATGCCTTGAACATTCAGAATAACAATGATACAAGAATAATATGATTCACTATGGTAGTAAGGAATTAAAGCAGATATAAAGCAGCACAGTTAATTTTTAATTAAAAGTTAATATTTAAAAAAAGCAAATGCATATAGTGAAATCATAATCTAGCTCATCATTGTTTTCCTTAACTAGTAAAGCAATATACCAAACTACGGTAACTGCTGCTCTCGTACAATATATCTCAATCTATACAATATATCTCTATCTAAGCGGTTTTTGTTTTGAAGAAATCATCATTATTAATTCATAATATATTGCAATTAAACATTCTGGATATCAGGAATGACTTTTTATCAGTTAAGACATTAGTTTAACAAAATACTTACAGTAATTTTACTTTTACAGTACAATGACCAACTAACAACTCTGAACCAAGTTGTTTAAATACATTTAAGCAGAATTAAGACACATTGTTAAAGCACTTTTCTCCTAAACAACACTTTTATTAATATATCAAGTCAGTCAAATCTGACACTCACAGTCCTAATTACACTTTACATTAAATATATCTTAACTGCACTTATTATGTTTACAAATCCCATGTAAAATGATTGCCGGCAATTCCTGCCCCAACTTCTGGCTTGTCAGTTTTCAAGAGGCAAAAAAGTTTTTGAGTGCCAAGAACAATCAAACAGTCCAGCTTGTAAATAACATTCTAGACCAATTGTTTTAAAGCCATTTATGATCTTTCCCTGCACTATTTGCTCTACAACAGAAGCTTTCCTGTCCAATCTGTGCCTGAGAGTTCATCTGTATAACTTACCAGGACTCTGGTGCTTATGCATTATATTGTTACTGTACATGTCCTTGAATTACCATAAGGCTATCACTAAATCAGATTGGACAGGTATAGGAGTGTATGTAAGTGAGCGTTTATGTACTGTAAGTGAGTTTGCCTCATGTACCCAACATAGTTTGGTTTCGGTTTCGTCACCAGGCTACAGGAGAGGTTGTGCGAGGGCTCCTGGGGCTGCGTGGAGGGTTTTCTGTTGTCTGGATATCACTCAAAGCCCTCTAAAAACAATAACAACAACACATATAATACCTATAAAATGCATTTTCCTCATCCAGACTCATGATGCACAAGAAATATCATAAAATATATTCATTTTCACTATTAAGGCACGACTCTGCAGGCGAAAAAATTTTTTGAGCTATTTTGCTTTTCTCAAAATGAGTCATTTCTCCAGCACTGAGCCAGAAATCTTCATTTCAGTGGCAGATAATGTACATTGTACATACTCCAAACTACAGTTTTATCTATACAGTGAAGGTTTTTTGTTCACATGTCATTTGCCTGATTTTATACTACACTTTATTCCTAAAAACATGGAATTTTTTCCCCTGTTGAATGTATTTTCTTATTTATGATTAAAAAAAAAAAAAGAGATATCCAAAATGCCTTCAGTAAAAACATTTCTAAAACGGTTAGTTCCTGTCCTTGATTCTGATTGGTCAATAGCTGCGTTTTATTCACCCAACGGTTCTGTACATCCCTACACAACACCCTTAGCAAACACTGTTAGCAACGTAAACTGAATTATGCAGAAGAGTATTGTGAGAAAGAGGTCGAGTGAGCGAGTTTATTACCTGAATTCAGATTTTCCTTCAGGTCAGGCCTATGTTCATAAAAAGAATCGCTGCAATATCTTGTCCTTTTAACAGTTAATTCCGTGACTGACAGCTCTAGTCAAAGCATTTGTCAGTTGCATCTTGTTCTGTGTTCACAACAATTCAGTCTTTCAATAACTGCGTCCAAAACCTCTCCCTATCCACTATATAGTGCACTATATCGGGTGTCGGCCATTTTGTAGTGCTGTCCGAATTCTGAGTGAACGACTGCATTCCCTACATTCGTTCACTACTTTTACCCACAATCCTCTCTGATTTTGAGTGTACATTCGATGTACACTCGTTAAAGCGCCGTTACTCAAAATCCAACACGATAAGACGATCGAGCGCGAAAGAAAAATAAATATGGCGGACGGCAATACGGGAAGCGGCAACTTCTACAAATGTAAGTGTAATTTTTTATTAATTAGAACAACTTTGTAAAGATATTTGAAGCGAAATGATACAGGTTTATATCATAATATATATACTTATTATCGTATGTTAATTTGGTCGATTTTTCTCATATGTTAGTGAACTGCTGTACAGCGTATTTAACCTACGTTTTAGAATATGATGTATTGACGAATTTTTATTTGCTTTAGGGACGGATGAGGATGTTGTTTCAATAAACATGACAAATAAACAGTAATATCCAATTCCTTAAGCTAAACAGGACATATTACAGATGGATATAGGAAATGTTAATGACGAAATTTTCTGCGCTGTCTGGCGCATGCTATTAACGTCAGCGTCTGAATTCGCTCACTCATTTTCGTTCACTCTTTGCTGATATAGTGCCCTCAACTGCCATGCACTATATAGGGGTTAGTGAATGAGAGAACGAGTGGGCGGTTTCGGACACAGCTAATGTAAAAGTCTTCGCTACTGACTGACTCACTCATAAAGAAATTCTTTGCCGCCATCTAATGGCGCAATAATGTAACTTCTCTTGCTGGGACTATTTTTATTATTGATTTTACTTCATGAAAGTAACATTGATACATATTTTTGGCTTTAATATCTATATTGTGTAGTAACCATTTTATAAAAACAATAAGGTACTCGAGGCTAGTGCTATATCGTGAATAAGTCACAGCTTCGCATCGAGCCTAATAACCGTGACTTATTCACGATACAGCACAGCCTCTCATACCTAATCGCTAGCTTAACTCTAACATGTCAATAAAATAAAACATGAGTTTTGAACCTGCCTTTACCAAATATTCAGGTATTTTGTTTTGGAGATCATCATTTGAATATTTAAACATAACATTTCAGAAAATTTCATATAACTACAAAACAAATGTTCTCAATTCTTAATCTAATCAGTCAACTGGAGAATATGGTGATATATTTTAGTTACATTTTTACCCTATTCATCTTGGGGATCTTGTCTTAAATTACAACAATTTAATAAATATCAGTTGTTTTTGACAATGAAATTCATGCCTTTTTTTATTGTGTATATTTCAACTTATTTCTTTGGGTTTGTCAGTGCTCTCTGTGTTCGTCTTGTAATGGACATTGTTAATGTTTGGTAAATAGGCTAGTTGTGTTTTAAGTGAGCAGCGCATGTCTAAAAACAGCTCTCAGATGAGAGGAGGAGGAGTGACCTATTTCTGCCACATGTCTGTGCTAAAAGCCTCAAAACACATCTTTACTTTCTTTCACCTCGTTTACTAGATTGACATACAAATTGCGAATGAAATATCCATCAGGTTGTCTAATACAAAGCTTACCTCAAACTTGGCAATGAACTCAGCAAAGATACCGAAGAAACTCTCAGTGGTGGTGGTCTTTCCATCCTCACCGAAGAACGATGCGACTTTGCAGAATTCATCCATCGCCAGCTGCTGCAGAGACTCCAGAGACTGCACTGCAGGGTGACTGTTTTCCAGAAATCCCTACATGCAAACTGTAGTTAAGGTGGTTTGTGATGAATTTGGCAAATTTCAGGCATCCTGTATTCAGTGGTTGAAACATATAATCTTGTCCTTTGCAAAGTGTCACTATGCCATATTTAAGACACGCCAAAAGTACATTCAAGTCGTGTTGGAAAGTTTGCATTTATGAGTTGAACGCACTTGGAAGTCACTACAAAGTCGTGATTACGAGTGGGAAACACATGTTAGAGAGAAAACATGTCGGATTCAGTGGATGCAGCATCTGTGTTAATGGTACATTTGTATAAATGATTGTTTTAAGTTACATCTAAATTCCATAGTATTGTACAATTTACATTAAAATTTAGGTAACACTTTATTTTACAGTGTCATTGTTACATATGTTTCAAGTATTTACTATAGTAATAACTAGAAATTATGCATAATTACATGCAGTTGATCCTAAACCAAACCCTAACCCTATATTAAGCACATGTAGTTAATTGTCATTATTCAGTACTTAAATGTATAATTACACTGTAATCCTGACACCTTAAAATAAAGTGTAACCAAAATTTATAACAATTCGGTTACACTTTATTTTAAGGTGTCCATGTACTGAGTAAAAATAATAAATGTCATGTCCTTACTGTAGGGTTAGGACTGAGGTTTGGTTTAGGGTTAGTTGCATGTAATTATGCATCATTTATAGCTATTACTACAGTAACTACATGTAACATGTGGAACAAGGACACTGTAAAATAAATTGTTACCCAATTCAATATACATCAACTTCATAAAATAAATAAAAACACACCCAATGTGCATTAGCATCGTTTTGTAGATGCAATTTTGTTGAATTCTTGTTGAAAAAGGTATATTGCCGTCTTGTTTTTATTTTAAAACACCTGACTTCATAATTACAACTTCCCGTGAGGACGTGAACACACAATCCTCTAGCCAGTTTAGATATTTTGATAGAGGATACACTCATAACAACAGCAAATCGATCCTCAGCAGTGGCTGGCATCTTCTGGCAAGCTAACCGAATGTCCTGGATTGTGGCGTGTAGGTCATTAAAGTCGGAGGTGATGTTTCTCTGATTCACTGTACAGAACAAATCAAAGAAAAATATTAAAGAGATCTGCACCAGCATTTATGGAAATAAGAAACCAACATTAAATGGGAATGACGTCTTGGACAAAACTTGATGAGGAGCACCAAGGATTGTGTAAATCAGTGTTTGAATGAATCTTTAGCTTTCATTTCATCCATTTTTAGACATCACTAAAAAAACTAACTTAATTCAGACTGTATAAGAGAAGGAACTAGATTCAAGTGTTTACCTTTGGCTGCTTGTGGCACCGTCACAAGCTCCTTCCTAAAATCCAGAACCTCAGGAAAATGCTGGCACAAGGATTTCACCAGGATGTGAAGAAATGTTGATTTTCCATCCACTGTTTTGGTGGTACTGAGCTTCAAGCAGAAAAATGAAGAATTCTAGTTTTATAATGTTTCAAATAAATGCTTAAAACTTTTACACAACCTAATGATGAACCTCATGAACTCATACACAACAACAGGGCTTACTTCAGTGAGAAAATTGATCTTAAATCCAGTCGTTTTGTTGGTCTTGGGTTGGCCATTATTCAGATAATTCCCCATAGCCAGCACAAACTGGAAAAAATAGAAACTAACAAGTTAATCAACATGCCATGATAAGAAGGTCATTTTTATTCAACATGTGCATTGCCGTGGTATCGGAGCGGATTAACGCATAGGCTAACCTAGGCTGCAGACGTGATCATGGGGCCTCCGTTGAGCGGTTTTTACACATATTTTCTTATTAATCTATTTCTACACCATTAGAAATTGCTAGTGTTACTGGATAGAGATTTTAAAATAACAGGCAATTGACAGAGTTTTAGGGGCAGTTCACGTCACGTCTAAAAACGCCAGCCACTCTTACCTTCTTTTCAAACTGGAGCTTGTCAAGAACAGGTACTGTTAACTGACAAAGCTTATGCAACTGGATCAGAGCGCTGTCAATCACTGCCTTATTCAATATCCTTTGCTGCCTGTAAATTTGGCAAAAACAATTGACTGTTCGCCTTTAGTTACTGTTGCTATGTCGCTCTCACGCAGTGAAAAATGCATCGCAGATCAACAGACACTGACAACGCGTCGACGGACAAGACAGCTTTTTTTTTTAAAGAAGTTTAAACAATATTTGACAGTTCAAGTGGCTCGTGAATCTCTTCATACTAGTTCATTTATAGCATCAAATAAACATGAATGAACATCAGAAGGAATGTTGTTTCAACTGCGGAAAGACGTGAGGACACACAATTTATTAAGTTCAAGTTCGAACAAAATGGCGGATTCGGGGTTATGATTGGTCAGATCGCCTGTCAATCAAACTGCCGGCGATTTGGATCCAAGCCTTGTCAATGCTTAGGCAATGTACAGCCTTTTTACCATGCCAATAAAGCTACTTGAATCTAAATTTGTCAATCCCTGATTAATAATTAATAATAATAATTTGTTATATTTATGTAGCACTTTTCTGGGTACTCAAAACACTTTACATATGGAATGGGGAATCAACCACCACAAATGGATGATGCGACGACAGTCATATTGCACCAGATTGAATCACCTCACTCGAATAGCCATTGTTAGTGATATTTATTTTATTGGTTACACTTTATTTTACAGTGCCATAGTTACATTGTAAGTACATGTAGTAACATATAACTGGCACTGTAAAAAAAAGTGTTACCGTTTTATTTATTATATATTTTATCTAATATTTATTAGTGATACAACATACGAGTCATGCAGATGTTTGCATTGGGTGTGCGTGTAGGTTGTCTTGGGGGACTCTAGAAATCCGTGAGCCTTGGGGTCTGTGTAGTACTTAATCCATCTCTGCATGGTATATTTCAGTATTATGAACAGCCTGCATTAAGAACTTGTCAAGACTCTGCGAAAGACTTTCATTGTGTTTGTTTTCTTGACTGCATGAGCGTGCGTGTCTGGGGACTAAAACTAAATGACTCGATGGAAATGAAGGAATTATACCTCCAGAATCTTGGCCAGTTTTTTGCTGTTCTTGAGCTCCATTGAAGCTTTGAAAACACAGTCATAGGCCCCTCTCATCTCCTCTGTTTTCTCTTGCAGTGTAGTCTTAAAATGCAGGCTTTTTAAGCGGGTCTTATACTCTGGCACGGAAAGCATCTGAATATACAAAAGCACAAGTATTGTTAACATTATACAAAAAAAAAATAATCAAGATTTATTCATCAAACTCTTTCATTGCACATTTTATTCATCATGTACCTGTAGGACAAACTGATCAGGCTCACTGAGTTTATTTGGGTCATCTCTGTACTGCTCATACTGTCTGACCTCATCATCATCTGGAGCATACAGGAGCAGTTGTTTAATATGTGGTGACTCCAAACGTTCGCTCGACATCGTCATCAGCACCTGCCGTAGCTCGCCTGGCGACAACTTCAGATGGGCAATCAAGATTGCTATAAAAATGACACAAGAGTCTTTGTTTATGCCTGGTATTAAGATGCGTTTTGGTCGATCAAATCACAAGTAGATGAAGGAGATACATTCCTGTTTACACCTAGTATTTTGATCTGTCTTTGTTGTCCATTTTCGACCACTTCTGTCTTGATTTCTTCGAGCGGAGGGTGTAAAGGGACAAAATAAGCTTGTGCAGTTTACATATGAATCCGAAAGGAGATAACGGGAAAGCATGCCGAGAGCATTAGCTTTCGTTTCTGCTCTGACAGCGGCAAGAACACGCTGAATCCAGTGTGTGTGTGTTATAAATCAGAAATGGTGAGAGAACATTGTGCTTCATCTTCAAACCGAACTTCAGCTGACAAAGTTTAAATCCCATCTAACTAGCGCGCTTCTCATAATGTTTACGCATTAGGTCAGTAGGTGGAGAGTAGGCGGTCTCTTGTGGCTGCTCAAAATCGACCACATAAGCGCGTACATTATGAAAGCAATCCAGTCGAATGCGTTTTCGACTACCTCAAGAAGTGGTCAAAAGTGGACAAGCTCAAAACATTTCAGACCCTGTTTATACCCGTATTTAGCGTCATCCACTTGTGATCTGCTTATTTGCTAGCTTATAGTCAAACAGTTGGGATATTATGCTGTTATCAGGTCTAATTTAAAACCAAAAACACACTGTGATAAACCAAGACAAAAAAGGGCATGGTCGTACTGTATATACTGTAAGCTGATACTTGACTGGGAAGCACACATGAAAATCATCTAAACATTTACAAATAAACATCATTGAACTCCGCAGGCCATTACAACCTGAAAAAGGACAACGAGAAGAACAATACCCTGACTTGAATACTCACAAGCATTGTAGGCTTTCTTATGGGAGAGAATCTCCACCACATCTTTCTTCTTGAAAGTCTCCATCTGAGCTGAGAGCTCTGGAAGAGAAACTGAGACATGAATCGTACCGTGAGTGAAAAGAATTTATGAGGGTAAACATGGACTCAATTGATAAAAGAATAGTCCTACAGTATCTTCTCGGGAAGTTCTTACATATGAGTTAGTGATTTTTGGTTGGGAATGAGAGGAAAACAAAGTTTTGTCACACAAGCCTGCCTCCTCAGAGACTGGAGAAATTTGCCTTTATGGCAAGCTTTATCACCATTCTTCATCCACAGTAAACAAAAATTTGTACAGCCAACATTTGCAATTAAAAGTTAATTATGACGAATACCATTTCATGCTGCAAAGTCTGGGCGTAGGGACTCTTACCGCTGGCAATTACAACATAATGGTGGTGTTCATCTTTCTGTCATAACTTCCGATCAGCTTGGCCAGCTACAGACAAACTGGCAGCCAGGCAACAGACAAGTGACCAATCCTGAGCTGTGAAGCCACTACATGCATTCTACCATCACGGTTCAGCAACTGTGCAGAGAATTCTGGGCTGAGAACGGTTTGTAATCCTGCCATGCTGAACCAAGCTCAAGTAGAAATATAGCTGGAACTGTTCCTTATACCGTTCTTGGAACCATTTGCCCTGACGGTGGAAAAGTGGCTAAATGTTTTATTGAGATATATTAAAAGTCAGTGACAGATAGCTCATTGACCCAGAAGTTCAATTGCCATCATATAAGACCTTAGAATATTCTTCTATATCTTTTTGTCTTCCACTAGGTATGTGAAGGTTTTTCACCTTGAGAGACCTTGAGACCCCCCTCCCATCTTTCTTCTTGCAACCGTTCAGTTTGAGCTAGATTTATGATATGTGCAGGCTATTGTTGTCTCAGTCAAGAAGGACTGTGACTCCCTTAGTGCTGCCGTAGGCATCTTAGTGTCCTCTTTTACTATTGCTGTTATTGTCTGAACTCAGTTTTCGTGGACAGCCAGTTCTGGGCAGATTCACAGGTGTTCCTCATTTTCTTACTTTAAATGATGGACTTTACTGTGCTTTTAAGTATTAGACGACACAGAAATATTCCTAATACCTTGTTAATACAAAATGGAGTTAAGTATACTCTATAAACAACAAATCCTGTCTACTACCAATGGACCACACTGTATATTCCTCTTTTAAATACATAGAATGCAATTGGCCAGATGAAGAAACAGCTTAGATTTGCTGGTGTTATCTGACCTCCAGCTGACCTCCATGGTTTGATGGTTTAAGAGGGGGGTGTTTGCCACCTGGTCAACAACGTTTTTGCATCAGCTTGGAAATGAGTAATACATATGTAACTTTTCTCACACTTTACTCACCAGGGGTCTTTTGTGTTCCAAAATGAAGCTCCAAGTCAAGGTATTTCACCATGTCACTCAGCTTGTCATAATCAGAGTCTTCTTCTAACTGTGGTGAGAAAACACATCTGTCCTTATACATTTCATTTTATGGCGTGAGACAAACACATGACAATGGACCTTATGAGATGTTCCCCATTACAAAAGACCTCATTATGTGTCTCAAATAACATACTATTTCCTTTAAAGGTCTCATCCAACTATTAGAGGATTGTCAGTTGTGAGTGGCTTATGCTTTTCTACCAGTTTGAAACAGCAAATATAATAAAGAACCACTAGAATCAGATCTCCTTTAGATGCAGAACATTGTCAAAATTTGAGTCAAATGCTATAAATCTCTAATAAAAGCTATTTAAGACATGAGGCTAGTTTCAGGGCAAACTACTTTACCTGTCCCCAAATGGTTCCCTCAGAATTTTCCACCTGCTCCCAGCGTAGCCTCTTTACACTCATATGACTGGAATCCGATTTTTGCGGTGAGGACTTTGGTAGAGGAGGAGGCATGCAAGGTGGTGGTAAAGGTGGTGGAGGAGGTGGCTCCATTGTGGACTCTTCAGTGTGGTGGCGAGTTTGTGATTGGGGTGTACTTGGTGGTTGTGTTTGGGACTGGGCTTCATGGTGGCTATGGTGGTGGTGGTGATGACGATATTCATGGTACATGGGCTGAGGGCTCTGCCTGGCCTGTGCAATGGGGGGAATCTGAGGGGTTGAACGATGCTGCTGTTGCTGCTGCTGAATCTGTTGCTGCTGCTGAATCTGTTGTTGCTGCTGAATTTGCTGTTGTTGAAGCTGTTGCTGCTGCTGAAGCTGTTGCTGAAGGTGTTGCTGCTGATGAATCTGCTGCTGCTGTTGAATCTGGTGCTGCTGAAGTTGTTGTTGCTGCTGCATCTGTTGCTGCTGTTGCTGTTGCTGCTGTTGTGAAGGATGAGGTTGGAAGGTCGACAGAATCTGTTGGGTCTGGTGAGGTTGGTGGGGCTGGTGGATCTGGTGGTACTGAGGAGCTGACTGGATGGGCTGAACCTGGTGTATGTGTTCAATCTGGTGAATGTGGCGGTTTGGTGGAGGAGTCTGGGCGGGTGAGTAGGCTTGATGAGCTTGGTTCATCTGATGGTGGTACTGTTGCGGAGATGGCTGAATAGCTTGAGAAACGGCTTGAGCCATGTGCGCTCTGTGCATTTCTCTATCTGCCCTTTCCAGTCTCTCAATTCGCTCCAAATGCTCCAAGCGTTCCAAGCGCTGGATGTGCTCCAATTGGTCAAGTCTATCCATTGAGCTTGAGAGGTGAGCCTGATGACTCTGATGCCTTTGATAAGCATTGTGTATTTGTTGATCTGAATGCAAGGGTTGGGACTGCATTTCATAGATATGTCTATCTGAGCGTTCTTTTCTTTCAATCCTATCAAGCCTATCCATAGAACTAGAGAGCTGAGTCTGAATAGTCTGGTGTGAGTGACGGCTTTTGTGCACTTTGATTGACTGAGATTGGTGACTTGGTTTATTTTGATACATTTGATGCATCTGGTGATCCTGTTGCATCTGGTGGTGTTGGTGAACCTGGTGGGCTGGATTACCCTGATGGTGCATATCGTAGATTGCATGACTTGGCATGGATGACTGGTTTATTTCTGGAGAGGGCATAGGGGGCAGAGATTGGTGCATCTGCTGCTGAGTTTGCTGAGGGTGGCCAGCTGTTGGTTGAACTGGAAGTGAGTGGTGCTCCTGAAGGACTTGAGTCATCATCTCATCACGTGTAGGCAACACCTTGTGAATGGACTGTCGTTTTGGAGGCGGGTTAGCCCTTGGCGGAGGCGGTGGAGGAGGCCCAGGGTGTCGACGGAAGGTCATCTGTCGGGGTGTGTGGTCAGGGGTGAATCTAGCAGGTGGAGGGGGGTCATTGAATTGGACAGGTGGAGGGGGAGGAGGAGTGAGAGGAGGTGGAGGAATGTGCTCAGAGCTGGAGGAGTAGGTGAGAGAGCTGGCATCCTCGCTGCTACTATGCACTTCGCTTGGACTACTTAGCTCGGGAGGCATGTAAGGACCCTCTTCCTCCTCCTCCTCCTCCTCCTCTTCCTCCTCCTCCTCCTCATCTTCCTCCTCTACCTCCTCTTCATCATTCTGGAAAGTCATCTGGACAACATCCTGGTATTATATTAAAGCAAAACATACAAATGGCATTAAGTTTTTGCTATAGACTATTAAAGATTAGTCACTGTACTTGTCAAGCCAATGAACTATTGTCACAACAATAAAAGCAAATGTCAAACCAATAAACCATCCCAATATACAAACCTCTTCATAGTCATTCTCTGGTGACAGGAAGTCATCCACAGATAACTGCTGTCCTAGCTGTTCACTCAGAGCCTCCATGAACAGATCTGTGTCTGGGGTACGGGGTGGACGCGAGAAGGTATAACGCTTCTTGCGAATGGGTGGACTAGGAGGGTAGTCAGGAGGAGAGGGTGGAGAGAGAGGTGGGCTGTCTAAACTGATGTAGGGGTTGGACTCAGCACTTGTTTGAGAGGGAAGACCTGGAGGGTAACAGGGGCACTGAGGACTGAGGGGAGGCTCCTGACTCCAAGAGTCAGGCTGTGAAGGAGGAGGTGGAGGTGGCGGAGGAGGCACAGGCTGCGCTGATCCAGATTTGCGGCTACCTGAGAGATGAAGATTAAAAACCAATGGTTAGGAAGATAAAATGTCTCTGATATTAGACTCAGATGAAATTGCCACTTTTTACACAGAGAAATTACAAGGACATTCTGGAAAATCAGAAGCTGCTATGCCAATCAAAAACCAGTCATGTACCTGAAGTAGCCCGAACAGACGGAGAGGAAGAGTGTGTTCTAACAGACTGTGAAGAAGCGTGCGGGAAGACATCCACGCTAACCATAGTGTCAGGAGCAGGAGGAGGGCGACTCTTCAGGGATTTGGATCTCTTCCCGGCATAGACATTTTCCAGCTCGGCATACACAGCTGATAGCTAAACAGATCACATGGACTGGATTATTAATATATTAATATTATTAATTATTATTATAAATTATATTAATATTAATATAAAGACAGTACACTTGCGTGATTTCTCAACGCTTTCTATGTTTGCAAACCTGTACAAATCAAAGAAGAGCGCTCACATTAGTCAGATTGTTGGGTGTCTCTGGTAAGGACGTTCCATCCCCTGATTGTCTCTCTCCAGGAGTCAGTCTCATAGGCGCCACCTCTACTGGCTCAGTGCAAATTCCTTATGAAGAAAGAAAATAGTCCATCAACTCTTATATAAGTTAAGCTGATGGGACATTAACTCCCAGTTTCAACAATAATGTCTAGTATGTCCAGTGCTGTTTTCATGATTTGTAATGTTAGGTGTGAACGTTGAAACAATTTCAATACATATATATAAGTTGTGATTCACATGTAAACGTGTTTCATTTGAACTCATGCCCGCACACCGGACCTCCAGGTGCTGGGGGGTCAGTACCAAAATTATAGAGAATTTTGGTAAATGTATTTCTTTAGGGTTGTCAAAGCTCAATAAAATGTTTAGCAGCATTTTTTTAAAACATACTTACCAAGGCTAGTCATCATGAAATCATGAGATTAAACCACTATTTTGGCTATAGACAGCCCTAGTTTTTATAAGATATATAATATTTGGGGGACATTGGCATCAAACAAATTGAAAACCACTGGCCAATGCTATAATATGCAATGTAATACAACATAGTATTTGAAGACAGCCTACCCATGCCCAGGTGAGTGCCAATAACCAGATCATCTGAGCTGCGTCCCCTCACACTGCTCCTGTAGGTGGTTCCTGTCACCTTCATGGAGCTGCTACGACGGTGAGGCTCATGGGCTGGAGGTTCAGGATCTGCTGTTGGCACCATCAATAATAAGTACATGCAAACATACATGTTCATGTACATATATTCTGTACAGACTGAAGAGGAATGAAGGCTCACGTGTGACTTTATAGCCAAGGAAGCGAGATATCTTGTTCTGGCAGTGCTCCTGCTCCTCATAGGTCAGCAACTGGTAAACGAACTGCCAGATCACCTGTTTTGCCGGGGTATCCAACACAGGGAAGACGTCCACAATCAAAGTGTCTACATTTCTAATGGCACGGAAGAAAAATGAATCAAATTAAGTTTCACACAAAGTTCTGAAAAGTTCTCAGGGAAGCAAAGCAAACATTTCCATTGTAGAATACATTTTCTTTCACTAAATGTTACGGGCATGTCCTTCACCTGTGCTGGAAAAATGCCTCCAGGGCCTTGCAAATGGTGTATCTCTCCTGAAGCGTGAGAAGGTGCTCGAGCTGCTGGCTGAAGGTGCGGCCCTGTACTCGGATACTGGGAGGCAGGATCTCAGCGACCCACTGCAGGGAGCTAAGTACAGGAGCACGGGAGCGGGGAGAAACTTCCACTTGCTCTGGTTCAGGCATGGTGAAGGCTGGCGAGCCGTCTTCAACCACCAGGCTGGGCATTGCCCCACTCCCCTGCAGCATAGACACCACCTTCTCATGTGAACAGCTCCTGAGAAGATGCACAAAAATACGACACATACAGTGTTAACTTACTGGATTATGAGGATGCAAAGAGATTCAATTTCATCACAAAAGATATTTACATATATTAGGGGAACTTTCAGTGATCTACTTGACTTAATACTTATGTTTAGGGGTTTGTTCAAATCCAAATAACACATAAAAACAATGGTGATGCTTGCTTTAAACTCTATTAAAGTTTCATATTAGGATAAAAGAATTGTATTCCAATGCAACCCAACCACAAGTCTCACCTCATGTCCAAACCATTGAGAAACAAGATGCGATCTCCAGGTTTGAGACCCGCCTTCTCAGCAGGGCTGCCTGGAGAAGGAATGGCAAGAGACCAAGCAGAAAGTAACTACTGACAGCAGATCATATGGGCTCCAACTGAGATTAAGCTGTGCTCATGAGATGCCCTTTGAAATGACGTGAGATCTATAAAGTCAAGACGCTGCAGCTTGGGTGTTTGTCACATCCTGCCCAAGAATGGATGCCTCTTTTTGGCTTTTGAGGGCTGGTTGTGGGAAAAGTGTGAATCTAAAAGGATTTGTGCTAGATAAAAACAGAGCTCCACCACCTGTGCCCCTCTGACTCAGCCTGTGGAAAGTCTTCTGTTGTGTCTTCTTGTCTCTCTCTCTCTCTCGTCTCCTGCTGTTCTTGCTCACTGCCAGGTTTTGCCGCCTAACTTTGTAATGGCCGCCATGATTCAGAAATGACAGAACTTTCATGATTTCAGCATTCATCTGCTTCAGTAATATGTTTGATATTTGACTCCCCTTCACTTGTTTCATGTCCAAAATATACTTTATTCATCTTTCTAAAATAGTCTTATTTTGTTGTAGGATGTCAACTAGAATAAATGCACCACAAGACACAAGACGAAAGTTAAATGTTTTGAAGAACAACGATATTAAAGAACAATAATAATATTTCTGTCATACAACAAATGTAAACAGAAAGGTAATTCATTTATAAAATCGAAGTTGTTTAGAGAGAATAAAAATATATAACAGTGAAACATTTGAATATTAAGGTTTAATCAAATATGAAACATTTTAACATTGAATACAAGACACTTAACTTATAACCATGATCATTTTTGTTCATTTCATACCTGGTATTACAGAGTCAATCCAGACTGGAGCATGGCCACGCAGAGTAAACCCAAAACTCTGGTTCCCTTTGTACACGCGTACTGTCCTAATGAAACACAATGGGGGAAAGAAATAAAAAATAGTTAGTATGCCCCAAAAATTCAAGATACTGGGGCAAAAATGCCCATAAGAGTTTTTGTCTCATATTTATATCATATGATGACAATATCACACGGGTAACTAGAGTAATATCACATGAGTGCTGTTTTTGTTCAGAATAGCAGGAGTATAAATGTGATAATGATTTCATAAAACAGTTCAATGAACAAGTTAATATTGTGCTATATTTTAGACACAATATTTTGCTCAGTTTTGCCAACGAAAATATTGCCTGTAAAGCCGAAGCAGAATTGCACAGCAGAGTTTTGTTTCTGAGTGAATCTGCATTTTGAGCAAATCAATCAGGTGAACCAGTAATTCAAAGGCCCATTCATAAAGAGAGCCATTTACTTCATTCCTGAATGAATCCGCCATTTGAACAAATTGAATGAATGAATGAATGAATGAAAGACTCAATATCTTTCTCCTTAAGCCATTTAATGCCACCTATTGGCAGTTTCAGTTTTTTATTTAGAGTATAGTTTTATTAAAAAAAAAATCATATTTTATTTTCATATTAATAAAAAAAAAAAAAATTAAAGGTATAGTTCACCCAAATTTAAGATTCTGTCATCACTTACACACCCTCATGGTCATTGAATCCTAAAAGTGTATGTGTAATAAATTCTACATTGAATAAAAAAATATATATATTTCTTTCTAAAGCAACTTTTTGTAAAGATTTTCTCATTTAACACTTTCGGGGGTAATTTTCCAGCCAAATTTTATATGCGATTAATTTGTGATTAGATTAATTAATCGCCACATTGTGTAGTAATTAGATTTAAAAATTGAATCACTTGACAATCCTAATCCATATATATATATATATATATATATGTTAGTATATGAATGTTTTGTGTCTGTTCAGTTGTACTATGACAACCATGTTATGCATGTTAACTTTTCTAACTTGTATGGATAAAGCATAATGCATAACGCATGTGTAGCAAGCAGAGCGCGGCCGAGAGCCATGGGAATGGAGCAAGGCCGGTGACGTGAGTGCGAATGAACGAGTGCACAAGTCTCACGGAGGACCTCTAAAAGGATAAAAGGAGGGGTGTCGACAGTGAAGGACATGAGAGGACCAGGCATGGACTTTATGTTGGTGTTTTGTTTTAGTTTAAGCGGCAGTCGTCTGTGAGGGTCTTTCGTTTACTTTCATTTTGTTGTTTGTTTATTTTATGATTAAAGTTACTTTGGAATGTTCACCAGTTTCCGCCTCCTCCTTCCCTGAGCCTTTGACTTTTCTACAGCATGTTTTATGTCATATTACAAGTGTAATGTTACTGAACAGATACAAAAACATTTGTTGTGCCACATTTTTGCTCATATTATTATTATTATATAATTCTGATTGTTGTTTTCTTTAAAGGTAGTGCTATTAATAGATATAGTCACATAAACTCTTTGAATTTCTTCCACTACCGTCATATACTCAGACTACTGCTGGAATATAAAGAGCTCTTCTTCTACATATTTCATTTGCTTTCTCTGTGTGGCTCAAGGTATCTCGATAGCTGCGTCTCATTTCGAAGGCTGCGTCCTCCGGAGGTCACATCTGAAGGCTGCGTACATCATCGAGGCGGTCTCATTTGAGAAAAGTAACCATTAGATTGCAAAGAAAGAAAGAAATTACAGTATTTTACACCTCATGAGGAGTAACAGTCAAGTTTATTACCATTACTTTTCTTAAATAAGACATCCTTGATGACTTATGCAGCCTTCAAATGCGACCTCTGGTGGATGCTGCTTCCGAAATGAGACGCAGATATTGTGTATATCCTGTTATTATGTAAATAGCTAGCAATTTCCCAGTCCAATGAAGCTAAACATTCAGTTTTATTAAGCTATTAAAGAGAAACTGCACCTGCATTCCCTGTGACAAATCATTTAGTGTGTATTATACTAGTGACTGACAGGATTTCATATCCTCCCACCTTTTGCTATTTATGCATTAGACACAAGATTAAGAGAGAATTGATTCACACTTACGAAATATACTTGTATATAACTAATGTTTAATGCATAATAAGCTATAGTGAGGAGGTTGAATCTTAATGATGTGTCATATTTACTCTCTCACACATATGCGGGTGTCAAATAATATGACTAAAAATAACATGAATTATAAGAATGAAAGCAGTGACATAAAATATCCATTTACAGGCTACAATAGTTGTGAAATTGGAAATCCAACAAGGAGGTATCTGTCTGTCCATCCATCCATCCATAAATCTCGGCATTATATTTATTTAAATCTAATAATGTAACACGTAACTATTTTTCTAACAAAAACAAATAAAAATAAAACAAATATAATAAAAATTATTAAAATAAAATAAATTTTATAATTATAAAATATAAATTACATTTTTTTTATTATATATAGAGTGACACTTTCACTGACCTGCGGGTGGAGAAGGAGCTGGAATGGCCTGCGATGAGAGAGGTGGTCTTGCGGAGGCCACGGGCAGGAGGCATGACAACATCTTCATTTGAGGTCCGGGGCACAGAACTGGCTCTAGTGGACACAGACAGCAGTCGATCGGGGTGGTCTTCGCTCCGGCTGCGTCGTAGGCGATTGTTCCTGTGCTCACTGAAGCTTCGGCCCCTTAACCGACTGATCAAACTCTGAGAGACCATCTCATCAAATCGCTGCCTGTGCTTCTTAGGGATGAAGATCCTGACAAACATGGCATACACACAGCAGACGGGAGTCACAGAGGAGAAACTGTTCAGGCGTGTGAACACACTCCCATGCCTACTGAGACAAACACTGGATAGAGTCACACAGGCAAAGACTGAGGAGGAGGGACAGCTATGAGAAAGTCTGCTATAATTACATCGGATTACGGAGATGTTTTTGACCTGCTATGAAAGAAAAGAGGGCTCATGTGATGCAATGAAGCACTTTTTTTCTGTCCTGTGAAGAGGGGCAGATAAAAATATCCCGTTTGATCAACATCAAAAGCTAAGCAGGTAAGCAGGTAAGCAGGTGACTTCTGAAAGATGTCTGATCGGTATTTTGAAGTTCTGGGAGGATGAATGATTAAAGTGAAAAAGAAAGTGCTCTTTACTCCACTATGATATAAGCCCTTTCTGAATATGAAGAGTGTCATAAGAGTTTCATGACTGAACTATATATTCTGTGTGCGTGTATTATATACACACACACACACACACACACAGAATATATAGTTCAGTCATGAAACTCTTCTGAGCAGCTGATTGATTCTCTTACAGCTGATTGCTTCAGCCATTTGATCTGTTTGTTTTATCTATGTAACCTATTTTTTTCTGTCCTAGCCCTCCTCCTTCCCCAGCACCACCTGCCTATGTCTGTTAGGGGATTCTCCTTACTTTGCATGTTTCAGCAGTAGCCTTCACTCATGCAGCAGGAGCAGCATGTGTATTTTGCATTCTTAAAAATAAATGCTGTTTAAATCTTTTACGAAGTTGTCATGATTGATTGGAATGACAATTGTGGAATGATTTATTCATTTTATTTTAATGTTTATTTTGCAATTCTCATTCTCAATACAAATCATATTATTGTAATACCATTATTATCAGTAATAATAATTTAATCAGTAATTTATATATACATTTTTTTTATCATTTATTAATTTTAATTTAATTTCTTCTGATTTAAGTGAAAAAATATTTTCCATAAATACAGCTATTGTGAGTCTGACCTAATTATACCAATTCAACCACAAATAATACATATTTTGCATGCTTCCTGTCAACAAGTCATCACTGTATAAAACCCACTAAATATATATTACCCACTGGACTATTCCGACTAAGATAATATTGCATAAAACTGAAATGATCCCATGATCATCAAGGACAATATCAAACCACAAGGAATCATGGGTGATGCACAGTCCTGAACCAAACTAAAACAATATTTTATATTACTAATAAATATTATACACTACGGTTCAAAAGTTTGAGGTCAGTAATTTTTTTTTAAAGACAGTAATATTTTTATTCACCAAAGGTACATTAAATTGATCAAAAGTGACAGTAAAGACATTTATAATGTTACAAAAGAAAAGCTATTGACAGGGATATGTTTAGTTTGGTCTTTGTTTCTGTAGTACATTTGATTGTTTGAGTTGTTATTCTGTTAGTTGGTTTCTACTGTTTCTAGATCAGTTTCCTTTATGTTCTTTAGTTACCATGTTTTTTGATTTCCCTCATGTGTCACCCCTCTGTTTAATAAGTTACCTCTTTTTTTTTTTTTTTTTTTTTTTGCCTGTGTTTGCCCTGTGTGTACAATACACTGTATATAGCCCTCATTTTGTTCAGATCTTTGTCTTGTGTTTATGCTGCCACATGTTTTACTGTGGTCTTCTTAGCTGTAGATTACCTTCTTTGTATTTGTAAATAAAAATATGTAAATAAAAGTGTAAATATCAACCGATTTTAATAATAACAAAAACAATGCACAGACCTCAACAACAAATGATATTGGAAGAATTTTGTCTTCAATAAAAGTTGATAAGCATGTTTATTTAGCCATCTTATTTATTCATAATTATTTGTTTAGTTGCATTTTATTATTACCATACTTTTTTTTAGCATTATCTGATCAGAACAGATCTGCAAACTGTTGTTGTAAACACAGAATTGTCCCTTGTAATGTACCTAATCAAGGTAAAGATTAGATTACAAACAGCAATTGTCACAAATTGTACTTATAAATAATAGCCTCATACACACATACTTTCACTCAATATTACATTATCCCTGTTTGTATAAAGCAATTCAGTCATTTCACATACAACATATGCTAGTCTCTTTCCTCTGAAGAGCTCAGAGCCCAGCAATGGTAGCAGGACATTCCAAACCAAGAAAAACAAAACTAATACTAACTTAAAACTAATATTTTTTTAAGATTCATGTAATTCATCCACAATTCTAATGCACCCAAGTGCAACTGTGCCACTGAATTTAAGCTTAACAAGCATCTGCTCTCTCATCAGTGTATTCATTCATGAAAGGTTCTCTAAAAACTCTTAATGCAACTTAAATTCACATTTCTCTCAAAGTTAACTTTTATTTAGTTCAGGATGCCCTCAATTAGAAGGAGGTCACAGAACATCTAAAATTAACGCAGAGTCATACAAGGGAGGGAACACAGATCAAGGACACACTTTTGAAAATGAATGAAGGTGGGAATGAAGAAAGCATTAAAGAGTCTCAATTATATATATATATAAAACATCTATTAACAAGTAAGTGAACTCTAAACCTATTTTAGTTTTAGTCCACTCTGTCATGTTATAATTGCATGCCATCCACTTTACAAACTGACGAACATCCCCTTAACAAGTTCTCGATATAAATGACGGAAAATTCATTATTAATGAAAGCAAGATCAACAACAAGGCCAAATGAGGAGTAAATACGATATATGAAGTAAAATGCCAACAACAAAAATAACAAAAAAGTTTTCTACTTGCTCTCTAGAATTAAAAGTCTAATATTGCTTGAAACTGTAATTAACTAAAGAGTTACAATTTCCCTAGAAAATTGATCAAACCCAAACTACTGAAACTACACTGTAAAAAAGAATTGTTGGTTTAACTTAAAAAAGTAAGGTTGCCTTAAAATTTTGAGTTCACTGAAATTAAAATGTTGAGTTAATACAAGGTGATTGGTTTAATCAACAGAAACTCAAAATATTATGTTATCTGAACCACATGAATCATCTAACATTTGACAAAAGAAAAAATGTTGTGATAAATCATGAAAATAATTTTAGAATGATCCTAGAAGGTTCTCCTTACCGAAAACGCCTGAGCCCCATCTCTCCTTTAAATTACGTCTCAAAGAAACAATGAGATGTTCTTGATCTCAGCGCAGGTGTCTTCATAGAGCTGAAATAATCATTCACTGAATAAAACAGGATAGTTGGACAAGCCATTATCTCCAGTAGCCAGATGAGGAGATGCTTATTAGCGCCAACTTGAGGAGCGATGACGTTGCATATATGAAGAAGGAAACTTCACGTCATCATCGAGTCAGCTTTGGCAGGGTCGCCCACACTGCCATGCTGTGTTGCCTTGGGGAGTTTAACATTTGAAAGGAGTCTACATCCAGAGCTGTAGACCAGATGTCTTCAACTGCAGATGAGAGGCAAAGTTGCAGCTGCTTCAAAGGTAGAGAGAGAGAATAGAATGAAAGAGTGGAGCAGAAACGGAGAGAGAGGGAGAGAGAAAATAGATACTGTCCCACTGGATATCTAAGGCAGGTCATCATGTGGGAGACTCAGGAAAAAGTTATTCAATCTGATCCACATAATTGTGCGCGAGTTAGAAGGTCCTTGAAGTATCCAAGTGCACGAGGACAAAAGCAGAAAACTCTTGAGTTTGCACAACCGACACAAACCAGATAAAAAGTTGAATGCAAAACCTGAAGACACAAAGAACTGATTCCTTTCAAATTTAAGGCAAGGTCCCAAAATCTTGTTGGCCGGTTCTTTGTACCCCAACTGGAAACTCGCAAGTTTAAATCAAGAAAGTTGCTATGTGGATTTTGTTCGAACTTCTGGTGCGTCACAGACCTAAGAGAGATTTATTACAAGAAGTAGGCTGCTTAAAAATAGGGAGGCTCCATGGGGAGGACTGGGCGAATTTTTGCAGGGACGGATTGCAGCACACAGGCTGGTCAGCGCTCGAGCGGACTGCAGGACAGTGAAAATGAAGTGATGCATGCCAAATACTAGTGACATCAATGATGAAAATTAGCTAGAAAGGTCATGCTCTCACTAAGATCCTTATATGCATTCACACTACATGTGTCTGAACTACCTTCTCATTCAATTTAAAGCCAAACGTGATCAATACTCAAAACTAACACCATCAACAATAGTCTTTTCTGGAACTAGAACATGCACCAAATATGCCATAAAAGAGCAACTTGCCTTTGCACAATGGAAAGTGACAGAAAATCGGAGCTTGTGCAAATACAAAAATGTTTCTTACTTGCTAAAGAAGCCGTTCATGGTTCCTGGTAATACAAGAGTAGGCCATCAAGGGTTAAATCAGAACAAGCTGATCAAAAGTGTGAATCTAGGTATCTGGAGCATGCTGTTCTTCTTCATAATTCACTCCAGAGCGGTCCAAAAGAGTTTGTCTTTCAATAGTAACATTTATTTGATAAATACTTGATGAAACAGTGTTATCTGGTAAACATCACAGGAATAATTCCTCACTGGTAGCTAGAGGCAGTTGCTGTTAAAACTGCTCCGTTAGTGAAACTGAAAACCCTTCAGCAATGGGATGAGTCAAATTCTCCTGACAAAAGCCCTCATCAGCGAGTTATTATTGCAAGACACAGAACTGACGCCTACAAACCTAAGAGAAAGAAACATTTCTAAGAGTATCTCTATTTTTCACAAAATATAATAAATATAATAATAATACATGAATAACAATAAATGAATTTATAATATGAATATAATAATAATAGTAAATCTAATGATATTAAAATGATCAAGGCACTAATGTAAAGGCCAATAATCGGTATCGGTCGATAAAAGCCACTGGCTGATTATTTAAAAAATGCCAATGATCAGGGACAATTACGCTGTCAATCAAAAGGGGGCGGGAAAATGTGTCAGGCAGAAACTCATCGGGTGTGTTTAGAAAATGTCTCATGTTGAATTTAGGGCTTTCGAAGTTTACGCGACAATAAAGCTTTAACAGTTATACTTAACAGTTTACTAGAGGAAAGTTATCCAATGTTCACAGTTTGTTAGTTAGCTATACAAAAAAAAAAATACAAAAAAACACTTAGAGAGGAGCTTCTTTAATGTTAGTTATATATGTCTGTTTGAATAAATTTGTCACAAAGACAGGCGTTTATGAAAACTACCTTATGTGCAACTGAGTTGTATACAAACATTTCAGTTTTATTTGAGTGTAATTGGCAGTTTGATTGACAGGCGATCTGACCAATCATAACCACGAATCCGCCATTTTGTCTGACAAAGCAGTCAGGGGAGTTAGTAGATTAACGTTGGTGAACTTGAATTGTGTGTACTCACGTCTTTCCACACTTGAAACAACATTCCTTCTGATGTTCATTCATGTTTATTTGATGTTATAAATGAACTAGTATGAAGAGATGTTGATTCACGAGCCGCTTGAAGGAGCTACAGCGATCTGTCACGACACATTAAAGAGACACTATACGCTATTTATTGTTTAAACTTCTTTAAAAAATTACTATATTTTAAACACGAAACTGTTTCATGTGTCTGTCGACATGTTGTCAGTGTCCTCTTTGCTCCACGATGTATTTTTCACTGCATGAGAACATGATCTGTGGCATGAGAGCGCATGGCTTGTCGGACATAGCAACAGTAACTAAAGGGGGCGGGTCTTTGCGAAGGGTCAATTATTATACCTGAAAATAACCTGTAATATTATACTAATGTAGCAAATGAGAGAGTTCCCTGTATTGATTACAGCATTAGTTGGGAGAGATGTATAATGATAAAGAGTCAGATAAAGCTAAAATTAGCTGACATGAGTCTGTCTTGAGGCGCTGTTGATATTCTCGCCACATGATCTTGTAGTGTGTGCAATGCAATGACAAGGTGGAACTAATGCAGCCAATCAGACTGCAGATGGTATAAATGGAAAAATCTCAAAATGACTTGCGTGAATTTAGTAACACTCAGGACTGGACATTAATTTTTTTGCTCATCAATCACTGTGGCCAGTAGTTTTCCAAATTTACTGGCCATTCAGCATTTTCATTGGCCACAATTTTGACATTGATAACATAGGGAAAAAACTGATTTTAATATTATCATTTGGCAGCAGGTATATTAGGCTACTGTCTCTTTAAAACTTGACACACAGATCCATTATACTGTTACACAAGCATTTTCTTTCTCAACTGTCTGCTTTCACTTAAAACATAACTGACTGTATTCACGCGAATACCTTACCAAGACCTGCGTTTTGTTGTTATTTTGTGTGTATCTGACTGTTTAAGCACAAAAAGCAGCAAAAATTAACTCAATTTAGTACTGATGGGATTCATGTGTGTGCAGAAAATATTCGGGAAGTGACTAGAAAGTGAAGTGGCTAGGAGTGACTGCGGCAACATGAACTAACAATATATGATCATAGCATTTATTAACCTTTGTTAGTATAAGTTAAATATGCATTTGTTCATTGTTCCTCTTAGTTAATAGTGCTTTAAAGGATTAGTTCACTTGAAAGGATTAGTTTACTTCAGAATTAAAATTTCCTGATAATTTACTCACCCACATGTCATCAGAGATGTTTAGGTTTTTCTTGCTTCAATACGTAATAACCCCACGTAATACGTAATAACACGTAATAACAATGGAAAGGTCACACGTGACGTAGGCGGAAGTACCGTGGCAGGGCGAAAAATTCCATCTCATTTTCTTCTTCAACTTCAAAATCATCAGACGTTGTTGTTTTATCTTGTTGTTGTTTTTATCTTGCTTTGTAAACATTTGCTCGGTACTTCCACCTACGTCAAGCGTAATTCTTCCAACATGATTACGTAATGCGTGACAGATCGCAGAGCTAGTGGAAGATGAACTTTTGTGGTTAAAAAATATATATATATATATTTTTTTTTTTTTTGGAAAATTACTGATCGTTTCGCTAGATAAGACCCTTCTTCCTCATCTGGGATTGTGTAGAGCCCTTGAAACTGTATTGAAACTGCAATTTGGACCTTCAACCCATTGAACCCCAGTGAAGTTATCTATATGGAGGAAAATCCTGGAATGTTTTACTCAAAAACCGTAATTCCTTTTCAACTGAAGAAAGAAAGACATGAACATCTCTGATGACATGGGGCTGAGTAAATTATCAGGATATTTTAATTCTGAAATGAACTAATCCTTTAACAAATACAACTGTAAATTTAAAAAAATTAATTAGTAAATGTTGAAATTAACATTAACTAAGATAAATAGATGCTGTAGTAGTATTGTAGTAGTATAGTATTGTTCATTGTTAGTTCATGTTAACTAATGTAGTTAATGTTAACAAATGAAACCTTATTTTAAAGTGTTATAAAAAATAAAACAAAATAAAATATAATTCAGCATTGTCACCAATCCAAACACAAAAAGGAAATTTAAAATGTAATGAGATGTAATTGGTAAAAAATGAAATGAAATAAAATAAAATAAATAATAATAATAATAATAATTTGGGAGGCGGGTCATATAACTGGACTGATGAAAGCTCATTGGTACCTGATGCTGTCAATCAGTTGCTGATGCTCCTCGGTGAGCAGTATTTCTGGAAGTGTGGACGCCAGTCCTTCAACATCCCTCTCATTTGCATACTGCTTCAGCAAATCAAAAAGCCTCTCTTTCACCTCAGGCTCCTCCCCTAAAATCTCCTCAACCTATAAAAATTCAGAGCAGACACTTTCAACTTTTATACTGGAGTGTGACTTGCTATTGAAAATATAACTAACTTTTTGAGGTTTGTGTTACAGTTTAACCATGTTTACATGCCTTTAAGACTGACCTTCTTGTTGAACTCCAGAGCTTTGTGCTTGCGGTCCTGCCTCACGATGTCTCCGCTCTGATAGGTCTCTTTCATGCTGCTGCTGGTGCGTTTCTGCCAGCGGTTCATACGTAGCACACCCAGACGCAGCGTACGTCCCTGAGAGGCCTTGATCATGGCCGCCGCTGTTTCGTGATGTTTCACTGGAATCCCGTTCACCTCCATCACATAATCTCCTGCTCGCAGTCCACTCCGGCCGGCTGGAGAGTTGGACATGCAGTCCTCCACCAGCAAGGGACTGTCTCCCACTATGGTGAAGCCAAAACGACCATCAGGCCCTGGGGCAATGTCCATCTGTGGTAGCAAGTTTTTTCACAGCAAAAGCAAAGGAAAAGGAAGAGAGATTTGAATTCACTTTAAGAAAACAAGAGTACCTTGCTTTTATAAAATTAATCAATCAAAGAATCCAAGTATCTATCCATCCATCCAAGTATCTATCCAAGTATCTATCCATCCATCCAAGTATCTATCCAAGTATCTATCCATCCATCCAAGTATCTATCCATCCATCCAAGTATCTATCCAAGTATCTATCCATCCATCCAAGTATCTATCCAAGTATCTATCCAAGTATCTATCCATCCATCCAAGTATCTATCCAAGTATCTATCCAAGTATCTATCCATCCATCCATCCAAGTATCTATCCATCCATCCAAGTATCTATTCATCCATCCAAGTATCTATCCAAGTATCTATCCATCCATCCAAGTATCTATCCATCCATCCAAGTATCTATCCAAGTATCTATCCATCCATCCAAGTATCTATCCAAGTATCTATCCATCCATCCATCCATCCAAGTATCTATCTATCCATCCAAGTATCTATCAATCTATCCATCCATCCATCCAGCTGTATCCATCCATCTGTATCCATCCAGCTGTATCCATTCATCCAAGTATCTATCTATATATGCATCCATCCATCCATCCATCCATCCAGCTGTATCCATCCATCCAAGTATATATCTATCCATCCAAGTATCTATCCATCCATCCATCCATCCATCCATCCAGCTGTATCCATCCATCCAAGTATCTATCTATCTATCCATCCATCTGTATCCATCCATCCATCCATCCATCCATCCAAGTATCTATCTATCTATCCATCCAGCTGTATCCATCCATCCAAGCATCTATCTATCCAAGTATCTATCCATCCATCCAAGTATCTATCCATCCATCCAAGTATCTATCCAAGTATCTATCCATCCATCCATCCATCCAAGTATCTATCTATCCATCCAAGTATCTATCAATCTATCCATCCATCCATCCAGCTGTATCCATCCATCTGTATCCATCCAGCTGTATCCATTCATCCAAGTATCTATCTATATATGCATCCATCCATCCATCCATCCATCCATCCATCCATCCATCCATCCATCCAGCTGTATCCATCCATCCAAGTATATATCTATCCATCCAAGTATCTATCCATCCATCCATCCATCCATCCATCCATCCATCCATCCATCCAGCTGTATCCATCCATCCAAGTATCTATCTATCTATCCATCCGTATCCATCCATCCATCCATCCATCCATCCAAGTATCTATCTATCTATCCATCCAGCTGTATCCATCCATCCAAGCATCTATCTATCAATCCAAGTATCTATGTATCCATCCATCCATCCATCCATCTGTATCCATCCATCCTAATAACTATTTATCCATCCACCCATCCATCCATCAATCCAAGTATCTATCCATCGAATGGTAAAATATAACATCAACAAAAAACAAACCAACCTGTTCAATTCTAGACACGACTCCGATGCTGGGTGGCACAGTTTTGAGGGTCTGAGCCAGAGCGACGAGAGCTTTGGTACTGAGGGTGGAGACGTTCTGCCCGTCGATCTCCAGAACCTGGTCACCTGGCTGCAGCCCGGCCATGTAAGCGCTGCTGCCCTCCACCACAGAGAGGATGTAACTGGGTCCATCTCCACCCAGCTTAAAGCCAAATTCCTCTGGCCAACCCTGGTTATTTGCTGGAAGGGCCAGTTCTGGAAAAAGTCAATAAATTAGAATACATCTAGGATGACATTATAGTCACATGTTTGACACTTATAAGATGATCAGCTGTCCTTCCTGTCTCCCCATAGTACGGTCTCAGGCGTCTTGCTTAACGGACATTTTATTGCTCTGTTCACATCTGCAGTCCTCATGCCTCCTGCAGCAGGACTATGGCATGTTCGTGCAGGTGATCAGAGACCCTGGGCATCTTTCTTCTGGTGTTTTTCAGAGTCAGTAGAAAGGTCTCTTTGGTGTCCTAAGTTATTGTAACTATGACCTTAATTGTCAACATCCTGTGAACTATTAGTGTCTAAAGGACTGTTCCATTAGTGCATGTGCAATAATGGTTCACTCACCAAGCATTCAAAACATTGTTCAAACCCTTTCAAATAAAGAGCTGTAAAGCTCAAAATTATCTTAAAATGCAGTATTTTGAAAAAGGTACTTTATTTATATATAGCCAACATATAAACACATACATATACACAGACACACAAAACAACAATATATAGTCAAATCTAAAAATATAGTATTCTAACTTCTATTCAATCCAAGACATCACCCCAAAACCAATCCATTCATCTATTCGAATTTAAATAAATATATAACTAAATAAAGATAAAAAAATATGTATATACACAAAACAACAATATAAATTCAAATTTAAAAGTATAGAATTCTAACTTTAAAAATATTCACTCCAAAAGACATCATCCTAAAACCAATCCATCCATGTATTCAAATTTAATTAAATAAATAAATAAATATAACATGTTACTGTCAAAATCCCCACATCTATTCAAACCAAATCCATACACTTGCATCTAAAATATCAGAACGTTTCAGTTAAGTTGATTGTGTGACCTAATAACAAATGAAAATAAAGAAATTAAACAGTCGAGCAATTACTTTACGCACCAATATTCAGTGGGAATTCTCTCAGCACGTTAGGGTTTGGGTCTGTGGAAGTGAAGAAACACAATAATTTGCTTAAGTATATGTATGCATTATATTTTATAATAAAATTTATATTATATATACATTATATATATATAATAAAATATACACATTAAATCACATCTAAACTATATAATAAATCTTCTATGATCTTCAATATAATCTATATAATACAAGAATGTTTTTCTCAGTTTTGAATAATAACTCAAAAGCATCTGACTATGGCATTGCAGTCACCGCCTCCCAGAGCTCCATGTCCTGCTTTAGGAACTTACAGAAATCTTTGGAGGCACTGCGGGATCCCGATCGGCTTTGGCGAAGAGAAAAACGGCCCTTCTGGCTCTTCAAAAATCTTCTCATCATGGTTTCTGTGTCTTCTGAGCAGTATCGAAGTCAAGCTCTACGAGGTCACCTCAGGTCAGCACCTCATCGCCCTCCTCAACAAGTCACTGCTCCACTTTTACAAAAAAGCCTTCAGTGAAGGAATCGATCCAGCATGTTCAGCCTCCATCCAGGATCATTCCATGAAGCTATCGGTCCAGTGTAGATCAAGAGAGCGCTGTCGAGCTCTCTGCAGCCGTGGCTCTACATCTCCACTGAGTTGGTCCAGTCCTAACCCTCTTGCAGAGCACCGAGCAGAAATCTGGGACAAGCTAGCTGGGTCTTTTAATGATTCTTTTGCAAGAAAAAGGTACAGTGAAGCCCCATTTTTCTATAAATACCTCCCTCTCCCTCTCTCTCTCTTTCTCTCTGTGATGCTGGTGGATTGGGCCCTCTCTCAAGGCTGAGGACTGACCCAGAAACTGCCTGTCAGAGCAGCAAAGGACGGCGCTCCGATTAGAGATCCTCAGAGATGCTATGGTAAAGTTATATGGAGTCTGGTACATTTAACTCCAATTCCCATTCTAAGATGCTGATCCATTCTTCCAACTGTTCCTTATGCATCACAAAAACGGTCTCAGAACACCAGGAATGGTTAACCTCCAACACTGTAATGAGAGGTATGATTTAATTTGATATTAATAGCATTTACAGCATGACGTCATGTAATGAGGAGATCTCTGGCGCTCAGGGCTGGTAATCAGAAGGTTGCTGGCTTGACCTCCACAAAGATAAAGCAAGAGCCCATCACAATTGTGCCCTTAACCTGAGGATCCACAGTGAAGTTCTTTATTTACTTCCCTGTACATGAATATACTGCAAGCAACTTTGAATAATAGGGTGAATCTCCCAAAAAATGTCAACAAAAATGAAATAAAACAAATTTTTAAAATTTAAACAAAACAAAATAATAAATAAAACTAAACTAAAATAAACAATAGAACATATAAAACCAAATAAAAAACAAAAAGAAACAAACAAAAATTAAATAAAACTTAAAATAAACAAGTCAACTAAAATCAAAACAAAAGAACAATATATGCATTTTAAACAAAACAAAACATAACATATGAAACTAAATAAAACAAAAAACAGAAATAATCAAATACATAAAATTTAAACAAAACAAATATATAAAACAAAACAAAAAACAAAGAAACAAATACAATTGATCCAAAAAAAAGGTCCTATTTTTTTTTATGTAAAATATAATCTTATTTGTATGTTTTGATCGTGGGGTGAAATGTGACCTGAACATCTATAAATATCCAGTAAGATTTAACAAAATGAATACTTGCTGACTATAATGAAGAGTTAACTATGCAACAACATAAAAAAGTGCGTTAAAAGGCATTTGCTGCTAAAAGATGAGTTGATAATCTTGTTCAATATCACTATGAAACATATCGAGCCAGAGGGCTTATATGTTTTTCAACGGATCAGTAGAAAGTCAGGTCAGGGATTCAATTATAGCTGGAAATAAAAGACAGATGTCATTATATATGGGCATATGTGAAGGCCTGAAGGAGCAAAGCACTCCAGCATCTGATGGGAGGGAGAACAGATAGAGTCAAGGTGACCGCTTCATTATGCCCCCGATCTGCCAGAATGAAGCGTCTACTACTGCCTCTATCTATCGCTTAATGAAAGAACAGAGTGGAAAAATACATACCTCATACTTGCCTCACCAAATCTGAAGACGATAGAAGCCTTGCGGGCTTGTCTACTGAAACACACACAAGTGTCTGTCTGTCATTAATTCAATCTTTTGAGCTTTCTATTCATCAAAGGTTTCCACAAAAATATTAAGCAACTGCTCCGTAATATATTAAGACAATATTGATAATTAAATGTTTCTTGAGGATTTTTGAAGGATCATGTGACACTGAAGACTGGAGTAATGATGCTGAAAATTCAGCTTTGATCACAGGAATAAATTACATTTTAAATGATGTTCAAATAGTTATTTTACATGGTAATATTTTGCAAAATTATGTTTTTTTTATTTTCATCAAATAAGTGCAACCTTGGTGAACAGCAGAGACCTTTATCAAAAACATTAAAAAAAAGAAGTTTGTAAAAATGTAGTTAACAATATTGGGTATTACGACTGGACAGATGTTTGTTTATAGCTGAACTGCATAATTTCTCTTCCACAAGCATTTCGTTTTCCACTGATCTTTCAAACAGATAGTCCCATCCCAAACTCACGTCATTGCCAATGTTGTGTCCAGCTGGTCAAACAAATGAAGTGACGTTTCACAAGCATCACAGAGCCAGTCTTTGCTCATAGCTCTCTCTGCATCTGCACTGGAAAAAGTATTTTAACATTAAAAAAAAATAACACACTTCAGCTCTAAAAGAATGTTCCAGATTTAGTATATATGGACAGTACATTGTCCTTTTAGTCCCTCAGTTTGTTTAATATATATATATATATTTATTTATTTATATTAACAGCAACTGAATAAATATGTCCACTAACTGTTCAGATGTATTCTATAAGTTGTAACTTCTTCCTTAGTCTCTCCATCAGTGTCCGACTCTGGTTTGAACAGTGTAAGGCTGAACACGTTACTGACGGCTGTCTTTTTGGCTGCATGAGATTCTCCAGCTTTGTTGTTTTTGAGCAACAAAACTTGAGCTATTAAAGCGCCACCTTCTTCTGGAAAGGGGGTCAGGAGCAGCAGCTCATTTGCATTTAAAGGAACACACACAAAAACGGCATGTTTTTGCTCACACCCAAATAGGGGCAAATTTGACAAGTTATTATAAATGATCTGAGGTATTTTGAGCTAAAACTTTACAGACACATTCTGGGGACACCAGAGACTTATATTACATCTTGTAAAAGGGGCATTATCAGTCCCCTTTAAAATATACTCTGAGCCACTTATTATATAACTTATTAAACAATGAATTATACACGTTAACATTACCACTGTGGTTAAAAAATGCTTACTAACCTTGACTAGGCAAACTGATGTCCACTTTTCCTACTCCTGTCTGGATTATGAACTTTGAAATAGCAAAAAAGCATGTGCAGGTATTATGTCAGAAAGTTATAACTTAAAGTTTATGAAATTCCTATCGAAAAAGAAACACATTTAGACGCATTTAGGTCATTTCTGATTTTAAACCCTCCAGAAAGTCTTGTCCCATTGACTTCCATGTGATTTTTATTTCTTTTTGTCAACTGGGGGATGAAATATTATGTAAGAGATGCTGTCAATAAAGCATAACATGCTTTTTGCGCACAGAATATTCATTTTAGAAGATGACTGTGCAAATTGTGCATTAGTAAATATGCAGAAATGAGAACTGATCAATAACTGAAAAAATACAGGTGCATAAAAATATATTTCATATTTTGTACTTTCATTCCCTGCCAGTTGTTCTATGGATGGCAACATGTTATGTCACATTATTCATGATTAGATGATAGTCGTATGATTATATACCATTCAGCAGAAGAGAAATGTCAGTATGCCGGCATCACTGCCATGAAAGCTGTACAATCAATCTTGGTGTGTAATATCTGTAATCAAATGAATAGAACAAAAACATGGCTGTACTGTCCATTGAAAAGTAGTTCATTAGTATAACCGGCAGCTTGAAACCCAAACACAAAGTTTTTAACACTGAAATGTTCCATAAGCAAAATTTATGAATCATCAGGCCTTTCTCATGCAGTGCATAGCATGTGGAGTAAAGTCTCACAGAGAACGGAAATGCTACACCACCGCTGCTAAAAGATATCAACTTAACGAAACCTGCGTCTTAGACCACTACCACAGTCTGGATTTCCATTTCATCAGGTGAAGCAATGACGTACTGCTCCTCTTGCTCCATTGGCTCAACGTTCTCAGCTGTTACCATGGTAACTGTGGTGTGGGGCGTCTCGACGGCGCCCTCTGTCGTGGTAAGGATGGTGCCATCACTAATGGCATTTGCAAGTGTCATTGCCACCTGTTCGGTCAAACTCTCTGGCGTGGCGATTGTGATGGTGTCTCCACAGTCCGAGATGCCAGGAGTTTCGTCGGCGGCCACGTTACGCACGATGATCTGGTGGCCTCCGTGTGATTGGCTCACAATTTGCTGCACAACCTTCATGATGTGACTGTCCATCTGAAGTCAGACACATTGAACAACGTGATTACTTCATTCGACTCACACAGACCTTTTCTGTCTTGCTAATATTAGCTTTAAGTTGACATTGACAAAAGTGAAAAATTACCTGCTGATGATTGTCTTGAATTATTGCCACTTCCTCTCCTTGAGCTGCTTCCTCAGCTGGTGCCTGGGAAAACAAACACAAAATCAGTAATGTTAGCAAAATTATAGTGACTATACCGCAACAACTAATCTCTCAATGAATCATTTAGATATATATTTAGCCATCCATTTGATTAATTATAAAATATTATTAAACATACGCTACTATTCAAAGGTTTGGGCCAGTATGATTTTTTTTTAAAGAAATTTACACTTTTATTCAGCAAGGATGCATTAAACTGAAAATTGATCAAAAGTGACAAAAGACATTTATAATGTGCGAAAATAGATTTCTATGTCTAATACATTCTGTTCTTTTGAACAGAAAAATCCTGAAAAATATTTGCAGCACAACTGTTTCACCATTGATAATATTAATAAATGCTCATCATATTAGAAAAATTTCAGAAGGATCATGCTGAAAATTCAGCTTTGCATCACAGGAATAAATTACATTTAATAGTATATTAAGATAGAAAACAATTTTAAATGGTTATATTTCACAATGTTACTGTTTTACCGTATTTTTGATCAAACAAATGTAGCCACGGTGAACATGACTTTTTTCAAAAAAATTAAAATCTTGAGTGTAAATAATGGTGAAAATCAAATATATATATATATATATATATATATATATATATATATATATAGTATATATGTAATGAAATTAAAATATAAGAAAACTAGTAACACTTAATTTTAAGGTGTGCTTGTTACGGAGTAATTATACATTTAAGAACAACGTACCTCCTATAGGGTAAAAGTTAGATAATGGGTTGGTTTAGGGTTAGTTGCATGTAATTAATTTACTGCTATTACTACAGTAAGTACATGTGCAACTAACACTGTAGAATAAAGTGTTACTGAAAACTTATTAAAATTAAGAGACAAAACTGGTTGGATTTTCATCAAATTCTTATGCACATTAGATGCACATCAAGTCACATAAGCAGCACACAGCAACACGTGACATTTACCCCTATGATATATTCCTGAGTGTCGGCCACTACTGAGGAGAACTCCACCAGCACAGCATGAGGGTCGTCTGATACGATAGTGGTGGAGACGTTCTCAGCCGTCACCTCCTGCTCCTCAGAGCTCCCTGTATGTTCAGAGTCCTTCTGCTGCGCAGCAAAACAGCCTCCTGACCACACACACACACACACACACACACACACACACACACACACACACACAGAGTCATTATGAATGACAACAGTAAAGGGCCGTAATAACATTCTGTTTAGTACAATCACACGCTCCTGTTATGTCATCCTGTGTTTTAAATGGTCGAGCTCTGTAAAGCAGGATGAACTCTGATTGGCTGTCAATGTTTTAATCGTTTATCAGCTGGAAAATAAATCTCTCTCCGAAAGTGATTCCTCTTTCGTTATCGTTATAGTTGTGTGGATTATTTTTATTACTATATCTTTATAGTTATTATTCTTGGTGTGAATGCGCCTTGATGTCTACAAATAGCTTAAAAGTGTCTCTTAAGTGTCCTCTCATTTTAGAGCGAAATTATACGGGGGTTTTTTTGCATCTCAGCAGCCTCTGAAGAGTCTAAAAGGCGCCGTAAGCGATTTCTGAGAAACCCTGCTGATATTTGAAAACAATCCAAACAAAAACACCCCTCCCTTCATTGCTCCAGCCCCAAAATATACAAAAATGCAATGCAAGAGTGGATGTCTCTATCATAGCAGAAGTGAAGCAAAACAACGCAAGAGTTGGTTGTTAGTCGCCAGCGGCATCAGACAAAAAATGACACTCAAAACTGTCCTGTAACAAGAGCTAACATTACAACAACATCATGTCTTGGTTCTGTGAAACATAGCAAAACCAATGCTGTTCACATACAGAGCAGAAACAAAATAACCTCGGCGTCCATTTTCAGACCTTCCCACTACAGTCTCTCCAGTGCTGGAAAGCTTTTCTAATAATAACTCGGGTCCTAAAGCTCTTGCCTGATCATAACCCTTCTTTTTCCAGTAATATTCCTCTGAGCTTTTCTATTTTGTAATGTCTCTCAGCCACCTCTCTTTCTAAAGTCTTTCTTCAAATCTCACTCTTGTTCACTCTCCCTCCGTCCCCATAATGAGTGGACACATCCCCTAATGCTGATTGGCTACAAGCGTGTTGTGCCACTTAGTCCAATTCGCTTTCAATGGTTTCATAAAAATCATTTACTGCACCTTTATCAAAGTACAAATATATGGCTCCAAAGGGTTTAAATTCCACTGTTTGTTGTTGTTGTTTTTTTTTTTAAATCATATCAGACATGTCATTTCAAGACATGAATAAAAATGAGTTCAAATCAATACAAAATAGCAATAAAAACACTTATTATATCCATATAGAGAATCTGTCCCCAAGAAAGATTTATAGATTTTGTTGCTAACATTTAAGACTTTTAATATGCCAGAAAACATGTTATATTTATGCTGACCTTGTTTACTAGATGTCTACGACCATTCACTTCAGTATTGGTGTGAATGGTTAAATAATATTAATTCCACATATTTACAAACCTTTGGCTCGCAGGTGGCGGTTCAGCGTTCCATGCTCAGCAAAGCCCCGCCCACATTTCGAGCACTTGAAGGGTTTTTCTCCTGTATGATGTCGGATGTGACGCACTAAAGCGCTTTTTTCCCGGAAGCCGCGGGAGCAGTGCGGACACACGTAAGGCTTTTCATCTGCATGAGTGCGATGGTGGACCTGCAGAGCATTCTGGAACAAGTGAAAGTGTGGCGAGTGAAACGGTTTCTTGAACAAGGCAAAATATAGCAAAAAATATAAGATAAAAATGTATATCTTGACTTTGTCCATCATTGGATGGTTGTTTTTTTCTATTTTCTATTTCTATTCTTTTTCTCTATAAACCTAAGGATTGTTTGTTCTTCTCTGGTGTCTCACTTTGGTCTTATAACTCTTGTCACAGAAGCTGCAGTGGTACGGCCTCTCGTCCGAATGAGCTCTCATGTGTTCCCGCACGTGTCCAATGGCTTTAAACTGTTTACCGCACTCTCCGCATTTGTACCGCCGTTCGCTGACGTGCGTCTCCATGTGTTTCTTCAACACGTAACCTGTCAGGAACTCTTTCTGACATGTTAAGCACTTAAATGGCTTATAACCTGTGGAGGAAAAAAAACACATTCGAAAAAAGTTTTCATAATTAGGTCCAACTTTATAGTAAGTGTCTTTAACTGCCATGTACTAACATTTAGATTAATCATTTGATAGAATACATGTATTGTGCAGATCCATGTATTTACATATATAAATATAGCTGCGAGCAACACTTATCAGGGTTCAAGTGCTTTAAGGTCCATGCACATGCGTAAATAGGTATGATGTTTTAATTAGCAAGCCTGTAACCACTTAGATCATAGATGCAAAAGACCATTTACAGCCAATACAGGCAATTTACCATAGGAAATTTATGGTTTATAAAGCTTTTTAACAGTTATCGAGGCTGAGACAAAATCCTAGAACTAGTTCGCCAAAGTTGGTTTTTGAAATAATCTTCAATATTTAACGAGCAATCTGTTGGACAGCGGTGGTCCTAGAGGCAACTTTTGTGAACTAAGTCCTAGGTCTGATAGTCAAATACAAATTTTTCAAAAAATCCAAAATACCTGAAAATTTCTAATCCGTCTTGAGCCAAGGATTCCAATGATATAAGACACTTGAACCTACACCGAATGGAGTTATGAGCCATTTCGTACTTTTGACCGCTGTAGCGGCCCTTGGTGGCGTTGAAGATGGTGGGAGTACTACCGGCGCCTCAAAATTTCAAGTCTCTACAACGTATGGTTTGGTCTCCCCGATCACTTTTAGGGGAGATTGCTGATCCTTGGAAAATTTAACAATTACAATAGGATTTCAGTGCCATGTGCTTGAACCACTACAATGCTGACCCTTCTCTTACTGCTTAGCCTACCCTTAAATCCAACCAAACCTACCTGTGTCCCACTTCAATAGCAGCAAAAGTGTTTTAACAAAACAACATGAACACAAGAAATTCATTGTACCTAATTTTTTTTGACGCAAGTACATAGTAGTTAAAGACACCTAATATAAAGTGTGAGTCTTAATTACAGATTCAGCTATTATACAACATTTAATAGGCTGTGGGAAATCATATAGATTATAAACAAATTAATAGCTTTAAACGGGGCCTACCGACATGCCCTTTGACATGGACTCTCAGGTAAGCCAGTGTCTTGAACATGCGCTCACAGTGAGGACATCTGTATAATTTTGACTCAACAGGTTCTCCTTCCTTCACAGATGAATCCTACCATGGATAAAAACAGTTTGAAGTCTCATTTGTGTTGTTCTGCAATTTTATTGTAAAAAAAGGTGTTACAGTCTCCTTAGAAACTCACCTGCGTCTCTTCGGCCATGGTCTCCACACATTCTTCTGTCACCTGGATGTCAGTGAGTCTGGCCTCGGACTCAGGAGCCTGCAGGATCACTTTAGGCGATTGAGCCTCTGCCTGCTCAGCTGCCTCGGTGGCTTCGGTCTCCAGCTCGATGCCAGAGTTGATGATGGCCTGGCAGATTAGATTGTCGGCTTCAACCACAGTCGCAGTTTGAGGCTGAGACACCACCTGTTACGAACATAGGAAACACATAATGCTGAAAACAGCCTTAAAAAAAGCAACAACTTCTGAATATATGCTACCATTCAAAAGGTTGGGGTCAGTAAGATTTTTTTTTTTTTTGAAAGAAATCGCTTATGCTCACCAAGGCTGCATATATTTAATCAAAACTACAGTAAAAAAATGTCATAGTGTGAAATATTATCACCATTAACAAAATAACTATTTTCTTTGTGAATATACTGTGAAATGTAATTTATTCCTGTGATCAAAGCTGAATTTCAGAATCACATGACCCTTCAGAAATCCTGCTGATTTGATGCTGAAGAATTTTTTTTTATTATTATCAGTGTTGAAAACAGCTGTGCTGTTAAATGGTTTTTATAGAAACCATGAAACATTTTAATCATTCTCTGATGAACAAAGTTCAGAACAGCATTTATAAGAAATAGCATTTTTTTTGGTAAAATTAAAAATGTCTTTACTGTCACTTTCAAGCAATTCAACGTGTCCTTGCTGAATAAAAGTATTTCTTACTTTAATTACTTACTGACTCTGATTCCGTACTTTTAAACACATGAACCTCATTTTTTGCAAAAAAAAGCAAACAAACAAAAAAAAAAACGATTAAATTATTTTTCTTTGATAAACCTATAAAGTAAATTAAAGTATTTTGAGAGATTTTGATGATGTAACACTTTTTAATGAGGTTCACTAATTTAATATGCATTAAATACTGCTAACATTAGTTAATGAACATACAATAGTTCTTGTTGATTTATACTTGTTCATAATACATTCTTTTGATAAGCTAAAAATTAATAGTAGAAATGAACACTAACCTAGATTTAAGGCTCTAAATGGATTTCTTACTGCTAGTTTTAATCTAATTTTAAAAAAATATTACATTACATAAATATAAATTATATTTTTTGTGTGTAAAAATGGCAAGAAATCCAACCAAGCAGACAGACAACCAAGCAAAATATTTAACGCTGACCCTTGTCATATGCTAAAATATAAAGACGTAAAATTGCAAACCCCAAATATGCAACAACCATTAATGCTGTTTTATTAATTAATGTTATTAATGTTTTATTCTTCTCAATTAGTGCAATTCAACATGCTTTTTTTTTTTTTTAAATACTTAAAAATACTATGTTCGTTAGCCCCAGACCTGCTGCACTTGTCCTACCACCTCGATCTGGATGATCTCCTGGCCAGCTTCCACAACTCTCACAACAGGAATATGCTCCTTCTCAGGTTCAGGATGTGACGGCTGAACTTCTAGAATGATACCGACAGAATCAGAAAACGTCACTTTTACAAGAGTGTTTTCATTAAAAACAAAACACCATTGTGACATGAAAAAAAATCAGCTACAAAAGTTGGTCAACATCCACACAAGAGTTAAGCTTGTACTACTGATGTTTTCAAATGGCACTCTTCTATCACCGAAAAGGTCATTGTGAGATGTGAATTACCTTTCTGAACTCCATCTTTGTTGACAAGTATCTCTTTACATTGACTGTAGCGAATCTTCTCAGTGCAAGGCGTGAGAGACTTCAGATGTCTGGTTAGAGCTCCGGACTCTCTGAAGGCAAGTCCACACTGATTGCAGCGATAAGGGCGCTCATCTGCCGAAGAACATTACATCATCATTTGATTCCTCAAAAGACAACGTCGAAAATTTAAAGAGGACCTATTATGCTTTTTTATATTTTCAACTCTCTTTAGTGTGTACTGTTGCTGTTTGAGCATGAAAAATGTCTGCAAAGCTACAAAGCCGAAAGGTCACTTTAAGCACCGTTTCACTCCCTGAAACGCCTCAATTGTATAGTTGCGTTTTCTTCCATCACAATATCCCTCATTTAAATAACTCCCTCCCAAGGCATAAGAAAATAAAAGGGGTCGGGGCCTGTCTGAGTTGCGCTGGTAGCGTGTTGAATCTTGCGGTTATGTTATGGGATTACCTTTCCCAAAAAGGGTCGAAACGCTTAACCAATCACAACACACTGATCCAGCCCACCAATCAGAGCACACTGTGCTTTTCAGAAGGAGGGGCTTCGTAGAGATTGGAACTAAACAGAGCGTTACTGACAGACTGGGTGGAGAGGGGCTGCAACAATGTAAAAGATGTAGAAAATAATGGGGGTTTTTTAAATTTTGTACATTCAAGCATGAAAAAAATATTCTAGTAGACCCCAAAAACAAAATCAAGCCTTTTTAAAGGGCACAATACGTCCTCTTTAAACAGACGCCATATAACTTTCACTACCTATAGTCCAATATAAAGATTTCCACCTCACATAGATTAGATTTACCTGTGTGTCGACGCTTGTGTCGGATCAACGAACCCTTGGTCCGAAATGCAGTCTCACATATTTCACACTTGAAATCCTTCTGGTCGGTGTGCGTGAACATGTGGGTTCTCAGAATATTTGTCTATGGGACATAGAAATCGATCAATGCATATTCACAAATATGACACATAGCAGTATTTATAAAAAATTGATGTAATATTGTACCGTTTTAAAGGTCTTATCACAAATGTCACAGATGTATCGTCCCTCTGCGTTTAACTTCAGGACCACTTTTGCAGGACTTGGACTGTCATCCTCGCTTGCAGAGCGGCTTCTCTTTTTTCCTCCAGCTGCCGCCCTTTTATCTGTCTTGTCTAAAAGAACAAAGCAACTTCATTTAGTACCCAAACAGAGAGAGATAGATTGGTAAATTACATTAAATTTAGCCCCAAATGATCCCACTGTATTCATATTGCATATAACTATGGAGAGCACATGTCTTGTTTGGCTTTGGACAGCCCTGTATTCAAGACAAATTCAAATAAGTTGGGATGTCATGAAAAGATCCTGTCCCATTATCAATGACAGTGATATTTTAATGCCTTTAATAACAAAAAGTGGAGTACCTGCACTGGACGTTCCAGCTTCATCAGATGAACAATCATTTTCATTAATTTTCACCTCATTGGAATCACCTTCATTAGGAACAACATTTGTCTAAGGGAAGAGACAAACAGAAGAGCACTGATATTTCCTACAATGACCTCAAGGTACATTTCTTACAGATTCATGGATTTTTTTTTTTTTTTTGAAAGAGGTCTCTTATGCTCGCCAAGCTACATTTATTTGACCAAAAATACAGTAATATTGTGAAATATTATTACAATTTAAAATAAGTTTTTTATTTGAATACATTTTAAAATGTAAAAATATTTTATTATGCTATTTTAGCTTCCTAATTTTGTTTTGGAGGTCTCCTACAATAGGTTTATACCTCTTTTCTCACAGTGTCTGAAACGGTTTGATCAAGGATTCAGTCTCTCTAAACCCCTCCTTTCCCAGAGCCGTCTCTGCTCTGATTGGTCAGACGGTGCAGTCTGTTGTGATTGGTCTATTCTGCTCTGATTGGTCAGATGGCTCAGTCTGTACCGCTTACAGAGCTTGTTGGAAAACGAAACGCACATTACCTTATCTGAATTTCAGCTCCAAATCAGCACTTGATTCACAGTGATATGAACAGTAACGATGGCGTGGGTTTGTCCCGTATCAATTCCAGCGCAAGATCTCATCCTTTGAACTGCATGTAAAGTGCAGATTTGTAGTACTATTTGCAGTATTCTCGACATGTCGACAACACGAACCAAACTCTTCCGTTTGAGGGCGGACCAAAGTAGACGTTGTTCGTAAGCAGCCAATGAGGACCATAGGCTGTCATTATGCAAATTTGTTACATTGTTACAGAAGGTGAGATTGGATCTGACGACTCGTCTTAGGCAGTTCAGAATCGATTCTATCATTTAAGAGACAATAACTTTACTTGTCATGGACTTTGATCTTTGAAACTTTGCAGACTTTTGACATTCACAAACAGCTACAATATATTACACACAACATGAAAGGTAATATATATGAGGTTTAATATATATGTGAAAACATACATTTTTTCAGGATTCTTTGAAGAACAGAACGTTCAAAAGAGCAGCATTTATTTGAAATAGAAATCATTGGTAACATTAGAAATATCTTTACTGTCACTCTCATCAAATGCTGAATAAAAGTAGTAAAGGGTTAGTTCACTCAAAAATGAAATTTCTGTCATTAATCACTCATGTCATTCCACAACCAGAAGACCTTCATTTATCTTTGGATCACAAATTAAGATATTTTATGCGAGAGGTAAATGACTCGTCCACAGACAGCAATATAATCAACACTTTCAAGGTCCAGAAAGGTAGTAAAGACATCGTTAAATCAGTCGACGTGACTGCAGTGTTTCCACTTTAATGTCAAGAAGCAACGAGAATACTTGGTTGTTATTTTTGTTTTGTTTTTGCGCACAAAAAGTATTCTCGTCGCTTCATAACATTAAGGTTGAACCACTGCAGTCACGTCGACTGATTTAACAATGTCTTTACTACCTTTCTGGACCTTGAAAGTAATTCATGATAGAAATAATAACTTGGCATGTTTGACAGTGAGGACTTTCCATGCATGTAGTGTATGTTGATAAAGAAAAATAAATAAATACTTTAAATACTACTCATTTTGCTGCTTTATATGGTTACTCTCAGGGAGATTTTCACCATAAGAAAAATGCACAGTAAAGTCACTCGGTCTGGATATGAAGTATCCGCTAAATATGACAAAAATAAGACACAAACCTGATGGTCTTGTACAGGACGTTTGCAGTTCCTGTTAAGTTTATGTTGGATGAAAGCATCCAGAGCGGAAAACTCCTCCAGACATCTCCCACATTTATGAATATCCTCATCTGAGTGGGAACACAAACATATCGAACAAATTCAAATTGAAAGATCATGCATATAATAAAATTATCTGTGCAAAGTGGATGAAATAAATAATCTAATTAAAATAATTAAATTTTCATACAGCTGTGGCATTATTTTTTTTTACATATGATAAAGTTTCTATAGGTTAAATAGATATAAGATATAGATTTAATACTATTTAATATTATTTATTGTGTATTTATTACATAAAATGCTAGCAAGAAAGACCAATTTTAAATGACATTTCCCTCACAGAATACATGATTTAAGGTGTGGAAATGGCCGTTGTGTTTTAAGAAAGTAGATTTTCTTTTATATTAAAAAAAAACTACAGGATTCAAAAGTGTATATAAACGAATAAACGTTTAAATTCTGCAGCCGTGCAGTTTTAAAGCAGCAAGAACACGGATGAGCTGCTGTTGGATCTCCTTCGTCCAATGCAGGTCGATGCTAAGCAGCATTAGCAGCCTAAACATGCTGGTCAAAAATAACATTGCTGCTAATGGAGACTCTGCTAGCGTGACTGAACGACCCAAAGTCAGGCCCAAACATTTAATCGCGTTTTGACTATGTGTTCGTGTCCCGTTACACTGCTTCTACCTTCGTCTCCAAGAGTGGTTTGGATGGTGATGATGTTGCTATGCTCCGTTTGGTCGGTAACTGTTGCTGCCGTATTATTATTTTCTTCAGTCATGTCGTTCCAGACCTCCGTCTCTGTCGCAACGCTTCAGCAAGGAAAACATGGCGGATTTACGACCTCGTAGTCATAACAACAAAAGGGCGAGTGCGCGCACATCATGGTAGATTCAAAATAAAGGCGCGCTCATGTTCTCCAGTAGAAAGATTCGTTTTAAGAGAACCGATTCAGCGATAAACGCGTAAACAAACATTTAGTACTAGATTAATTTATACTAAATATTATAGTGTTTTTGAACCATACCATAGTAAAGTATTTGAATGAATTGGTGGTGGTAATTCTATAGATAGTTGTTGTGGTAATATAACAGCTATAAACAAATACTTTACCCACCTATTTACTAGGTTTTCTACAACTATAGGTATATTGTACTACAATGTTTACTGTAGTAAAAACTGAATTATTACAGTTCACTATAGTTATATATGCAGCATGTTGTAAATGATATAATATGTAAAGTATACTTAATTTACTATATTTTACTATAGTAAATAATACAGTATATATATATATATATATATATATATATATATATTATGGAAGCCCGTTCCCGCCACTGTTGAGAAAAAAAAATATTCCGTAAGTCATAATAATGAGAAACTTTCTCATAATAATGACTTAGCATCTCATAATAATGATTTAGTATCTCATAATAATGACTTAACATCTTTAACTTAATCAAAAAAAAAATTTTTTTTAATTTTTTTTAGAAACTTTCTCATAATAATGACTTAGTATTTCATAATAATGACTTAACATCTCATAATAATGACTTAGTATCTCATAATAATGACTTAACATCTCATAATAATGACTTAGTATCTCATAATAATGACTTAACATCTCATAATAATGACTTAACATCTCATAATAATGACTTAGCATCTCATAATAATGACTTAACGTCTTTAACTTAATCAAAAAAAAATTTTTTTTTAATTTTTTTTAGAAACTTTCTCATAATAATGACTTAGTATCTCATAATAATGACTTAGCATCTTTAACTTAATCAAAAAAAAATTTTTTTTAATTTTTTTTAGAAACTTTCTCATAATAATGACTTAGTATCTCATAATAATGACTTAGCAACTTAATAAAAAAAATAAAAAAATTAAAAAAGTTTTTTTTATTAAGTTAAAGATACTAAGTCATTATTATGAGATGTTAAGTCATTATTATGAGAAAGTTTCTTAAAAAAAATAAAAAAAATTTTTTTGATTAAGTTAAAAATGCTAATTCATTATTTTTATGAGATACTAAGTCATTATTATGAGATGCTAAGTCGTTATTATGAGATACTAAGTCATTATTATGAGAAAAGTTTCTCATTATTATGAGATACTAAGTCATTATTATGAGAAAGTTTCTCATTATTATGACTTACGGAATTTTTTTTTTCTCAACAGTGGCGGAAACGGGCTTCCATAATATATATATATATATATATATATATATATATATATATATATATATATATATATAAGTAGCCTAAATATATGAGGAAATTGTCTATTGTCACACAAGAGTGCCGTATTTGTGACATTAAACAAAAATTTACTATCCTGATGTTCTTAAGTATAATCATTATTTACTGTTGTTGAAATGCAGTGGTCCTCTTTCTTTCTTTGACCATATTAGGAGATTTAATGTCCTGCTTGCGTTCGTCATCAAACGTTATATTACGGCAGTGAGCTGTGAGATTTGGCAGTGAAAAAAGCTTTACAAAGATGTAAAATATATATATTAAAAAAGCGCATTTTGTACCTCAAATAATGGGTTTGTAGAAGGTGTTTTAAAAGCTTGTTTGGTCTGAGTTTTTGTTGCTTTACACTGCTGTGACCAGCAGGTGTCACCAGCGTGCGGTGTTTCGAACGCTTCGAAGCAGTGAATCATTTTGCGAAGCAATTGGTTCAATTGATTCGAAGCTTCGAAAATAATTCGTTTCTCCCATTACTACCGTCTATCGTACCTCAAATAAATGGCTGACCACTCAAATAATGCCTAATTTGAGGGTATAGGGGGCGGTTTTTCAGCCCAGATTCAGCCCATGTGGCGAGTGCCAAATGATGAAAATGGTTTAAAGGTCGTTGCAAATTAATTATTCGTATAAAATCAGAATCGTTATATGGCCATTCACGGGGAGCACATGAATATATTGACATATATACACATGTATATTCAAGGGGGAGGGTCATTTTTTTCACTACAATATGTAAAATATTTGCAGTAAAATATCCAAAAACCACTGGGCCAGTAGTATACATTTTGTTCAGTTGAGTACTTACAATACCCCAAATGTTTCCAACTATTTGTAAATGGTGAGAAAAACCGCAATTTTAACCAAGAATCCGGGACGTGTGAGTGAGTCGCCTGTAAATGGCAGCAAAGATGCTTTAATATATATAACATGTGGGAACACAGACAATTGGAACATCTCAACACGTTTACTCTTGTTTAAATCTTTTTTTTGTGATTACCATGCTTTACCATGCCTCAGAGAAAAACACTATTTTATCAAGTAGCTAAAATAGCATAATCAGATGCAGCTTTATTTATAATAACAGTAATACAGAATTTTCTCCATCATACAATATGTTTTAAGATGAATTACATTATCAACACATCCCATCCAGCATTTAATAATACTGATCTAGGTTACTGCAGTGTCTCACAGCAGCCGACGAGCAACTGTAAAGTTATAACATCATTTTCAAATGTATCAGAGCTGCGTTACCTCATCCTCAAAAAAGCGGAAGCGGCGCCGGCGACTGTGGCATAATAAAAGTCCCTCTGCTCACGAGGCGTGTCACGTTCGTCTCTCATTAACAATTGCTCAACAGTTTATAAAAACGCAAATTCAAAAGGTCTTCATTGAAATTACAGAAATTGTAGAGTAAAAATGTAGCCAACTTATTATTATTATTAATTTAAGTAAATAATTAAAATCATTTAATTAAATTTTTAATCATTTAATTACCCTTGCAATGTTCATATAATATATATTTCCTGTACTACTGGCAGTAAAGTATGCCAAAATAAAAGTCCAGTGGGAAAAAAGGTGATATATAAACGTGATATACTGTCAGAATCGTAAAAAAAAAAAAAAAAATCATGCGTATTTTTGGTCAAACCGCCCAGCACTAATCGATGGCTTGAGAATGGAGAATTCACTCTATGCAGGGGCGGCTTCACTAAAAGAAGAAGCACTTCAGAAGCTGAAATAGCATTTATCAGGACTCATGGGAAAAACTATCCACTGGTACATGTCAATTGTTTGCGGTTTTAATTTTGACAGCAAATTTTGATTTAGTTTTAGTCATAGTATTTTGACTAAAATGCCAGTTTGACGATGATATTATAGTCATTGGAAATTGTTTTAGTCGACTAAATCTACATTATATTTAGTCGACTAAAATCTAAAGGGTTCAGTTAAATTGTAAGGCATCAACTAAGCATTTCTCTATAACTCACAGATCCAGTACACTGATATACATCAGATAATCCCAGCTACATTCACTTAAGACATAACCAACAGTTACTTTACTTGCAAAAATGGACATTTTAACAATTTGTGTGTGCAAGTGCAATAAAGACATGAAAGAGAGCTCAATTTAGAACTCGTCAGGGAGGCACTATAATAGTTTTTGTTACAAAATGTTTAGATTTGAATTTTAGTTGTTTTGTAGTCGGTGTTATCTTTTTTCAGTTGTGTTGTACACCCACAAGATTTACATGAGGAAACGATGGTGTTCGAGGCTCACGCTATGCCATTTCCATGTACAGAACTTTTATTGTTCAGCAGTTTTCAGGGTTGTATAAACATACGACAATGCAAATAGGTAATATTTAATAAATCCAAACAAGCAGAGCAACATACAACACAAACAAATTAAACAACACCAGACTGAAACAGAACCGAACATAAATACAGGCGATGATGATGACTGATGTGTGGACAGCCGAAAATCCTTAGTGTCCATGACAACAAACGACTGATGATGACAAAACACAAACATGACTGTGACATCATAGACCTAAAGCTTGTCAGTTTGAACTCAAATCGTAATTTTTGTATTATATACAAAAATGTAACTTGCTTCAAAATTACAAACACTGATCTAATATTTTAAAGTAGTTTTTAAATAAAATAATCATCGAAAACCTGCAAATTCATGGATTTGGACTGAAGTGTACAGTGTCTGGGAGAGAATCTCTTTCAACTCTGATAAAATCTTGATAATTATTTAGGGTAATAAATGTGTAAAGCCATAGTATGCAAGCAAATTTGTTTGTTTCCATGTAAGACACCTTTGAAAATTGAAGTGAAATATTAGTTTACAACATGCTTGAATGTACTTGATCACAAAGAAGAACAACAGCAAATACTTTCTTAAAATTAGCTATTATTATTATTATGTTGACTTTCACTTACCACTCTCAGACTGAGAGACCGCAATCTTTTATAACTGGCCCTAGCCTTCTTTTAAAATTCAGTGCGGAATGTATTCGTGTCTGAATATGTATAGAAACCATTAAATTGTAAATGTTCTTGAGATTTTGCAGTAACAAACAGTGAAAAAAATACAAGCACAAAATAACTTCCACCATTTTTTATTCTACATTGTAAACCCCTCAAAACACAGAAACGAAACAATTTCAAGCAAGTTTTGTTATGAGGCTGTAAATGTAATCTACGCTCCAGGTTTTCACTTTTAATGCTTTTCTAGACCTAAAATGGAACATCTGTAAAACTATAAAAAAGCTGTTTTAATAATGTTGAAACACTAAAGACACCTAAAATCTTGATTGAGGCACTCAACATACATCTGTTAAAGAGATGAAGTTTGATCCCTAGACATTTATAATAATAATAATAATAATAATAATAAAAAATCTGTACCAATGTGTAAAAAGTCCCCTTCTTCAAGAAGTGGAAACAGTGTTATTAGAGTATTTTTTAGAGTACTGCATTTTTTCAGTGTTCAGCCTTCGGGAAATGTGCAAGATCCCAGAGATGGAAAAAATACCTGTTAATGAACAACAGGCTTGAATGTCACATTTTGGAATGTCCTTCCTGTTGGTCCGGTTGTCTGTTTCACCTAGTTTTCAAGGTATCAACCTTTGCCTGTCCATTGAGTTTAATGATTCGTTCTACGTCGACCACCATTTCATTAAGTCTTTCTATGTGTTCGTTGACGTTCTCTTCCAACCATTCCTCTAACGTGTCTGGGTAGAAGATAGCTTCCATACTTTCCCGGAAAGTTAGTAAAAAGGAATCCCATTCATTCATCAATCTAACAAAGAAGAAAAGCTAGGTTACTGTATATCCGTGCACTTTATACATCCAATGAACAGCATGAACTAGATTTACTTGATCAACTCTTTGAACCAGAATTTCTAGTTGTTGGTTTATAATAACCTCCTATATCTGATAGCAAACATACAGTGTTCCCACACATTTTGACAAATAGTTTTGCATGACCTCTCCTTCGTAATTATTGGACAAGGATTAAACAAATCGATGATGACCAATTCATTAACGGCCATCAATTGACCCTTCGCCGGCAGTTTGATTGACAGGCAATCTGACCAATCATAACCCTAAATCCACCATTTTGGGGATTCATTTGGGAGTTAGTAGATTATCGTTGGTGAACTTGAACTTGATAAATTGTGTGTCCTCACGTCTTTCCACACTTGAAACAACATTCCTTCTGATGTTCATTCATGTTTATTTGATGCTATAAATGAACTAGTATGAAGAGATGTTGATTCACGAGCCGCTTGAAAGAGCTCCAGCGATCTGTCACGACACATTAAAGAGACACTATACGCTATTTATTGTTTAAACTTCTTTAAAAAATTACGATATATTAAATATGAAACTGTTTCATATCAAAAGTAACCCGCTCTGTCTTGTCTGTCGACGTGTTGTCAATGTCCTCTTTTCTCCGTGATGTATTTTTCACTGTGTGAGAACATGTGTGGTGTGAGAGCGTATGGCTTGTCAGACATAGCAACTGTAACTAAAGGAGGCGGGTCTTTGCGAAGGGTCAATTGCTGACCTTTTCTGAGAACTTCACTGAAAAGAACCGTCTCAAAACAACTGACTCACTATGACTGTGGAAACCATGTATCTAAATAATCAAAATGTTTCATGAAAAATATAAAGACAATATACTTGCTAATAATTGTTAAAAGGTAGGAGTGCTTTAAAACAAAAAAACACTTACTTTTTCAGCTCATCTTTGAAAAATCCAAGATTTCGAGGGTTAGCAAAGTTACGTTTGCGATGATAAGAACTGAATGATCCCCTGACGTGGCTGCACAACACAGGACAAACAAAACAACAAAAAGTCCATGTGAAAGAGAATTAATACCGGTCTATGCTCTGTGTGAACGTCATTTGAGCTCATATATCTGATCGATGAAGCAGACTGAATCACTCACTAGCTTTGCATGATCTTTTTGACTGAACTCTCAAGGTTGTTTTTGATCTTCTTCACCATTTCATAAACATCTGAGCCAGGAAAGGACACACCCTTACTGCAAAAGATCCATTACACACATTACAATCCAATCCATTTTAAATTTATTTTATCATCTTCCATTCAAAATTGAGTAGGCAAGTTTTTAGAATAAATCTCCTATAATATACAGCTGCTGTCCATCATTGATATTCATGCTGCCTTCACGTGCTATGGGAATTACCGTAAATAATTATATTGATATAACTGATATTGTTTTTACCACTGGGAAGTTTGGAAATAATTTTGATACCCAAATTCCCGAGATGGGCATGCCAGAAACTGCACAAATGGTGTAGGGGAGAACTTCTGTTGTGACGGGTATGATTTATTCATTTTTTCCCCCCTACAACAGCTAGATTGTCTTGTCTTGTCATTAATATAGTACATATTTACAAATATGAATAATCATTTGAAGCGTATTGTTTGGTTTATACACAGCGAACAGAGCCTACATTTGACCAAAATTACAGAAACGTGAGCAAGCGGAATATCTAGATAGCATTTATATGATTGTCAATGAATGGGACACTAAATGTAATTTTGGTTTTAATGACATTTTCCCAATAAATAGGCAAGAAAGTGTCTTCCACAATTTCTGTTCATCCTGACAACAAAGCACTTGAATGCAACAAGCACGTAATCATAACTTCTGAAGTGTGGAATTATGAAATTTCCGATAGCACGCGAAGGCAGAAATAAAATAGCAGTTTTCTATTTGAATATATTTTAAAATTTATTCCTATGATGTCAAAGCTATATTTTCAGCATCATTACTCCAGTCTTCAGTGTCACGTGATCCTTCAGAAATCATTCTGATTTGATGTTCAAGAAATATTTTATTATTATTCTTATTAATGTTGAAAACAGTTGTGCAGCTTAATAATTTAGTGGAAACGATGCTAACTTTTTAGGATTCTTTGATGAATAGAGAGTTCAAAAGAACAGCAGAAATCGAAATCATAATTGTCTTTACTTTTGATTAATTTAAATGCAAAAATATAGAAATTTTCATACCACTCATTTTTGCTTAGCTCAATTTCACAGCCAAGCAGGCGTTGTACCTCACTCTGTGCCTTGGCATCAAATGAACCTAACACAAAAACAAAACACATGACAGCATGATACCTTTGCAACATCATATTTGATTTTATTCACTTATTTAACCATTCCTGAAATAAAATCTGTTGGTCAGCATATTCCATATTATACACACACTCACCATATTTCAGTGTCTGAAGACAGACAGCCAGAGAAGGGATGGCCACTGGGAGAAGCTCACACAGCACAGTGTGATGCTCATACCTTAAACATACATTGTTTTTCATTAACAATCGTAATAGCATACTGTTGTTGATATACAATGCTTATTATTAATAGATCGCAAACACAGTAATGCTTTAGGTTTGGGAGTTCCTAAAACTTTTATAAAAATATTTGAGTAAAACTGCAAGCACACCTCTGCCAGCCAGTCAATGCAATGCCTTGGAATCTCACGGACTTGTACTGCGGCATTGACGTAATGACTATCTGCCACTGTAAGTGGTTTTTTAAATGGTGATTGATTGGCGTCCATGCCTGGTCGATTCCAGAGGCTCCTTTAAATGCGCTAGCAAACCACACGCGCTGAAATCCAGCCTCCTCATACTTCGCGATATAATTACCTACAAACAATAAGTAAATATGAAAAAAAAAAGGGGGGTGAGTAGGTAAGATTTAATGTTTTATAAAGAAGTTGAATTGTTTCAGAGGTGAATTTAAGTTTTTATAAAAGAGAAATAGGCATAGATGAAGGTATTTTAAGCTAATAAATTAGTATTTTCATGTTGACTTCAGTCTTATATAAGAAACAGAACATGGCCTCACCGATCTCTTTCACATCCATGTTTGGGGAGTACATCCATATCATGGGCGATGCAAGATCTTGCAAACCCGATGCTAAAAATTGAACACTCACGTCAGAACCAAAAACATTACACTTGCTTTTCTGTGCTATTGACATTTTTGTATTTTTGAAAGCTTAAAAAGGTGCACCAAGTAACTTTTTCCCATATTATCCCACCACCATCGTTTTTCCATATTTTAAAAGGCATAGTTCACACAAAAAATAAAATTCTGTAATCATTTACTCACCCTCAAGTTCTTCCAAACCTGTGTAAATTTCTTTGTTCTGCTGAACACAAAGGAAGATGTTTTGACAAATGTTTGTAACCAAGCAGATCTCGCCCCCATTGACTAGTAATTTTTTTTTCCAACTGTTGGAAGTCAATGGGGTTTGAGATCTGCTTGGATACAAACATTCGTCAAAACATCTTTCTTTGTGTTCAGCAGAACAAAGAAATTTACACCCGTTTGGAAGAACTTGAGGGTGAGTAAATGGACAAAATTTTCATTTTTGGGTGAACTATCCCTTTAAGTTACAGAATAAATTAATTCAGGTGACAAGTACACAACTACAATGGCATAGGTCACCATGACTCGTTTACTTTGCATGATGCTTGATCCACACCAGTAGGTGTCACTGTTATATGTATGATTATTATTATTATTATTGTGCAACGTGGGTTTGCATATTTTGGTTATTCCCATAAAGTTTGGTTTGAAATAAAAACTATGCTTTTGGAGCGGTGTACATGAGCTCTGATGATAATTTAGATAAATTGAATTTCTCAAAACTGACACCTGCAATTTAAAGAATTTATGAATTTAAAGTTTTGCATTAAACCTTTGATAGTGTCGGAGCTGAGCTTCCTAAACATGTCATCCCACAAGATCAGCTTGATTCCTCGCTTCAGACTGGTCATAAATTTCCCCACTGTGGTCACATGATTGAGGAAAAGCCTTCCCATATCTCCATTGTTGGTTTCCAACCAGCGTTTGGAGTCTTCACTTTCGCCCAGGCCACGCACCTAAATGTATTTTATCAACAGTGGACAGTGCTGCTTGTAACGCATTACAAATAACATGAGATTTCTTTTTTCAAATAACTAGTAATGCATTCCTTTTAGATTTACATGAAACGTGAGATACTTTTTCCAAACATTTTAAATAACACAAATATACCTTATGCATTTAATCTCACTTTATTAATCAAGGTCTCTGTTGCTGACCTTTGATGAACCAATTCAACCATACTAGTAAGCAAAAATGACTTTAGATAAACATCACGTGTGTGTTAATTTCTTTTGTTCGTTTTTATTGCTGAAGTAAGAGTGTTGAACTTTCTTCTCCTGCATCTTATTCTTCTGCAATCCAGGGGAGCGTTTCTCAAAATCATTGTTAGCCAATTACGGTCGCAAGTTCCGTCATTATCAGCATAGTTTAACAAGTCAGAGTTTCCTGAAACCTTAGTTCTAACGAACACTCACAAACAGCATTTTTGTTACAGAATTTTGTTATAAGACCGTTCTCTAAATGTTCAGTGTTGGTTCTGGGAACGTAAAAAATGTCCAGTTTTCTTGACGTTAGAGGAACGTGTTTCAAAAGGAATCACGTTCCTCAAACGTTTAATTTTGATTCAAAATTCAACATTCTAAGAACGTTGATTTGTAACATTCCGAGAACATAAAATGTCCTTAATGTTAGTAGGATGTTATTTAAAGGTTTGTATGATGTTCCTGAAACATTCTTTCAATCATTCAAACACCTGCCGTGAACAAGCACTGAAAGACAGAGAAATAAGTACACAAACTACAACTTTCTCCAGCCACAGCCTTGGAGGAAACCGATTCACTCAACAGTTCACAGTGACGTTTCGCTGAGTTGCATCTTTATCGGCAATTGAAGGTGTGTTCAGAAAACATTTCTGCAGATCAACATGTTTGTTTTAATAACAGACAAGTGACTGCATTGTCACTGTGAACATGTGACAGAAATAAAGTCAGTCTGTTTCGTAATAAGTGAAGCTGGTAATGCTATTTTTGAGTTGTTTAATCAGATCCTCAGAGTTTTAATGTCTTTTATCTTCAGTTGATTTCATCCAAGGCTGTGGCTGGAGAAAATTGTAGTTTGTGTACTTATTTCTCTTTCTTTCAGTGCTTGTTCACAGCAGGTGTTTGAATGGTTGAAAGAATGTTTCAGGAACATCATACAAACCTTTAAATAACATCCTACTAACATTAAGGAAACTGGACATTTTATGTTCTTGGAATGTTACAAGTCAACATTCTTAGAATGTTGAATTTTAAATAAACATTAAACGTTTGAGGAACATCATACTTTTTAAAACACGTTCCTGTAATGTTAAGAAAACTGGACATTTTTTACATTTCAAACACCGAACATTTAGAGAGCGTTCTTATGACAAAATTCCGTTAGCTGGGTTGGAACGACAGCTCTCGATCTGTGGTTTAAAGCACAGTTTCTTGCTCGCATGACATGTGTTCTTAATAAATCCTTTTCTTGAGCGAAATAAGCAAGGTGACATTCAATCTATGACAAATCCTTCAATTTGAATATATACAAATTGTATACATAAAGTCGTTCAGTTTGTCTAGAGTTTTAAAAGCTCCATTTCTACAGACTGCACGTCTGTACATGCTCTCGTATTTAAGAACAAGCCTATGATTGAATTAAAGCAAAAAACGGAGGGAAAAAACCCTTGAAATTATTATCCACCACCTACATGACATTATTAACCAACGTGGTTGAACGACAAATTTGGGACAAATACACTTTGAGGAAGCATTTGTCGAGACTAGCCAGTTGATTTCTTTAACAATACGTCATACTATGGGAGTTAAACAGCGAGTTGTTGTTGTAATATTGGAACACAGCCCAGAATGGCAGCACAGCTGAAAAGGTTTTCCTTCAGGCTTATTCATTTCACTTTTTATGTGAAAGGGCCTTTACATTTGCCAATAATATGACAATTTTTTAATTAAAAAAAACAAGCAAGAGTGGCGCCGATGAGAAAAAGCAGCAAAAACAACATAACATTACTTTCCAGAAAAAAGTAGGCCTAACTAAGTTACTTTTTTTTTAGGGAGAAACACAAAATTGTACTGCATTACTTTTAAAAGGAACTTTCCCCAACACAGAGGATATAATTCTTTCACCAGGAGTCTGTTAACTCGCCTTTCTGTTTTTCTTTCTTCCATAAAACAACTTTTTTTAACTGATCCATAAAGATTAAAGATCCACCAACCTCGTCAGCGCCAATGTGGAACCACCGTGCTTCCGGGTGTTTCTTCATAACTTGCCTTAATATGTCTTGAACAAGGTCAATGCTTCCTGGGGCCAGAGGGTTTAGGCTATTGGGAAACGTTTCCACTTCTCTCAATCTGAAATACTTCTCGTGTTTTAACACAAACTGAAATGTGAGCAGAAAGAATAGTTAAGCGCAAGCAGGAATGTTAGGCAAGCTAATAAAGTGGAGTAAAATCACAATGCATCTACTACAGCATTTGAATGAGTTTTGCCACAATGAATGGTTGACCTAGATGCACATGCAAAAAATGTGAAGGTGTCTTTAGCGAAGTATATGAGCACGTTTGAGAACTGGGATATCAATAGTTTTTACGATACTTAGCTTCTTCTGTACTTGCCTCCATGTGTCCGAACACCTGCACCAGAGGAATTAGTTCAAGCTTGTGCAGTTTGGCCAGTGACTTAATTTCCTCTATATCTTCCGGACTTTTCCGTAAATAATAAAGAAACAAATGAGAAATATATATGTATAAATAGAAATTAAGATAAAGAAATGCAGATAAAGATGAAAGGGTTAGTTCGAAAAGAAATTAAGGTTTTTGAGGAAAACATTCCAGGGATTTTCTCTGTATAGTGGACTTCAATGGGGTTCAATGGGTGGAACGTGTAAATTGCCGTTTCAGTGCAGCTTTAAAGCGGTCCCAGACGAGAAATAAGGGTCTTATCTAGAGAAACGATTGGTCATTTTCTAAAAAATAAATAAATAAATTTTAAACGTTTTAGCCACAAATGCTCGTCTTGCTCTAGCTCTCTTCTTCTTGTTGTTGTTGTAGAATTAGGGCAGCTACGTGCATTACTACCCTCCACAGGTCAAAGTTTGAACTAATTCTTATATACTTGTACTAGCATACTGATTATCGAAATTTTGTTCAAACTTTGACCTGTGGAGGGCAGTAACACACTTAACAGCATCTATAATGCCAGATGAAGAAGAAGAAGAAGAGAACTAGTGCAAGATGAGCATTTGTGGTTAAAAAGTATAATTTATTTATTTACTTTTTTTAGAGAATGGCCGATCGTCTCTCTAGAAAAGACTTTTATTCCTCGTCTGGGATGATGTAGAACGCTTTGAAGCTGCATTGAAACTGCAATTTAGACCTTCAACCCGTTGAACCCCATTGAAGTCCACTATACAGAGAAAACCCTGGAATGTTTTCCTCAAATACCTTAATTTCTTTTCGACTGAAGAAAGAAAGACATGAACATCTTGGATGAGTAATTTATCATGAAATTTTAATTCAGAAGTGAACTAATCCTTAATAAATCTTAATAAAGCTTATGATCACTGAATATATTAATAGCTGCATACAGTAACTATTCTTCAGGATACCTACTTTTGCATTTCAGAAAGAAATAACAGCATACAGGTTTGAAATGACATGAGAATGAGTGAAATTGAGTCAAGTTCAGTCACCTGTACGCAAAGCTTGATTTGAGAATGGCGAGTTCCCCCTCATAGGGAAACATATCCTCATATTCCAGCAATATCCCGTTAGCACCCAGCGATGACAGTAAAGGGAATATCTGTTAAAGAACAAGAAGGGAAATATTAAAAAGGACACTATTGATACAGGCACTTTTGAAACACAATGCAGTTTGCATGCACGGATTCCCACCTCTTTGAGGTATTTGACTTTGGGTGCTGCACCTTTCAGATCTAAGTGCACAATCTTTAGTGGATCTGTCGGCGTATTGTCAGGAATTTCTGGTTCCAGCTCCTCTTGTTTTGATTGGGCCATGTCTTTTTTCTCCGGCTCAACTTCTGGGTCTCCGTGTTCTTTTTTAACAGTATCTTCCTGATTTTCATCCAAATTCAGCTGTGGGATACGCTGGTCAGCCCAGAAATGACCACCTTGTATGATTTCGTGCGTCTTTCCACCTGTGCCTTTGCTTGAGCTATAAATAGAAGATAAATAAACTGCAATTACAAGCTTCTTTGGGACAACGAAACCTGGTTCGATAGGTGCACAAACACATGTGCGTACATGAAGACCTTTGAGAACTGCAATCCTCACCTGGGGCTAAACAACAATTTCACCATGGCAACAATCACCAAGCCACCGATGATTAACCTCATTAACTTTTGATTGTTCATGTTTGTGTCTCTGCATGTGAAGGAGATATAAACCATAACAATTAAAGCATGCATTAATGTCATGTGACCTTCAAAATATGCAATGAAAATCTCAACACAAGCTAAAAATGTTTGTCTGTTTATGACAATAGAAAAAAACCCTTCTAAATACGTATTTATTAATTATATGTATTTATAATAATCATTCAAACAATCAATCACGTGAGCACGTTTTTTTTTTTAAAAAAAAAGATAAAAATGCATCAATTATCAAAATAAATCGCAAAATATATCATGCATTTTATAGATTTTCCTCACAATTCTGACTTAAAGGAGAAATGTTTTCTTTGTTAAATAGAGGCTTTGTAAACTAATGCATATTGTTATTACTCTAGAGATATAAAAACGTCTACTTACTTTGTTAAAGAACATTAATCCTTCCGGTAAAAGACTTTATAAAGCATATAAGAAGCAGATAGATTTACTTCCGCGTGTAGTTTCTTAGTTCTGCAAGGACATTTCTGCGCCTGAAACCTCGACAAGTTCAACCTGTTTAACGTGACGTTCTCACGGCAGTTTATTTGCATCAATCATTTATGATGACGGATGGCTGGCAGACATCTTAATGCACTTGACCTAAGCGAACACCTGAACGCAAAAAGCGTGACAGATAACGTAAGTGTTGCGCATCACACTGACGCTTTACGGCATGTTTTTTTTTTTTTAGTAGTAAACCACATAGACCGACCGTAACATGTTTGATATATGCGCACCTCATATGACTACTTTTGTTTTAAAAACAAATACGATGTGAATAATTCACATCATTTTCTAAATATTCCTTTCAAGACAAAAAAAAAACAGCAGCATAAAAAATATATTTTATATAGCAAGTCCAAAAGTGAGTGAACTAGTGAAAATACTTGTATTTGCATTGTTTTAATATCATAGCTAATACATTGTACAATTAGCATAACAATTTAAGTGAAAAGTTTAATCTCTGTGGTTTTAGAAAAACAATAAGATGTTTGGCTGATATCAAAATATGTAACTCCGACGATGAATGAATATCTCAGTGTGTCATGTGACCATACAGTTGACCTGTGGTCGTATCTGCTTATTTATTTTAAGTCCCGCCCTTAGCCTCTTAGTGTTTGCTTTGATTGGGCAGAACTTTTCTTAGGCGGTCTACGATTGGTCAGTTTAGAAGTCATTCACAGAGCCCTACCATACACGTCTCTGGTATATTGGTAGCTGTAAAAACAATGGCGTCGCACTTCAGCGGAGTGCTTCAACTCACGGATCTGGATGATTTTATCACTCCGTCTCAGGTTGAATAGTTGTTTCTATCGGTAACATTAAAAGCAGGCACATTTCTGTTAATTCAGCGCATTAACATTATATCAGCTGAATATGTTAGGGGAAAAAACACCGGTCAGCTGATCAAAAGATAAACTGATGTAACATCGTGTAAGATAACGATATAGTTTCTAAAAGTGTTGTTTTTGAGTCTTGTAAATACTGTAAATGCTAATGACCAATAATATTTGCTTAGTTTGAGCTCCTAAGGTTGGGCCCACATTATTTGCAAGGTCAGATACAGAAAGTGACTGTCTAAAACCCAGTGATTTGCTTCTACTGTATATAAAATGAATGTTTTATAGACTTCAGACGCACTTAAATGTCTGTATGTCACTGCATTGGATAAAATATCAAACCAAGTGGTTTATTTCTAAGAAAAACTGCAAATACAACTTTAAAGCTGACAAAAACACGTTTGTTGGGCATTATATTCTATTCAAAATTCATTTTGACAGTTTGTCATGCACTAAAAGTTACTGCCACACCAGTAAATTAATTTAATTTTGTCCTAACTGTCCAAAAAGTGACCTAACAGTCCTCCTTTTTGGGTGCCACTACCATTCAAAGTAAAAATTTTAAATTGTTTTTGAAAGAAGTCACTTATTTGATCAAAAATACAGTAAAAACAGTAATATTGTATTATTACAAGTTAAAATAACAGATTATTTTTTAGTTTATTCCTATTATGGTAAAGCTGTATTTTCAGCATCATTACTCCAGTCTTCAGTGTCACGTGATCCTTCAGAATCATTCTGATATGATGATTTGATGTTCAAGAAACATTTATTATTGTTATCGATATAGAAAACAGTTCATATTTGTAGACCATAATCTTTTTTTCAGAATTCTTTGATGAATAGAAAGTTGAAAAGAACATCATTCATTAGGCAAATCTTTTGTAATATTATAAATGTCATCACTGATATGTATGGACAATTTTATGCTGATTAAAAGTGTTAATTTCGTAAAAATCTTACTGACCCTAAACATTTTAGCAATAATGTATACCAGAATATAATTCCACTGATGTTAATTAATTTACCCAATTTATCAGGAATGTGTGAAGCCTGTAAAGGTGGAAAAGAAACAGGGCAGATCTGTGGCTAAAATCCAGATAGAAGATGATGGCAGTTATTTTCAGGTCCATCAGGTGAGGACAAATGATGTGACTTTTATTTTGAACCAGTATTGTGGAGTTGTGTCTTGTTTCATTTGATAGTAAAAAGCAAAGTATCTTTTTGATTTGTCACGTTTGATAGATATGTTGAATATATGCTTGTTACCCAGGATGGTCAAAAGCAAAAGCTGGAGAAAGCGAAGATTACACTGAACGACTGTCTCGCTTGCAGTGGCTGCATCACGTCTGCGGAAAGTGTCCTTATCACCCAACAGAGTCATGAGGAACTGTACCGTGTGCTACGTCATAATAAGGTGTTGTGTACATTACACTCATTCACCTGCATATAACTTTTTGCTCCAAATGAATAGTTCACTTAAAAACTGTGTCTCTCAGCAGCAGGTTAGCAGTAGCGAGCAGAAGGTGGTGGTGGTATCTGTATCGCCTCAGTCAAGAGCCTCTCTAGGAGCACATTATGGTCTCAACAGCAGTGAGGTGGCCCGCAGACTAACCAGCTTCCTGAAAAATTTGGGTGAGTTGGAGGCTGCAGTTCAGTCAAAAACATCCTCCTATGACCAAGACAAAAACATCCTCCTATGACCAAGACAAAAACATCCTCCTATGACCAAGACAAAAACATCCTCCTATGACCAAGACAAAAACATCCTCCTATGGAAGTATATTTCCTCCACAAAATAAAAAATATAAAAGCTAATAGCGACTTTTTTCCCCTCACAATTCTTTTTTTTTTTTAAATATAATTCTGGGAATTGTAAGATATACCCTCAGAATGGCAAGACAAATTTTGCAATTACCTTTTTGATTTTTTATCTTGTGGCAGAAACAAACAAAAAAAAATTGGAAGATCATAATTCTGAGAAAAAAGTCTGAATTACGATATGTAAACTCAGAATTAGGAGGAAAAAAGTCAGATTTATCAGATGGAATCTCAGAATTACAAGAAAAAAAGTCAGAATTATGAGATGGAAACTCAGAATTAGGAGGAAAAAAGTCATATTTATCAGATGGAATCTCAGAATTACAAGAAAAAAAGTCAGAATTATGAGATGGAAACTCAGAATTAGGAGGAAAAAAGTCAGAAATGTATGGAAACTCGGAATTAGGAGGAAAAAAGTCAGAATTATGAGATGGAAACTCAGAATTAGGAGGAAAAAAGTCATATTTATCAGATGGAATCTCAGAATTACAAGAAAAAAAGTCAGAATTATGAGATGGAAACTCGGAATTAGGAGGAAAAAAGTCAGAATTGTGAGATGGAAACTCAGAATTAGGAGGAAAAAAGTCAGAAATGTATGGAAACTCGGAATTAGGAGGGAAAAAAAGTCAATTTATCAGATGGAATCTCAGAATTACAAGAAAAAAAGTCAGAATTATGAGATGGAAACTCAGAATTACAAGAAAAAAGTCAGAATTATGAGATGGAAACTCAGAATTACAAGAAAAAAGTCAGAATTATGATATACAAACTCAGAATTGTGTGGAAAATGTCATAATTGCAAGATGTAAAATCAGAGTGAAGAAAAAAGTTGAAATTACGAGAAACTCAGAATTAGGAAAAGTCCAAATTGCGAGGGGAAAGAGGAATTGTGACATTGTGTAAAGAACTTCCATATGCTTCTCTGTGTATTGAGATCATGGAAGTGCCATACTGATCTTTCAGGTGTCCATCATGTCTTTGACACCAGCTTCAGTCGCTCTTTCAGCCTGTTAGAAAGCCAGAGAGAGTTTCTGGAGCGATTCAGTCGGAAGGAAGTGGACAAGAAGGCCCTGCCGATGCTGGCGTCTGCCTGTCCAGGTAGTATTTTCCCAATCTGTTCTTTCTTTTCTGAAATATTCATGGTAGTGTGTTTTATAATGGGTCTTATTTTGTTCAGGGTGGATTTGCTACGCTGAGAAGACTCATGGTGAATTCGTCCTCCCGTACATCAGCACGACGCGATCGCCCCAGCAGATAATGGGTTCTCTAGTCAAAGGCTATTTTGCATTTCAGGAGGTACTAAACAATGACCTTCCGTTCAGAGAGAGAGGAACTTAGTGGGAGGAGGAGTCCCACATTAAAAACATTTTTTAAAGTATTTTTTCGGACCTTGATTTAAGTGTTGAGGGTCACATTAGACATAGAATTTATTGCATTATGCCTGTATGTGTATAGTTTATAACTTTAAATTGTTTCATTGTAGTTTAGCTATATTGGATTTTTTTTCCTGATTATAAACATTGCTTTGGTTTCTGCTGCACATGTAAAGCCTTTTGTTGTGGAGCATTCACAAGAGTACCACAGAAAAGTCGAGGAGCCTTTGAACACACACACACACACACACACCTTTATTTACATTAAATATTAACATTAGTAAACAAAGTAAATAAAATGACATGCAGCCTTTATTTCATAATTACGTTAAAAGTGAGTCTCACCTATTTTAATTAACAAATCAAGGTTAAAATGTATTTTGTTCTCCATCTTATGCTTTGGCAGGGTATTTCACCACAGAAGATTTATCATGTGACTGTGATGCCCTGTTATGATAAGAAACTAGAAGCTTCCAGACCAGACTTCTTCCTCGACGAGTATGAGACCAGAGAGGTGGACTGTGTTATCACTTCAGGTGAGTGAATCTAACAACATTAAAACATGAACAGATGGCTACAAGAACGAAGCTCAGTCCCTCATCTTGTAAGTGTTTGGTTCGCAGGAGAAGTTCTGAAGATGTTGGAAGAGGAGAACGTGTGCCTGAGAGATGTGGAGTTGGCCCCTTTAGACACAATGTGAATTCTTCATGTTTGCCAGTCAAACCAATACTATTAATACATAATAGAAATTGCGTCATACATGAATGTGTGTTTTAGGTTCAGTAACGTCTGTGGGGAGGAGCTGCTGAGTCACGCAGGAAGTGGATCTGGAGGATACCTTCATCACATCTACAAACATGCTGCCAAACAGCTGTTTGGGGTTGAAGTAGATGAACTCACATACAAGACATTGAAGTATGTCTGAACACAGCAATACTGTTACAAAACAAAAATAATAATTATAATTCTTGATGTACTAATAATTTATTAATCAAGGATGAATTCATCTTATTTTTATTAATCAAGGACGCATTCATTTTCATCTATAAATCTCTTTAAAAATGTTTCCACAAAAATATTCTAATATTAAACTGTTTTCAACATTGATAGTAATCATAAATGTTTCTTGCTAATCAAATCAGCATATTAGAATGATTTCTGAAGGATCATGTGACACTGGAGTAATGATGCTGAAAATTCAGCTTTGATCACAGGAATAAATTATATTTTAAAATATATTTACACACAAAACAGTTCTTTTAAATTGTAATATTTCACAATATTAGTGTTTTTATTGTAGTTTTGATCAAATAAATCAAAAACAGTAAGAAATGTTACCAACCCCAAACTTTTAACTGGTAGTGGGACTTTATTGATATTTAAATAATATGAATATTATTTAAGTAATACTTAAGGTTTGCATAATTTGGAATTAATAAATTTAAGAAAAATGTACCATGGTTCCATCAGAGTTCCCTGCCAACCAGGAAAACCTAGAAATATGAGACAATTTCTGGAAAAGTCTAAATTAATAATAATAATAATAGTAATAATAACCTTTATTTTTTTCCAGTTATGCTACTTGAAGGTAATTACTAGAAAGAAATTACCTAGTCATGTCTAACTTACTAATTACAAAATTAATACTACTAAATTAGTTAGAAGTACTTTCTAACTAAGAATTTGTGTGTAAAAGCATTTTTAAAAATCAATTTTATGAATGGTAATTGGTCAGAAACTGTAGCAAGCATGTATTTCCATGGTATTATTTGATGTACGATGGGGCAGGATGTAAATATGAATATGATAATAATATGGTAATCATTAAGTTCCATAGTATCAATGTTCCTTTGTATTAACAACATACCCTAATACATTTTCCATGGAACTGCCACAGCACTGTTTTAAGGAATTAATTGCGTTGCTTGTTACTTTTCATTTATTTTTAAACAAGTTTTTTATTTCAAAATTTTTTAACAAGTGTTTTGTTCTCTTGAAGACTTTCAAAAGTCTTTCAAAAGTACCATGATGGACAAATTCTGGTAGTACCATGGTAGTCCCTCAGTCCTTTTTTCATGAGGTAAATTTTATTTGTCTCTCTTTTTGTTCAAACAGAAACAAGGACTTCCAGGAAGTCACTCTGGAGAAGGATGGTCAAGTTCTACTGCGGTTTGCTGCCGTCTACGGCTTCAGGAACATTCAGAACCTGGTGCAGAAGCTGAAACGAGGGAAATCACCTTACCATTTTGTAGAAGTAATGGCATGTCCGTCAGGTAGGAAATTACATCTCTAGTCCTTGAAAACCATCTTTTCATATCATTCATAAACTTTCTGTAATGTGGAATGTACCTCTCAACGCATGTCGTATGAGATCTATTGGGAAAAAAACATTGCGGTTAGCATGACTGAAGGACTATTTTTGCAGCACCTCTCTGTCAGTAACGCTCTGAGGTTCATTTCCCATACAACAACGCAACTTGCTTCTTCAAGGGTTAGTTCACCCAAAAATGAAATTTCTGTCATTAATTACTCATGTCGTTCCACACATGTTCGTAAGACACAAGACTTTCGTTCATTTTCAGAACATAAATTAAGATACTTTTGATGAAATGCGAGAGTTTTTTTTTTTTATCTCCCATAGTAAGCACCATAATTACCACATTCAAGGTCCAGAAAAGTAGTAAAGACGTTGTTAAAATAGTCCACGTGACTACAGTGGTTCACCCTTAATTTTAATGTTATTGCGCACAAAAAGTATTCTCGTTGCTTCATAACATTAAGCTTGAACCACTGTAGTCACATGGACTAATTCTCAGTCAATCATTGGCTCATTCTTACATACTAGGGTACGTACACACATGCGCACTCTTCAAAAACGCCGCTTCAAATCTCCCGACTATCTGAAATTTGAATATTTTCAAAATAAAAGATATAGATTGTTCTGAATGTCAGCTTGTTTATTTTGCTCAAGAAAAGGATTTATGTGCACATGTCACTCAAACTAGAAACTAACCACAGCTCCAACCACACAAGTTTGCGAATGTTAGCTGTAACTATGATTTCGGGAAACACTGACTCGTTGAACAAAACTGATAACGACGGAATTCGCAACCACAGTTGGCCAACAATGCTTTCCGGAAATGACTCAGGAAGCCCCTCCTTCTTAAAAGCACAGTGTGATCTGATTGGTCGACTGGATTAGTGTGTTGTGATTGGTCAACCGCATTGAGGGCGTTTCAGAAATGTCACATGCCTTACCATAACCGTGAGTTTCAATACAATACCAGTGCAACTCAACCAGACCCGACCCCTTAATTTTGCATATTCCCTTGTTCGGTATTTATTTAAAAAAAAATTTTTTTCTTTTTTTTTCATCATTTAGCAGACGCTTTTATCCAAAGCGACTTACAAGGGGAGCAATTAGGGGTTAGGTGTCTTGCTCAAGGGCACTTTTTAGTCATGGTATCGAAGGTGGAGAGAGTGCTGTTTATTCACAATCCCCACTTTCAATTCCTGCCGGCATGGGAATCAAACCGGCAACCTTCAAATTACAAGCCCAACTCCCTCACCACTAGGCCACGACTACCCCCAATGAACAATATTGTGTTCGTTCCCAGAAGAAAACTCAAGACTACAATCGAGGCGTTTCAGGGATCTCAGAAACGTACTTAATGATATCGAGAATAACTTTCTTTGGAATGACGTTGTACTTTGTAACTTTGAAGATATTTTTCATGCTGAAACAGAAACAATACTAAAGAAAAATGAAAATGTAAAAATGTCTCTCTTTAATATATATTTTTGTAGTTCGTTCAATGCTGTATTTTGACGCTTTGCTCCACAGAGTGTAATTCTTTGGGCCTCAAGACCATGTTGTTGAATTTGCATAATCTACTGTTGAATGATATCTATTCTAAACTTGCATAAGCCAAGTCTGCTAAATGATTAAATGTAAATGTCAATGAATGTTAGACAGTATTTTGATAATGTTTCAGTGCTGTTCAGTAGCTGTCTTGTTCACATATACGTTTAATTGAATTCTACAGGATGTCTTAACGGCGGCGGTCAGCTCAAGCCTTCTGCAGCTCAATCCAACAAAGAGTTGCTGCAGCAGGTGGAGGAGCTTTACCAAGGTGAAAGTACCTCAGTGCCAGAGGAGGACTCGCGAGTGGCTGAACTCTATAAGGGCTGGTTAGAGAGCGTGGGAGAGGAGAAAGCCCGACAGTTACTGCACACGCAGTACCACGCCGTAGAAAAAAACACCAGCGGCCTCAGTATAAAGTGGTGAGGAGCTGCCGAGACTCTGATGAACCAACTAGATTGTTGTAGTTCTTCCCTTCTGTGTGCGTTGTCAATATTTAACATGCTTTTGAAACTACATCAGCCAAATACACACATACATGTTTGAATGGACAGATGAAGTAATATATTTTCTGCAAATATGCTTCTATCTGCTGAAGAACGTTGACTTCAGATTACATATCAAACCGGCCTTTATGTATTTTATAAGCTTTTTCTGTCCATGAATGTCTTGTTAACATTATTGCACTGTGAACTAAAATTAAACAATGAACAGTGGTATTTTTTACAAACATTAAAGATGAACAAATACAGTAACAAACAGTTCATGTGAGTGAATACCTTCACTGATGTTAACAAACGAACTTTCATTTATTCATGAGTTTGTTTCTTTGAAATATTTCTGTAAATTCATTGTTACTCTGTTGTGTGCACTGAAAACAGTATTTTGTCTTGTTTTTGAGAATACATGTTGATTTATGATAATACAAATTGTTTCCATGTATATAATTATTCCATGAATGTAATTATATTTATTGAGGAAATAAACTATACATATATTTTACTCAATACATTTTTTGTGCACATTTGATTCAATTTCAATATTTTTAAAAAACAACGATAAAAACATTGTTTCATTTGTGTAACATGGTATTTAAAACAGTATTATGAACCTGGAATTACGGTATAATTTGAATCTTATACCATGATAAAGTTGAATCAGGACTGTTAACAGACTGTGTTATGAGTATTTTACAATTAATAATATTGTTTCATACAAAGCTGGTAATAAAATCGTTAAGAAAATATGTAGCTGCATTTCTAAAAAAAAAAAACAGCGGCGTACATTTATATTAAGACTTTATTCAGTTTGAACACTATAATTATAATTAAATTTTCTCTGTTACTTTTGATAACTAGTGCAAGATTGACAAACAATAACTGGATGAGCTAAACAAAGAAGAAAAGCTGAAACCAGTATGCAGTGTTCAATATTTTCTACATTCAAAATCATTCATAGACAACAAAATAAACGCAATTCAATGAAATGCAGTTTTCTTATGGACATTAAAACACCAAATAAAATTTTGCTGGAACACCTCGCTTTGTTAACATTGCCACAACATCTTAAAATAAGTCTTTTTGATTTACAAAATAAAACATTGCACATTAAGATGAAACATTTCGAAAACTATAATTTAACCACACAGCATTGGTTCAGACATGGCCAGGATCTTCCCAGAAATAAAACTTACGCAAGCTTACGTAAATAAAATTTGGCCTACAACACAGACTTAGTACATCTGTATGCAAATCAACGACAATTTTATTCTTTCAACGATGAAAACATTCTAAATAATATCTGTTTTTGTTTGATCTATTGCTTGAAACAATGACTTAAATACATTGTTTTACAGGTTAACAACCCTGTGTATTGCTCACTGAAGACGATACACTGCCCAAAAATTGTGCTTTTGCTATAAATGAAGCGTACGTAAATATCAAAAGAGTCCTGCTGTTGTTAGTGAACGATGAGAGGAGAGAAGCGTAGTGGTGATCGCATAGACGAGCTCAAAAGATCAGTTCTTCGGGACTCTAAAGCTGTCCTTCTCCTTACGGATACTTCTCATGGCTTCAATCGGGTCACTGGTCCCAGCATGCTCCTGTACGGACTTCTCTCTGTCGAGCAAACACAAAGACGTGAGGGGAAAAAAATTAGTAACAATTTACAATATGGTCTCATTTGTTTACATTAGTTAATTATTAACTAACAATGAGCAATACGTTTGTTAAAAAAGCATTTTTTAACCTTTGTTGATGTTAGCTACAAAAATGTCCATATTCATTTTAGTTCACACATTTAACTTTTGACCTTAAAAATGTATTAGTAAATGTTGAGATAATCATTAACGAAAATTAACAAATGCAGTAAAAGAATTGACCCGTCGCCGGCAGTTTGATTGACAGGCGATCTGACCAATCGTAACCACGAATCCACCATTTTGTCAGACAAAGCAGTCAGGGGAGTTAGTAGATTAACGTTGGTGAACTTCAACTTGATAAATTGGCGTCTTTCCGGCTTGAAACAACATTCCTTCTGATGTTCATTCATGTTTATTTGATGCTATAAATGAACTAGTATGAAGAGATGTTGATTCACGAGCCGCTTGAAGGAGCTTCAGCGATCTGACACGACACATTAAAGAGACACTATACACTATTTATTGTTTAAACTTCTTTAAAAAATTACAATATTTTAAATATGAAACTGTTTCATATCAAAAGTAACCTGCTCTGTCTTGTCTGTCGACGTGTTGTCAGTCCTCTTTGCTCCAGGATGTATTTTTCACTGTGTGAGAACATGATGTGTGGCGTGAGAGCACATGACTTGTCGGACATAGCAACAGTAACTAAAGGGGGGGCGGGTCTTTGCGAAGGGTCAATTGTTCATTGTTAATTACATTAGTTAACGTGAACTAATGAAAACATGTTGTAAAGTGTTACCAAAAAGTCGAAATTGTCTTTGTTTTTAAGCATTTTAATACATTTTATTATTTTTTTTTTAAATAAAAAAATATTATTAAAAAAAAAAAAAAAAAAAAAACTTTTTTTGTATTTGGTCTTTGTCTCTTAAAGGGACAGTTCAGCCAAAAATTAAAAAAAAAAAAATTATTTACTCCCCCTCATGCCATCCCCCATGTATATGACCTTATTTCTTGAGATAAATTCAAATGAAGGTTTTGAGAAAAATAATTATTCTCTGCGAGTTCATATAATGGCATTGGCAGCTCGTTTGATGCTTGGAAAAACCAGCGATTGTGACAGTAATCCACTGGACACCAGTGGATGAATCAATGTCTTCTGAAGCAAAAAGATAGGTGTGTTTAAGAGAAATGCTAATATTATTTAGTCTTTTAACTTTAAATCATTAGCTATGTTTCCATTCACCTATTTTCATCCACATTTTGGGATGCTGCATTCAAAATAAAAAAAAAAGCTGGATGGAAATGTCAAGATGTGCAGAAATTCTAAAAATGCACAGAATTTATCCGATAAGAAGAAATGCACAAAAACTACAGTAGAAACGCATTTTCCAAATCCCTCGATGCGCAGCAAAGAACTCATGTGACTTTACCTCAACAGAGGATGTGATTGGATAACTGGACTAACCAGTGGATCAGTTTTATTGCACAGCATCTCAGATGTTGGTTTGATCGTTCTGAAACACCTGAGCCAAAGTGTCATCAGAATGATTTGCTTTAATTCCCTCCCAGAAGAATCTCACATGATTGTGTTCACAAACACCATCTGAACACAAGATAACATGACCGCGTTTATTGTGGTTCATCTGCACACTGAGACGCGAAATCAAAAAGATGAAAAAGCCAGTTTCTTCCCTGAATGTAGCAAATTACAATTTATGTTACAGATACTTTGCGACATTTTCCCAGGAAGTGACGATTTTGAACACATGGGATGGAAATGGTGCTTTATTCTCATGATGTTTCATGCGATATTTCAAGTTAAATTTGCAATTTTGAATGGAAACAGCAAGTATGAAGCTCACGAGAAGTAACGCAGAAGTACAAAGGATCGCCACCTTTTACATCATGCCTCACAACGTCCATCTCGTGAACACTCGAGCATGACAGCAGACCGGAAGTGATGGTTTATAGTTAAGAGTTTATTAGTATTTCTCTTACACACGCCTATCGTTTTGCTTCAGATTCAGAAGACACAGATTCCTCCACTGGGGTCGTACGGATTACAGTCACGATCGCTGGTTTTCAAGCCTCAAACGAGTGACGCAATTTTCTAAAAATCTTTGTGCGAGTTTATCTGAAGAATGAATGTCATACACATACACAAGAGAACTTTCTGAAGTGAACTGTCCCTTTAAATAATGTTAACAAATGAAACCTTATTGTAAATCTCTTAGCAAAAAAAAAAGAAAGAAAAATCAATATTTATTTATTTAAGTATTTTTTTAAGCATTTTAATACACATTTTAAAATGTTTTATTATTCTACATTTAAAAAAAAAAAAAAAAAAAAAATCTATTTGGTCTTATTTATTTATTTCGTTTTAGTCCTATAATGTTTTCCAATAAGTTCAAACCTATGCTAAAATATTATCAGCAATATTCCAAGTTAACTCATGTGTCAAGATTATGTGAAATGCACAAACAAAAGTGCAAGACAGTCTATATGATGTATTTTTGTGAAAAACTTCACATACCTCACTCTCATGAAGGGGTTAAATGTGAACTCATCAGCCACCGTAGAAGGAATGGTTGGCTCTCCGTTATCATATTTCTCCTAATCAACGTAAGACAAGGTTGTTCAAACTCTTGCACAATGATAGTATTTGCAGCTTAAGTAAATGTGTGTTAAAGAAGAGTTAAACACCTTCGCCCATGCTAACTTTGTCCGGATGACCTCGTTATTTGGCTCAACATGCCGTGCAAATTTCAAATTATTGATAGTGTACTCATGCCCACAGTACACTCGCTGAAAGCAAAGGAAATTGTGAGTTTAGAACATGTGACTATTACCTAAACTCTTGCTGTAAAAACAGCTTTAAAAGTAAATGGTCAATTTTATAGCACAAAAACAGATTTGAGTTTGAATTGTTACCGTCTCTGGAGGAAGACGGCCTAAAACCTCGATCAGGGCTTTGTACATCTCATCAGCGGTACCCTCAAAAAACTTCCCACAGCCGGCCACGAACAGAGTATCGCCTGTTCATAAGGTGAACATAAGGAAAAAACTGCTTGTTAATACAATTCTACAAAGTTTGCATTTGCCAGACTGTCAGAATATTTTTTTGTAGTCTCTGCTCATAAAGGTGGAACTTTTTTTTTTTAATTGAGCACACTAAAATCAGTTAAACAGCTGAAGGATTATTATTTACTTGGTGTACACTACCGTTCAGAAGTTTAGGGTCAGTACAACTTTTTTAATTTTTAAAGAAAGTAATATTTCCATCATGTGTACATTAATTTGAAAAAAGTGACAGTAAAGACCTTTTTAATGTATAAGAAGTATAAATTCTATTCTTTGAATGTCAATGTTTTCAACATGATCATCATATTAATGATTTCTGAAGGATCATGGGACACTGAAGACTGGAGTTATGATGCTGAAAATTTGATCACAGGAATAAATTACTGTAAAATATATTATTACAGTTATTTTAAATTGTAATAATATTTCACTATAGCAATTACTGTGTTTGATTAAATAAAAGCAGCCTAGGTGAGCAAAAGAGACCTTTCAAAAACATTTACAAATTTTTACTAAAACCCAAATTTTTGAACGGTAGTGTATGAAAATAGTCTTACCCGTAAACACAGCTGGCGGTTCAGTGCTGTTTTCTTTTGTTACAAAATAGCAGATGTGGCCGGTGGTGTGACACGGCGTAAACAAACACTTTACATTCAGAGAGCCCACCTGGAATGATCAAACAGTCTGACATGTGTCCAGCGGTATAAAGCGGATGGTTCTGATTGGCTAAGCCGCATTCAAAGCCAAATTGTGCACATGTTAATACACTACCATTGAAAAGTTTGGGGTTGGTAAGTTTTTTTTAATTATTTTTCTTCATGCTCACTAAGGCTGCAATAACATGATCAAAAAAAAAAGGAAAAATGTGAAAAATTACTACAATTTAAAATAACTTTTGAATTTGAATATATTTTAATTGTGAGTGATGTCAAAGCTGAATTTTCAGCATCATTACTCCAGTCTTGAGTGTCACATGATCATTCAGAAATCATTCTGATATGATGATTTGATTCTTAAGAAGCATTTATTATCAATGTTGAAAACAGTTGTGTTTCTTAAAGCGTTAGTTCACCCAAAAATGAATTTTCTCTCATTAATTCCTCACCCTCATGTCGCTCTACACGTTCTATTTTTGATGAAATCCGATGGTTCAGTGAGATCTCTATTGCAAGCAATACAATTAACCCTTTCAAATGCACAGAGAGCTACTAAAACATATTTATATCAGTTCATGCGAGTACAGTGGTTCAACCTTAACATTATAAAACGACAAGAAAACGTTTTGTGTACTGTCAAAAAAACCAAAATAACAACTTTAACAATATCTAGTGATGGCCGATTTCAAAACACTGCTTTGAAGCTTTACCAATCTTGTGTCGAATCAATGGTTTGGATCGCGTAAACAAAGCCTCTTTACTGAAATCACATGATTTTGGCACTCTGAACCACTGATTCGAAAACAAAAGCTTCATGAAGCAGTGTTTTGAAATCAGCCATCACTAGATATTGTTGAAAAGTCGTTATTTTGGCGCACAAAAAGTATTCTCGCCGTTTCATAATATTAAGGTTGAACCACTGTACTCACATGAACTGATTTAAATATGTTTTATTGCTCTCTGGACATCTGAAAGTGTTAATTGTCTTGTTGTCAATAGAGACTCACTGAACCATCGGATTTCATCAAAATATCTTCATTTGTGTTCTGAAGATGAACGAAGGTCTTACGGGTGTAGAACGACATGAGGGTGAGGAATTAATGACAGAATATTCATATTTGGATGAACTAACCCTTTAATGTTTTTGTGGAAGCTATAATATATATATATATATACATACACACAATTCTTTGATAAATAAAAGTTATTCTAAGAAATAGACATTTAAACATTGTAAATGTCACTTTTGATCAATTTATTACATCCTTGGTGAATAAACCTATTCATTTAAAAAAATAAATAAATAAAAAATTCTTACTGACCCCAAACGTTTGAACAGTAGTTTATATTATTATATAAACCAGACTTACTTTGAAAGTGTTGTAGTGTGTGACTTTCTGAGTTAAAGCTCCCACTCGGTCATCTCCACCGTACACGGTCAGTCCCGGCATGAGCTTCACCAGCTTCTCATTACCTCCAGCGTGATCCCTAGAAGTTATGAAACATCAATTCCCATATGAGTGCACACGGGCTACACACACAACACAGAATGATTCATTCCACGTCTGACATACCAGTGGTGATGAGTGGTCAGGACAGTCTTGAGCTTCACGCCGTGCTTTTTGACCGCATCTACAACCTGAGACAGATGACAGTTATGAAGGCGTGGGACGCACAATGTAATGTGTAATGTGCATAATGACATATTCGTACTTTCTGGGGCTCTACTGGATCGACAATGGCGGCTTCCTTCGTGTCTTCATCGATGAGGAGGTACATGTAGTTGTCGGTGAGAGCAGGAAGCAGTTCGACCTTCATGTCTGACTGTTCCACCAGAGACGACTTCCTAAGAGCGGAGTGAAACCAGGCTGTAGGAACTTCAAAACAGAGATTCGGGATCCTGTTAACATACTTTCATAGTTTCAAAACATGAAGAAAAATGTACTCTGGCTGCCACTAGAATACTACTTACTACAATTTTAGTTAACATACAATACATTTTACATATATTGCAGCGGATAAAAGCTAGTCATAAGCCGGTAGTTGACCTTGTCTAAGCTCTTGAGGAACTGGTTAGACTCATTGTCTACAAGAGCTTCAGCGGCGTGACTACTTCAGACTGGGATGACCTGCTTTTCCCAAAGTTTAAATGCAATTAATCAAAACGCTACGCTATTATACTGTTATTATGATAATTACTATAGTAACTTGTGGTATTTGTGGAAACTACAATTAGTAGTAATATTATTAAACTTTATTACAATTTTAAATTCCATTTTCATACATTTTAAAGAATATGTTTGAAAGAAATCTCACCAAGGCTGCATTTATATGAACAAAAATACAGTAAAAACAGTAATATTGTGAAATACTAAATAATAACTTTTCTATTTGAATACATTTTAAAATGTATTTCCTTCCCGTGTTGTCAAAGCTGAATTTTTAGCATTTAAAGTGTCACATGATCCTTCGGAAATCATTCTTATATGCTGATTTGCTGCTTAAGAAACATTTATTATTGTTTTTATCATCAATGTTGAAAACTGTAGGATTTTTTGCGTGAACTGCGACCTTTTTTTCAGGATTCTTTGACGAATAGAAAGGTCAAAAGCGCAGTATGTATTTGAAATATAAATATTTTCTAACATTATAAATGTCTTTACTGTCATTTTCGATCAATTTAACGAGTCCAAGCTGAATAAACCATTTCTTTTACAAAAATGTTTTAAAACAAAACAGTGTACGGCATATTGAATGCACGTCCGTTAAACGGTTTTGCAACTTTTTAATTCACAACGCAGAAAGCAAGAAGTGTTTACAATTACGTCACTCCAAACGCACGACATATACAGTGTTGTTTATTACATGTTATATTAACACTTTAATCATGTGTACATACAACACGTCATACTCGGTGACATACGTCAACAACTAAGCTGATGTAACTCTACTCTGTATAGTGAACAATTCTTTTACTAGATTAACAACATTGACTGCAAATACAGCAAAGGTTCAGTGACAGCACTGACATATGACTCGCTGAATAAAGCATTGTGATCATGAACGAGTAAAGATCCTCGTGCAAACATACCGAATTTATGCGTGACAGCTCCGAGAATACCAAGAGTGCACGCACTCGCCGCCAGTGTCCTGAACAACATATCAGGACTTCAGCTGTCTGATATTACATTCAGCACTGGGAGGAAGTAGAAAGTCTGGTTTAAAGTGCAAATCAGCCCACTTTTTAACTTTGACCCCTCGTCTAACCAATCCAATACGAGGGAGTGTCATGCGTTCGGTAACTCACGCTGTATTTGAAGTTACGAATCCTACTATGGTGAAGGCGTGGCTATTTATTCAGCGCTCATGTCACATGACCTAATCGATATTCAACAAACGAGTCTTTTTAAAACACATAAATATACATTGAAGAGTCTTAAAAAAAATAAACAGATGTAAGCATGTCTCTATATACAATTAGAAAACAATTAGAAAAATATAGAAATTAGAACAAAAGACAAAAAAATTTTTTTCAAATATTATGAGGGATGAATCACCATATTTAAAAAAATAAAGAAATTAATAAAAGAGCCGTTTTGTTGATTGCATTGCAAGCAATAGAAAAATAGCTAGAGACTTGGGATATTGGAATCGAGCTTTTGTCATTGGATGGCCGTAAGCAAAGCTTCATTAATATTCAATAGCGCAGCTTTCGCCATAGGTCGGATTTCAAGAACGCTGGTAAGACCTAATTAATATTCATAAGATAAGCCTTCGCCGTAGTATGATTTTTGAAATCGCTTACGGGCTTCGTTATTGTGAGGAACTTCTTCAAGGCAAATAATGTTTCCTTGACTTAATTCCAGACAATTGTATCGGTTTCTTGTTTGTTTTATTTGCGATACATTTACATATTTCGTACTGTACTAACGTGTTTCACCGCCCTCCGTTATCAAGCGACCAAAGGTCATTTTATTTCCGGCTGCAGGACTCGCTGGTGTTGAACTCCAAAATGAGCGCAAGGAATATTGCTCGCTTTTGGGAATGGGGAAGGAAAATAATATGTGTCGGGAGAAACTATGCAGATCACGCAAAAGAACTCAAAAATGCCATTCCCAGCGAACCTGTGCTTTTCCTGAAGCCCCCGTCTGCTTACATTAGGGAAGGGTCTCCTATTCTGGTCCCCTTCTACACCAGCAATCTCCACCATGAAGTTGAGCTCGGGGTGGTCATTGGTAAAGGAGGAACTGCCATTCCTCAGTCTTCAGCCATGGACCATGTGGCTGGATATGTGTTATGCCTGGACATGACAGCTCGGGACATTCAGGACGAATGCAAGTCCAAAGGTCTTCCATGGACCCTCGCCAAAGCTTTCAACACCTCATGCCCCATTAGTGACTTCATTCCCAAGGAGAAGATCCCAGACCCCGGAAGCATCAATCTGTGGTTGAAGGTGAACAATATCCTGAAACAGAATGGAAACACATCCCAGATGATCTTTTCCATCCCATATCTCATTAACTACATCAGCGAGATCATCTCTTTGGAAGAAGGTGATCTCATTCTCACTGGGACCCCTAAAGGAGTGTCAAGCGTCCAGGAACACGATGAACTTCAAGCTGGGATCGATGGCATTGTGACTATGACATTTACAGTTGATAGAAAACGCTGATTTGAACTAGAATTAACATTCTCGAGTCCCAAATTGCTGAAAAGCACAACCATTTTGATTGTTTTAATTGCAAATACAATGTCGGACAATGACACAATCACTGAATGGGAAACATTGTATGTTTTTCTTTTCTAAATAAAAAAAAATAAAAAAAGATCATCTGACTACCTATTTTATGGCCATGCTATTCTCACTCAGCAAAGTTATCCAAGGCTGATTTGCTTTCTCACTTTCAAGAGCCCTGCCAATGGAAGTTATTATGTATAATTAAACAGGATTAAATGTACTTTAATCAGAGCAACTTTGTAACGCAAATTGACTAAATTATTGCATACAATATGCCACTTACAGGAACAGCAGCTCAATGTAGGAAAATCGTTTCTCAAATATCTCCTTTCAGTAGCCATCAAGTTGATTTTGATACCAGAATAATGACATGTTGCATAGTTTGGGGTAGTCGTGGCCTAATGGTGAGGGAGTCTGGCTTTTAACCTGAAGGTTGCAGGTTCGATTCCCACGCTGGCAGGAAATGAAAGTGGGGATTGTGAATAAACGGCACCCTCTCCACCTTTGATACCATGACTAAGATCCCCTTGAGCAAGACATCTAACCCCTAATTGCCTCACTTGTAAGTTGCTTTGGATAAAACCGTCTGCTAAATGTAAGTTTAAGATTGAGAATATTTGTCTAACATATATATGTATATATACACAACTACTATATATTTACTACTTGGCAAAAGCTGATTGGTTCATGCCGCATTGCAGCTTTCTGCTCTCAACATTTAAATGTTTAGCATTCACTATTTGCAGCATGCTTTCAGAGCTCCACCTTCCCCAGCTCCACCTGTATAGATCTGCTATTCGTAGTTGATATATGCTATTTGTGGCATCTATTTCAAGGCAGAAACTCCCCAAAACAAGCAACCATCGAAAATGGCTGTATTAAAGGCCTGGAAAAGCATTTCAAAGTGTGAAACCAAGAGTCTGGTGATGTCTATGGGTCACAGACTCGCTCTTGTGATTGCTTGCAAGGGATTTACAGTTAAACCGTCCCAATGCTTATGCTCACATTGGGCAGAGGGATGAAACTCTAAAAGTGGTAAAACATTTTTGTGTTTCAATAATAAAATGTGACATGCTGTACTTCTGCTAATATATATATATATATATAATGCAATCCTTATTGTCAAGGCAGAGACTACTACAGAGACTGTAAATGTGTCTTTATAGGTTCAAAGTGTCAAGCTCCATATTCATTCCCACAAACTATTTATTTACTAATACAATTTTTTAAGAAGACATTTAAGGGGGATTTTAAACTTTGAGCATCTCCTTTTCATCAATATGTAACAACAGAAAAATGCAGTTGTTTAACAATCAATCAAAGTTTAATGATTGAAATCTCTGTAGTGAGCACACAAACAGTGATATACAGAAACAGTAAAAATAGTTTCCAAAATTGACCTTTTGGCATTGTTCTAAACATGCAATTACATAAATAATTTCAAGTGATAAATGTGGTGTCCAATCCTGCTCCTGGAGGGACACTGTCCCGCAGTTTAGCTTCAACCCCAATTGTCTCAAAAAGACACATTAACCAGCTAATCAAGCTCTTACTAGGCATCCTAGAAACTTCCAGGAAGGTGCGTTGAGGCAAGTTGGAGCTAAACTCTGCAGGAGAGTGGCCTTCCAGGAGCAGGTTTGGACAACCCTGTGCTAAACAATATCCAAAAGATGATCTCCACAAGTGAGGCAGCAGAAATGATTAAATCAGCATTTAGGATCTTTGTTATCAAGTAACCAAAAGATTTAAAATGTAACTAGAGACCTATAACAGACAAACTAAGATAAAATGTGCACTAACATTCAAAAGTTTCGGGTCAGTATAAGATGTTTTTATTATTATTATTTTGAAATAAATACTTTTGTTCAGCAAAGACGCATTACATTCTATTTCAAATAAATCCTGTGCTTTTGAACTTTATATTCATCAAGAATCCTGAAATAAATGAATCACAGTTTTCACAAAAATATGAAGCGGCAAAAAAAACCTTTTTTTAAAATGTAATAATATTTCACAATATTAGCGTTTTAAAGTATTTTTGATCAAATAAATGCAGCCTTGGTGAGCATAAGATACTTTTTAAAAAAATCTTCCTGACCCCAAACCTTTAATTGGTAGTGTATATTGTGCATATTATAAAAGACCTGATCTTGCATAGATTGGTAACAGCAGTTATTGGGAGTAAGCTTCTTCATGTTTCCCACGAGGCTGTTTTACACATCATCACTCTGAACGTTCCTCTGTGGGCTTTTCATCAGAGCGTTTCATTCACCATCCACACGGCAAACACATCCAAGCTTCTCCATATGCTCCTACTAAAACATCCTCACATGCCTATCCAACCATCTGGCTCTACTGCTGTTCATTCTTGACTGTGGAAGAAAGAGAGACATTTCAAATGTATCAAAAGACACACTGTACATAGATAGAAGCAGTTACCAATGACTTACTTGAGGAAATACAGCATATTACTATATGGATCATTTTAACAGCCAATATTTTACAAATAGTTTTCTATCACAGTAATACATTAGATATTTTGTTTTAGAATTATTATGGGGTATTATTTAATAATAGATATACTAATATACATTCAAATATAATAATATAGTCTACTTAAAAAAGTGTACCTTTAGGAACGAACTTCAGAGAGCTGCTGAATATTCAGAAGCGTGAGAGGCCGTTCTTGGGTCCGTCATTCACAAACTCATGGCCAAGACCATTTCCACACTTACCACATTTAACCTGTAAAAGATGTTACATAATTCATTGTTCAAGTTCTCCAGATTAGAGATTAAAGTGTTAGTTCACCCAAAAATTAACATTCTGTCATCAATTGACCCTTCGCCGGCAGTTTGATTGACAGGCGATCTAACCAATCATAACCCCGAATCCGCCATTTTGTCTGACAAAGCGGTCTGGGGAGTTAGATTAATGTTGATGAACTTGAACTTGATAAATTGTGTGTACTCGCGTCTTTCCGCACTTGAAACAACATTCCTTCTGATTTTCATTCATGTTTATTTGATGCTATAAATGAACTAGTATGAAGAGATGTTGATTCACGAGCCGTTTGAAGGAGCTCCAGCGATCTGTCACGACACATTAAAGAGACACTATACGCTATTTGTTGTTGAAACTTCTTTAAAAAATTCATTAAAACATCTACTTTTGAGTTCCGAAGATGAACAAAAGTCTTATGGGTTTGGAACAACATGAGGGTATGATGACAGTTTTCATTTTTGGGTGAACTAACCGTTACGCAGCCTTCAAATGCTATTGGAAATTTCCTACTTGCTGCATTCAAGTGCTTTGTTGTCGGAAAGAAGAGGAATCATGGAGGAATCCAGGTTTATTCTTGCCTATTTATTGGGAAAATCTTATTAAAGCCAAAATTATATTTAGCATGACAGCCATATAAACATTCACAACGCTATCTATAGTCATCTTGCTGACGATTCTGGAATTTCGGTCAAAAACAGGCTAACTTGGATTTACGACTATTCCAATAGCATGTGAATGCAGCATTAAATGCTCAATGAAATCAGGACGTAGTGCAGGTCTTGAGTTCATCTACAGACTTTCACCTTGTAAGCACCCCATCTCTCCTGATGTTTAGACACACTGTTTTCATGGATGGTTTCCGTGAAGGCTGGCCAGGGTGATGAATGCTCGTATTTGGATCTGCTGGAGAACAGCTCATGTCCACATTCAGCACAAACATACATGCCTGCAGGAGAAACACACACACAAGTGGTTTCAGATGATCTTATTTTATACAGTTACTGACTTGCCAAAAGTCACTAATACTACCATTCAAAAACATTGTTTTGTAGCAAAAAATATTGTTGATCATCTTCTAACGCCACATTTTAAGGTCTGATCAGTTCACAATCAGTTCCCGTAATCAATGTGTTGAATGCGGGAGAAATGGGGAGATCTGAGCAACTTTGACAAGAGCCAGATTGTTGTGGCAAGGCCACTGGGTCAGAGTATCTTTGAAATGGCGAGGCTTGTGGGTTTCTCCCGGTCAGCAGTGTTGAGAACAGTGGACAAACCACAAACCAGCGACAAAGTGTTGGGCGCCCAAGAATCATCAATGGATGAGGGCAATGAAGGTCTACTGTGGCACAAGTCACACAAAATTTTAATGATGCTATGGGAGGAATGCGTCGCAACACACTGCTGCGTATGGGGCTGCGTAGCCAATGATGACCCCTGTCCACCGTCGAAAAGCGCCTTTAATGGGTACACGGGCGTTGGAACTGGAGCAGTGGAAGAAGGTGGCCCAGTCCGCTGAGTCTTGTTTTCTTTTAAATCACATGGGGGAACTGATGAAAGCAGGATGCACTCTGGGGCAATGACAAGCTGATAGAGGGAGTGTGATGTTCTAGACAATGTTCTGCTGGGAAACCCTGGAACCGGCCATTCGTGTTGATGAAAAGTTGACACGTCGAACATACCTACAGTAAACACTGTTGCAGACCAGGTACACCCCTTCATGACAGTGGCGTTCCCTCTTTCAGCAGGATAATGCACCTTGCCACACTGCGCACATTGTTCGGGAATGGTTTGAGGAACACGATGAAGAGTGTTGCTCTAGCCTCCCCAGATCTCAATCCAATTGAGCATCTGTGGGATGTGCTGGACCAACAAGTTCGATCCATGGCGGCTCCATATCACAAACTACAGGACCTGAAGAATCTATTGCTAATGTCTTGGTGCCCGAGACCACAGGACACCTTCAGGGTCTTGTAGAGTCAATACCTCAGTAGGACGATGTTAGTTCGACAGTATGTACATATTAGGCAGGTGGTCATAATGTTTTGGCTCATCGGTGCATTCCTCACTGTAAGTTAATACATTGTTTACATGAAGAAATAATGCTAAAAAGTGAGACTTTATTGTAAAGTGTTACCTATTAAACTGATCACTGAGACTTAAGGATGAAGATTTATTTACATAAATCAACCATTACTTTTACACTTTCATTGATGGTTTGGCAATATAACCATATAATTGTGTCAAGCAATAGTCTGAAGCAAAGGCTGAAAAGGAATTGTCTTCTCCAAGCAACTAGAACCATGTGTGAAAACTTTAAAAACATTCCCATAGTTGTATGAATCAAATAACACAAGTTACACACGCGATCTTACATAAGTTGCCTTACATATGTTATACAGTAGCCACATTCAGGTCAACTTACCGGTCTCAAAATGGTCTTTATAAAACTCCCCTCCAGAGAACGAACAGAAAGACATGACTACACGGACTGTGGTGAAGTTATATCCAACGGCTGTAACTTTCTGTATCAACTGGTGTTTAGGATCAGAAGTGGAAGACGTTACACAAACAGAAGAAGCGTGTCTGTACCACGTGATCACAAAATCGTCACTGCTCAAGTGTGACAAACAATCCCGCGGAGATCCGCAGTATTAAAAAGGCGTAATTTTACAAATTAGCCAAGATGTTATAGCAAAATAATAGTTTCTCAACCTGAAGAACCAACTATACAATAGAAATTAGCTTAAGTACTGACTGCTAGACGTTATTTACGTTAAAAAACCACACAAACATGTCTATGCTGAGTAACATAATTACGTTACTTCAACTTATTAAACGTATTTTCGGTAGTTTAATAAATGAAGACGAGTAATTCTTGAGATTTGTTTTAGGAGTTAGGATGCCTAAATGGGAAGCCTTGAAATGACTTATTAGTTTATAAATCACTTTTTTATTTTCACATATTATATTTGACTTCATAATTGAGAACTCTCTGTGTTATGAATTATGTACGTCTCAATTCACTTTTGTATAAAAAAATAATTATTAATATACAGTAGTGCAACAACGACCTCTATTGGTAGAAAAAAATAATTGTGCGTATAACCTTTCACCTTCAACCTGGCAGTTTATAAACGAAATGAGATTTATAAAACGAGATTTTATACAGATTAATAGCATGAGTTTAGTTTTTAAATAAATAATATAAAAAAATACATAAAAGTAATTTCCACTCAGTTTATTAATCGTAGCTCGGTGACCTTTCTCGCCATGTTTTGTGAAGCGCGCATGCGCATTGTGGAGGAGCGCAAGAAGGGAGATTGAGGTCGATTAAAGGGTTTTTGAAATTTCCTTTCCAATTAATGGTCGAAAATGCCGCAGGATCACGATAAAGATGTGTATCCAGAGCCTCCCCGCCAGACTCCAGCGGTGGATAAACAAACGGTTCTGCCGAATCCAGCTTTAATATTGTCTAAGCTCTTCTACTACTCGGTGGATGTGCCAGTGACTACATTCAGAGGTGAAGTGACTCCACATTAGTGTTTACATCTGCCTATTCACACAGTTTCCTATATAGTAGCCTTTGTAGTATGAAAAAAAATAGTATGGACATGCATTTGTGTTTTAAAACTTGTATCGTGATACGATTTTATGCTGTGGGCACTGATCTATTAATACCTATTCAAGATCATTTGGTGCGGATCACCTAAATTCACTTAAAATCACACTATGAAAACAAAACAAAGCAAAAATTGGTACAGCAAGCCTTAACATTAATACTTCTTACACATAAATAAACAACAATAAACCTGAGAACATGTTTTTAAAACCTTTTTATAGCAAAAAATGTCATAAATTATGACTATTATTATAATATTAATATTGAAACAATTTTTAACATTTAAAGAAACATTTTAAACCAATGTAGAAGTGTTTTATCCTGAAGCTCGAACAGTAGAGCATGATGTTCGCAACACTAAGATCATGGGTTCAATTCCCAGCAAATATTAACTTGCATAAAAGAATTAAAAATGCACTCCTTTATGTGGTGTACGTTTCTCAGGATACAAAACATCTGCCAAACGCATAAATGTACATACTCTCTGAGAAATGGATGTAATAAAAGTTTTAAAGTGTGTATTTTGGGTCTGTGTTGCTGCCTTTAACCATGAAATGCACGTCTAATTTAATGTTTTTCCTTTTTCTTTATTGAGATTGGTTGTTTTTATAATAGCAGCGTATTTTAGTTTAGTTTCTGTTTTATTTATTGTCTTTTCAGTCAAATACAAGTATATATTGAAATACTCCACAGTGCAAATTGTATGGAGGACAAAAATATGTGTACACATTAACAAAACTATAACAATCAACTAAACAACACATTCAAGCTTAATGTATTTTGTCCCAAATGACAACTAAAATCTTCTTGACCCTTATTTTATTGTCCTGATTTTTTTTTTCTTGTTCTGTCAGGCATTATCGAAGGCATCCAGGGTGATAAGAAGTCCCACTACTACCACCAGAAGTTTCGCCGTGTTCCTGAGCTGACTCAGTGCCAGGAAGGAGATTATCTGTGCTACTATGAGGCCGAGATGCAGTGGAGGAGAGACTAGTATGTTCATGGAAAAAAGCTTTTGCAGCACTATTGTTCATATATCTCTATTTTTGCACACAATCACTATTTTTCCTGTTAATTTTGTGTGCAGTAAGGTGGATCAGGAGATCGTGAAGGTGATCCAGGAGCGTCTTCGGGCCTGCCAGCAGCGCGAGGGTCCCAGTTACAGACAGAACTGTAACAAAGAGTTGAAGCAGTTTGATGAAGTGTCCAAGGGCTTTCAGTCACGCTGTGAGTATTTTGTCAGCTAGTAACATTTTATGTACAATTAGTAGTGGCTTTTTAAATTCGTTCAATATATAATACAATGGGACAAGCCCAATTGTACTAGGTGTTGTCTGAAATGCCTAAGCTTGAAACCAAGGCCATGTTAATATTGATGTACAGGAATTAGTTTTCTGGCTGATAACCTCTTTATTTCTTCTAGACGGGGACCTCGGCGCATACGCCAGTGGGCGAAAGTGTTTGATGAAACAGAAGGAGAGGATGATGGCAGAGGCACAGAAGGCATAAACCTCCTGTCCTTCGGCTTTTCTTTGTCCGTCTCTCTTATCTGTATCAAAGTGTAAAATAAAGTTTATTGGAAAGTGACTTCTGAGAAGCTGTTGTTAATAAAATCGCTCCAGTGTCAGTCAACTTACATATTACTTTCCCTTCAGTTCAATATCAGTTGTGTTGTGGTTTTGTATAGAGATTTTAAGAATCAGACTACAGTTTATTTCATGTACTGTATGTGCTTGTATGCCATTTGCTGGATAGTCGAATGAAAGAGTTTGCAACGGTCTTTTTTGGGAGTAATGCAAGTTATGTAATCAGATTACTTTTTTTAAAGTAACGCATTACTTTTAAGTTTACAACAAAATACCTGAGTTACTTTGTTCTCCTTTTTGACTGACAGCTGTCCTGTTTGTGAGAAGTAGTAAGTGCAGAGGTGTGTGAGGCACCATGTGAACATGATGGTTATTGTAGTTCTAGACTAAATATGAACATTTATTCTCTTGCACAAAAACAGATTCAGAATTCCTCAAAATGAATAAAAACTGAAATGCAAAGGCAAGTATTACACAAACCAGCAATTAACACAAATATACTTTACTTATTTAATCTCAAAATTACTTTAGATAAACATCACATTTGTGTTTTATTTATCTTTTATTGTTTTAAGTATTAAACTCCTGCATCATATTCTTCTGTAATCCAGAATAACAGCAGAGCTGAAAGGTTTGTTTGAACTGCGCCCTCTACTGTACAGGCGTAAATATGCATTTCCGTCAGCCTGAGGCCTAATTATTTCACATTTGGTGCGAAAGAGTCCCAACATTTGCCAAAATGTTGTCGACGTTAAAATCTATCACACAAAATAAAACAGATCATACACTTTCATTAAAAATTCTGGGGGGAGAAGTTTCGGAAAGAAATGTAATATTTCAATTTAGCTAGGATGCAAATAAATGCTATTTCAACACGTTCTCCTGAAAAGTATGTTTCCACAAAACCATCAACACAAGTTAAACACTGATCATCAGAAAGCCAATCAAATCATATTAGAATGATTTCTGAAGGATTGTGACACTGAAGACTAGTAATAAAGTTCAAAATTCAGCTTTGACACCAAAGGTATAAATAACATTTTAAGTTTTTTTTTTGTTTTGTTTTTTGCAGTCAACAAAAGATACTGATTGTAGATGCCGCATCAAATTGTGTAAAATTTGTATGTTAATTTCATTAACTATAAGCTTATGCAGTTTAAAAAGTGGATAGTGCAACATTTCAGCTAAATTAATACTTCTTGTGCTTCTCATTTCTTATTTGTCCTCAGTTCCCCCCAAAAAACAATACAGCATCTCTTCAACTTAAATTTTAAACCACCTAAAATCCCAGAGAACTTGAACTTATCCAGTTTGTTGGAGTAGTTTTTTGTATGCAAATCAGAGACCTCAAATCGCAAGCGCTTTTACAAATCTTTAATGTCAAACAGAACACACTCAAAAACGGTTACTTTCTGGACTTTTATTTCAATCCATTGAAAACAATTTAGGAGGGTGCCTGAAGAGCTCCCTGACTCCTCTGAACAGAGACCCTGGAGTGAGTCTTGGCCAGATGATCAGTGAATTCCTGAAACAAAAAGACACTTTAGTTTCAAGAATGACGATGTATTTTTTTAAAAAGTAACAATGTCTGGATATACATGCATTACCTGGTAAGGAGACTTGGTGAACACGGTTTCCTTCCAGAGATCGGGTGTCAGGTAGCTGTAAGTCTTAGAGATCGCATCGAAGGTGGCCTTGGCTGAAATGAAAACGCGTCAGTTTTTAACGTCACAAGACTCAAGCATGGACAGTTGAATCCTGAAACAGTATTCAAATTAAAGTCGCTTACCAAAGTTGCCCAGAGTGGCGGTACAGCCCCTGGCAGAGGTGTAGCAATCATCGATACCAGCCATCATCAGCAGTTTCTTGGGCACGGGAGCAGACACAATGCCGGTACCACGGGGAGCAGGAATGAGACGCACCAGGACTGAACCACAGCGACCGGTCACCTGAACAAATACATATTTAGTCAATAAAAAAAAAATTCAAACTTAGCCAATTATAAAACAACCTTTTAAGACCCACCTTGCATGGCACGGTATGTGGTTTTCCGATCTTGTTACCCCAGTATCCCCTCCTGACGGGAATGATGGACAGTTTGGCCAGGATGATGGCTCCACGGATAGCTGTGGCTACCTCTTTGGAGCACTTCACTCCCAGACCAACATGGCCATTGTAGTCACCAATAGCAACAAAGGCCTAGATGATTGGGAAACAATGATTATGAACCAGCTGCAAGAATTGGACTAGGACTGAACACTCATGAAGCAGCAAATCACCTTAAACCTGGTGCGCTGACCAGCCCTGGTCTGTTTCTGGACAGGCATGATCTTCAGAACTTCATCTTTAAGAGCTGAGCCCAGGAAGAAGTCAATGATCTCAGACTCCTACAGGAAAGAAACGCATATAAAGGTGATTAAACATTACATGCTTTAAAAATAAAACCTGTGGCTTTTGACTTCTGTCAACTTTAGTACCTTGATTGGCAGAGAATACAGATAGATCTCCTCCAGGGTCTTGATCTTCATATCCTTCACCAGGCGACCAAGTTTGGTCACAGGCACCCACTAAATAAAAACAGTCTACATTATAATCCATTCTCACACTGAAATGGAAGCTACAGATACAACATTGACAACTGATTAACGTTGACAGCCAACCGCATGATGAATAAAAAACATTCTGTACTCTGAAAAACCAACAAAACAGTACAGAATGCATTTAAACATGCATAACTTTAGTAAAACATATAACAATGTCAATTCAGAAGTCACAGAGGAATAGCAAGGTGATGTTTTACCTCCTTATCCTCAGATTTGCCTCCCCGGGGCCCGCGGCCTCTTCCACGGCCCCTGCCGCGACCACGACCGCGTCCCCGGCCGCCAGTGCCGAAACCTCCGCGAAAACCTCCTCTACCACCGGCGTCGTCCGCCATTTGCTAAAAAAACACCACCGTTTATCAACATACAAGTGACGCTTAATGTCAAACATGATAATAACAATTGCACGTGTATTAAAATGAACAAGTTTGATACTTTAGCACTAAACGGACATGATATCCAAAGTATGTATATAGAATTCTGTAGTCAAAACTAATCATTTAACACAAGAGCGCATATTAGGACTACATCACTTGCTACGCCAGTTCACCGCCATTTTTGAGACCATCCGGTATCAAGTGCCCTAAAATCATATTTCTGCTCATTTTACAAGATTAATTATGGGATAACATTTTTTAGCAAACCCTACACAGATGTTTTCTATACATATGTTGTGTTTTTATTTTGCGATTGCGGAGATAAAAGCAGATTCTGTTCAACAGTGGCGAATTGCCGTGTCGACTTACGTGATGTACGTTCAGGAAGAAGAAGGCCGCACGAGAGTTCGAGGTGCTTTTATTCAAGGGGAATCCTCGCGATATTTCATCACAGATGGGATAATGGCGACCTCTAGTGACAGTCGAGAGATTTCTACTAAAGCAGTTCGCTTGAGCTAGTAGGCTAATATATACTGTGTTGGCTAACTGCAATGACCATGACTTTAACGTTTATTAAAGATTATTATATCAATTAAAGATACATTTATGTTCTGAAATGGACTGAAAGTACCTGGTAATTAAAGCTAATGTAGGTGTTTAGGCAACAACTTTGTTTTGAAATTGACTACAGGCACTGGTTAATATTTTGTGATTCTGTCCCCATAACTAGTCTTCTTTCAGACAAGTCGAGAGAAAACATCCAAAATGTACGTTTAAGTTTATTAGGCCTACACTTGATCTGTTTCTTTAGATTTCAATTATCCCCATTTGAGCGATGCTGAAATAAAACTAATATATTCTGAAGGTTTGGGGGTTTGTTTACCATTTGCAAGGTTTATATATCATTTTATTCCTAAAAACGTGGTGAAATGTATGGCAGACCACATATAAAATACAGATAATCAGGATACATAAGATAATTTTATTAAAAGATTGCCACACCCCTGAGACAACAGAAAAAACAGAACAAGAAAACAGGCCCTAAACAGTCCGTATTAACATTTTCTTAACATTTAACATAAAACTGTACGGTTTACAAAGTAACTGACAGTGTAATCACAAAGCAAGAGGGTTCACATAAAATACAAAAAACTTATTGGAGAAACGTCATCAAAACACAACATGCCAAAATTCTGGGTCAGTCAACCACTTTCCCCAAATGTAAGTATCAGGTCGTTTGCAGGAAGCTGCAGGTTTTAGATCAGCAGGGCCGGCATGGATCAGGGCATTCGATTTCTTTTACTCATCAAGATTTTGGTAAAGATCTTCACTGTGGTTCACATCTTGAAGACCTTCAGACTGTAGGGAAGATTAAAACTAAATGTCAGGCTATAACAAGAATTTTTGGAACAGGAAATATGACAGCAATCTTTGTGTTAAAACTCCACGGTTGTGTACAAATTAATGGTGCATTTGCCAAAAATATGCACGTGTGTTTTAAAAGAGTAGTCTGGAAACCTTGTCTTGGGAAATTCTGTAGCGTGCCTGAATTTCGTCACCACTGAAGTTCCTCTTGCACAGTTCTTGCACCACTCCACTGAAAAGCGCTTGCCTAGTAGAGTCCTCCTGAAAACATCAGCACTTTTAACAATAACATACTGTACACTACTGTTCAAAAATATGGGGTCAGTAAGGTTTTTTCTTTTTTTTTATTCAACCAGGATGCATTAAATTGACCAAAAGAGACAGTAAAGAAATTTATAATGTACATCTTGGAAAAAAAGTATTATGGTTTCCACAAAAAAACATTGATAGTAATTATAAATGGTTCTTGAGTAGCAAATCAGCATATTAGAATGATTTTTGAAGGATCATGTGACACTGAAGACTGATGCTGAAAATACAGCTTTGCAACACGGGAATGAAGGACATTTAAAATATGTTCAAATAGAAAACAGTTATTTTAAATTGGAATAATATTTCACTATATTATTGTTTTTACCCAAATTGTACATCGAAAGATGGTGTACAGACTTCTAAATAAAAGAGCCAATTGTTGATTGATGAAGTCATTGCGTCACTGCAGCAGTCGTTAGAAGCTCCGATTATTTGATAAACCACGACTGCAAATGCATGTAGTCGGGTAGTCGTGGCCTAATGGTGAGGGAGTTGGGCTTGTAATGTGAAGGTTGCCGGTTCGATTCCCATGCCGGCAGGAATTGAAGGTGGGGATTGTGAATAAACAACACTCTCTCCACCTTTGATACCACGACTAAAGTGCCCTTGAGCAAGGCACGAAACCCCTAATTGCTCCCTGGGCGCTGTCGCAATAGCTGCCCACTGCTCCAGGTGTGTGTTCACTGCTGTGTGTGCAGTTGGGATGGGTTAAATGCAGAGCACTAATTTCGAGTATGGGTCACAATACGTCACGACTTTCACTTTCACTTTTTTTGACTGGTCTAACCTGAAAAATACGCTTTTCTTTATATGCTATTTGAGCCTAAGAAACAAGATTTGTGGGACATTCCAGTCAGATTCGGTTGCTGATTTAAAATATGTTATTAAATTGTCAGCTCGGCAAGCAGTCAAGTAGATGTCCAAAATAGCTACCCGGAGGTTTGCAAATATGGCCGCTGAGTTTAGACTTTCCTTGAAAAGGTAGAAGGGATACAGCTACGGCCGGAAGTGAGGCAAAATCTCAGGATAAGTAACTGTAAATTAAATGTGCTGCTTATCAAATTGTGTTTTATTAACATCTACACCTAACCCCAACCCTAAACCTACCCTTACAATACTGCAAAAATAGTTATTAAATTAAATAAATAAATATTAAATGACGCAATATTGATGTGCGCATGCCCAGTTGCCGTAGCTGTATCCCTTCTAGTCTTTACCCCTTGAAAAGGACTTTGGTTTTTATTCTATTTGATCAAAATGTTGCTTTGCTGAGCATAAGAGACTTCTTTCAAAAAATCATTGAAAATCCAACAAATTTTGGTAGTGAATATGTTTTGCTATTGTTTAAGGCAGGGGTTTTCAATCTTTTAGATGCTACAGACCCTCAAATATGATCCCATCATTTATAGGCTAAGGAATTATAATTAATACACTGAAAAATGAATATTATGAATCTAAAGTTAGTTTCAGTTACATTATTATATATTGTGTTCTACTCACTGGTAATGTAGCTACTATTCATAACTATTATAGTAATGTACTATTGATTGACTTAATTTCAATCAAATTTTTAATAACGTTATAATTTTTTTATTTCATTATTTTAATAATTTAATATATTTAATTGATTAATAGTTAAAGCTGCAGTCCGTAACTTTTTTTTGGTTAAAAATGATCCAAAATCAATTTTGGACACCAAACATTAGATTAATCCATGTTGAGCAGCCGTGCCGATGCACAACGCACATAACTATAATAATTCCGCTTATAACTGCAATTGCAGGATTAAAACAGAGATGGCGACAAATAGGCAAAACTTACGGACCGCAGCTTTAATGATATTTTACTTTAAACACATTTTTTATTTATTTTAATATATTTTATTGCTTCACTCATTTATTTTAATCTACTTATTTATTATTATTTTCATGTGTCACATGTTTTCCTCTATAGACTTTTCCACGAACCGTCTTACGGCCCTCTGTGGGTCCCCGGACCCCGGTTTGAAAACCCCTGATTTAAGATGTATAAAGAGAGTCAAACAATACCTTGTTTTTATTTTCACACCATCTTCTTTTAAAGACTGATTTGAATTGTCCAGTCTATTGAGAGAAAAAAAAAACATTTTAATTATTTAATTTTTCATTTAAAAAGTACTGAGAATGTCCTAACGTTTTGAACATTAAAATGCTTGTAACATAGCATTATTAAAACACTGCATTACTTTCAAAAGTACTGTAACTTTAATTGTACCTTAATGCAGATGATGATGCCCAGGACGAGGAGGCTGTACACTATCAGCAGGACTAGCAATGTCAAAAGAAGTGCTTGACGGGTATTTAAGCCCCTCTCTGGATACAAATCACAGCTTTTTTTAAACAAGAACATCCAGATAATAAAATGTGTAACTTATTAGCAGAAGGGTGTGATGGAGTCGAACTGAATCATCCGCTAGTGTTTACCTGACACTTTCAAAGTGGTTCCCGGTCCCATTGCTTGAGCCCCACTGTGAGCCACAGTCAGCAGAGCCGCTGCACAGTAATACACTCCACAGTCTGCTTTTGTCAAAGAACTGATTTTCAGATCATGACGTTCCAGTTCGTACTTCAGTGGCATACTTGACAGATCAATCTGGTAGTGACGGTCTTTCCGGAACACATGCCAAGAGATCTGAAGTTCTGTGTGTTGACAGCTGGATATGTTGACAGAGCAGGGAATAGAGACAGACTGTTGCTCTTTTCTTCTAATGAGCTCCGTTGGCTGTTCGACATCCACCAAACATCCTCTGACTGTAGAAATTCAGAAGATTATGTTGCTAAATTGAATACATTTAATTTCTGACATTTTATATTATTAATATCTCAAAACTTTGGAAGTAGCCCAACATGTCACATACAAGATTTTTAAATAAATCCTATAAGGACACTCTTGAAAATACATGTTCTTTATTGGCATCAATAGTTTCAACACCCATGGAAACTTGCATTTCTTTATAGTGCAAAAAGGTTCTTCAAATTCTTAAAATGTTCTTCACACCTTTAAAAACTGTTGTCCAATATGGTGAACCCGTATTGGAATCACTGCATCACTGTGCATCAACTTTCATTTTCAAGAGTGCAATATAGCATTGACAAGTTCAATCCCTGCTCACCTAAGCCCAAAACAAGAAATGCCATGGTGAAGAAGAAACCAAAGTTCATGTTGATGTCAGAGTTGTTTGTGGCTCCTCTTCCTGTCATTAATGTCTCTCTGTGATTGTTCGTCATCGGAAAACGTTCTCACACCTAACTGAGAAATAAAACCAGAAATAACTTGTAAAAAATGAGAAGTGACACAGACCCATCCCCTCAGTTCTTCCTTCCTCGTGTGAGACTTCTTGTCACTGTAAGTCACCATACTGCTTATAGTGACATGCGAGTAATGTTGTAATGCATTAAGTAATTATAAATAAAATGTCGTATTGATGCTAAGTAACTTTAATAACAATAGTGTTGGGTAACACATTACAAGTAATGTAGTCCATTATGTAATCAGTTTACTTTTTTTGATGTAGTGAGTAAAGTAAAGCATTACTTCACAAATTTACACATGAATATTTGTTACTTTATTAAAAGTAAAACTAATGCACATACTCTTCATTTTAATTAATTATCTTAAAGATTTTAAGCAGTGATTCCAATATAGGTTCCAATACGGATGATTCCAATATACATTCAATATGAGTGATTACAATATATGTTCCAATATGTGTGATTCCAATATATGTTCCAATATGTGTGATTCCAACATATGTTCCAATACGGATGATTCCAATGTATGTTTCAATACGGATGATTCCAATATACATTCAATACGAGTGATTACAATTTATGTTCCAAGTTGATGATTCTGTAGGGGACTTTACAGTTAAAGACCCAAAAGACCAGATGTGATAAATGAAGACCCGGAGTCGAGTTATAATTATTATAGGAGTCAAATAATTTGAAGAAAATTTTAATACAGAATAGATTGCAGTTTCATCAGCAGAAGCCAGCTTCCAGTCTTACAAGGAGTTCGTAGGCCGTTCTCTCTCCCCCTCTCTCATTCACTTTTCCACAACAATTATACTCTAACAGAGTCTACTAACTCTGGTCATTACTAAGATACTGATTGGTTAAGAAAACTAGACAAAACTGGTAATTTTCCACACATGGACAGATAGTCAGAAGCAAATCTCCTTCCATTATGATGCTGACGATTAGACCCTGTACTTAGGCACAGAATGTCCTGTTAAGTCAGGACAAGGCGTCAGCAGGTCTCAAGCAGAGTCCCAGTTGTCCACCAGTACCCATAACGGACCTGTACAGAACACCTGCACATACAAAGATACGCATGATTCACAGTTTCTTCAAAGCTGAAGTTGATCTGTGCTCTGCACTGAACAGGAAACTTTTGTTGTACTTTTCTCTCAGTCAGACGTACAGACAATATGCATCATTATTTTCTAGTGTTTGAAAATGAAAAGGAAATTAAAGGCTTAAACATAAGTTGAAGTTAGTCATTCTAAATAATTCAATATTTAGAAAGATAATTTCGTGATAAATCGCTCAATATATATATATATATATATATTCCAGAATCCACCCCTTCAATTCCAATATATGTTTCAATACGGATGATTCCAATGTATGTTTCAATACGGATTATTCCAATATATGTTTCAATACGAGTTATTCCAATATACATTCAATATAAGTTATTCCAGTCTATGTTTCAAAGTTGATGATTCCGATTTACGTTTCAATATGAGTGATTCCAATATATGTTCTAATATGGGTGATTCCAATATGGGCACCAAAGAGTCTTTTAGACAACTCTCATGCATGCGCAGCAACAGAGAAAAAAGCAGCCTAATAAAACACTACTTTCTATCTGTCATCTGACTGTCGATAAAGCACAGCAGAAATTGAAATCACAAAAATGTTCTTACACGTTAAGGAAATGCCAAATTATTAGGATTATTAACAATAACAACAACAACAATAATCAATTTTTCTCAGTTAATCTATGTAAGGGAGCCTCAGAGGGCGTGGTCAGACTCGTGGAGCTCACGGCCGCATCAACTACTATTCCCAGAATTCCTTGTGCTGTTGGCCACGTCACGTCCACCGGCCACGTCGCCCCTCATTCGCCATATTTCGTGGAGGAATGCTCTGCAGGAGAGCGGCACTCAGCCGGTTCACAGTTATTTCACTCACCCTGAGTTCTCTTTAACGCCACTAAAACCAGCCAGAGAGGTAAAAAAAACAACCATGAATGTCTTTAGGCTAACTGGAGATCTGTCTCATCTAGCTGCCATCATCATCCTGCTGCTCAAGATATGGAAGACCAGGTCCTGCGCAGGTGAGCTAAACTCACACAAAATATACTTTTCTCATTCATTTCAAATTTAATGTGCGTGTTTGTCAAAGAAAGGAAAGACCTTTAGACTGGCTTGAGCTGTCCGGCAAAGTCTTATGATTTTATTTTAAAGCACGAAGCAAAAAACGAAGCATAAAATGAAGTAATTTGTGTAGCATGCGAGCTAGTGGTTTAGCTTGACTTGAAAGCAACTGAAATCCATTTTTGTTTGTGTAATTAAAAATGCAATTTGGGTTTAAATGGATAGAACCGTGTCTATTGTGACGCTAATTTGTGTTTATGTAACGTTGTATATATATTTATTTGAAAGTTCAAGGTACATGACAGGCTGAGTGACTGAAATAGCTGAAAACTTAAGGCCTAGTTACTAACTGCAGTTTAATAATATTAGCATTATATATAAAAGTTACATCTTCATATCTTGCATTGTGAGAATCTTATATTTGAAGTCATGCATCTTAAATTTTCCCTCCTTTTATTCGCCATACGTTCCTGAAGTGCAGTGCATTCCCTGCCTTGACGTGGCAGTGCCTGTCGTTTTGTGTGGGCTTTGCAAGGATGGGTCTCCTGGATAGTCTAAGATGAATGACTTTTGCTTTGCAGAGATGCCTAGAACTTGGATGCAACACTTTTGAAATGTTTATGAGCTCAGTATTCAGTCTCTTTGTTTTTAAGTAGATGTTTGAGTGTTCATGTTCTTGTCTCCAGGTATCTCTGGGAAGAGCCAGATCCTCTTCGCCTTGGTGTTCACTACACGATACCTGGATCTCCTGACATCCTTCATTTCTCTGTACAACACTTCCATGAAGGTAAATGCGTTGAACGAACTTTTACGTGCACACATCAATACATTTGTCAGTCTTAAATTCCAGTGATTGTAAAATCAATCTGAGTAAACAGTTGAGTGTTTGTATAATTGTTTGTTTCTGTTCTTTTAAAACAGATCATCTATGTCGGTTGTGCCTATGCCACCGTCTACCTGATCTATGCAAAGTTCAGGGCAACCTATGATGGAAACCATGACACTTTCAGAGTTGAGTTTCTAGTGGTTCCAGTGGGAGGTCTCGCCTTTCTGGTCAACCATGACTTCTCTCCATTAGAGGTGATTATTAGACTCTTCACAGCACATTTGGCTTTTTGACCATCATAAATTATTTTAGGCTTGTCCAGAGTTTTTTTTTTAACCTTTTATTAAACCTCTTCATATAATTAACCGGCATTATCATATATGTATATATATATATATATATGGTGTATATAAAGACAAATTTATTACTTGTGGTAAAATAAATAGTGCAATAAATGAAAGCAAATTACAGCAGATTATATTATATACCATTGCTTCCCAACCACATTTCTGGAGGCCCACGAACACTGCACATTTTGCTTGTCTCCTTTGTCTGACACACCCATTTTAGATCTTTGAGTCACTACTAATCAGCTGATAACCTTAATCAGGTTTGATTGTGTAGACATGCAAAATGTGCAGTGTTAGCGGGGCTCCAGGAATGTGGTTGGGAAGCACTGTTATATACAAAAAGATGTATAAGTATTGTATTTTTATATATAATATATATATATATATATAACAATATGAAAAACAAAATAATTATCACAATAAAATATCAGAATAAAAGCAAATTATGCACGCGTGAAGTTTAAATTGCAAATAATTTAGAGAATTTTCAGGCATTTCTTTTTTTTCAGCTGCCTTAAGGATTGAAATAGCATTTCTATGAGTTTTGTGGCATTTAAAAATAAATTTACATTTGTGTAAATAAATCTTACCTGTGCTCAAAATATCTTCATGACAGATTCTGTGGACCTTTTCCATCTACCTTGAGTCGGTGGCCATCCTGCCTCAGCTCTTTATGATAAGCAAGACTGGCGAGGCCGAGACCATCACTACCCACTATCTGTTCTGTCTGGGCGTCTATCGCGCCCTCTACCTCTTCAACTGGATCTGGAGGTTCTACTTTGAGGGCTTCTTTGACATGATTGCCATCGTGGCTGGGGTCGTTCAGACTATTCTCTATTGTGACTTCTTCTACCTTTACGTGACAAAAGGTGAGTTTGTATGCACTTACACCTTTGTAAGGATCATGGGTGTGAAATGACATTAAGTTTGTTCTTGATGTTAAAGTCAGTATGATATCAAAACTGATCTTATTTACTTAATACTTGTTGCTGATGTTATTCCAAAAAAGATTGTTTTCCCATTGAATATCCTGTTTCACTTAAAAATATACAATTATGGAAGTAAAACGTGTTGTGGACAGATTAGTGTGGTAAAAAAAAAAAAAAAAGAATGTTCTGTCATTAATTACTCACCTTCATGTCATTCCAAACCTGTAACTGTAGGGACACACCAAAGCGACGCCAATGAACTAGTACTGATAAAAGCCAGCTGTGTTGTCGCCTATTCGTTATTCAGAAAGGGAGACCGGCGCCTCAGATACACAAACCATAAACAAAGCAGCAAGCGCTTACCATTTTCAATAACATTCATGCTGATCACTTTCTATATTCTACTCAGCTCACGTTAATTCACCCTGGAACACTCAGGTACTTGACGTAAAATTAGAACAGCCTTCTGCCTGTTTTGCCTTGAGTCTTTTGCCCATTGTTTTGCTATTATTCTGGCGCTTTGGCTGTTCAGTTTGGTGAATGAGTCGATCAGAGAATCGCCCGACGCCGATTCTACATGCTGAATCGGCCCAAAAAACCCGACGGTGTCCAACTTGAGCCAACGCTGCAGAACACACTGGGAAAACTTAGTCAACCGACGTTTAAAAATGGTCCGTTGTTGCCCGAAAGCTGATTGTCGGCTTCGTGTGTCCCGGGCATAATACCTTCGTTCATCTTCGGAACACAAATGAAGATCGTAGCAACGTAATCACCAAATTAACAGTCCAGAAAAGTATTTAAGACATTGATAAAATAGTCCATGTGACCACGTTATGAAGCGACGAGTGCCAAAATAGCGACTTCAACAATGTCTTCTCTTGCCTGTCAGTCTCCTACGCTGTTGACGCAGTGAATTGACCAGCTCCTATTACTCACATGTACAGCGTCGGCCAATAATGAATCAGCATTTTGATGTAGTTCATGGAAGCACTGCCCTTCTCACAGAAGAAATTGTTGAATAAAGTTGTTTTGTTTTTTTTTGCGCACAAACTATTCTCGTCGCTTCATAACATTAAGGTTGAACCACTCTAGTCACATGGACTATTTTAACGATGTCTTCAATACCTTTGTGGACCTTGAATGTGGTATATATACGTTGCTTTCTATGGGAGATAAAAAAAAACCCTTGGATTTCATCAAAAAAATCTTAATTTGTGTTCCAAAGATGAACGAAGGTCTTACGGGTTTGGAACGACATGAGGGTGAGGAATTAATGACAGTTGCACTCTATATGGTTAGGGTTAGTTGTATAATGTAATTATGCATAATTTATAGTTATACATTTTATGTAGTTACAAGTACACTGTAAAATAAAGTGTTACCCTTTTTCCCCACACAGATAATTAGTTAATTAATGCCTGTATTAATTAGTTTAAGCACTAGTTTAGTTTTTTTTTTTTTTTAAATTTGGCTTGTTATATGAAAAGGTTTTTTTTTTTTTAATGCCTTATTTTTTTAAATCTTTTGTCTGGTCCACAGTGCTGAAAGGAAAGAAGCTGAGTCTACCAGCCTAAGTGCCAAAGAACAGAGAGCTGTGTCTCCATCAGACTTGTAGAGGGACACAAGCCAATGATGCCACCGCAAGATGCCCAAGACAAAGAACACATAACGCCAGTTCAATCACTGATTAATTTCTCTCCGCCTGGACACCAACCATCCCCTTACAGAAACACGGACGTTTTCTTCTGTCTTTAGCATCTTGCAATACTTTTTTTATTGCTATTACAAAGAAAAAGAAGAAAAAACTTTTCTATATGCAAGGTGTATTGAAATATTGAATATTGAACAGTGCATTGTACACAATAACTCCAGTTAAATGCGTCATTGTAAATTTTTCCATGACTGGAAATGGTTCCCAGAGTGTCGATTAAGTTCTTTCCTGATTTAAGAGGGAAAATGAAATGTGTGTGTCCAACAATTCAAATTATTATATCCCATTCTTCTTTTTTTTTTTCTCCTCCACAGTCTACATGTAGTAAAATCCCCCTTTCCTTAAAAGAGAGGTTTAGCCACCACTAAAAATTGAGTTTTCATCTTTTCACATAAAATGCCTTATTTGTCTTTCAGTTAATGTACATAAGCATTTTTGCTGATGCCCCCATAACAGTGAGTCGACTGTAAATAAGAGAATGTTTCATATTTCATTCAGCACAATTCTCCTTGTGTGACCCATATCATTTTTTTTTAGGATGTCAACATTTATCAATGATATGCGATATTAAAGCAAGGATGTTAAAATATTCAGTTATTTCCTGCAGACATCAGCTTGTTGAAATGCAGTAATTTATGGCAAGACCATTAAATTTAGTGGTGTGGATACTGTCAAAGCACATTTTGGAGTGAATATAAGTTTTGTAGCGTAGTAATTTTTGTTTATGGATTACAGCTTATTTTCTTTCAGTTCATCATCCCCAATGTTTTCCCCCTCTCGTGTCATTCCTGTAGGGTTTACAGTTTTTTTTCTAGTTTTTACATGTCTCCAATAAATATTTTAAGGGACACAATTTTGTGTGTTATTTTTCAGTAATTGCATTCTAATTCCAAATGAGATTTTACTAATGAACACAAGATGCAATGATGACAAAAGAAGCAGGAAATGTTTTGCAATACAAAAAGTCAAACATATCAGTGACAAGTTTTTCATCATTTATATTCAGTTTTGATTTCGCTAGCTCAGTTTGAATGGTCCTGTGGTGTGATGAATTTTTAGAAGTAATGTTCCATGTAATCTCTCAGTAATCATAGTCATAAAATGCAGTAATGTTAAAAGAATGTGCAAAATGCTGTCTTGATTGTTTTAGATGGAGTACATGACATCACACCCCAGTTTTGGCACATATATTCAAGTTAAAGAGTACAAAGAAAATATTTAAAATATAAAATATGTTACTGTACAGCAGTAAAAACACACCAATGAATAATTAATTTGGATCCAAGTACAAAGCACAGGCCACAATGAACCTTTGAGCCCTTATAGTGTCCAACATTCAAACATTTACCACTTATTTTTCAGAAGTGGGACAATTAAATTTCATGTTTAGAGGTATTCACTTATAAGTTTCTGTACATCTTTGAATTTTCCATAAAATGTATTTTTCCTTGCCTATATCATCCAATAAAAGTCAACAGTAGTAACTGATTACATGTAATCTGGATTACGTAATCAGATTCCAGAAATTAAGTTCTTGTAATTAGATTATATTACATTTTAAAATGATCAGGTTTTTTTTATTGGTTACATGATGATTATTATTCTCATATTCTCATCAATTCATTGATTCAACTTCTTTTTTATCTGTTAAATTTTCCTTTCTATAAAAGTCTACTGCTTATAAATGTTCAGAAGGCCCAGGTTTTTTGGAATTAAACACTGAGCAACCACTAGTCATGTGACTATCACTGAAAACTTAGACCCACACAGCATTTCATCAGATATCATTTCTCTTTTAACAAGTGTTTTCTCAACATTTCATATATAATAAGATTCTGACGAACAAATTAATTATTATTTGAATTTATCACTTATTTTGTCATTTAACCTTGTCTTACTGTCTCTGAAAGGACTTTCACATCATTTCTTAAATGTTTTATTCTGTTTGCTTATATTTTAAAATGATTTATTTGAATTTTTATGATTTATAGCTTTTCATTAACCTCTCAATCAAACCCCTGCAATTTCTTCACAAACCCCAGTCTAGGAAACTCTGACGTAATGTATTAATGCACTTCATAATGTTGACGACAAAAAATGAAATTTATTTTCTTTATCTTTGTATTTTTACATCAATATGGTACAAGATTATCCTTTTCAAATGAATGTGATAAATGAGTCAGGTCAAAAGTAATCTAAAATGTCTAATCTACATTTCATTCTACTAATTACCATTTTTTTCATGTGATTTGGAATCAGTAACTGACTACATTTTGTGAGTTATCTAACCAGCACTGCGACTCACCACCAGATGCAAAAATAATGAGTCAAATATAACCCTACAGTTAAGGTCCATTCACACCAAGGACGATAACTATAACAGTTATAATATATAATAGTTATAATATATAATAGTTTTAAAAAGAATATGAGTCCAACACCACAACTATAACAGTAACGACTAGGGCTGCACGATTTATCGCGATTAAATCGCATTTGATTTGGATTATTTAATGCGCAGCTTGTCAGAGCTGTATGGCTATGTGAGCAGTAGTAAATGCTTCTGAAAGCCAGAGGGCGCTCTTGCGCAGAAAAATATGCCCTGCAGCAGAAGAAGATAATTGCTGAAGCTGAATAAACAGAAGATTGAAACGCTTTTATTGATTAAACGTGACTAATAAATAAACACACGACTGCCTTATTCTGGCTAAGAAATCACATCATCTCACAGGAGGATGCTCAACTGTCATTATGAAGTGAGTTTGGAGTAAAAACATGTTATTAAATGTAGTCTTTTGTTGGACAAGATGTTAATAAATGCTTCTCATGTCTGGAAAGATGTTTCAAGTACATTATAAGCGACTTAAACTCGCAGTGCTTTCAGATGGATTAGCATTTGGAGCCGTACTTCATTGACAAGCTGCGCATAAAAAATAATCGCGATTTCATAATCGCACTAAGAATCGCGTTCAAGCAATAATCGCGTTCAAGTTCAATGTTATTTTTCGTATTGTGCGATTAAATCGTGCTGCCCTATAACGACCATAGATTGTAAAAAAAAAAAAAGGTAACTCGGAACGTTTTTAATCTGAAAAACAAAAAAACAAAACAATGACAGCCAATCAGAACCCATCCTGATTTAAAGCGCTCGAGCATTTAAAGGGTTAGTTCATCTAAAAATCAACAATATAGTGATGGCCTATTTCAAAACACTGCTTCGAAGCATTACGAATCATTTGTTCTGAATCAAACTGCCAAAGTCACATGATCTATTCAAATTGAACTATTGAAATGGACTCCGAACCACTGATTCGAAACAAAAGATTCGTAAAGCTTCAAAGCAGTGTTTTGAAATCGGCCATCACTAGATATTGTTGAATAAAGACGTTATTTTGTTTTTTGGCGCACAAAAAGCATTCTCGTCGCTTCATAACACTAAGGTTGAACCACTGTACTCACATGAACTGTTTTAAATATGTTTTAGTAGCTTTCTGAAAGCGTCAATTGTCTTACTGGCAATAGAGACTCACTGAACCATCAGATTTCATCAAAAATATCTTAATTTGTGTTCTGAAGATGAATGAAGGTCTAACGGGTGTAGAACGACATGAGGGTGAGGAATTAAGTCAAGTAATTGAGTCATTTTTTTGGGTCAACTAACCCTTTAAAGTAAAAAGCAGCAGTCACTGGATACTAATATAATGTTATCTATAGTTATCGCTCTGGGTGTGTAATGAAGTCTTTGACCAGCTTACTACTGTTGCCATGGTTACCTCTTGGAGTGACAGTGATTAGCGACTATTTACCCTTTTTTTTTTTTTTTTTTAAATGTATTTATTAATTTAATAATTATTTGAATGTATTAATTAATTTAGTAAAACAAATCTTTAATTATTTAATATATTTAATATCAACTCCCCATAATTCGCACCCTGCAATTTCAATATGATTATGCTCAATTATGATTAACTGATAAATTCTAATGTGGAAATTTAAAAAAAAAACAAAAAAAACAAATATGAGGTAATGTAACGGGACAGCTTTTGTCCCATGTCCCACGAATCAGTATTACGCTACGCAAAAAGCGTGACGTCACCACGCGATTGTCTGGTCAACAACTCAGCTGTTGTGGGGCGACCGCGGGAAAATATTCCACGTAATACATCGGCCGGTTCCAGGGAGGGACTCTGGACTTACGTGGGATCCTTGTGGCCGTGTATAAAACGGAAATATATCCGCATTTGTTCTCAAATTATAAAGCAGGGCACGTTGGGTAGGAATAGCGGAGGTTTGAATCTAGGACATTCTCACAAGAGGAAGGAAAATGGAGTTGGATGACGGAGTTGTGTACCAGGACGACCCGGGGACATCGGCGATAATGTCGGAGAGAGTCTCGGGCCTGGCCAACTCCATCTACCGCGAATTCGAGAGACTTATTCGCAAATACGACGAGGACGTGGTGAAGGAGCTGATGCCGCTGGTCGTGGCGGTGCTGGAGAACCTCGACACTGTGTTCGCCGAGAACCAGGAGCACGAAGTGGAGCTGGAGCTCCTGAAAGAGGACAACGAGCAGCTGATCACACAGTACGAGCGCGAGAAAGCGCTGAGGAAACACGCAGAGGAGGTGAGAGAAGGAGATTTATCTGTTGACAGCATCAGAGCTTGGCATCTTCGTTTTTGTTGCAGCTAAGCATCATCATCACCATGCACGTGCATGAAGGGCTTTGTCATCTCATCATGCCTTGTTTAGCCAGTGCTGATGATGAGGCAGTCTCGGGCCTCGAGTGAATCCATAAATAAGAAGCATTATCAATGCAAAACGTCCAATACTGTGTCCTCCGATGGTGTCTGCTGAGAACTTCATGTACAAGCACCAAAATGTTGTTTGCATGATTATTAATAAAGGCCAGAGATGGATAAAACAAAACACAGACAACCTGTTTCTTGTCTTCCCATGCAAACTATTGAGACAAATGCTTGCCTCAGTGTCATATGGGAGAGACTGGGGCAAGTTGTCACAGTTTTTAAATCAGCTTACATTATATTTATGCATTTGGCGCATGCTTTTATCCAAAGCAACTTGCTGAGCGAATGCAATTCATATTCAACAATATTTGTAATTCACAACGCCGTGTTTTTGATGACAGAAAACACTTTTTCCCAGACATTTTTTTACCTTGCGTGTGTCATTAGGGTTATATTGTGTTGCGAACCATTCATAGTTGATGTACATGAGTCAATTCTTTAATCTGTTTTGGAAATAAGATTACACTGCGTTGTACAGGTCTCAACGTGTGTAAGCCCGACTTTGGACAGATTATTTCTGCTCAGTGGCTTTATGTGCTCCTGACACAGTGACAGTTAAGTGGGATTATGAGCAATATGCCTGGCACATTCTCCGAGCAAAACACAAATGAGCTGCATTAATCCCTGTGTGAACTGATACGGGATCTAGTATACATCCTATTATGACACTTCTAGAAGAGCGGCATAAGGTCGGGATCAATATTCATTGGTGAATATTGATCTTTCGTCCGAAAGAAACTTTTAAGAATATTTAAGATCGTGTTGTTTCGGTTTCAGGCCTACATTTTCATACCGTTTAATATTTTCTTAGTGAAAAATAGTCTTTATCTACTGTTGTTTTAGTATTATTTATTTTATTATTTTGATTATGCTGATTTAACCTTATTTCAGTTTTAATTATTTTAGCACTTCGACTAACATTTATTTATTTCAGTTACACAGAATATAGACCCCCACAGAATATTTACTCAGAAAACAGAGATTGTATATTATCATGTCTGTTTAGTGTACCGTTTTATCTTAAACTTCCTTAACTTTGTATGTTTTTGAGAGTTCTGTGTCGCAGTGATTAATAATGATCGAGTATAAATGAATAAATGATCGCAAATTAAATGTGACGAGAAGCGTATGTGTGTTGATCTCTGTGCTCGAGGAGGATGCTGAGTGAGTTTTGTGTGCCAGTGTGACGGGAACCGAAAGTGACACTGAAACAGCTCCTCTTTATCAGATGCTCACACTGCACCAGGCTCTCCAGCAGACCCCTGTACTCCAGACATGAAGCATGTGTTCTGTAGGAGAGCGATTCCAATTAGGGAAAATGCGTCAAGATATTACTTCCAGGTCAGGTGATCCTTTGCTGTGACCAGGATGAAAAACTCTTGCTGCTGAATTCAAACTGTATTTTTCTTGTGAAACAGACAGTTTTGTCAATGCATGATGAACCTTTTACTGTTTGAGATCAGTATGTGTTTTTTTTTTTAAAAAGAAAGAAAGTGCATTCAGGAATGATGCATTAAATTGACAGAAAGTGACAGTAAAGACATTTATAGTATTGCAAAAGATTTCTATTTCAAATTATGTTTTTTAAAATTTTATATTCACCAAATAATCCTGGGGGAAAAAATTATGGTTTCCACAAGAATATTAAACTACATAACATAGTAGTATATGTCTTTGGTAAGTAAATTTCATGAAAAACACATTTTGTACATTTAGCAATGTTGTTAATTTGCTGTCATTAAATAATTTATCTGCATTATATCAACGACTGTGATTTTCTAGATATCAGCGTCAGAGATTGAAAAATTGATCAGACATGAAAAAATAAAAAATGATCGGTCAAACATTTATCGACATTTCTCATCGTAGATTTGGTTACATACTGTATGTGTTTGGACAAAAAGTTTGGATATAGTTAATTAAATTAAATCCTTTTGAAGATCATGTGTCGGGGTTCACACTTGTCCTAGTCTTGATTTCTATTTTTTTTTTTATCTATTCTGCTACCTAGTAGAAATCGTGAAGTGTTTTTTCTGCTTAAAGTTTCGTAGCTTTTAGTCAATCAATATAAGTTCATTTTAGCAGATGCATGCATAAAAAAATAGAACACAAATATTGACGACTCATCATGAAAATATACAAGACTGGAAATCCCCCCTTCCATTAAATTTAAAAATGCCACCTCGCATTGACTAGCAACAGCGATGTATTCATGATGAGACAATTAATTCCTGTAATGCTTCTTGGCTGTTATAAAAAATAAATGTATTTCACAATGTTTACATTTTTCTTTGTGTTTTCTGTGAGCAGAAGTTTATTGAATTTGAAGATTCCCAGGAGCAAGAGAAGAAGGACTTGCAGAACCATCTGGAAAGCTTGGGATCACATTCCCGTCAGCTGGAGCTGAAGATCAAGAACTATGCTGACCAGAGTAAGAATCACCTGCTTTTATTTCCAGTTCTCGTTTACTCGAACACTTCCATGGTCTGACCATTTTTAGAACTTTCCTAGATACGTCTTCTACTAGTGTTCTTCATTCTTTAATAAATGTTTGAATAAATCTTTCATGTTTTTATGACAGCCACCATTTAAATGTTTGCATTAAAAAAAAAAGAAACGAGTAGAAACATTATTGTCATTAAAAATGTATTATTATAAAAAAAAACTTCCTTGTGCAATTTAAATGTAAGTAACCTACAAATTTACATTTACATTTACATTTATTCATTTGGCAGACGCTTTTATCCAAAGCGACTTACAAGGGGTTAGGGGTACCTTAGTCATGGTATCGAAGGTGGAGAGAGTGCTCTTCATTCACAATCCCCATTTTCAATTCCTGCCGGCATGGGAATCGAACCAGCAACCTTCAGGTTACAAGCCCGACTCCCTCACCATTAGGCCACGACTACCCAAATCAGTAAACTGTAGCCTTTAATATTCTAGTGGTGTAACAAATGGGTTTCCCTGTGTAGTTTACAGCATTAGTTGAGAGATCTCTTCACCAAGTGCTTGCACACATGCACGGAAGCGTTTGAAAGCATCTGCCTAAGAGCATCAAAAATGTGTATTTACAACATGTTTTTGAAGCATTGATCATTGTAGCCAATCACAGACATATCTGTCAAGCACGTGAACAAAGTGACCATTCAGAGGTGTTTAAGTTAGTCAGAATCCGCTTAACAGCGCTCAAAATGCTGGTATCATCACATTTTTAAAATTTCAGTACCGAAGTACCGGCATTTTTGACAACGCTAATTTATTTGTCAGCAAAAGTCCGGTGGAAGTGGCCTTGGATAGCAACGTACCCAGTGCATTATGGGTGTTGATGTTTTCCTGCCTATTTGGCAAAGGGGAAAGCAATAACCCCTTTTTCTCAGTTTTCTCTAGTCAGGTAGCACCAGTTTCAAAATAATATTTGCCTTTCTGTTGAGTAGGCAGCCATGTTTTAGTGAAAGCCCCTTTTGGCATCAACGAAGTACTTTAATATAAAATGGATATAAACCAATGCAACTAAGCTGTTTATGTGAAGTATTGGTGTTCTTCACACATGGTTCATAATAGAGTACCGACCCATCATTCAATTTGCTCTCTCTCCTCAACCCATTCTTCTGATCCCATTAATGGATCAGTGATAATGTAGTAATGTAGTGTAAAGTTGCCCATTTGCACAGTAAAGAGTCGACATTTTTTTCGCCTTCAACACATCGCTGTTTGATTCCTCATGTACTGCGAGTCACTAATGTGAAAGGAATCGAAATCTGAATTTGAGTCATTGTCAGAGCAAATATTTACACTCCTGTAAGAGAGTTTAGTCTGGTTTTGAATTAATGATGAATCTCTTCAGCATTAACAGCATTACCCATGTTCTGTTGTTCAAAAACATGGTAAAAGAAGCTAAAACGGGGTCAGTTCAGACCAAGTTTGCTCTAGAATTGCCCTGTGCTCCACAAGATGCCTGTGGGTGATAATGATATTAGGCAAGCACTCATACATGCTAATTATGGCTGTCTGCTTTTCTAGTCTGGCACTAATGAATTAATTCTGGCATTAATTAATAGTGAATTGCCAGCAAACCCTTGTCTGAGATTTGAACTGGATATCGTTCTACTTGAAATCACTGTGCTGAAATTAAGGATGTAGCAGACAGTGAATTACTGTTGCCGGTCTGATGGCGGGATGCATCGGGCAGTTCTGCTGCAGGCTTAGATTTAAACCTGACAGCTAAAAGTGGATTATGTCTTTGTGTCGCCTCTTAAATCAAGCCTGTTTAATGTCCTCTGTGAATGTCCTCTCTCCAGAACTGCGAGTGTTTTTATAGGCCTCACTGAAAGCATAAGCTTTGCCCACTCAGCCTAGCTTAAAATCTGGTTTCAGGCCAATTTAAAGCGGCAAGCTCCCGCACATGGTTTTACAGTGGTCGTCTTTGGTCATTTGGGACATTCTAACCTGTGGTGTGATGATGACTGGAATAATTAGCCTCGTTTCTTTGTCCTCGTTTAGTTCTAGGCTCTTCTTCAGAGCTTCTATATGGCATGAAATATGAGTTTACAAGACACTGCAAACTGTGCATGTTTGCATGCAATGAGATAGCAAGCCTAAATATTCTCTTTCAAAGTTTTTTAAAAGTGGTTGATTTTTTTTTTTTTTTTGAGCACTTGTAACCCTGAACTAGAACTCTAAATTCTTTGCAAATATCTCTATTGCTGAACTAATCATGTTTAATCTTTCATACTCTTTCCTTCTCAGTAAGTCGATTAGAGGAGCGAGAGGCTGAACTCAAACGAGAGTATAATTCCCTTCACCTGCGGCACACAGAGGTAAGGAAGAGAGGAAATTCAACACAATGTAAATGACGACAAGCGTATTTTAAAGTCAGCATAAAACATAAGTTGCTTTGGTCTTTTCTTCCCTATTGTGATTTATAAAAAGTAATGATGTGCACTGATGAATCATTTCTAATAAATAGTGGAGTATTCCATAAAATATAGAGCTGTCAATTTTGGTTTCATGGTGACTTTAATGTAGTCTATTTAAATTCAAATATACTACTGTTCAAAAGTTGGGGGTTAGTAAGTTTTTTTTTTTTTTTTTTTGTTTTTTTTAAATAAAAGAAATGAATACTTATAGGCCACATACACACAGCAGCTAAATTCAGTTGTCAATTCACCGTTTAGTGCTTAATTTTGTCCTGTTCACACAGTTCAGTAATTTAAGGGAGTGACAACCGAATTAACTCCCTAAAGATGCAGGTAGTGCCAACCGCATTTACAAAAATACTACGCAGTGTGTATGGAATCGAACTATATAACTAATTGTTAAAGGGTTAGTTCACCCAAAAATGACATTTCTGTCATTAATTACTTAACCTAATGTCGTTCATCTAAAAAAAAAAAAAAAACCCATCATTGATTTCATCAAAATATCTTTATTTGTGTTCCGAAGATGAACGAAGGTCCTGCGGGTGTGGAAAGACATGAGGGTGAGGAATTAATGACAGAATTTTCATTTTTGGGTGAACTAACCCTTTAACAATGTATTTTAACGTGCGTCAGAAATATTTCTCCCTTCTGTGTGCAAAACAAAACAAAACAAAACAAAACAGGGAAAGCGATTCTAGCTTTGACTCAGTCGTGTTGCTAGAAAAACCACGAACAAGAGCAAGTCCACAATAAACCGAAATAAATCCAAATGCTTTATGCTGAAAATTAGATCAAAATATCACAACTTGCACCTGTTCACTTTAAGAGCCAAGCTTAAACAACAAGCCCAAAAATGCTTATTAAGTGGACAAGACAACACATCAAGAGTGCGCTCTGTGAAGCAGCCTTTAAGTATGCTTAAAATACAATGCCTTCGTCGACTGTGCTTTAGTTAAAATCGCTGAGCATGAGTTTTTTGTCGCTGTAAGATTTCTTCAGTAAGAATATGGTTACCATGCTGTCAATCATCACCGTTTCGGCAGTCGTGTTCCACACACACACACACACACACAGAACAATAATTTAGGGGACTCGTGAAACTTCACAGTGTGTATGTGGCTTTATTTGGCAATAAATTGATAAAAATGTACACTTATAATATTACAGAAGATTTCCCTTTCAAATAAATGCTATTTCTTTGAACTTTCTTTTCATTAACGGATCCTGAAAAAAATGTATGTTTAAACAGAAATGTTTCTTGAGCATCAAATCATCATATTAATGATTTCTGAAGGATCATGTGACACTGAAGACTGGAGTAATGATGCTGAAAATACGGCTTTGTATCACATTTTAAAATATTTTACAATACAAAACAATTCTTTTAAATTGTAATAATTTTTCACAATGTTACTGTTTTAGTGTATTTTCGATCAAATAAATGCAGCCTTGGTGAGCAGAAGAGACTAATCTTACCAACCCAAACAAAACCGGATTAATTATTTAGGAAAGAATTTACAACTACGTTCAGCTGTAGTGTCTGTGCAGCTCTTAAATTAATCCACCTACTTTTTGTTCATTTGTTCTTCAGATGATCCACAACTACATGGAACATGTGGAACGGATCAGGCTGCAGCAGACGGGAGGAGAGACCTCTGACGCGGGAACACTGGGACGAGTTCGGTAAGACGGACATGATCTGTGCTAGAAAGAAATGTCATTTGAGAACTGGCAAACCGATTCAGAAGCAGATTGTTTATAAAGATTAAAATAAAATTAGAACAATAATGGCATTCCACATTTATCTTAATATATGATGCAGTTCAGCTAATATCATGAATTTTTTTTTTTTTTTTTTTTTTTTTTTTAAAGGAAAGAGCGGCCCTTGTCTCTGGGAGTCTTTCCCATGTCTGGCGGGAGCACTTCACTGACACCTGACGTCCAGGGCAGAGCCGAGACTCCTGGGTTGGAGGGCTGGAGGTTCAACAATCTCAGTCAGCAGCGCTCTAACGCCAGCCTCAAGGTACAATATCGGCCCGCATCCGCGTCATTTTCTACTGAGACAAATGTTGAGGGAATTTATACCAGGCCATGAAAAGCATTTTGACTTGTTTACCTGATAATAATTCATATAACAGGCAAAAGCTATGAAAGAACTCTGGAAAGAGAGGATTATAGATGCACATTTGCGGTTTCGTACATGTTTAGCTTTGTTTTTGTGTGAATATGAGCAGTGGTTGGTCGACACGGAAACATTAGGCAGTCGTGACGCATTTTCAAGCATCTTGTAACATCGACCCATTTGAACGATTTCACTAGAGGTTTAAACAAGATTTAACTGCATTAGTTAAACAACCACAGAGTTATTATTGTTCAAAGTCTCTGAATCAACACTTCCTTTGACCTATTTTTTTTTGTTTTGTTGTATGTTTGTTTTTAAAGAATTTGTTTAGATAATTATATCTGAGTCTAATATGAAATGTGGAATATTTTAAGAATAACTGCATTTAAAAAAATGGTTTGAATTGGACAAATATGTTCAGTCATGCAGAACATTCACTCATAATGTTACAGCCATTTTTCTTCACGTGAACCGATGCTTCAACATCCACGTTCACCTCCATGAAACATGGCAACATTAAGAATTTGAAGCTCTCTTGAATGGATCACTGCTTTAAATGTTCCCATGCACAATAATGTTATGTTAGAGTTGTGTTTTCCCACCTACCAATGCTAGATCACAGCACAAACACAAACACATGTGAGCACTGTTGTGTTTTGTGTTGTGCCAGTATTGCAAACAAATATAAGATGCCACGTCCCAATTTTCTTGTCCAAGCAGTTGGAGGCAGAGGACGCTCCAAAGAAAAGGGAGGGTAAGGATGTTCTGGAGGCTTGGGATTCGCTGGCAAACGACTGCAAGGTAGCAAGGCTCCATGCCGGCGGACAGTGTGTAGTGCAAATCACTGTTGTCCTCTATATAATAGTCCGAACGTTTATTCACAGAACCATGTCTGGTGTTTTAGCTGCACGCAACTACAAAGATGTAGAACATCGAGAAAAGAGCATGTCAATTCATCTTTAGTTATCAATTATCTAGAATATACACTGGCCAGCCTCAAAATAGGTCACTGTTTGGATTTTAATTACTTAAAAATCTATTAATGGATCATTATTGCAGTGATTTTATGTTTATAGCATGTTGTATGTTTGGCAAAGGTTCTTTTAACCCCAACAGACAGAGTGTGTAGCTTTTCATTTTTTTTTAAACATTTTTAGGCACATCATGGCAGTGTCAAGATTCATCATGGTTAAAATTGTGAAAGAATGGTTCAGAGAGCATGAAGAATCTCTGCGTCCAGACCTTAACCTCAGTGTAAGTCTTTGCTCAAGATCTTGTATTGACGATGCAAGAGGTGAGCACTCTGTAAAGTCTCCTCCAGCACATCCCATAGACTTTCAATGAATTTAAGGTCTGGACTCGGAGGTGCCAATTCATGTGTGAAAATGATTCTTCATGCTTCCTCCCAACCATTCCTTCACAGTTTGAGCCTGATGAATCTTGACACTGTCACGATTCATGGTTGTTTAAGAAATGAAAAGCTACACACTCCATCAGTCAGAATGGTTCGAAGAACTGCTGTCAAACATAGAAACATAATAGTCACTGCGATAATGATCCAATCATTGACTCTTAAGTATTTGCCCATTAAAATCTAAACGGCGCCTCTTGTGGCCAGGCAGAGTAGTTGCATACAGCTAACGCATGCTGCTAATTTGGCTTTCACCGCATGCCATTTCAGTTTCACACGATCTTAGATTTCATTATTCATTCACACTTTTCTTGTTTTTTTTTTTTTTTTATCAAAATGTTAGCTGATAGTTTTGCTTGTCTTTAGTTTTAACACATACTGTAGCTATTATTTCGTTTTAACCTGTGTTGTTGGGGAATGTTACTTTTAAAAGAAATTTTACATTTATTTCTTTACTCCTAATAAATGTAACTCTTTTGGATTATTTTGGAAAGTAAAGTTAGTTTTGCATTATTTTGGCTAAAGTGTGTGGGTATGTAAAACAAAAAAGTTAGCAATAAAAGTTTTCAACTTATTTTAGAAATTCATTCATTTTATTGAATGAGAAAAATAGAGGGCGTGGCTTGTTTTTTCCTGCGAGGAATGAGCGTTCCCTTCAGACTGTTGGAGGGGATGTTCTACTCAAGCCGTCAAACTGACGTCATCAGAGAGGGAAGGCCATTCTGGAGGGGAAGTACTCTTTTAGATTTTAATGTAAGATTACAAAAACTAAAAAAAAAAAAAACGTTTTGAGATTAAATTGCTCGGATGATTAGTTCACCACAAGACTAGTGATGTGCACTAACAAAATAGATGGGGTAAATTTTGATTTCTTGCTGACTTGCTACCCCCAACACTTGGCTTTAATGTAGCTTTTCTTTTTTCTGTTCTATAAAGGACTTGATTTCAGTTGTGTTGCATTCACAGCAGCACCTTTAACTTATTTCATCAATCATTTGTAAATGGTTTGCTTTGTTGTTTGGGGTGTGTGTTGTGTAAATGGTCAATCTCTCTGTGCTGCAATGTGTTGTAGTTGTTTTTTTGTAGAGATTGACCGATAATTGGTTTAGGTGATTTTTAAAAACATTTTTTTTTTTCAGTTATTGGTTCTTGAACATAAGGTAAGGTGTTCACAGATAAATCATTTATTTCATTAATCTTTTGGATAAAATTATAAACTTGTATACACATTTTTAAATGAAATATCAAAGTTACAAAACAACTTTATATTTGATGTATCTTTCAGCTAAATGAAAGTCACAAAACAACTTGACGTCAAAGTTACAAAATGTGCTCTCACATAGTTCTATGATCATTTTTAAAAACATTTTTATATCATTTTTTATAATTGTTTTTGTTTTTAATATTTTTTTATTTATATTTATTTTTTATTATTGTCTATTGGCTCTGCATGTAAACTTAATAGTTTATGCAATTTTTAAATGTATATCCTAACAATTAACCATCAGTGTTACAAAACAACTTTGCATGTGTATAATAACATAACATTATGCATAATTTTTTTATATAAATTTTTTTTAATAATTATTTTTTATTGTGTCAAGAAGCACAAAGTAAACATTATTTGAAATCGATTCTGTATATCATAAGAATCTGTATCGGTCAATCTCAATTTATTTTGGTGTTCTAATAACTGTTGTTTGTGTATCTTGTAAGCTTTCTTACAGTAGCATCAATGAGCTGTCTAGTGTTTCTCCTGTTTCACAGTCTTATTCTCTTTTCATACCTTTATCCTGAACTGACACTGATTTATCTAGTTATTATTTGACACTAATTTCATAATCCCCTTTTCAAATAAGTTTGATGACATCTAGAGTCAGTTATAAGTATTATTCATTATATTTTTCATTGTGTCTGTCCTGTGTGTGCTCGTTGGTCTTGCCTCAGGTTGTTTAATGTGCAGGGATAAAGTGAATATCCCTACCCCTCTGTTTTCATGTTCATGCTCTCCTCTGTCCCTGAGCTGTGACCTCTGACCTTCACGTAATGATCATTGTGCGTTGAATGATTTCAGGATGAGCTGTCTGACCTCAGCCAGGGTGGCTCAAAGTCTGTCACTCCCATGTCCACTACGGCCTCTGACCTGGCCCTGGACTCCCATCGAGAGGATGGAGATGGATTCTGGAAGAACACGGAGGTTCAGGCTGTTCCCGGGACCAGGAGCGTCTCTGCGGGTTAGAGACTCTTTTACTGTGGATGGAAAGCATCAACAGGAGTTTAAATAACTTTAAAATTGCAGAATGTTCTGCAAATGGTGGTTCATTTACTGTTATACACTACCATTCAAAAGTTGGGTTGGTAAGATTTTTTTTAACCTTCTTTTGCTCATCAAGGCTGCATTTATTTGATCAGAAATACAGTAAAAATGCATTCCTGTGACGTTAAAGCTGAATTTTCAGCATCATTACTCCATTCTTGAGTGTCACATGGTCCTTCAGAATCATTCTAATATGAGGATTTGATGCTCAAGAAACATTTCTGATTATTAATATTAAAAAGAGTTCATATGCTTCATATTTTTGTGGAAACCGTGGTAAATATATATATTTTGTTCATATTCTTTGATGAATAGAAAGTTGAGAAGAACAGCCTTTATTTCAAACGGAGATCTTTTGTCACATTATAAATGTCTTTACTGTCGCTTTCGATGAATTTAATGAAACTTTTGAACAGAAATTTGTCATTTACATTTACAGTTATGCACTTGGCAGAAACTTTTATTTATAGCAACTTACATTGCGTTTAGAGTATAATTGTTTTTGGGAGTTTATTCTCTACTGATTGAGCTGCATGAATATATATATATATATATATATATATATATATATATATATATATATATATATATATATATATATATATATATATATATATATATATATATATATATATATATATATATATATATATATATATATATATATACTAATATCAGATGCGATTCAGGAATAAACTCTTGCAACCATTTAGGGCTGGACAATATGACCTAAAATCAAAATTTCAGTTAATTGACCATTTTACCTCGATTATGATTAATTAACTATTTTTTTTGCCCTCATAGTTCAGTGACGAGGGTTGTATTGTAGGTAAATATGCTTGGCTATTAAAGGTGGCATATTTTTTCCTAATGAAAGAGTGCTCTGACATAACAGCTCTCTTTCCGCGGTTCTTTTATCAGTGGTTCCTAACATTTCTTACAGATTTCTGCTCGTTGTAACAAGGATACAGATCAGTTAGCAGAGTACATTTATTTGAATGCGTTAATGAGAGCGACTGTGTGTGTGAATTGGTCATACCGACTCTCTATTAATTGTGAAGATGTGGGTTGTATAGAAAAATATATAGGACAACGAGTTTCTGGGCTCCGCTCTGTGCCCACGATCTTCACGTGATGTGCAGCTTCTGTCTGTACGAGTGTTCGTGTGCCATAATGCATCAGCGTACTTGCTCAATATAATAATACACATCCGATGGTCTAAAATAGCTTGAGTGTCCAACCTGGCAAGCCTTAAACACATACAGTTGACAAAGTTTAGTGAAGACGCAAGTGAAAGTGATATCGCTCTGAGGCTTGTGCGCTGCCTGTGTGTGTTAACAGATTTTAAAAACAAAATAACCGACATGGGAAAATTATGCCTGTTAGAGCTTCTGAATTTCGCTTTTGACTACTTTTAGATTAATCGTCCAGCCCTACAACCTTGTATTGTTTCACAGGAAAATCTAAAACTGTTCCTCAGTCAGAATTTACACTACCTAATGTGCTTTTAAGACATCTTTATCAAAGTGTATAATTGAAAAAGAACTACTTTACTATGAGTTATATGATGCAAGCATGATTACATATTGCAGATCACATAAATGCATCGAGTCCCCAGAGCAAATATGTAATTGTCCATTCTGATTTATTCAGGTCTGGCTGATATTGAGGAGAAGTCAGATGTTCAGGCCATTATTGAGTCCACCCCAGAGCTGGACATGGACCTCGGATATAAAGGTGCAAGGTAACCAACTTGCCATAAAATCAAATACTGTTTCTGAAACATTTGAATCTGTCTGTGATGCCCAGAAATGCTGTTTAGGTAGGCAGTGTACTAGTGCATTCAGTGCTCAGAATAGAAAATATTCTAAATGTGTTTTTAAAGAAAATGGTGTATGTTATATAGGCTATGTTGTTAAATGCATTACTGCTTTAAACACTTGCAAAAAAGAACTTTGAAGAGAGCGAGCCTCAGCCAGCTGAGATAATGAAACTCAAAAAGGGATTACTTTACACAAAAAGTAACTAAGTAATGTAATCAGTTACTTTTTAAGGGAGTAACGGAATATTGTAATGCATTACTTTTAAAAGTAACTTTCCCAACAATGGAGATGACACCATAAAACTTCAGTTTAATAGGATTCTCTAAACTGACCTGCAGTGTTACCCTCTCAGATTAAATCGAATGCTGGCATATATTTGAATGATGTAACATGCTTGTTGCTGATGTGTTGAAGTACCCCGACCCGAGGGATTGAGAACATGGCGTTTGACCGCAACACGGACTCTCTCTTTGAAGAAGTGTCGTCAGCAGGCACAGGTTTGATTGGAGACGTGGATGAAGGAGCGGATCTGTTAGGTGCGTTTATTGCTGTTCATTTTCATTTTTTCAGAAGAAAAAAGCGTATTACACAAACATGACATTTTTACTTTTTCTAAACATTAAATGTGTGTAATTTTCCATTGTAATGAGATGAGCTCTGTGATATAGTGGCACAGTCCCATGATGCTCTGCTCTGCATGTTGAACTGACCCAGATTTCTCTCTCCATGCCCTGTTGTCCTGTTCTTCCCTCTAACCGCAGTGGAGTACTCCGGTGTGTATGACATCCTTGCTTCTTTATGCCAGAGAATCAGCATCTTTTCACTTAGCGTCATTCTAAATCTTCCATTCATACTTCTTCACACTTCTCTTTAATCATATAGCTAGTAGTGTCAGCCATATGGGTATGGACTAAAGCAGCAACATGACATGAATATTTTTATCTACTGTCCCTATTTTTTCACTAGATGCAATAGTGCTAGTGTTATTCTTAAGACCACACAGAATCTGCTGACGTTTTCACGTTTTCTTCAGTAATTATTATAGAAATCTTCTGTGGATTTGCATTAGTTTGTTTCATAGATAATCACATGATCCTTCAGAAATCATTCTATGATGATTTGATTATCAAGAAACATTTCTTAACATTGGTAAAATCAGTTGTGCTGCTGAATATTTTTGTGGAGACCGTGATACATTTTTTTACATAAAAAAAAAAAAATTATTTGAAATTTATTTGAATATTTTGTAACTTTATAATTGTATTTAACTTTTGATCGATTTAATGTGTCCTTGCTGAATAAAAGTGTTAATTTATTTCAAAAGAAATCGTACAAACCCGACTTTTGATTGGTAGCGTATATATTTTAAATGGTAAAAGTCTTTTTTTTACCAGAAAATATTGATCATCCAATGAGTCAAGAACAGTTTTCAACCAGATACTTATAATAATGCGCATTACATGTTTTAAAGTTTAATCTTTCAATTTAGTCATAAAGGCATCATGAATTAGAAATTTTGAGCATCCCCAAAATCAATTTTATAGCTCAAATTACTTTTATACCCCCCCCCCAAATTACTTTTATTACCCAAGTTTTTGTTAAACCTTTTTCACAAAGTGGAATGGTCTCCCATACTAAACTCTTTGTTTGTAGCTGTCTTGATGGACAAATCAGATGAAATATTTAATAAACTTGGCATGGATTCAGTGTGAGCCTAGTTATATAGCTAATCTAAATGTGGTAGAGTAGTTGTGCTGATCTGTCAGTGGTCTCTCCACTCTTTCCAGCATCTCTCTTGGTTTTTCTGTGACCTGTTAACTCTCACCTCACAGCTGTCCATTCCTGTTTCACTCTCCATGTGTCTGTCTCTCTGTCGAACACATGCAGTGCATGCGCTTTCACACCCGAGTCTTTCCGGTAAGACTATTCATATGTCCAACCTAAAAACACAGGGCACATAAAACTCATCTCAAATGTTTTTGTGAACAGTGTTTTTATCATCAGATCATTGCAGTTTGCCTTGGTTTTACTGTAATAATTTTGTGTTGTATTTTGCAGGCATGAGTCGTGAGGTGGAGAATCTTATTCAAGAAAATGTGCAATTGCTTGAGACAAAGTAAGACAAGTTTTTTTTTGCTTTTTATAGTTTATTTCCTGTTTTATGTGGCTTTGTTTGTTGACCCCATATTGTTTCTCTGTACAGAAATGCGTTGAACGTGGTGAAGAATGATCTGATCGCTCGTGTGGACGAGCTCTCCTGTGAGAAAGAGGTTCTTCAGGGGGAGCTGGATGCGGTTTTGCAGGCCAAAACCAAACTAGAGGAGAAAAACAAGGAGCTGGAGGAGGAACTCAAAAAGTGAGTCATTGTTTTGTCCAAATAAAAAGCCAAAGGGGTGCATTTATATGCGGTTTTCAAGGTCTAGTTATCATGCAGTAGTAGAATAAATCAAACATAACATATTCAGGTTAGCAGCCACAGGTGATGTTTATCCCATTAATTTGTGTCTTTTTCATAACATGCTACTTGGACTGTGTAATTAAATGTGTAACTAGACTGTAAATGAGGGACTCATAAGAATATTTTATAACACAGAGTGAAAGCGGAGACAGAGGTGGCCAAGCAGAACAATAATAAAGACGAAGATGAGGTGAGAATTATTATTATTATTTAAATATTACAACTATTATACACTACCGATCAAAAGTTTGGGGTCAGTGCGATTTTTGTTTTGAAAAGACATTATTTTATTCAGCAGTGATGCATTAATGATGCTGCAATGGTTTGTTTTCTTGAGCATCAAATCATCATATTAGAATAATTTCTGAAGGATCATGTGACACTGAAGACTGGAGTTAGGATGCTGAAAATACAGCTTTTCATCACAGAAATAAATTATATCTTAAAATGTATTAAAACAGAAAAAAGTTCTTTAAATTGGAATATTATTCCACAATATGTTTTTACTGTGTTTTTGATTAAGTAAATACAGCTTTGGTGAGCAATACTACTTCAGACTTCTTTTAGAAAGGTTAATAAACTTTACTGACCCCAAACATTTGAACAGTAGTGCACATTTCAGTTCTTCTGAAGCCATACAGTTTGATAGTTTTGTGTAAAGAATAACTTGTTTGTCACAGAAATTGTTGCCCATGCTCTCCAATACATATTCAATCTACATATTAAGTGACTTATGTTATTATATTTAAAACAAGAAATGACAGCTAATACAAAATAATACATGTGTGTGTAACTTTGTGTCCTCTTTCGCTGGGCTTTCCACAGAGCGATGTGCCCACAGCTCAGAGGAGAAGGTTCACGCGGGTGGAGATGGCTCGAGTCCTGATGGAGCGAAATCAGTACAAGGAAAGACTGATGGAGCTGCAGGAGGCCGTCAGGTGGACAGAAATGATCCGGTAAACATTTCACTGTAATGCAATACTATAAAGAAAGGATATGTCATCTTTAAAGTGCCCCCGTTATGCTTTTTCAGATAATACCTTTCATGTGGGGTGTAATATAGCTGTTTGTAAAGTTTCAAAGATCAAAATGCTTGACAAAGTTATTGTCTCCAAAAGGGAAGAAGCTATTCTGAACTGCCTTTATTCCTGCTCAAACCTATGTAGGTTTGTAACACAATGCCTGTGGTCTTCGTTGTTTGAACGTGCACAATGTTTACTTTGACCCTCAAACACTGTAGTTGTAGTCGTAGCTGAGGCCTGGAAGAGTTTGTTTCGTGTTGTCGACATGTCGAGAAGATGTTGTTTTCTGTGCTGCGAAAGCAAATCCACTTCGATGCACCTCCAAAGGATGAGGACTTGCACTCGAATTGATATGATAAAACCAACACCATCGTTACTGTGTGTATTAAGTGCTGAGGAAAATTCAGATCTGATATTCAGATACGGTAATGGGAGTTTAGTTTCAGACAAGGGGCCATCTGACTAGTCAGAGCAGAGTAGACCAATCACAACAGACTGGGTCATCTGACCAATCAGAGCAGAGTAGGCTGATGTAACGAGGGGTTTTGAGAGACATAATCTTTTATCGAACCACAGTTTCAGACACTGTGAGAAAAGAGGTTATGCTGATGTATATTATGAGAAAATGAACGTATTTTTTATCTTATTGAAGCGGACCTACAAAACAAGATTATAAACCTTTAAAATAGCATAAAAGGGGGACTTTAATTTACTCTACCGTGCAAAATGGAATTTGAAAACTCTTTTTTTTTTTGTCCTTTTAAATTTTGGTCAATTTTTTAAAGTCTGACCAAACCCTCTTGTTACGCTCGGCTTGAGCTGTGTTCTCATACTAATTGTCTCAGAAAGTAGGCCAGTTTTTCTGGCTCATGAGCAAAAAGCCCATGGCTCCACACGGATACACATGTCTGGTTGCTGACGGCTCTCCTACAGTGATGTCTTGTTTTTCCACAGAGCTTCAAGGGAAAACTCTGAAGTTGCAGAGAAGAAGAGGTCAAGCATCAGGCAATTGTAAGACCTTTTATCTCAACTGCTCTTGAAAATTCATCCACATCCATGCTAGTCCTACAGATCACAAATGTGAGCCCGGCCTGTTCACATCCATCTCTCCGTGTCATGTTCCAGCTTCAGTCGCCTGTTCAGTTCCTCCAGTTCCTCAACATCCAGCAACACAGCGAGAGGTTTGCCATCCAACGTGAAGTACAACCCACCCAGCATCATGAAAAAGAGCAACACCTTCTCCCAGTTCCCCAGAGAAAAGTCCAAAGCATTCGACTTCCTCAAAGAAGAGTAACTCTTCTGTTTTACTTTGTCAAACATATTGAATTTTTTTTACCAATATTATGTCTGTTGAGAGCCATTTAAATCTAGAAACCTCATATGAAGATGTTCTTGATGTTTTTATCATTAGGGTGGACTCGAGTGGTTCTCTGTCCCGCCGGGAGCAGAAGCGGGCCCAGTACCAGCATGTGAAAGCCCACATGCAGAAAGAGGATGGCAGGGTGACCGCACATGGCTGGAGTCTCCCGGGCAAATGCAAGGCAAGAGTTCTACATCTTGATGGATAATAAATTATTTGTCCCTGGAGAGGAAATTTGTTATTCTATAATCACAAACAAGCAGTGATTTTTCTCTTTAAAACTATTTTATTTTATTTTTATTCTATTTTATTAAATTAAACACATTTTCTACTTATTGTAGAATATCTATAATTGAATATCTTATCTTGTTCTTAAAGGGGTCCTATAATGTCTACTAAAATACGTTTATATCATTTAATGTTCAAAAAAAAATGTTTCTTATAATTTCTATTTTTCTTATAATTTATAACTGCAGCACCTGTTTTCATCTTCTGTCTGAACGCTCTTGTAGTTTTGGTTTCCTTAAAACCTGCCTGTTGTGATTGGTAAATCGCTTAGAGTGTTTTTGACAAAGAAATTAATGACAAAATTTTAATTTTTGGGTGAACTAACCCTTTAAGTCATGAATATTTGCTTCAAAAGTCATTTTTGAATTTTTATTCTTTTTGACAAATTTGACTTGATTTTGAAATTTATAGGAAAGTATGTACACAAACCCTCTTTTATATTATTTATTTTTATTTATTTATTTATTTTTTTAATTTTGTTGTTTATTTTGTTTTTATCTTGCTCTTATATACTATTTAAAAACACTGCAACATTTGATTTTACTTTATTTTATTATTCCATATTTTTTACATTTATTTTAACTATCTACAATTGTGCTGTTAACCTGTTCTGCTCAGGTTGCCAATGGTGCCCATGCAGAGAACAAAATAAACCTACCTGTTCCTGTGTGTCTCAAGCCACTGGAGCAGAAAGATGCTTCTATGAAGGTGAGGACTTGGAGGAAGGTTATTTAGTGAGGAAAGATGAAGTATGAATGGATTGAAAATCATAATTTTACCTGAAATATGAAAATAGTTGAAATCAGACCATACTGCTTTTTCAGTCTTCTTGTGCATTTCGCTTCAATGGTTTTGTTTTTTGAGAAAAAAAATAAGTGCACCTACATGTATGAAGACTTTTTCAGGTTCACAAACCTTCACCAGACATTACTTTGCTATATGAACTCATGTTGTCAGCCTATAATAGATCTTTTTTTCCCCTCTGTGCAGCTCCTGTGTGCAGCTGGAGTGAACCTCTCAGGTGGGCGGTCATGTGAGGGAGGCTCTGGCATTTCTGGTGAAGAGTCTATGGTGGAGACTGACACCTCCAAACAGAGGAAAGGCTCTCAGAGCAGCCTAGATCAGCTGGAGCAGGAACCTAAAGTAAAATATTTTGATAAATTTTTAAAGGGAAATGACTTTTATCATGGAAAACATGGACTTGTACAAGAAGTACAAGAACTTGATGTAGAAATTAGACAAAGCTCATTCAGAAATCATGGTCATGGCATCAAAAGTATGAGCTCATTAGTATATGGCCGCCCATATTTACATTACCAGTTTGCAATGTAGAATGTTGGTGAGTGTGTTACTTAGCCTAGCCAATCATAATAAAGATAATTTGCATTTAGAAGCCATACATGCATACAGAGCGGCACAAAACTATAAATCAGAGAGAGGGTGGAAAATAGTCATTAAAAACTAAATTTGTACTGGTTTTGATATAAGAAACCTTGAAAAACAATTTAAAGGTGTTTTAATAAATTAAAATTCTACAAAAGTGTAGATAAAAAAAAAAAAAATATGGGTCCTTTAAACTAGGCAATTATGAACTTGAATTCCCATGAGGGAGTCATAAAAATGGCTCGGACTACGTAGATTTTGCTTGAGAATATAGAAATAGATAAAAAACATACATAGGCCTACCACTAAAAGCAATCATATGTATACTACAAAATTTGTCTCCCTCAATATTGTTGTCTTGGTTTCCTTTAAAAATATTTAAACATGTTTTAAATCAAGATACATTTACTTGAGAATCAAAATTACTTAAGATATGTAGTCTTATTTTCTGAAAAGTAAACATAAAGGGAAAGGAAAACAAGTTTATTTTGCTTACACTAAACAAACAAAACAACAGTAAATTACCGTTTTTCATTTTCGCCAGTAATATACTGTAAAAACATTGCATTCAGGGTAATATTATTTGTCATATTCGAGAACGTAGACAAATATTACCCAAAATGCATTGTTTTACCATATATTACTGCTATATATTACAATGCATTCTGGGTAATATTATTTGTCATTTTCAAGAAAGTAGCCTTTAGGCCTCTTTTCTTAAAACGACAAATATTTCCCAGAATGCGTTGTTTTTATGGTATATTACAGTTTTATTGGAAAGCGGTGTTTTACTGTAAAAAATAACTGTAAAACAACAAAACAAATTTACAGAGTTTGCTTGTTTTAAGCGTAAAGTCACATGTTTTTCAGAAAACAACACTTGAGATCTTATGTCATTTTGCTTTTCAAGTCATTGTATCTTGATTTAAGAATGCTTAGATAATTATACTGGAAATCAAGACAAAAGCTTTGAGTTTTTTGCTATATAGTAAATTTTTAATATTAGTTCCCCATGCAGTGTTATTCTGTGTTGACAGGATCAGGAACGGGAGCAGACGGTGCATGTGGAGATGTCCAGTCGTGTTTGGATCTGTACGAGCACTCACTCCTCCACAAAAGTGATGGTCATAGATGTGACACGGCCCGACGACCTGCTGGACAGCTTCTACGTCTGTAACTCATGTGTGCTGTGTATCGCCAGTGTACCAGGTCAGACTTGTACATCTCTCATAACGCATGCATATTTATACACATCATCTTTTGTACACTTTCTTTGTCATGGTTCTTTCAGTCTATCATTATATCTTGATAAACAAATACAAAATGGTATCATTGTACTAGGGCTTCATGATTTTGCCAACAAATTATATTGTGATTTAAGACATCCAGGGAAAAAGAACAAAGAGACGACACTAGGTTCCAGTAGAAAGGTACTTTTTAAGCGTGACTTCTTTACATGAAACCAACTCAGACTTTTCAGTGCTCAAACTTAAAGACAGTGCTTCGACTTTGTACCTTGACTTTGAAATTGGGCTCAAACTTCGTTTTAGTCTTCATTAAACTTGGTCTACATTACAGATTTCGTAAGTTGTACTGTGTCGAGTGGTTCATAAGGTCAAATAGTGCTTGCTTTAACATCGCTATTTTTTAACTCTTAATGTGTTATTGTCGAAATTGCCCTAAATTCAACACAAGACATTTTCTTCACACACATTCTGCCCCCTTTTGATTAACAGGATATAATCGACCCTGATCAGCGGCTGTTCTTAACAATCGGCCGCTGACCAATAGTGAAAATAATTGCTTTTATCGGCCAGTAAAGATTATTCGCTGATACATCGTTGCATTTCTAGTTTTGTTGCTTGTAATTCTGCAGATAACTGAATGGCAACAAAGTAAGTGAAACGATTGCAGTGCCAAGTATGATGCAGAAAAACCAGTTGTAAATTTACTTTTGCCATGAAAAAAAGAGGATGAAAAAGAGTGGAGAATCTGTAATTTATGTAAATAATTCTAAATAATTCACACAATTAACTCTTAGGAAGCAATTAACATTCCCATTTAAATATGAATAAAAAGCAATAATTTTGTTTATTGTAATGTGATTTCCAGGGCTCTTGGAGACCGACTATCCCGCAGGGGAGGAGATTCCTCAGGACTTGGAGGCAGGACCAGACAGTTTATTGGCCAGTAGCAGCTCTCAGGGCAGTGAGGGTGTGTTGAGTGACGTGTCGGCGGTGGGGTGCAGCGTTGAAGAGTCCAGCTCAGGATCTCAGACGGGCAGCACAGGAGTCAACGAACAGTCAGCAGAACAGAGTCCTGCCAGAGGAAGTGGTAAGAACTGTTTGCAACTCGGTGAATAATTCTTATAGAGAATTACTTCTTATAGAACCAATAGTTCAGACTCTTACATTTTTTGGTTGGATGAGCTATTTGAAGCTTAAAAGTAAACTCCTGGCTTATCTTACACTTAGAAGTAGTGATTTTTGAAACGCGTCACCATGAAGCTTTGAAACATTTATGAATCTTATATTTTGTATCTGTACTTCGGAGCTTGTTTCAAATTTGCCAAGTCACATGATTTTAGCAAATGAGGCTTCATTAAGTCAAACCCTTTCGAAACTTTCGAAAGCATTTCAGAATTCAGAAGGTTTGTCGCTAGATGGTGTAGATTTGGTGAACCCATGAACAAGTGTCTCATGGTTTTATCTGCTCTCGAGTCAGTTTTATAATGTTGGTTAATTTTTTTTAATCAATTTTTTACATTTTAATACTCATGTTTGTATAATACATAAAGGATAATGATATTTAATTGCTTCTGTACAATATAACAGAGCACATCTTACAGAAACTTCATAATTAATGGTATTTAATTATTTGTTGATTACATTTAATAGAATATACTTCCATGAAAACATGTGCATTTAGTTTGTAAGAGGTGCTAGGGCTGAATTCATTCATTTATTTATTTATTTTTTGGCGATGCATTTACAATGTTCATTGCATTGACCACCCAGTCTGTGACGTTTCAAGCTGTGATGTTTGAATCAAGTAAACCAATTGCTTCATGAAATGATTCACTGTTTCAGAGTTTCGAAAAGCTTTGTATCTCCCATCAGTTCTTGTAAGTCTCTCTGTTTTAGATCTCTCCAGAGCGCCCAGTGAAGATGGGGTCCCTGCAGCAGAGGAGGCTATGGAGGCCACTGAGGAGGACCAGGAGAGCCCAGGACAGGACACCAGCCAGCCAGGAATCTATACAGAGCATGTGTTTACAGACCCACTCGGAACAGAGTCTTCTGGGGCTTCGGCAGGGAATGATAACCAAAGGTGAGTCAGACCCTGTATCTTTTCTTTGTTCATTTACATCCAGATTTGGAGGGGAACTCATTCTTGATTGGGTTCCTTGCCAGGGAGTCAGATCAGGACAGGGACGATACGGTCTCAGCAGGTGGCAAGGCGGATCTGGCAAAAGAAGAGACTCAGCGGATGAGCAGCGCACTGCCCACCATGTGGCTGGGGGCTCAGAACGGCTGGTGAGATGCACAAAAAACACAAAAAAACAGTATCTGGCCACAAGCACTATGTACATTTATTTTTCGAACATAAAAATTAAAGGATAATTAGTTTTATATATGTGTTTATCTAAAAGTATGAGTTTGTATGTATATATGTGTTTTAATGAGACAAAGACCTCTTATATGTCAAAAGATCAAGGCAAATTTGATTTGTCATGCCATGATCCCTTTAATTATTCCAAACTTGAATAATTTTTTGTTGCTTTGTTGTTGATGTTTGTCTTCTTATAGTACATAAAATCAAAATACAGTACTGCCATTTTTCTTTGCATCTTACTTTTATATCCTGTGTTTTCTGTAGTATTTTTGTCCACTCGAAATTTGTGAAAGTCATACTTTTCATTTTTTATCTGCTGAACGATCAACACTTAAGTACTCAATAGTAAGATATAGCCTGCCTTGTTTGTTGTGTCTACTTTGACTAAGATCTACAGTATAGAAATTGCACTGCACTGGAAAAATAATTTAGAGAGCTGTTCATGTACACTATCAGATCATCAACAATTTGTTATATTGAAAAACAATCTGACAATTCCTCATTTGCAAATGTCTTTTATGCAGTTTATACGTGCACTCGTCTGTCGCTCGATGGAGGAAGTGTCTTCATGCTGTGAAGCTGAAGGATTCCATCTTAAACATTGTGTAAGTGGAACGTGACATTATAAATGCAGGAAGATAACTTTTTGAAATATTGTTTATTTCATATTTGAGTGGGATTTCAATGTATGCAGCTAGATGATAAAGCAATTTGCTTTTTAGCTTTATTTTATTGCACTTTTGTTCATTATTGATCTGGAATCAAAAAACACTAAGGATATTTTATATTGTTTCTCTACATAGACATGTGAAAGGCCGTGTTTTGGTGGCTCTGGCTGATGGTACACTGGCCATCTTCCATAGAGGTCTTGGTAAGTCACTGTCAGTTTGCTAATAATTCAGAAACTCATCCCAAATTAGAAATGTACCTGTATGAAACCATCTCCCTTCTACTTCTACAGACAGCCAGTGGGATTTAACCAACTACCACCTCTTGGACCTCGGCCGGCCACATCATTCAATCCGCTGCATGACCGTTGTGCATGATAAAGTGTGGTGCGGCTACAGGAACAAGATCTATGTCATTCAGCCCAGAGCAATGAAAATAGAGGTTCAGTATTATGTCTTAGTCTTTACTCTATTAGCCTTTGCATTTTTTTAAATATTTGTTGCACGCAATTTTTATTTGTATTACTTAAATCCTATTTTCTGAAGCGCAAAAATAATTCCTTAAGGTGTAGCTTTGCCTGTATTCAACACATTTCGTGTTGCCTGGACCAAGAAATTCAAGTTTATTTGCAAAAATGTTTATTTTGCTGACAAATGAGCTTTTTTGACAGCTCCAGGCCTTTCTTGAAAACTATGGATTATGCTACCGGATCGACAGAGTTATTAATAGAACAGGATAGTTTTATCACTGAAAATGGTATTGTACTTTGTCTACTCTTTAAACAGCATTATGGTAAAAATACTATGGCAACAGATTTCTTACCTGCGCGTGACATCGTTTCACTTTCACAAAACTGACAGAACAGCAGTTTCTTTCAGTTTTTCCCCCTCCGTTTGGCCAAAAACACTGTTCGTTTTCATCTAGTTTGATATGTTGAGTGCAAACACAGGTTTTTCAGATTTTCTGTCACAGCATTCTCTCCGTATTTAGGATTCTTTTTAGCCTTTAACCACTGCCTAGATCCTTTACTGGAAACCAAAGTAACTCACTCTCTCTTAACATTTGCTCTTTGAATTCTTGCACCTGGGAACAATACAAGACACTGTTATGACTAAAAGTTCGATTAAAAACTATTTCCTTCTAAAGCAAGGCGCTATTTGACTCTGGGAGGACACTGGTGGGATTGGCCTTGGATGGTAACATGGCCAGTGCAGAATGGGTTTTCCTTCCTATTTGGCAAAAGGGACGACAACAGCCTTTCTTCTCTAGTCAGGCAGCACCGATTTCAAAAATTGTTTTACCTTTTTACCGTATAGGCAGCGGTATTTTATTGAAAGCCCATTTTGCTAGTGGTGAAGAATCCCTTTAACTTGTTTAAGCAGGATCTTTTTACAATGTTGTAATGTATTTCTCATTGGGTATTTGTGAAACAGAAATCTTTTGACGCCCACCCGCGTAAGGAGAGTCAGGTGCGTCAGCTGGCCTGGGTGGGTGATGGGATCTGGGTGTCCATCCGGCTAGACTCCACTCTCCGCCTCTTCCACGCTCACACCTTCCAGCATCTCCAGGACGTGGACATTGAGCCTTATGTCAGCAAAATGTTAGGTGAGAATACTGTGAAAAATGTGGTTTTGAGGTGTAATATCACTTTACACCTTAACATCACTGTGAGAATTGCTGGAATTTTTGGGGTGCTTTTTTTTGATTGGCCTGACAGCCGGCCTGCGAAGACTCGCAGTGTACATTAAAAAAAAAAAATGAAGTCTTCCTGACTCAATTTTTGAACAGGAGTGTGTGTCTGCAAAACACATGCCATTACAAGATTTTAGCTCTTTTATAATATGCTTTGAAATGAATACACAATTGATCGGACCTCCACTTGTCTTTAACAGGAACAGGAAAACTGGGCTTCTCTTTTGTGAGAATCACCGCTCTAATGGTTTCCTGTAACCGGCTGTGGGTGGGAACAGGAAATGGTGTCATCATCTCCATCCCGTTATCAGATGGTAAGCCAATATGACAACACACAAACATATGTACATCAGTATTTGATGTGGAAGGCAGCTTTAGTTTCAGTATCTTTGGCCACTTCTCTCTGTTTCTCGTCTCCTGTCTCTGTAGCTGTAGGTCAGTGTGGATATCTAGGTCAGAGGGGTGAGTGGGAAACACATTGTTGACAGCAGATAAATTCTGAAACAAAGCTGTCTTGCTTGGCTTGTTTGCTTTTATGCTCAGCTTTGTTCAATATTTCATCTCCAAGTTCTTTGTTCTTAGTTCCTCTCAGATCTTGCTCTCTCTCTAACCACCTTCATCTTTCTGAGCTGATCAACAGTGAATCTGCTTCTAATTGAAATTTGCTTTTAATGCTTTAATATTAATGGCTGTGTCCCAGGAATTTCGCAACGAGGCTGTGCTTTGAATTTGACTGGCATCTGCTCTGCAAGATACTAACTGCTAACATTAGATGCTTTAGACACTGGTGTTTTCACTGGAATATTTCCCCCCCCCAGCAGCTAATAAGACTGTGGGAGCGATCGCCTGTCGTCCAGGTGGGGCGGTGCGAGTGTACGGCGATGACACCGTGGATGGTGCTGTGACTGGCTCGTACGTACCGTACTGCTCCATGGCACACGCTCAGCTCTGCTTCCATGGTCACAGAGACGCTGTTAAATTCTTCGCTACAGTTCCAGGTATGACATTATAACATTATCCACCTTATTTTGAAACACAGACGTAAGCTATTTTCTGTGAATGTGCAAGACTTCCGATTCATTGGCTGCGGTAGATAAATAACTAGAAGAAAAACACAGTGCATTAAATGGTAAAACTATTTGCACTACAAACCAGTGTGTTTATAATTACGACAATGCAATAAAATAATATGGTATGAAACACCCGTTTGCAATATCAAGCAGCATAGCGAGCCTTCTTATGCAGGCTTTCAGTGTCGACTGCTTCCAGTTATTTTTAGCTGTACATTTGGTTTATAAACGGCCGTGTCTGCTCTTAGATTAGTTAGTTCACCCAAAAATGTGTCATTAATTACTCACGCTCATGTCGTTCCAAACGTGTAAGACCTTCGTTCATCTTAATTTGTAGAACACAAATTAAAATATTTTTGTTGAAATCCAAGAGGTGTAAATATATATATTTACACTTCTTGGATTTCAACAAAAATATTTTAATTTGTGTTCTACAAATTAAGATGAATATTAATATAATATGTATGTATGTGTATGTATAAATATTTTTTTTTATATTGCAAATATTACAATGCAACAATGACAAATAATTCAATTTAGTTTATTTTATTATTCTAATAATGATAATTATAATTAATAATTATCTTTTAAGCGAGTAAAGCATTTAAGAATTATGCTCTCTAGACATACTATCACATTTCATAATACAGTGAAAAATATGCTGTTTGCAGAAAAAAAAAAGTCATTTGCTGATCTAGATTAAAGAACATGTTTAGCATATTGTTTTAAATCTGTGGTGTTTGATATAATAATAACTGATGGAGTGCATCTGTGTTAATGCTGTGTTTCAGGTCAGGTTATTGTGCCAGGAGCTGAAGGCACGCCTGAGAGCTCAGACTCCTCAGCCCCAGATGGCAAGAGCATGCTTATCATGAGTGGAGGAGAGGGATACATCGACTTCAGAATCGGTAAGAGCTTCGGCAACAGAGTGTCTCCAGGACCTGCCTATGAGCAGCAGACGCTATTTGTGTTTGTTTCACAGTGTAAATCTGTAAAAATCTGGCCATTCATTCATTCATCGGACTTGTATCATATTCATATACACTACCAATTTACTCATTTTTTTGTGGAAACCGTGATACATTTTCTTTCAGAAATCTTTTATAAATAGAAAATTCAAGAGAACAGTGTTTATTTAAAACCAAAATCTATTGTAACATTATGGATGTCTTTACTGTCACTATTAACCAATTTGATGCATATTTGCTGAACTTCGAGTGTATCATATTGTAAACCTGAATGTAAAAGAGGATGTCGTTGAAAGATAAGGCAGTTAAATTATTACATTGGACTTCAGTGCAAACCCACAGATTGAGCAGATATGCAAGAAATCTAGTTTCATATGCAAAGTAGACAGTTACCTAGGCTAAAAAAAAAAGTGCCAGGGTGAAAATATGTAAACTTTTCGGTAAAACTTTACAATAAGGTTCATTTAGTTAATGTATTAACTAACATGAACTAATCATGAGAAATACATTTGTTACTGTATTTACTAATCTTTTGTTAATGTTAGTTAATGAAAATACAGTTGTTCATTGTTTGTTCATGTTAGTTCACAGTGCATTAACTAATGTTAACAAGATTTTAATCATGTATTAGTAAATGTTGAAGTTGACATTAACAAAAATTAATAAATGCTGTGTAAGTGCAGTTCATTATTAGTTCTTGTTAACTAATGAACCTTATTGTAAAGTGTTACCAACTTTTCTAAGCTTGTAAGTGAATCTAATATAAATTAAATAATGACCCTTCAAAGACAAAAGAACATTTTTTACTTTTTCAGTAATTGTCCATGGTCTCATATTGTGCATGATTTATGCGCAATATTAATTCTACATTATTTTAAAGTTTCAGCAAAGCTCTGAATGGAGATTTCTGCTGATTTAAATACTGTTACATTGGTGGGGGAGAAATAATATTAACCAGCAATATAATTGCAGAAGTCCTTTATTCATTTAGCTCTCTAAGTTTTAAATTCTGAAAATGAACAAAGCTACTGAAAAAATGCTGCTGTTTAAAGTGATCTCTTATTTTCTCTCAGGTGATGAGGATGGTGGTTTGGGACGAGATGAAGATGAAGAATCAGCTGAACCTACTTTGAAACTGCAGTCGGCTCCTGCCAAGCCTGAGCGCAGTTATGTTATAGTCTGGCAAGTTGCGCTTGAGCAGTGAGTGACGGATAAATCACTGCTGGAGGTTAAACGGAGAACTCTAGATCAAACCCACACGGGCTTATTATTTTACAACATACCTTTCTTCTTATTAATATAGTTATTATTATTATTATTATTATTATTAATGGTGTTGTTCTTAATACCTACATCACAATGCGTTCTTTAATATTTTTGCTTAGATGTTTATTTAATTTTATTGTTTTATGTAAATCTGGCATTGACAGAAAAGTGACGTTGAAATGAAGGAACAAAACGATGACTTTAAGTCCGTCCACAACTATATCGCAACAATACAAAAATCCTGTGCTAAAAAGTCTTAACGGTTTACAATATATAACTTTAGGGAACTGTTTTAATGTTAGCTGCTTGAGATGATTTTTTTGTGTGTGTGTTTTTTTTAATGTTCTTCACAGAATTGATCAGAGGGTTCTCTGCCCTATGGCAGTGGTAGCATTGTGTAGTTCATGTATATAGAAACTCAGAGAGCTATTTTTGCTATCTGTCTGGCGTAGATCTCACGAGCGGTGTGTCTCGGCACCTTACAGCATGGTATGCGTGTCTGTGTGTGTGTGTGTTTCTCACTTGCATGAGTCTTGTATCATTCCTATACGGAGTCCCGGAGGTCTAGAAATTTGGGATTCTGTTGCGCTAGAGCTTGCTGGCACTTTAATGACCGTACCGAACGTAGACGAACATAATCTCTGGAACGAACAATATATGGCAGAGCTGCACGATTCAAATTGAAAATCACAATTTTTTGTTTCAAATAGAGATCACAATTCTCCCGCTATTCTGAACAGACAACTATACCAAATAAAATGTAATGGTAACACTTTACAATAAGGTTCATTAGTTAACATGAACTGATGATGAAATCTAATCTACAGCATTTATTAATTTTTGTTAATGTTCATTTCCACATTTACTAATACATTATTAAAATCTTGTTAACATTAGTTAATGCACTGTGAACGAACAATGAACAACTGTATTTTCATTAACTAAACTCAAAATATTTCTGTCTAAACATAAGTTTTATGTAATTTAATTACATAGCAATTTTCCATCCATTTGGATTACATAGTATTAACATAAACAAACTAATAAACTTAATGTGATTCATATTTGTCAGTCATATGTAAATGAAATAGGTAAGATTTATGTAATAGTTGAGTAGTCTCTCACTTGAGTGATAGCGAGAGATTAAATGTCTTTTATCTTCAGTTGATTTCATCGAAGTCTGTGACTGAACTCAGTTATAGTTCTTGTGTTTCTCTGCCCTTCAGTGATTCTGCTTGTTAACAGCAGGTGTTCATCATTAATGCTCAATCATCACTTAATGATCTCAGTAACTCTGACACTGCTTCAATGGTACTTTAACTCAGTAGTGTGCACACACATGACCACTTATCAGTGTTAATTAACCTGGGCATTTTTCTGTGAACTATTACATAAATCTTACCTATTTCATTTACGTATGACTGACTAATATGAATCACGTTAAGTTTATTAGTTTGTTTATGTTAAAACTATGTAATCCAAATGGATGGAAAATTGCTATGTAATTAAATTACATAAAACTTATGTTTAGACTGAAATATTTTTTTGAGTCTAACGTTAACGAAGATGAATAAAAACAGTAACAAAGTGTTGCTCATGCTTAGTTCATGTTAGTTCATACATTAACTAATGTTGAACTAATGAACCTTATTGTAAAGTGTTACCAATGTAATTTACTAGAAGTTCTGACAAAATGTTAATTGCTACCGTTTATTGAAAATGTTTGATTTAAATGATTAAAAAAAAAAAAAATCAGTCAGATTCAAAAAGTTTAAACGGCTTGCTCTTAAATATTTCACTTGTTTCATTAGCGGATGAATCTACTTTTTTGAAGAATGGCTTGAATGAATGATTTTCATTTTTTCAGTCACTTGTCGCCACCTACTGGTGTAACAATGTAATGAATGACACGATCGTTATTGGAAGCGCCACGTTACTTTCAAAATGTGATTTGCACTATTTTGATCGCTACCGTAGACGTCAGTGTTTATATCCGAGCTATAAACTTTTATTCCAGTACTTCTGTGATCGTTTGAATTATTGTAAGACAGAAATAACGATACTGAATGTTCTGGTGTGATTTTGTCTAAAGTTTAATAGACGGGCGATACGCTGTCATTTGGGAATAAAGCTGCATTTACACTACCAGCTACAAAGCAATGAACTCTTTCAGCGGAGAGTTGTCGATTTCTGGCGAAATGGGCTACAGTGAGCTTTGGCGACAGAATCGTGTGGGTGTTTGAATCGAGATTGCAATTTTTTAATTAATTGTGCAGCTCTAATACACGGTAGTGTTTATTGTAGTTGAGATGGTCTGCCCTTTTACCAAAGGATGAAGCGTAGAACAAATAACACATACTAAACAGCCTAGTTGTCAAATATTTTGCATTGCCAAGGCTTTTTGATGTTCTGTGACTCTCTTGAATGGACAAACAACGGACAAAATAATGTTAATAAAAAATTGACAGGGATTGTATAATAAATGATTTGTATTTCTTGTGTTGGATTTAGTTTTGTTTGCTTCAGCACTAAGCATCCTAGATAATTAATGTGGGTTTTGTCTGTATTGTATGTCAGGCCTGGGTTCGAGTGTGTTAAGTTTTCTAATTATGAGTTTTGTGCTCCTTTTGTATCTGTTCTGTACGACACTTTTATTGTACCTTGATGTCTGTTGAAGCAAATGCAACATGATATTTGACTTTTTATGGGGAAATGGGTTGGTTTTGGGCTTTTTGTTTCTTTTAAATTCTGACACCTAAAGGGAATCTTTATATCCTTGTCGTCACCATTCCAAGTATTTATTTTTCATAATGAACTTTGTGGTTCAGAATGTAACTTTTTACATATTTGTGAACAAGGACGTTATTGTTTTGCTTTACGTCAGACACCTAAAAAAGCGATGTTGTCATGTTTAAGGAACTGACTAATAATGTTGACAGTATTAGACGGCGTATGACGTATAAACTCGGTGGATCGTTTGAAAATCAACGTTTATTGTACTGAGCTATGCATGTTTGTTTTTTTTTGTTTTTTTTATATAAGTGTAATGCAGTTTGTTCATTTTTGTTTATGGCCACATTTTTGGGTGGCTGTGTGTATATGTGTGTGTGGAGATGATCGAGAAATATTACTGCATTTGTATGTGTGGATAAGTGTGTGTGTGTGTGTGTGTGTGTGTGTGTGTGTGTTAGTCGCTGTATCCCTTAACTCTGACTGGACTTGCTGTGTGTGCCACAGCTTGTCATTACTGTGTTTTTCTTGTCAAAAGTTTGCTAAAACTGCATCATAGCCTTATTTTTAAACTCTATTAAACTCAATTTCATGGGGAAATCACTTTCTGCCTTGGTTTTGTTCACTGTGTTCATGTTTCCTATCATAGGTTCACTCAATGCTTCGTACTGTTGCTATGGGAACACCTCCGGTGTGACGAATGTCTGATGCCTTTGGACCATCACGCCATTTACTGGCCAGTAGCGCTTAGCACCACACCGAGAAATACATCACATATGCTCAAATCAGCGTGTAACGCACAATTTCATCAGATTTAATTTACTTCAGGAAAGCGGATTAGTGTGTTTGTTGTGTTCTTGGCTGCTTTCAGAGCAGTTTTTCCACTCCTCTCAAGCGCACATGATGAGTTATATGATTCGTGCCACAGGTTCGTCGCAGAAGCCGACTCCAAATCAGGCCCAGTCGAAACTGAACGACCTATTTTTGACTGGCTGCACCCCAGCCCAGCCCCGTAAGCCTCTCTCTTTCTTCCAAGACCTCAACCAAGATGTTTTGAAGTCAGCCATTTTCCACACACGTTATGAATCCCGCCTCCACTGGCTTTGCCACTGTTTCCAATATGGCGGAGCATGGCTATGGAACGATGCCAGTCGTGGAAGAGACTCTAGCGGCCCATCTCGTGCTGAACTCCGCTCCAGCTTGAAAGTCAAGCTCCCTGCTGCCCTCCAAGCCACATAGCATTACTTCTGCTTTAGTCGGGAAATATTACATGGCCACTGGACAGGCGGCAGCCACTCTTATTTCTATGGCTTTACTCCATGGATGAGGGAGAGGGCCTAACTCCTGAGGCTGTCAAAGAGCTCAGACGGGCTACTGACTTGACTCTTAGAGCTACCAAGCATACTGCCCCGGCAATAGGCAGGTCCATGGTGGCAGTTGAGCCCCATCTTTGGCTTACTCTAACTGACACCAAAGAAAAGCACGAAAGTTTTCTTTTAGATGTCCCCTTATCCAAAGACCGGGTGTTTGGAGATTCGATTCCTGCTGTGGTGGAAAAGTTTGCTGCTTTTTCGCCAGCTCCACCTGTAGTTTGTTCGTGCTCTCCTTCTTTACAGCACCCCCATGAGGTGCAGCGGAGTAAGCCATTGCCTATGGAGCCATTGCCACACATCCTAGGACTCGGCCGCCGGTTGCCTCGCGGAAACGCAAACTGATAGACCTGAGTTTAATGACCAAGGCCTTTCGTTCTCAGGCCCCCAGCAGCAGTTCCCTCGCTCATCCTCTGTGGCCAGGCCCTCCTTTAGAGAATTTTGACGAACCACGCAAGCCTATTCGCCTCTCTCATTGTGGCCTTTCAGCTCCGGTCTTGACTGTCCCGGCGCATATTGCACCTCGGGGGTGCCTCAAACACTCCGCGCCTTCCAGTTTTCGGAGTTCAGGGAAAAGCCCTAGCATGTCCATTTATGACAGCGTTCACTCCAATTCAGTTTACTTTTATTTGTATAGTGCTTTTCACGATACATATCGGTTCACAGCAGCTTTACAGAAAATGCATGTCTAGATTACAATTTAGAATGATCTGTGGTGACTGTCCAAGTTATGCATTTCAGAATTGTACATGTACAGATCATGCAGTTAGCTAACAATATATTCATTTAAAGCCCAAACAATGAGCTTGATGAAGTAAAGGATACATGTTGACAAATGATTAGGATATATGGGAAAATTTTGTGCATGTTGATTCAGTTTGCATCATCTTGAAGCACTGTGAGGAGCTGCAGTCCTTTTGAGTCGTCTCTTCACAGATGTTGGGATATCTGAAGTCCTCGCAGGAGTTGGCGCTGTCTTTTCACAGGTGTTGAGGCATCTGAAGTCTTCATAAGAAGCTGGATCCAAATTGGAGCTGACACACTCAGTAGTTACCTTGGGACGGGCATTCCAAGATAAAACGGAAAAGCAAGTGGAAAAGAATTAGTATGGCTGCTGTTCTAAACATTAAGCAAAGATAGTCATGTGCATTTGATGTGATATAACTGCGATATGAGACACGTTATGTGAATGCAAAATTGTCTTTAATCTAGATTTAAACTGGGAGACATCTGGGACTTAATGTTGGGGCTGTTGTCTCCCAGTTTATCAGGAAGGCTGTTCCAGAGTTTAGCAGTCAAATGTAAAAACGTTCTCCCTTTTTAGTGGACTTAGATATTCCAGGTACTACCAGAAGCCCAGCGTTTTGTATGGATTATTGTTTGGTTTTGGGTCTTACCGTGCATGCCCACCTGAAATTGGGGGGCAAGTTAAGTGATTTCTCACGTAATGCTAACTTCTTTAGCTCATAATTTGTTAGTTAGGTAACAACCAGAGACTAAACATAAGGAAACTGTTTGTGTCGTCTCCCTCACTACAGTCACCATAAATACCGTGGAGGTAATCCTGTCAGTTCGTCCAGCCAATGAGTGAGCATGTGCGGGCCTGTATTTTAACTGTATTTTCTCCAGTCATTGTTAAACAACAAGCAAACAAAACTTGCTAGCTAGCTAGTGAAGTGATCATGAGAATTGTTGTGCCTCCACCTAAGCTCCAAAAAATCACAATACGAAAGGGGTTTATATACTAACAAAAGATGTATGCACACCTGTAGGTATTGGCAATAGATTTGATTTGTTTTATGATATTAGGTGGTTTATCTCAATCTAAAACATTAGCCCTGTTGCATACGATATAATGGAAGAACGTACTGCGTTTCGCCAGCAGGTGGCAGCACTGCACTGTTCCCGCAGGCCAATAGCAACGCATTTATTCATTTATTCAACACCAAAGCATTACACATGCTGCTGACTGTGTGTGTGTGTGTGTGTGTGTGTGTGAGAGAGAGAAACAGAGCTGCAGCACTTACATAAGAGAGCCAGCTGCTCTCTTAAGCTATTCTCCCTGTGTGTGTGTGTGTTTTCTGCTTACCTACCCGCTCACATATTTTGAGGACAGTGAAATCCCATACCTCCATAATTTTTTGTTATTGTTGTTTTAGCTGTGTTCAAGTTGCTTGCAAAAACATAAAAATACAGGTTTGAACACCATGTACCATAGTAATGTCTGTTTGTTTTTTGCATTTGTTCTTTGAAAGACCTTGATATATTCCATAATTGATATAGTATGAGAATATGGTAATCATTCAGGCACTTGGTTTTACCATCTGTTATCATATACGTATACCGTGTTAGGTAACATTTACAATGTGATTTGATTTCATAATGTCTTCAGGTCTTTCAGGAACGGCACTTGTTATTTAACCACTTTCAAACAATTAAGCTCAAGGTCAGAAAGTGGCAAGCATGTACGTGACGTGAGATTACAATCTTTTAATGTGATTTAGACCAAGTGAAAACGTTGTGTTCACACAGAGCTTGTGTTCTCTTGAGAAAAAGAACACTTTAGGATACTTTTAAAAAGAGAATTTATTACTGAAATAATATTCTGGTAACACATTGCATGAACTAATAATATTTTAACAGCATTCATTAAATCTTATAAACTATATAAGTAATAATCTTATAACGTGAATAACCTTATAAACTATAGTTAACTTATATTTTTAAAATCAAAGGTTGTGTCCGTTAACATTAATAAAAGCAATGTGAAATAACATGAACAAACAAACAATTGTATATTTATTAACTAACATTAAGAAATGTTAATAAATGCTGTAAAAATAATATTGCTCATAGTTCACATTAATAATGTATTAACCTACTTTAAAAGATGAACTAAATGTAATGTTTTGGACATTGCATAGTTGATCGTTCACAAAGACCCGCCCTCTTTAGTTACTGTTGCTATGTCCGACAAGCCATGCGATCTCATGCCACACATCATGTTCTCACACAGTGAAAAATACATCCTGGAGCAAAGAGAACACTGACAACACGTCGACAGACATATGAAACAGTTTCATATTTAAAATATTGTAATTTTTTAGAGAAGTTTAAACAATAAATAGTGTATAGTGTCTCTTTAATGTGTCGTGACAGATCACTGTAGATCCTTCAAGCGGCTCGTGAATCAACATCTCTTCATACTAGTTCATTTATAGCATCAAATAAACATGAATGAACATCAGAAGGAATGTTGTTTCAAGTGCGGAAAGATGTGAGTACTCACAAATGATCAAGTTCACCAAAGTTTATCTACTAACTCCCCTGACTGCTTTGTCAGACAAAATGGCGGATTCAGGGTTATGATTGGTCAGATCGCCTGTCAATCAAACTGTTCAATTGGATTTAAATGAAAATGTATTATAGGTAAATGTTATTAGTTATTAGTTAGTATATTAGTTATAACTTTAGAGTGTTTTGAACCTCCTTAGATGTAATTTTATAATTATTCCTATTGTCTTATGAAATATGTTTCAAGTGTAGCTGCTGAATGTACTGACAAACATTATGGTATATAAAATATACTTGAAAGTCATATGAATATCAAACTAACAGTTAAATTATAATCAAGTACTTTACATGTGTTTTAGTACGACAGTAAACATATAAAACTTTAAAGCATGACAAAAGATTATTAAAACATAATCAAAAACTTTTTTTGACATTACAAAGTGCATTAAGTGTGTTAAAAAACAGTCATGAAAGTCCTTAAAGGGATAGTTCACTCAATAATGAAAACTGTCAACATTTACTCACTATCATGTTATGTAACACAAAAGAAGATGTTTTAAAGAATGTTGGTCACTAGACAGTTAATGTTTACCATTGACTTCCATATTAGGAAAAATGTACTATGGAAGTCAATGGTTAACATTAACTGTCTAGTGACCAACATTCTTTAAAACATCTTCTGTGGCTTAGTTTATTTTATATCATTTGCAGTTTTTAAAAGTATATTTTTAAGGTTTGAAGTGCACATTCAATACAATTATTACATTTATTTTTCACTAGGGTTTGAATGTGCCATTATAGAGTGTGCAAAAAACATTGTTAAATGAGTAGGACACGGGTCGAAGGGCAGCGGCAACATGGCCGGCGTCCAGGCAAATGTCAGGGTTTCCCTGCGGCTGAATCAGGAATTCTGAATCACAGGAGCTGGGGAAGACTGTGTGAATGCGACAAACTGTCCATGTGAAGTTTAGTATCACGAGGGCCATTCCCTCTAAACATAGAAGTGACCGACTGACCACGTGCTTTGTGTGATGTATATTTCGGTGAAGTGTTAATGTGTCTGGCTGGGATTGTGAGCACATGCTTAAGGGAGAAGAGTGTGAAAGGTTTGTTGATTTCCTTGGTATCTTTATGTTTATATACTCAAACATAACGGCTCAAGTGTCTGGCGGCGCTTTGTTTATCATCTGTTGCACTGCTGTCCGTTTCTTGCCCTGTTTTTCCTGTAAAGTCTTATTTTTTGTTTTTTTATTTTTAATCTAACATTACATTTTAAGGCACCACCTCAAAACAACATACATTTTAGTTTGATTTAAATACAAGAGGTTATAAAAGGGCGTTTCCTAAAGGAACTATTTTAACACAAATTTAAATTCTGTCATAATTTGCTCATATTACTCTCAAATGTCTTTCACTCTTCTGTATATTGAAAATTGGCATGTTGTGTTTGGTTTATAGGACACATGGAAACAGATCTGGCATTTGACGTCAAATCTGGTGTGCTACGTTTGAATATGCACATGTGGAAATGTCATTCGAGAGCTACTGCATTAATAGTGGATAATGGCTATTGTATGGCTCTACGAGACATTAAATATAGTGCACAAGGACAAGTTTTATTGACTTTTTTGTAGTTTGATCTGCAGGCACATGCACAGAGAGACCCCAAGTGGTGCTCAAGCACCTGCCCTTGTGGCTTCTGACTAGATAAGTGCCATTTTGGCAAGACATTTTTAGATTATTTTATATTTTTGTTTATTGGTCCATGGCATCAATTCTCATTTAATTCTCAGCCCAACTTTCTTAAAGGGTTAGTTCACCCAGAAATTTCTATCATCATTTACTCACCCTCATGTTGTTCCAAACGAGTTTTTTTCTTTTGTTAAACATGAAAGAAGATATTTTGAAGAATGTTGGGTTCCAAACAGTTGATGGACCCCACTGACTTCCATAGTAGGAAAAAAAAAACTACAATTGCCATTAAAGCCTAAAAGTCAATGGGGTTCATCAACTGTTTGGTTGCACACATTCTTCAGAATATCTTCTTTTGTGTTCAGCAGAACAAAGATGTTCATACAGGTTTGGAACAACTTGAGGTTGAGTAAGTGATAATTTTCATTTTTGGTGAACTATCCCTTTAAGAATTCAGCGAGGCGGCACAAGCCCCTCCCTCTCTCCTTCATTGGTGACAGCCAGGAAATCATCGTGTTTGCTCTAAACTTCGGTACTGTTTGTCACCGCTGTGAAAATAAACCACTATTAAAACTTCTCAATACAGCCAGACTAACGTAGCAATAGCCCTATTAAACTTAACAATAAGCAAGCTAGTCTGGTTTTGACATGAAATAGCGTCATGCAACGCCATAAATGCTACCAAAGTGAGTAAAAATGCCCCCAAAATTCAATATATGAATTGCCCTTGCATGAGTTAGTGTTTTTGTTTTTATAACAAAATATAGTGAAGCAGTAACGCTCGAGCAAGTGTGTTTTTTTTTCTCAAATATACTGTAAACATGATCGCAAAATGTGATATTCATGTGATGCTCATTTAAATTTATACAACAGTACAATAAGTTAATTATGAATTGACAATTTTTAGATAGGACGTTCTCAATTTTGACTGTTTTTGCTCTATTATGCCAATGAAAATAGTTCCAAACAAAGCAGATAAGTTGCTTCTCTCAGCAACACACAGCGGTGCTTCGTTTTCGAATGATTACAGTTTTTGAACGAATCGGGTGAGTCAATGATTCAATGATCTGTTCATAAAGTCAGTGGAAACTAGCTTCTTTCGTGAACGAATCAGCCGGTTCGAACGAATCGGTTGAAAGAATGATTCCATGGTTTACTTATTACGATTTTCCGCCACCTACTGGAGGTTTCATATTTATAGTATATATACATATAATAGTAATATTTAATATTTCTATTTTTAAAATGTTTTATTTCATAATATTATTTAGGCAATCGTAATTGTAGTGTAATTAGATTATGATGAATGGCAAGAACGCTGAATAAATGTATCACTTTTCCACAAAAATATTAAGCAGCAAACTGAAGCCGTTTTCAACACTGATAGTAAAGAGAAAGTTTCTTGAGCATCAAATCATCATATTAGAATGATTTATGAGCGATCATGTGACACTGAAGACTGGAGTAACGGTGCTGAAAATTCAGCTTTGGCTTTACAGAAATAAATTACATTTTGCTATTATATACTAAAATAGAAAACAGTTATTTTTACATTGTAATAATATTTCACAATATAATCTTTTTTACTGTATTTTTATCAAATACATGCAGCCTTGGTGAACATAAGAGATTTCTTTTAAAGATATTTAAAGGATCTTACCACCACCAAACTTCTAGCGTTTCCTGTGAAAAAGCACAGCGTGAACATTCTTCAAAACATCTCCTTTAGTGTTCCACAAACTCAAACGGGTTCAGAGTGACATGAGAGTGAGTAAATAGTGTTATTCCTTTAATAGGGTATAAACCGTTTGCAGTCTCTGCTCAGTGTGTTGTACGGTTTCAGTGGGTTGTTAATGAAGTAAAAATGAGTTTGTCGTCAGTTTGTTATCCCTCTCATTACTGCCCATCCGTTGACCTATCCGCCCTGTGATGTGTCTGTAATTTATCAAGGCCTCTGAAGGCTGTAATGATTCAGGCTTTTTAATATCCCTGCACTGCAGTCCTCCAAATTTAGAGGTACAAAGTGAGTGTGTGTGTGTGTCTGTCTGTGTGTGTGTGTGTGTGTGTACTCAGCATGTTTTTTTCCGCTCGGCTCACAAAGTCGCCCCTAAATTTATCCTGACAGTCTCTGGGGAAATGCCTGGAGAACAGTGCTTATAACCACAAAGGGGCTTGCAGAGCACAAAACTAGAACAAGAGCAGCCGAGACATTTCTCTAGAACAAAACCTGTCACGGGACGCTAAAGTTTGAGCAGCTCCGCGCCATGATTTTGACAGGTCAAAAGTACAGAATAGTTCCCTAAGAGTAGAAGTATGATAACTAAGACGAAAATATAGAAAGGTAGTTTGATGTTGCTGTTCCTAAGGTTTTCTGAGTAAACTGTAGTGCATTGCTTTGTGGTTGCTAGGGTGTTCTTGTTAGGTGGATTCATAGTGACCCAAGTCTCTGTGACATTCTGGTGTTTAGATATGGCTCGGGTTGCTTCTTGAATGTCAGTTTATGAGATTTTTTTTGCATGCATAAAATTCATGTTGAAAAGTAGAAGTGCACCTTTCTTCAACTAGCTGCATTTGAGGTGTCATTCATGTTGAATGGCGCAGGATGGGTTGCTCAACAAACCTTGGGGGGGGGGGTGTTCGTTGCTATTATGAGCAATAGCAATAGTGGTACAGAATGTGCTCCATAGGTTAAAACATGTCAGAACATGCATGAGACTAAAACCACTCACATGTTTCCAAACTTCCTCAATAAACCTCTTGCAATTTACCCTGGAGGAATACAATGTAAAACACACACACACACACACCCACACCTCTGGGGAAAAGGTGCTGCTTAAATTCCTAATGCTTCCTCTCATCCTCCTGTGAGCTGTCAGTGCTGATAGCCAATCATTGGGGTCAGATAGCCATTACTTCCTGCTTACGGGAAGTAAAGAGAGAGAAACATGGAGAAAGAAGGGAATTATATATATATATATATATATATATATGTGTGTGTGTGTGTGTATATATGTATATGTATATATAATATAATTATTATGAGATTTTATTGGTAATTTGAATTTAGGGTTGGTAAGATTTTTCAGTGTTTTTGAAATGGTCATTAATGTTGCTTTTATCTGATCATGAACTGAAAAAAAAAATCTGAATATTGCAACATTATATTAGAATTTAAAAGAACTGTTTTCTATTCAAATATATTTTAATGGGTTAGTTCCCCCAAAAATGAAAATTCTGTCATTAATTCCTCACCCTCATGTCATTCTACACAAGTAAGACCTTCATTCATCTTCAGAACACAAATTAAGATATTTTTGATGAAATCCAAGAGGTTTTTTATCCCCCACAAACAGCAATTTATCTACCAGGTCCAGAAAAGTACTAATGACATGACTTGATTTGATGCTCAAGAAACATTTCTTATTATCATCAATGCTGAGAACAGTAATGCTGCTTAATATATTTATTGAAACTGATGCATTTTTAAAGAATTGTTTGATGAATACAACATTCAAAAGATCTGCATTTTTGTAACACTGACTTTACTGTCATTTTTGATCAATTAAATATGTTCTTGCTGAATAAAAGTAGTAATTTATTTAAAAAATATTATTGTATGCTATTAAAGTTTTGGAGATTTCAGTGTTTCCCTCATCTGTTGTTAGGCTATAACTACACTAGCTGCCCGAGGTGTTGCAAAAATAGCCGCCAAGTGAAGTGATAATGCATTCAGAATCCATTTTACTTATGTAATGTGATGCGTTTTCAAGTGAAACGGTTGAATACAATGAAGGGTAGCACTTAATTTTATGTAAAAAGTGGTGTGTATGTTTGAAGGGCAGGAATTGAAAAGTAAGAAGACTAGTGAAAATGTTTATTCAAATCATAAATGGGTTATAAACATAAAGCGAGGAAAGAACACTCCCTTTATAATCACTGCAGCTGTCAATCACTTGGGCTACGTTCAGCTTCTCAGCCTACACTCCTGCGAAAATCGACTCCTACACTCCACAACGAATCTCTTATTTACACCGCGTTTACACTTTGTTAGTCATATGAAAGTGTCTCCGAACTTGCAGAACTGTGAACAAAAACACTGGTGTTGATCGGATTCTGACTAATGTCATTGTCTGTGATTGGCTGCGATGATCAACGCTTCAAAAAACTGTTGTAAATCGAAACCGTTGACGCTCTACACACACTGTTAGAAATTGCTGTTAATTTACGGCAAATTTTCAACAGTATAATCCTGTTCTGTTCAAAAGCAGTACATTACCGTTTTTTTTGTGAAATGACGTAAACAAAATATAACAGCATTTTACCGTATTCACTGCTCGAAGGAAATAAATCAGTACTTTACAGTATTTTCAGAACAGCAGACTGCAGTTAGCACGCATTTTCAACTGTTTTTCTTCTGATATTTTTTTTTTATCATTGGGTACATTTAAACACTGAATCCTTTTTGCTAGCAGTGCACTACTCAGTAGCGTATACAATACCATATTTGTATTATTTACACTAAAAACCTGCAAATATGCCCTTTTGTGAAGAGCTGAAAATAAACATCCAAAAACTATAAATGTGTTTCTCAGAATTTTACTGTAAACTGTAGAAACAGTTTTATGCTGTATTTGCAAAAGCAGTAGCCAATTGTAAAATTTCACCAACAAGAAGACAGCGTTAATTTGCTGGCAACCGTGTTACCAGTTCTTTACTGTTTTTTTTAATAAACAGTAGCCAACTATAAATTTCACCAACAGTAAGATACTGTTATTTTACAGTGTCTTGCTGGGAACCGTGCTGCCAGTTCTTTACTGTTTTTTTTAATAAACAGTAGCCACCTGTAAATTTCACCAACAGTAAGATACTGTTATTTTACAGTATCTAGCTGGCAACCGTGCTGCCAGTTCTTTACTGTTTTTTTTAATAAACAGTAGCCACCTGTAAATTTCACCAACAGTAAGATACTGTTATTTTACAGTGTCTTGCTGGGAACCGTGCTGCCAGTTCTTTACTGTTTTTTTAATAAACAGTAGCCACCTGTAAATTTCACCAACAGTAAGATACTGTTATTTTACAGTGTCTTGCTGGGAACCGTGCTGCCAGTTCTTTACTGTTTTTTTAATAAACAGTAGCCACCTGTAAATTTCACCAACAGTAAGATACTGTTATTTTACAGTGTCTTGCTGGGAACCGTGCTGCCAGTTCTTTACTGTTTTTTTAATAAACAGTAGCCACCTGTAAATTTCACCAACAGTAAGATACTGTTATTTTACAGTGTCTTGCTGGGAACCGTGCTGCCAGTTCTTTACTGTTTTTTTAATAAACAGTAGCCACCTGTAAATTTCACCAACAGTAAGATACTGTTATTTTACAGTGTCTTGCTGGGAACCGTGCTGCCAGTTCTTTACTGTTTTTTTAATAAACAGTAGCCACCTGTAAATTTCACCAACAGTAAGATACTGTTATTTTACAGTGTCTTGCTGGGAACCGTGCTGCCAGTTCTTTACTGTTTTTTTTAATAAACAGTAGCCACCTGTAAATTTCACCAACAGTAAGATACTGTTATTTTACAGTGTCTTGCTGGGAACCGTGCTGCCAGTTCTTTACTGTTTTTTTAATAAACAGTAGCCACCTGTAAATTTCACCAACAGTAAGATACTGTTATTTTACAGTGTCTTGCTGGGAACCGTGCTGCCAGTTCTTTACTGTTTTTTTAATAAACAGTAGCCACCTGTAAATTTCACCAACAGTAAGATACTGTTATTTTACAGTATCTAGCTGGCAACCGTGCTGCCAGTTCTTTACTGTTTTTTTAATAAACAGTAGCCACCTGTAAATTTCACCAACAGTAAGATACTGTTATTTTACAGTATCTAGCTGGCAACCGTGCTGCCAGTTCTTTACTGTTTTTTTAATAAACAGTAGCCACCTGTAAATTTCACCAACAGTAAGATACTGTTATTTTACAGTATCTAGCTGGCAACCGTGCTGCCAGTTCTTTACTGTTTTTTAACGGGACAATTTTTAACAGTGCACACTGGAGTGCTTAAAAGCAGCTATTACCTATCATCTATTAGCGGTTCTGCAGAAATGCTGGTATAATTGCAGAAGCGACTTTGTACATTTGACAACCCGAATGTTGACTTTAAGTGTGCTTTGGTTTTTGGGAATGAGGGACAGGTGCTTTAGGAATCGTGTTTAATTTATCACTTTGACTCAGCACCTGTGCTCTCTGTATCCTGTTTCATGGATCACTGTGTTGGCTTTCACAGCATCTCTCTCTTTCTCTTTCCTATTCCCATTTGTCTCCTCCTCCTCATTCCATCAGCACCATCCTGCTCTCTCTCTCGCTCTGATGTGCGTCACAGGCTGGGTAAACACGTTTGCTGTGGGGTCTGCTGCTCACCTGCTTTGAATTTTACATAGAGAGTGGGCTAGAAGCTAAGACAGACCGTGTGTGTGTGTGTGTGTGTGTGTGTGTGTTAGATGAGCTCCTCTGATCTCGGAGGCATGAAGACACATGCTTCATTAGCCATGTGTCAGAGACAGACCTTCAGAGATCACTGACCACTGCAGCTCAACACTATCAGCATCTGTTTGCACATTTGCAGGATTCATTTTATATGGCAGATCACAAGTTTATTTGGATCTCATAAGCCTGCTGGAAACTGTAGCAGAGCCCCATTAAATGAGTAGTTCAGCCAGAAAATTCGGTCATTATTTGCTCACCCTCATGTTGCTCCAAACCTGTATAAATTTAGCTGTGGAAAACAAAGAATTTGTAAAGAATCTTCATTTTTGAAAAGTCTTCAAAAGATGCTAGGACAAGATATATATATATATGTATATATTTAGTAAATTACGTTTGGTATGTTGTCCTCATAGAGCTATTGTATGGGTTAAGACAATTTAAAATATAGTGCAGTTATAAGTCATATTGATTCATCAAGATTCATCAAATGGTATTTTTTGTCCCCCACAGAAGTAAATGAGTGCAAACAGGTTTGAAACAGCATGTAAAAAAAAAAATGAAAAGAAAAAAAACTATTAATTTGAAATCAAAATTGCAACTTTTAGTCCATAAAAATAACTTTGCAACCATATATATGCTAGTTTATGTCTAAAATCTAAAAAATGGAGGTAATAAATAGTAATAATAATAATAATAAATATAAAAAAAATTTACACTAATGTTCAAAACTTTGGGGTCTATTTTGTAAAGATATTAATCATTTTATTCAGCAAGGATGCAATGCAATTAAATCAAAAGTCACAGTAAAGACATTTATAATGTAACAAAAAAATATGTATTTCAAATAAATGCTGTTGTTTTTCTATTCATCAAAGGATCCTGAAAATGTATCACAGTTTCCACTGTGGATAATAATCAGAAATGTGTCTTGAGCATCAAATCATCATATTAGAATGATTTGTGAAGGATCATGTGACACTGAAGACTGAAGTAATGATGCTATATACAAACTACATATCAGATTACTACAGACTAGGCTGTGCCGAAAATAAATATTTCCATCAGAGTTATTATCATGTGTGATGGTGAGCTTTCTGTGTCTAAGTCAGCATTGTTCTGGCTTTCACCGCTCGTGTTTTCAGCACCTTGGACAGCGGCCAAACAGAAGCACGTCGCTGAGTAAGTGCGAGAGATTCTCCCGTCGGTGTGCTGGGATTGGTCGGATTTTGAGAGGCTCTTTTGACTCATAATGATGCCAGAAGGCAGCGACACAGTGATGAACTCAACCATGACTGAACTGGGCCTCTCGACAGAGAGCCCGACCAGCACCTGCACTGTTAGCCGTCACTGTCCCAACACAACAAAACCAAACACCACAAACCATTTGTTAAAGGAAAGGTCAAAACAAGTTCCAAAGATAGTTTAACTAGACTATTCTCTCATAATTTATTCGCCCACATACTGTTAGGCGAAAATCATGCTTAGATTTGTCGATGTTTTTGAAAGAAATCTCTCATGCTCACCCAGGCTGAATTCATATGATCAGAAATACAGTAAAATCAGTTTCAGAAATCATGCTGATTTGATGCTCAAAAACATCATCATCAGCTTGAACATTTTGAAGCCAATGCATCCTGTATCGAAATCCTTCGACATTTCTCTTGATCTAATGATCGTTTTAGACTTCTAATTCATGACCGGTGTTTTGCTTTGCTTCATCCTCTGCGCTTTCGTGCGTCAGTCGGGTCAGAGGTCACTCTTCTGCCGCAAATCGATGCGTACGGTCGTCTGCTGGAAGCTAGTTATTACAGTTAATAAAGTTTTGAATAAAAAAGAAGATCGTCATTGTAATGGGGGTTAATGGAAGGAAGGAGGCAGGAACCGGCGAACGTTCACAAATTTTAATAATAAATAAACAAACAATAAAACGAAAGTAAAAGGGCGGCAGTCTCCGTGAGGAACACACAAACAAAATAAAACACAACATAAAATCCAGGCCTGGTCCTCTCTCGTCCTTCACTGTTGTCGCTCCTCTTTTATGCTTCCGGAGCTCCTCCGTGAGAGATACGAGACCGGTGCAGCGAGCAGCTGACGCTCATTATCACTCGCGTCACCGGCCTCGCGCCTTTCCCTCACGGCTCTCGCCCGCCCTGCTCGTCACAGTCATATACACCTAGGATGGCTTGAGAGTGAAGTTTTGGGTGAACTAACCCTTTAATATTTTTGTGGAAACCATGATGTATTTGTTTCAGGGTACTTTGATGAATAGAAAGTTCAAAAGAACTGCATTTATTTTGAAATGTATTCTTTTGTAACATTATAAAAGTCTTTACTGTCACTTTTAATCAATTAAATGCATCCTTGCTGAATAAAAGTATTAATTTTGCAAAGTTTTTGCGTTCCCCCACAAGCTCTTTGTGAGGGAAACACCAATCTTTTCCGAGTTAATGCAAAGGTTTTACGAGGGAACTCAAAGTTCCTCAGGGAACGCAAAGGTTCTTGGGGGAATGTGAAATGTTTTTCCCTCCCATCTCATATTTTTTCCATCATCATGTCCCTTTAGGGCATCTCCAAGCAGCTCTTTTCCAAAAAATAAAAATGCACGTTAATTAATAAAGTCATGCTCCAAAACGCACTATTAAATTTTCATAAGACCAGGAACAGCAGGCAATAGTATCAAATTTGCTTTCATGTCAACTTTAATTCGCAATGAAAAAAGTGGGTCTGATTGGGACAACATAAAGAATAGTTTGTCCTGATTTCCTTGCAACAATGCTTCCCTTGCTAATTTACACACACAAAAAAAAGTGTCAAAACGAGCCACTGAATGATTAATTTCCTAATTACACACACATTATTCTTCTGAGCTGTTCTCTTATTAGTTCTTATTAACAGTTCATTTATATTTTCCCTGTTTGGTAATTTGTCACAATGACCAAAATAGAAGATGCAGTTGTGCTTTGGAAGTGTTGGTGTGATGACTCACACTGGAGGCGTGCAGTGTGCATTTGTGTTTTAGTTCTGTGTGTTTGATTTGACTGTTAAACAGATTTGTTTTTTCTGAGGTCACAAGAGCTCAAAGGAGGCACGAAGTGTGAAAAAAATATAAAAGCAATTTTGACAACACTGTGATTGCAAGACGTCCGATTAGTCTGTCACCCAACAGATCTGAAGTGGCTTTAAATGCGGCATGCTTTTCCATAATCGGACTACAAAATGAAATCCTGCCATTTGACACGTGGAGGGGAATCAGACCCCATGGGATGCGGAGGGATGCAAGCTTTGAATTGCAGCATGGTTGTGTGTGTGTGTGCCTGTCTGTGTAGGAGTATATGGCTGTGGCTCATATTTCCAGGAGCTTTAGATTTGTCAGCAGACAGGCCTGACTCTTCCTTGAGGTCGCTCTGAATTAAATATGAGGAGTCTTGTGGAAAAGTTTCTGCAGGACAAGCAGTTGTCAGGAGGTGTCTCGGCTGGTAACTTTAAATCCACTTTTACCTGTTTGACTTTAATTGATTCTGTTTGTGACAGTTGCAGGAAAGTTGAAAATGTTCGACTGAGTGTAAAAGGTGGCATATAAAGTACACTAATTTGAAAATTACTGGGCCATTCTGTGAAGCAAGGAAGTTTGCATTTTCAGACACATCGGATATATTCAGAGCAGAATATTACTGTACTGTGCAGTTCATACAATTTATAAACTAAGTGTAAATAGCGATTAGATGCTATTTACACTAAATAGCACCAAAAAGTATTTTCTTTACACTAAATGTAATTATAAAATATATCATAAATAAATGGGACATTACTTGTCCCTATCCCTAAAGCCCTTTCACCTAGCAGATAAATATGTAACTCCCACTATTTAATACCCATTAGGCACTTTATTTCCACATTTCAGATATTTTCTTGGTTTTTATTTAAAATAAACTCTTCTTTGAACTAATATATGATGGGAAAAGGGAGAAGAATGTCTTTGGAAAAGGGCTAATTTGAACTCGTCCGAAAAGTCGAAGGCTGATCCACTTGCCTTACTCTTCAAGGCACTGCTCTTGTTATCAGACAGGTTTCTTTTGTAATTTTGGTTGGTGTTCTCACGCAGTGAAAAATACATCAAGGAGCAAAGAGGACACTGACAACGTGTGGACAGACATAGTTTCATATTTAAAATATTGTAATTTTTTAAAGAAGTTTAAACAATAAATAGCGTATAGTGTCTCTTTAATGTGTCGTGACAGATCGCTGTAGCTCCTTCAAGCGGCTCGTGAATCAACATCTCTTCATACTAGTTCATTTATAGCATCAAATAAACATGAATGAACATCAGAAGGAATGTTGTTTCAAGCGCAGAAAGACGTGAGTACACACAAGTTTGAAGTTCACCAACATTAATCTACTGACAAAATGGCGGATTCTGGGTTATGATTGGTCAGATCGCCTGTCAATCAAACTGTTTGCGAATTGCAACTTGGTGTAAATAGACACTGTTTTTGACACTCTGTGGTATACATTACCATTCAAAAGCATTTGTTTCTGTTTTTGAAAGAAATGAGCACTTTTATTCTGCAAGGATGAACTGTTCACTGCAATACTCTTGGGGAACCAAAAAATGGTTCTTCAATGGCATCACCTTTTATTTTAAAGAGTATTAAAGTGTGCAACCCAAGACATGTAGTGAGTGTTGCTTAAATTAGTCAGTTATTCTTGATTTTAGTTTTCTAAATTAAGTTAGTCTTAATATGTTTTAGTAAATCTGTATATATTTCAAAACAATGTGTTGAAGTGAAAGTGAGTGTAATAACTCTTGAAGAGTAGTACAGTAAACTTTATTATGACCTGTTGTGTTGAAGAGTTAATGAACTCATTGGGGAATCGACAACTACTACTACTGCTCAACTCTTGCATGGTGAGCAGGCAAGACTTTCTCCTTCCTTTCCTGCCTTTGTGCTGTGAGCCGATATCGACTCTCAGGTTCCCTGTGGTGTGCGGCGCTCCTCAGGGTTCAGTCGTTCTGGATCTCCTCATGTGCTCTCGCTCTCTGCTAATGAACTCCCATGACATAGAAATATACAACAAAATAACAGCTGAGGGAGGAAGAACATTGTCTCCATCTTAATATAGAGAACCATTGGCTAGCAGGTTTAGCATTTGGAACAGCACAGTCTCTTCAGAATAATCTGTATTGGCATTGTTTGTCTTCACAAAAATACTCGCATACAATTAGCAAGCGTTCAAATCTAGCTGGGCTGCAGAGGTTAACTGGTGAACAGGATGAGCCGGCTGGATTTATGAACACAGGTAGGCGGAGCCTAAGGATTTGGAACTATATAAATAGTAGTTCTAATCAAGGGAAAGCTATTAGCACTAAGATGAGGTGAATAAGAGCCCCATGAAAAGGAGATTGACCATTCTGACCCACAGACATGGTATAGTAAGGGATTAGGGTCAGCTTTCCTCTACGACACAACCTAAGTATGGTAATGTGATGCTATGTGGTGCTAATGTGGTCTGTGTACACTATTAGTGAATAATGAGTTTAGCTTAAGCTTTAGTGTTCATTTATACTATTTTTGGTGTCTGAGAGATTTGTCTGTGATAATATGACCATGAGCTGTAGGAAATGTGTAATTGTGTACATTGAGATCCTATAAAACAATTGTTTTATATTGATATTTTGGGAGAATAGTGTTTTTGAGAAGCTTTTGAGTGTCACAACTATTTTCTTCAAATACTTCTCTTTGAGATGGCGCATATCAAGCAAAGTATCGTGGCAAATCATATTAAATCGTGGTATTGGTCATATTGAAGTCACCGTAATATCAAAACTGAGCATTCTTATTTTTTAAGGAATATGTTAGTATTTATTATAAATTATTTATTTGTGTACAACATTTTTATTTTATTTTATATGTGCCCACAAAATCTTTAATCAAAGTAACTTCTCTCTCTTACAGTGACATCTCTTCTCTGATGATGTGTTTACTGGTGAGGGCGGGGCAACCTGTCACTCACATGAGATTGACCAATAGCAAATCACAACCATCTAATCAATTCATTATGGACAAAAAGCCGTTTTACTCAGATAAACGTCACAATAGGCAAGAAAAGACTCAGTTTCATTTCCCATGATTCTCTGCATGACGGCATAAGAATGAAAGTACCAATAAGCAAAAGAATAAAATAACAACAACAATATCATTAGCACTTGAACTACTGCTAAAACAGCTTCATGTCTTTTTTGGTATATGAAAAATAGAGAAAAATATTATATGAATATTAATATAATATATTCCTTTTTTAATGTAATATATAATATACAGTATATTATAAATTATGAATTAATATATATTAAATTAGTATGCATTTGTTTTCTACAGAAATTGTTTGAACCCAGATCACTTTGTATTTACGAATTCCAAACTAGCAAATCCTTGAACTTCACGGCAGCAAAAGTGTCCGTCTGGTCCCGGGGCCCATTTACGCGACACCGTTTTCAACTAAAAATGGAAAAATTTTGACAACAGCGTTTTGGGGGCCTAAAAACTTTTGAAAATGGGTTTCAAAGGGCAAGTTTTTGAAAACAATGCCATTATTGGGTTCATGTAAACTATGAATTTGTGAAAAAGGTGACTTCATGCACAAGCGTGTTCAGTCTATAGGAGTGTAGTGTTTCATTACAAAGTGACCACCAACTACTGGCCTGTTGTGAATAATGCTGCGTTTTTAGCCGTTTAGTCCTGATTCATGTGAACGAGATCATTTTGACAGCGTTGTTGTCTGTACGCAAAAAACGCAAAGGAAAAACCTTTCCATCATTGTCATGTAAATCAGAGCTCCAAAGGACCAACCATGGCCAAACAGACAAATCTGCCGTCATGCTGGTGTCACAGCAGGATGTTTATTCTTCATTTATTGCCCGTGGTGATTCCAAAGAGTCTGGTGATGGTGCATGGGTTGAAAATATGCACTACTAGTCAAAAAGGGTGGATTAATATTATTAATACTATTAATATTTTGTTTGCATTTTAGAATAATAGTTTTCATGACGTATTACTATGATATAACAATAAATAGCAGAATAGAAATTATGTGTTGACCAAAAAAATGTTAAGGAAATTATCATTTTATATTTGAGCTTCTTTTTCTTTGTATATTTTTGAGCTTTGCGCAGTATTTCACCATTTTGAGTTTTAAGATCATGAGAAACAAAATGAACTTTTAGCATATTCCTGCTGGTAAACCCATTTAACCTTGTTGTACTTTCACTAAGTATTTCTAATCAGTGTTTACAGTACAAATAGGGAAGTCACCAGGACAAACTCTTAATTCATCCAATTATCTGAATAAGACGACTGAACAAGAGCTGGTTTGAATCTAAATGGTCTCAAAGCCTAAGTGAATGTATTTATATGTTGGGAAAAAAACCTTGTGACTTACACCAGAATTTATCAATCACAACACTCTGTTATGGCAATATTGCACTTAAATTGCTCTTTGACGCATGCACAACATAGACGTGTTTTCAAAATAATCACCCATAAACGCTCATGTTTGCACTAACAACCGATTGCGGTGACTGTAGCAACCAACTGACAGAACTTTTTAAATGATATTAAATATTCTGTTATGATGCAGAAAAACAAAGCAAACGCATAACATACCCGAAATGCTCAATTCAAAATGGATGTTTATGTATCATGTATGCTTGTGATTGTGTATTAGAGCTGTACGATTCATTTTTGAAAGAGTGAGATCTCAATTCAAACAAGAAGTGATAAGTCATTTATGAAGAGATAAGTCATAATCCTATAAGCCCAATTCCTGTTTTTTACTTTAAAAATGGCCATAATGATATTAAAAATATTACATTTGAAAGTATCTTCAGAACTTCATCCTGAATGTGTGTAGGTTTCTGACGTCGTCACCACCGTGAGTTTGTTTAGGCTGTTGTTTAGGTCTTATCCGAAATCGCATACTTCCCTATAGGTGAAAACAGTACGTGACAAAAGAAGCATGTCTGAATTCACAGAACTCATAAAAGAGTAGGAAAAAAGTACCCGTATGACCTACTACTTCCGTCAAGATTCTGAAGTGTGCATCTGATACAACACTTTACTATCCTATGAGGCCACGGGAGAGGATTTATGAATGGCAGTGAAGCGGAGTAACTGATGCTGGTATGTCACGTGACCGTAACAACATGACAAATGTAGTACGTGTGGATGACATTCATACTATATAGAACATACTTTTTTAGCGATCGTGAAGTAATTATTCAAAATAATACCTACTCAAGATGCGATTTCAGACGCAGCCTCGGTGTATCAATAATAATAAAAAAAAAATCTATATAAATAATCAAACAATCAAAAGCAAATTACATTTATTATTTAAAGAACACAAATTTCTCTTAAAATAAAACTCTTAGAGTCGCACTAGCTGTTCATAAGGTCAGATTAATTTTTGTGTCTTTTAGGCCTACCATTGTAGCTTGGTTTCACTTGTAATTCAGCTATGATTTACAATTGTCTATTTATTTGTAGATTCACTAAAAGTCCATGTAAACTAAAAACATCAGTGTTTTGCCAGATAAGGACAGATAGATATGGGTGATCATAAAACATTCACCACAGGATTATACATTTTATATATAATTTGTTTAAACAGTAGATTACTGTTTGTATGTAAGAACTGTTTAATAACCTTCTGTTAGTGCTATTAACCAATTCAGCAAACACACACAATTTCATCCAATAAAAAATTAAAATTGCCAGTAGGTGGTGGCAAGTCACTGTCATAATGAGTGAGTCATTCATTCAACCGATTCATTCAAATGTCTGATCCATTCAGGAATAAATGAGACTGTCTTTATGAATGAGTCATTGAATCAATGACTCACTCGATTTGTTATAAAAACTGCATTCTAACAGCATTCTAACTAGTTGTTGCCCTGCGCCATGTTCGTCACTAAGCAATTGTAAGATGACGTACATGTCTGAGCCAGGGCGGATGCGTTAATCATTTCATTGTGTCATTATTTCCATAATTAATCACACAAAATTAAAAATCGACAGCCCTAATTGCCCTAATACACATTTATGATATATACAACATTGCACCACGTCTTACTGCCATTTTCTTACAGTTCTTCCAACACTGATTGGCTAATGCAGTTGTCAGAAAGAAGCTCCTCTCACCAATGACAATCTATCCCAGCTATCCCTGTTTTATCAAAATAGAGTAAATCGCCATTTGAAAGTAACTTGATGTTTCAAATAAAGATTACGTCAATTACATCATAGCACCAGTAGTTGGCGATAAGTCACTGTTAAAAAAATTATTTGTCATTGAATTATTCATTCGAGATTCGTTTAAAAACTCTATACTAAACTATATACTATTATTAAGTTTTAAGAATAATATTAAAATATTTATTGATAAATTTATTGTATTTTTTCTTTATTTGGATACATGTACATTTTGAATGTGCATGAGGGCCTATAGTTTAATGTTAACATTTACATTTATCTTTGTTTCCTTACTTTTTGTGCATCTGCAGCAATACAACATTACAGTAACATCACAAACTTGCATTTTTATATGCTTTTATGCATACAAACACAGATGTTTGCTTTCTGATTCATGTGCTGAAACTGAAGACAGAGGGATTTTCAGTTCAGGTTCTTTGAGAAGCGCCGCACTGCTGAAACCTTTTGGAAGAGAAAAAAACATGTCCTCTAAAAGTGCTGCATCATTTTTTGGAGTGCTACACACTGTCGTTTTAGTTCTCTGGTTTTGCTGGCAGCTCCAGCCACTGAGCCTCTGACTGCAATATCAACACCGCTCCCGCCGGGGAGCCATCGCTGCAGTGCGTGTGTGTGTGATTTCATTCTCAGGAGTGTGTCAGTTCTCCTGTCTCAACTAATTTTGCTTCCCTGTGTCTCATCTGTCTGCGGTGACAGTGCTGGTTTTCATGCTGCTGTCCTGGTTTACCTTTCACCTGCATGGAACACAACTAATTGGCTTTCCTTCATTTAGCATGCTTCCACAACCATATATTGTAAAGTCACCATGAAATCAAAATAGACAATTCTAGGCAATTTTATGGAATATTTCAGTATTTAATTCATGTGACCTCATAATCTTCAATCAAAATAACTGCCCCTCCCACCTCTTCACTGATGACTTGTTTACTGGCAAGAGGGCGGGGCAACCTGTCACTCACATAAGACCCACCAATAGCAAACCACAACCATCCAATCAATTCCCCATGGACAAAATCAGGTCTTCATGCCGATTTTAATTATGAACTGTAATATCTGCTCCTAGAAGAGTAGAGAACTTATATATGTGAGATAAGAATCTGGTTTACTCGAATGTGCAAAACTGTACATCTCTTCACCTTGATGTTTTGAAAATCTGATATAAACTTCTTTTCAGGATAGTTTTGGTATGCCAGGACAAGCTTTCCATCAACATATTGCTTTGTTTTTTTTACTCCAGATATATTTTTTGCTTATTAATTCATTGTTATATGCATTACTAATGTTTAACACAACTTTATTTAAATTCGAAGTATTTCTGTGCCATTACATAACATTTGCAGACCGGTTTGCTAGACGAACAGATAGTCCTGCCCCAAACTCACAAAATTGGTTGCGCCAACATTCAGGCTTATTGGCATGCTCAAAAATAGCTTTTTTTGGTTTGATAATGCCACAATTGTTACTGAGAAATTGAGCTAGGATAAGAGAAAGTATTTTAACATGGAACAAATTGCACACTTCACCTTTATACAACCGCAGAGGGAGTGGCGTGCCTATTATGTGTCACTAGGGGGATAAAATAAGCCGTTTCTAAAGCAGTCAAGCAAGACCAAAGATAAATCAACACTCAAAGTAATTACCTTGTTCTTTTTGGCCAATTCCACAGAGCTGTGCCGTTCAATGAAAGCCCAGATACCTGCTACATGCTCTTTAAAAACAAGCCAATTAAGGTACAAGTAAGCTAAGGTGACCAGATTTCTGAAATGGAAACCGGGACATTTACTAGTTATGTGGTCAAAATATAATTGAAGTCTCACTTTTTATTGTCTTTAAATTCAAAAATGGGGACAGTATATTTTTTGGATGTCTTTATTTTTTAATTGTTGTGAATTCTATATATTATTATTATTATAATTAATAATCAAGATGTCTGCGGGTCAAAATGACCCGGACTGGTTTTAACCCACTGTGAAAAATATTAAATTCTAACATTTGCAAATAGCAAATATTATACTATAACAATGTTATGACTTTCCAAAATAAACAAAGCTAGATTAATATGAGAATGAATGATAAACTGTAATTAACATATAATTCTTTTTTTGTCATATATTTTTATTTTTACAAACTGTGAATAGATTGTACGTGTGTATGGTAATCACAACTTTTTATTTTTAATTTTTCTAAAGTTATTTTATGTCTGAGGCTTTGTTGGTCTTACTTTTTGCAGTGTACAGTATTTGTGGGCTGTGAAATGGGGAAGTTTCTGGAGACAAGACACTAAAAACTAGGACTGTCCCTGGAAAACGGGGACATCTGGTCACCCTAAACTGAGCTCATTCACAATCGATAGACTGCATACTGTATTTGCTGTGTATAGCCAGTCTTGGCTGTTTAGAGACAGTTTACTTTGCTTTCCGGTTTTAAACACCATCATGTAGGCTACTTAAGGCTCAAATATTTAAAGTCATGGAGCTGTTTGCTTAGTCAGCTTGCTTAATGTAATTTCTGCAAACACTCCTATCTTGGATGAAAAGTATATTTCATCACATGCCCTATTAGGACAGTAATTTTTCTTAGATGCTAAATCTTAGATGCCAGAATGCAAAATTTCTCGTGCCAATACCGATAACTGATTATTCAGAATGATATCTGCCGATACCGTGAATTTGATTTTTTAAAGAAAAAAAAATCTAACTAATGCTGTAAACTATACAGGGAACCCCCATTTGGTACATTACTAGGTTAAAATTAACAACAGAACTATTATATTCTGCTAGTTATTTTCATACATAATAATTACAAATAAAAACTGATGTTGTTTAACTCAGTGTAATTCAGTTGCACATGAACACGTCTTCATGGCAATTTTTTATTTGAATTCAGAATTTAAATGTAAATAAGCTCATCTTTAGAGTTTCTTTTATAGTTAACTAACAAACATTATATAACTTTCCCGATATAAATACGCTACTGTTGACAAGCTGTTTTATTGATGTCTTTCCACGGTTGAAACACTGATTAAGCAACTACATGAGAAATGATAAATTTTGGTAAGTTGTACTCTTTCTTTCAACAAACTTTTGATGTTCATGCATGTTTTTCGTGCTATAATGTGTATTAAAGTGTAAGAAAAGACTACAGCGATCTGTCACGTCACATTTCAGATCATCAATGCTCCATTTATTGTTTGAATTGCATGATAAAATCGACGCAATTTTAAATTTGAGACATTGTTTCTTATAAAAACTAACAAGAGCACGATTATTGGATGGGCACGCAACAAATAGCCTAATGTTTGGAGTACTGGAAAACTATTGACCCTGGCTTGAACTACAGGCGAATCATCAAATAGAGGCTGCTTTAACGTCACTATTTTTAACTGTTAATGTGTTATTTTCGTGTTAATTTCAACAGATCCTAAATCAAACACGAGACATTTTCTTCACACACAGCATGAGCTGCAGTCTAACATGTTTTTCCGCCCCCTTTTGACTGACAGGAAAAAAAATGATTATTTGGGTCAATTCCTACTCAGAAAACTCATAAACAGTCACTTAATTTTGCCTTTTCTCTTAGTGGGTGGCAAAAAAAGTAAATCCCTTGGATGCTAGTGCCTGTAAATGCTAAAATTACCTCACATCCTCATGTAGCCTACAGCAGTTACTCTCAGAATAGCCCTATAAACATGTGTTCTGTATGTTGATTCATCACCGAAATCTCCATATCTAACAAGACTTCTTCAATAGCAGCCATCTGTTTACTGCAACATGTCTGCTAGCTTACATGTTTGAGAGCATGTGTGTTCATTCACCTTACAGAGCTTTTTGACTGTTGAGGAGGATACTTAAACATATGGCTTGTTAGCGCTGGACTGTAACCACAGTAAAGTCAGCTCTAGAATGCAGAATCCTTGATTTACCCTGGTTATAGCTTATATTTATTTCTGATGCTTAATTTAGCTTTAGCGAATAAGCTGTGCTGCAAATGTTTTCTATCTATCTATCTATCTATCTATCTATCTATCTATCTATCTATCTATCTATCTATCACATCTATTTATCTATCTATCTATCTATCTATCTATCTATCTATCTATCTATCTATCTATCACATCTATTTATCTATCTATCTATCTATCTATTACATCTATTTATCTATCTATCTATCTATCTATCACATCTATTTATCTATCTATCTATCTATCTATCTATCTATCTATCTATCTATCTATCTATCTATCGACCACATCTATCTATCTATCTATCTATCTATCTATCTATCTATCTATCTATCTATCTATCTATCTATCTATCTATCTATCTATCGACCACATCTATCTATCTATCTATCTATCTATCTATCTATCTATCTATCTATCTATCTATCTATCTATCTATCTATCGACCACATCTATCTATCTATCTATCTATCTATCTATCTATCTATCTATCTATCTATCTATCTATCTATCTTTTGACCACATCTATCTATCTATCTATCTATCTATCTATCTATCTATCTATCTATCTATCTATCTATCTATCTATCGACCACATCTATCTATCTATCTATCTATCTATCTATCTATCTATCTATCTATCTATCTATCTATCTATCTATCTATATTTTGACCACATCTATCTATCTATCTATCTATCTATCTATCTATCTATCTATCTATCTATCTATCTATCTATCTATCTATCTATCTATCTATCTATCTATCCATCGACCACATCTATCTATCTATCTATCTATCTATCTATCTATCTATCTATCTATCTATCTATCTATCTATCTATCTATCTATCTATCTATCTATCTATCTATCTATCTATCCATCGACCACATCTATCTATCTATCTATCTATCTATCTATCTATCTATCTATCTATCTATCCATCGACCACATCTATCTATCTATCTATCTATCTATCTATCTATCTATCTATCTATCTATCTATCTATCTATCTATCTATCTATCCATCGACCACATCTATCTATCCATCGACCACATCTATCTATCTATCTATCTATCTATCTATCTATCTATCTATCTATCTATCTATCTATCTATCTATCTATCTATCTATCTATCTATCTATCTATCTATCTATCTATCCATCGACCACATCTATCTATCTATCTATCTATCTATCTATCTATCTATCTATCTATCTATCGACCACATCTATCTATCTATCTATCTATCTATCTATCTATCTATCTATCTATCTATCTATCTATCTATCTATCTATCTATCCATCGACCACATCTATCTATCTATCTATCTATCTATCTATCTATCTATCTATCTATCTATCTATCTATCTATCACATCTATCTATCCATCCATCCATGTATGTATGTATGTATGTATGTATGTATGTATGTATGTATGTATGTATGTATGTATGTATGTATGTATGTATGTATGTATGTATGTATGTATGTATGTATGTATGTATGTATGTATGTATGTATGTATGTATGTATGTATGTATGTATGTATCTATCTATCTATCTATCTATCTATCTATCTATCTATCTATCTATCTATCTATCTATCTATCTATCTATCTATCTATCTATCTATCTATCTATCTATCTATCTATCTATCTATCTATCTATCTAGCTAGCTAGCTAGCTAGCTAGCTAGCTAGCTAGCTCTGGTTTCCCTAAAATATTTTTTTCCATTTAAACGTGCCCACATATTATTCACCACTCATTTTGTTTGCTTTGATTCAAGTGCTAGTTGCCTGCAGGGCTGTTAAAATACATTGTGTTTATGCTGAACCCATCTTACATGACACGCAGCTGACATGCTAATCACGCTCCAAATGCCCTGTAGATACAAGTAGCTCAAGTCCTTTTTGGCTACAGTCTAGTAAATGATTGCCAGTGACCTGAATCCTTCGGGGTCAGAAGCAAACCATTGTTTGCATTGCAAATATCTGATAGGCCTTATCCAGCTCCTGTTGATTTTTCCTCTTGTACGTCTCCATAATTATCCTTGTACCACCTGTGAGTAGCAACAGATGGATGGACTGGAGCGAAGGGGTGGGGAGAGGATTTGCTGTGAATGACCCTCTGTTGAACAGCTTCGTGTTTTGCTGGCTGTGATAAGATAGTTGAAACCTTTTTGATTTATTCACTGCATATACTTTGACCTTTAGCTGATTAGAGAAAGACTTTCACTTCCTTGTTCGCCATTTAATGACCGTTTCTCACCTCTCTGACACTGAATAATGTTAAATGTGACATTAAAGGAATAGTTCACCAAAAAATGAACGTTCTGTCATCATTTTCTCAACCTCATGTTGTTCCAGTCCCATTCTTTTGGCACTTTTTTTTGTCATTTTAAAGCTTGATTCGATTAAATTTTTCATTAAATGGAAAATATATAGATCAGGATATTCTTTAATGAATCTTTTGTGCTCCACAGACGAATGAAAGTCAGATGGGTTCGGAACGACATGATGGTGAGTAAATAACGTGTGCTCCTCATGTCAGCTTTAATTTACTGGCAGACGTGTGTTTGTTCAGCAGTCTTTAGTTTACAAAAGTTCATGTTTGCTGTTTGTTTGTCTTGTACTGATGATCTGGAAGCCAAGGTTGGGAGTACACCTGTGTTTTAACAGGTCCACCAAAAGAGAGAGAGACTTTGAAATGGTTTGTACTAAAGTACGGACTTTTACCTCAGAGGATATATTTGAGCTTTCGCATATAATGTGTAAACAGACCTTTAAACTGCTATATTTGTGAACAGGTTTCATTCATGACATTTGATTAATTCCATTTAAAATAGTATAGATGTGAGATAATGTAGGAAATTTTTCTAACTTTGTCAAGCATCACTATTACTATTACTTTTATACTTACGGTTACTAAATTGAATGAACCTCTAACCCAAACACAGTACGAAACTTTGCCATGAACGCATCAAGCAATGTATTGTTTTGCTTTTTCAAATTGATCTGACTCAGGTTTTTTTTTTAATCAGGCAAATGAAGAAAATTCCAGTGTCGACCCTGAGACAAGAAAGCATAGAGACTGCGGTCAGTAAGCCGAATAGCAACATAGCAAATGCAGAAAATCTCTCAGAACACCTTTGCAACCACAGAGCAACACCTCTGCAACCACCCACAACACCGTCTGGTATTGACTGAAAAAATACTCCATTGTTGGCCTTAAATTTTTTTCTTTGAATGTTTCTGAAATCCTGCTATGCTAAAACTGCGGTTTACTGCCAATACATACTGACCTCTGCAAGTAGAGATGCCAAAATTGCCTCAATAATTCATCTCTCACTGTGCTCGCAGCTGTTTACCCATCCATACCGGCAGCCCTCGCTGCTTCACAATCTTGGATTTGTAATGTCTGGTGAGCTGTATAAAGTAAACACGGTGCATTTCTTGGGCCTGGGGAATGGTTGGAGAACTCACAGCATCAACAACCTGACTTGCCTCTCAAAATAAAGCACATTTCTGATGCATTTATTCCAATTGTTTACTGGCATATGTGAATAAGTCGTGTGTGTATAGTTATACCATCTGTGTTATATTGAGTGCATTTAAATGCGTTATTTACTTCAATTGACCGTTCACAAAGACCCGCCCCCTTTAGTTACTGTTGCTATGTCCGAAAAGCCAGGCGCTCTCACGCCACACATCATGTTCTCACACAGTGAAAAATACATCCAAAGAGGACACTGACAACACGTCGACAAACAAGACAGAGCAGGTTACTTCTGATATGAAACAGTTTCATATTTAAAATATTGTAATTTTTTTAAAGAAGTTTAAACAATAAATAACGTATAGTGTCTCTTTAATGTGTCGTGACAGATCGCTGGAGCTCCTTCAAGCGGCTCGTGAATAATCATCTCTTCATACTAGTTCATTTATAGCATCAAATAAACATGAATGAACATCAGAAGGAATGTTGTTTCAAGCGTGGAAACACGTGAGGACATACAATTTATCAAGTTCAAGTTCACTAACGTTAATCTACTAACTCCCCTGACTGCTTTGTCAGATAAAATGAAGGATTCAGGGTTATGATTGGTCAGATCGCCTGTCAATCAAACTGCCGGTGAAGGGTCAATTACACCTAATATCCTATCAGTGGGTAAAGGTCACAAACCATTTAAAAATGAATTTTATTGCAGATATTTGATAGCATTGTTGAGCATGTAAATATACTCACTGCAATGCGCCTTGTTTTAAACCTCTGTTATATGACTTGACGTTCAATTAATATTATTTCACAACACCTAAATAATACAGTTACTGTAATTATTCAAAGCATCTGTTAATGCGACAGATTTCTTCAGGCATTATATCTGACTACTTAACAGCATGTTTCCCACTGATAAATCCAACACCACACACGTAGCTTCTTATGTAATCAACTTTTTCGAGCTTTATGGGATGTGACTGCTCACAGTGTGCTGGCAATAAACTTTCTAATGGCTTTCCTAACTAATTCTCTACTTAACTGAGAACAATAGCAACAACCCTAGAAAGTAAAGATAATCAGCTTTGGCTTAACAGCTTTCTTTGACTTTTACTTATGAGGAAATGGCAAAAACCTGGCAGTAATTGTGACAAATCAAATCATTGAGTCTTCCTTGTTTGTTGTGCATCAATTTTTTTTTACCTTTGATATTAACAAAAGTTGTATGATTATTGTAGTTGATTATTTCCATGTGTATATATCTATATCTATCTATATATATATATATATATATATATATATATATATATATATATATATATATATATATATATAGATAGATATATATATATATATATATATATATATATATATATATATATATATATTACATATTACTAGATATACAAGCTATATTATTTAGTAAATTTTATTTCTTTATCGTATTTTGTTAATTATTATTATTTACATTATTACATTAAATTAGGAATTGAGTCCCCTTTCATTTCTTTAATTTGGTCCTGTCTTATTTAATCCAGGGTACCTGAAGAGTTTGGACTGACATTGATGGAAACTACAAAGAACTGGTCAGGTGTCCATCTTCGCATTTAGCAGATGGCATGAAACACTGATGATTTTGGCAATGTAATGAAGCACAAGATGAAGGAAATGAATGCTGTTCAACTTGAAAACTTAACACCCTAAACATATACAGTACGCCCGTGTGGCCGTCTCTCAACAGCTGTTGAATTGCCACAGGATGCAACCGTCTCTCCCTGACAGTACGAGGATACACTAATGAATACAGCAAATAACACTGACTGACAAGTTCCTTCGTCACGTCATCTGCGTGTCCCCTCGTGTCCTGATTCAAGAGCTTTGAAGGGGGCGGGACTTCAAGTGACAGCCAAATACTGACAGCCAATCAGATGGAGGGGTGGAGATTCTTTACCCAGCAACAGCTAAGTGTCATTACCCATTGCTCGACAACTCTCAGGTGGCCGTGTCCATCCCTCAGGGTAAAGCACACTGTGGCATGTTTTCTTGTCCTCTTGATCTCTCAATTCATGACTCACAATGATTTTTATGAGTTGAGTGGAGGTAATGAATAGGCCTGAAGGTGAAGGGGCAACACAAGGTTGTTGGTTTGGTCTCTGAATCAAGAATTGAAAAGTTCTACAAGCATTGAGAGAAGCACTTCCCTCCAGGTTGCTTTTAATTAGTCTACGGAAAGTCAGTTTGGTTGCAAATAGGTTGAGTTGAGTTGCAAGCTGAAATATCTGTAAATAAAGCTTATTTCGTTTTTATTTTGATACTATTTTTAAATTTCAAATTTAATGTTTATTTAGTAGAAAAAACATACTAGAAACTTCAGATTATAAAAACACTGAAATCTGTGCTGTCCTGTAACCTTCTAATACAGTCTACTAAACGCTGAATCTTGCATGTTGTTTGTTACCACAGCTCTGGTTGTAGTTACTATCGATAGTCCCTTGATATACACTATTTTAAGTCAATCTAGCGTGTACACACTGTAGACAAACTGCAGTTGAGAGTATAAAACATTCAGCACAATTTTAAAATCCATATAGTACGCATATTAGACAGATCTCTGAAATACTTGATTCGTATTGGCCAGTTGTTGCATTCTGCGGTTAAAGATTTGCATAATATCTGCTAGAATGCAACCGATTTCCTATATACACTTCTGTTCAAAAGTCTGCGGTCAGTAAGATATTTTTTATCTTTTCTCAAAAAGTGACAGTAGACATTTATAGCCTAATAAGATTTGTATTTAAAATTAATTCTGTTTATTGGAACTTTCTAAACAATCGTGACAAAAATGCATCACAGTTTACAGCAACCGTTGTCACCATTTTCTGGATCATGGAGCTCTCCCTTCATTCACGTTGTAATTACCGTAATTTCGAGATGACAACTCATGACGTTCTACTCTGTTCACGTCCTCTGACTTGGAATCTGACTCAACACTACCAACGTCAAAATGAATCTGCAGTGGAGAGGTGGTACAGCGGTCACATGGTACAAGTGGGATTTTTCAGAAAATTCAGAGTTTAAAAGGACATCTAGTAATTACGGTAATTCTGATATGGCGTGGGTTAGTTCACCCAAAAATGAAAATTCTATCATTAATTACTCACCTTAATGGGGCTCCAAACCCAAGACTTTCGCTAATCTTTGGAACACAAATGAAACAGTTACGGTTTTAAAAAGTTCATGAAGAGAACAGAAAACCAATCCATATCAATTGAATCTAAAAGTTCTGAAGACACTCGATCGCTTTATATGATGAACAGTTTGAATATATTCATATATAAACACTGATCAACACACATCAGTTGTGGTAAACTGAAGCTCAAGGATGTTTCATGTGAGAACCAGTGAGGTTCATTCTCATGTTACGCAGCACGTTTGAGCTTCAGCAAGGGGTTTTTTATTGCGCGTCAAGCAGGTTCGGCTGAGCTTTTATTTATGTTCGCTGATCAATATTTATATGTGAACAAAAGCCTAAATTCAATCTGTTCATCATATAAAGTGATCATGTCTCCAGAACATTTAAACTAAACCACTCGATTCATATTGAATAATTTACCATCTTGTTATGAACTTTTTGAAGCATCAAAGTGGTAGTTATGTAGCTGTCTATGGAGGGATATTCATCAAAAATATCTTAATTTGTGTTTCGATGATGGTCTTACAGGTTTGGAACGGCATGAGGGTGAGAAATTAATGACAGAATTTTCATTTTTGGGTGAACTAACCTTTTAAAATTAACCTTCACCATCACAAGAAAAAAATATGTTAAAAATAAAAATATATATATATATTTTTTTAAATATAATAAAATAGAAAACAGTACATTTAAATTGTAATAATATTAAAATTTTTGATCAAATAAATGTAGCCTTGATGAGCATACGAGACTTAATCTTAGCGACCCAAAACTTTTTAATGGTAGTGTGGCTGTTTTTTTTTTTAACACATTTTTCAACTCGAAACAATATTTCATGCCCATTATTTTTTTGGCAAATAGCCATGTATTAATTGTTATAACTTACATTCACGAAACCCGATACATGACCCCTTTGTTTTGCTTCATGACTGAAAAGGATCCCTTACATAACATGCATCCAGCTATTAGAGGGCTGGAATATATAAGGCCGCTTCTTTTATTGGCGCTTGTGTTGAGAGTGTACACAGGCTGAGCTCTTAAGTACCGAGTCCCAGCCCGGCGGAATGAATAGAAGCTAAACAGACTCTATTAGCCGTGGGTGTGTTAGCCAGGCACCTCTCCCTCTAGTCCAACAAAAACGCTGTGCGCTAGCCCTGTGCTCCGGTTATTATTAGGCGCAGCAGGCATTTCTCTCAACAGGAAGTGGCTGCTGGTGCTTCCTATAAATGCTTGGGTGAAGTTAAACAGACACTGCTTATTTCTGAGCTCCATGTTTATGTAAGGAGTGCAGGTGCTGGATCAAATACGCACAGATGGTCTGTTTATGTTGTGTCTTGACAGACACAAAGCGTCAGGTTGGGTGCGTTCCTCAAGTGTGTATTGGTCAGGGATGTGGTATGTCAAGTCAACTCACCTTTATTTATACAGCACTTTATTGTTTCAAAGCAGCTTTACAGTGATAAACAAGAAAATAATGTTAAGAGACTTCAATTTTTCAGTAAAGCAGCTCTAAAAAGATAACAGTAAACAGTCAAGTATGTCTGTCCAGTGTGACATTTTTAGATTAGTAAGAGTTGAATTTAGTGAGACAGATGTGAAACAGGAACTATAAGGTCCACATATAGTGACCAGGGGTAAATGAGAGATGACAGTGACCCTCTCTGGGAGATAAACATGTGCTTTTGATGTCCTGAGGTGGATTGGTCATCTGTTCCTCTCAGTCCACTGAAACTCACACAGCAGAAATGATCTTCAAAGACATAGAGGTGCTTTTAAAGGGATAGTTCAGCCAAAAATGAAAAATTCTGTCATCATGTGCTCACTCTCATGTCATTACAAACCTTTCTTGCTTCTTTAGAACACCAAAAGAGATGTTTAGCAGAATGTCCAAGCTGCTCTCTTCCATATAATGAGCGAATAGGCTTTCATGTTAAAAACAGAATATAAAAGCACCATAAAAGGTTCAAAAGAGGACAACCTTTGTGCTATCTCGAGGTTTCTGAAATCATTTGATAGCTTTGAGTAATAGACTGAATTTTTGTCATTACTCACTGAAATCTTGCCTTGAAAATCTTGTTTAACAGCTATAGTCACATTCACTGTTATTGTACACTATTTCAAAAGTTTGGGGTTATTTTTAAAAAAAAGAAAAGACTTATTCAACAAAGATGCATTGAATTGATCAAAAGTGACACTGGTGACGTTTATTCCTCTATTCACCAAAGAATCATGAAAAAATGCATCATGGTTTCCACAAAATATGAAGCAATACAATAATGATATTCAGAAAATAATAATAATGGATCATTCTTAAACATCAAATGATCATATTAATGATTTCTGAAGGAACATGTGACTGAAGACTGGAGTAATGATGCTAAAATACAACTTTGATCACAGGAATAAATTACATTTTAAAATATGTATTTACAATATTTAAAAACAGCTCTTTAAATTGTAATAATATTTCACAATATTACTGTTTTTACTGTATATCGGATCAAATAAATGCAGTCTTGATGAACGTAAGAGACTTTTTAAATATATAATGTAGTGCATCTGCTTTCATATCAACACTTCCTTCTTATATCTCTCGTCCTCTCTTCAGCTTTCCTCTCTTCACCTTCAGTGCTTTAAAAATAAACAGTCTTTCTTGTTTTTTAGATGTAGCATGACATCTTGGCAAACCAAGCGGATAGTTTTTAGTTATTCCTGTGTTTCTGTTTGTGCAGCTGCGATGGACACATGTGACGTCACTTGTCTGAGCGAGAAAGGCGCAGGGCCGCTCCAAGAACAAATGCTGATTAATGTGGATTAAACAACATCTGACATTAAAATACACCAGCTGAAAGACGAGCCAGACGAGGTGATGAAACACCCTTCATTGTATCTGTCGTGGCAAGCAAGACGCAGAGATTCAGGTGCTTTTACATTGTGCATCATTGTTCACAATTAAGTGCAGTGAAACAAAAAGCAGAGAACTAAATAAAACAACACAAATAAAAAACAAAAATTATAATTATAGCAAATAAGATGCAAAACAAAAGCAATGCATATGTGTGTCAAAAAATGCAAAATTATACCTGCAAGTGATTTGAATGAATATGAAATTTTACATAGTAAATGTAAATTAGAGGCATTCCCTAAGTGAGTGCAGCATTATTTCCACGTAGCTTATTTGTGTTTCACTATAATTGTGTGTTTAAAAACTGTATTTAAAACTTGAACTATTTCGGTTTGACTTTAACCTCAAAATTAAGTTACTTGCATATTACATCTGCAACCTCGTTACAAAGGTAAACCAACAACTGCAATGGCTGATCATTTACTCTAGTTACCAAAAGACAAACTGCAAAACTTTTACATTGGTTTGTGAAAGTGTTTGCATATTTGTTTTAATGTTAGATATTTAGGTCAAATTATTGTCTAGATTGTGGGTTGGGTAACATCGTATGAGATTGAGACTGATTAAAACATAAACCAGGCCAACTCTCTCCTCTCTTCTTCATTTGACAGTCTAAACGCAAACCACATCTCTGTGATTTCCATTCAAGTTCTTGCCCTGTAGGTGACGACTGTGCATGTCTAATCCTCTCCTCTTTATCCTGATTGTTATTTTGGCCCAATGACTGAGTATGTCTGCATTGTCTAGTATCTCTGCACTATTATCTTCCATCAGCCGTAATGGGAGCCGCAGAGGAATTTCTTATGCACAAAGACTCATTTCCAGGGCCGTGGCTCTTAACAAGGCGCACATTTGAACCAGTTTCCCATTCAATCAGCCATGATCAAAGACAAAAGCAGCCCAACACGCTGCCCTCACATTATAATTACAGTAGGACACAAATGAGTCCAATACTTTTAATGATGGACGAGATTTAATTGATTTATTGGCAGGAGCAGTTTAGAGTTTACGCAGGGGAATCTTGACACAAGATAAGGATTTTTTTTGTCCCATACACTGATTATTGCTAAGTGTGTCTTGTCTCCCACTTGGACTTTTATGTTTAGTTTGCATTTTGCCCTGTTCTGTTCCAGTTTCTAGTTTTGTAGTTTTTTTTTTGTTCCCTTCATTTCTCCCTGATCATTTGCACCTGTGTCCAGTATTGTTATCCCCTGTGTATTTAAGCCCAAGTGTTTATGTTAGTTGGTCAGTTGTTCTGTAACAAGGGAGGGCAAGGAAGGGAGGCAGAGGTGTGGAATTAAGTGCAGGCGTAAGCTTATTAAACAAAACAAAAAGGGAACTTGAGGAGACCATTGGACTTGGGACCATCGGACTTAGAAGTGCCAGTCTTGGGATCACCGGAATTGGAAGTGCTGAGACCACCAGACTTAGGACCACCGGGCTTGGGAAGAGTTGTAGTGGGGATGAGGAAACACGAACAGAGCAGGGCAAAATGGAAACTAAACAAAAAAGTCCAAATGGGAGCATGACAAAGTGTGTCTAATATTTTTTAACTATTTTTTTTAATTGCGTTCATGCAGGACGATGAAGTGAGCAGACTCTTTTGACTTGTACCAGAGAGCAACCACCTAGTAACCACCCAGAACACCCTAGCAACCAAATAGCAAAGTGGTAAAACCATTCTGGACACCTTACCATCAGCATTGCATTTTTTGTTTATTTTTTATAGAAAATGCACCAGCTTTATTAAGCTGTTCTCTTAAATGGACCCTAGACTGACATTTACTTCTTCTACATTTATCTTTCTCCCTTAATCTCGGGCCCTCCCTCTTTTCATCTCCAGTTCCGCCTCTATCAGTAATCTTACTTTCTCAGAAGCTTCTCTTTTCACAAACATAAGAGAGGGAAAAAATCAATTTGAGCAGCTTCCGGACTCCATTAATAAATGACGGAAGTGCAGTGCCTGTAAAGCCTGGATTTTAGTTTGACCTCTACATCTGATGCATTATGCATCATGCTGTTTAAATGATCCCACACTTCTAGATTTGACGATAATGCCAGTGTACAACCTAGATTTGCATTTCTGTGTAAATCAAATACGGCTTTGTTTTTTCTTTCGGCTGTAATGAAAATCAACAAAATGTGACGCTGACTTTGCAGTGCGTTTAAGATGAAATGTGTCTTTTCTGTTTTCATACAGGTTTCCTAAACACCCCCTCATCTGAAATCGGCCAGTCAAACCGATAGTCTCACGATTGTTTGAGAAAATGTGGCTGCGTCGCTCTGGTCTGCAACAAGTAAGCACACACATCTTATTTAATGATGCATGCGTAGTTAAATAGATACAAGAAAGAATAGGCCAATCACAATTCAGAATGCAACTATTACAATTACATCATTGCGGTTGGTTACATTTTGAATGCTGAACATTCTAAGAATGTATGCAAATCAGTGGAAGATATTCAAGCTTGAATTGTAAAGTCTCTTATGTTTACCAAAGCTGTATTTATTTGATTAAAATACAGTGAAAACTGTAATATTGTGAAATAGTATTACAATATAAAATCTTTTAAAATATAATTTATCCCTGTGATACAAAGCTGAATTTTCAGCACCATCATTACTTCAGTGTCTCATGATCCTTCAGAAATCATTCAATCATATCCTCAAAAAACTCATTATTATTATCAACGCTGAAAACATTTGTGCTGCTTATGATTTTTGTGGAATCCCTGATGACGTTTTTTTAGAATTCTTTGAAAGGTTACCAGCTGCATTTATTTGAAACAATTTCAGAAGTATACTGAGGGTTTGAAGTTTAGAACAAACCCTAACCAGAATGTGTGAGGCATATCATTACACTGGATCACAGCAATCATTGATCAACCGTTCAGTTCACAGCGATAACCGTGTATTGCAAGTGTAGATGAGGTTTAACATTACCACCAGACTGTATTTGGCCAGGCAGTTTGTAAAGAACAGATGTGGACCCCGGAGGCAATGTTTACTGAACTAAGGATTAAAAAAGAGATTTGATGACATGCTTTATTGGATTATGATTTTCTCACGACTCAAGCTTTTAATGATCCCAGAGCACCAGCAGCAGCATCATCATCATCATCATCATCCATTATCCAGAGATGCGCGGGTGTTGTTAATTCGTCATGGAGTCTATGTTCTATAAATAGCCGTCATATTGCGTAATACGCGTGTCGGTGGCGAATCAATAGAGGATCTCCCGACAATCACTGGGGTTGTGTGTGTTGCATATGAAAAAGCTTTAAAGGCTGGCGTTGGCTGCACTGTTTTGGATGATATAATGGTGAGCACAGAATGTGGCATGCAAATGCCTTTGAGCTGTTCGTAGGATTCAGATATGCCGGTGTAAAAAAAAATTGAACTGCTGTGTGTTGTTTTATTCATCTGATAAACAAAGTTGTGAAAGAATGCTCTAGATGAACCCAATAAACCCAGTGTTGGAAAAAAAGCACTAATGCTCTGTTCCAAAACCTTGTGAGCTGCCCACAGAGGCAGCATTTTAATGCATCGTAGGCGAGCTAGAGATGCTATTCCTTAAGGTAGGCTGCCTCGTTTAGGGAAGATACATTGTTTTAGTGAAATTATATAGCAGTATCACACGTATTCTTTGCTGAGAAGGCAATCCCACAATGCAAAGCACTGAATATTAACATTGACAATTAATAGGGCCGTTCAGTCATCAGTCATGCTACAGAATAACTTTATAAGCTCCCCACCCCAAATAATCAATGTCACTAGGACATTAGTCAATACATAGACATTTATATTTGTGCTTAAATATGAATATATTCAAAATAACTTTAGAAACTTTTCTAACTTGTTTTTCTGTCTGCAAAGTCCTTGATAATGTCAGTAAAATCCAATATTTGGAGAATGTTTCTTTGTTTTGCCAAGGCCAGTTTTGTGAATGATTTGTTGAAATTTCCTGTTCACACAGCAGCTTTCAATATACCTTAGTCAGTGTAGCACCATATTTAATGATTGGCCTCTGTCGATCCTACAACCACTGAGACTGCTTGCTCAACATTTAAATAGTCTAGTTTAATGTTTGCTGTACGCTAGTCCTGAAGTGGGTGTTTCAGAGTTCCTCTGAAACCCTCCACCTCCTCCAGCTCCACCTGTCTAGATCTGCATGGGGATTTATGTATGTCTATTTATGCAGCAGCAGCAGATCCTACATGCTGTGTATCTAGAAAGTCCCTTTCAAGGAAAGTCTGTTCACCCAGCAGCCATATTTGCAATGCCTCTGGGCATCTATTTCAGGCATCTAAGACCAAAGGTGTGTTCCAATTTGTGTACTTGCGCACAATGATGTTGTTTAAGGACAATTAGTCCGTTCACACAGAAAATTCCAAAAAGAAAAAGTGAACTTTAAATACTCGGATGATGCATTAAATTAAAGTAAAAAACGAAAAGTGGAATGTTGGACTCCGACGTTCAATGGCAAAATAAACGTATAAAACTCACTAAATGAATGAGTACACACTGCATAAGTATATAGTGTATAAGTGCATAATGTATACATCATTTGGGACGCAACTCAAGTCTTATCTATTTGAATGGGGGAACCCTGAAATCTCAAAAACTGCTTGCCGAATTCACAATTAAACAACATATTTCAAATCAGCAACAAAATCTGACATGAATTGTCCCATGAATATTGTTTCTTATACTCAAATAGCATTTAAAAAGCTTATTTTTCAGGCTAGACCAGCCAACACGCATGTGCAGTGACGCAATGACTTTATCAATCAGCGATTGGCTCTTTTACTTAGAAGGCGGGACCTATTCTGCCATATTGCACGTTGTAGTTTCTCCCATTCACAAGTAATAGGAGTGAACCATCTTTCTATATCTATAGTCTTTGGTATCTATTAGCATTAGCAGTAACAAGCAGCAGCAGCAGCAATAAGCATAGCAGATCTAGTCCACCAGAACCAAATACATTAACATTGCCATATTCAGTAACATCAAGCAACATTCATTTGCAGTTTACATTGACATATCGGTAGCTAATAAGTAGGTATTTAATGATTATTTTACTAAGCATGTAAACTTACAGCCTTGTCGTAGTTGTAGTCCTTATTTAGAAGCTTGCTTGCAAATTTTAATGTTTTTAAAAAGCACAGCAAAACTTTGCATTTGAGGTGTGCGTAAGTAATGTTGTGAAACAAAATGTATGTAAGTAATGTTAAAGGTTTAATTCACGCAAAAATGAAATTTGTCATTAATTACTCACCCTCATGTTGTCCCAAACCTGTAAGACCTTCGTTTGTCTTTCAGAAGGCAAATTAAGATATTTTTGATGAAATCCGAGGGTATCTGATCCACACATAGGCATCAACGTCATAGCACCGTTTGAGGTCCAGAAAGGTAGAAAAGACATTGATAAAATTGTCAACGTGACTACAGTGGTTCAACCTTCAAGTTATGAAGCGACGAGAATACTTGTTGTGCGCAAAAACTTGCTTGTTGAGTGATGCAAATGTCAAAATGTATTAGTTTACAAATGCACTATGGTAAAAGTGTTTTAGGGTCATAGCATTGTGCAAGGAACTGCATGAAAATAAGTCTTTATTAATTGATAATCCATCCTGTAATCACATTTTGTGTGAAAAGGAATAAAGAAATTTGGAAATTTGGCATGTTTTCCCAATGAGCCTAGGTTGCAGTTAGCTGACATTATTATTAAGTTGTAGAAAGCTAGGAAGCCCACTAGATTTTGGAACAGAGGTTAAAGGCATGAGTCAGATTTTGTTTTGACAAAGCGTATCTGGCATCTGGCTGTGCGAATAGGCAATATCACATCAATTTTTCCACTTTCTCTCTGCCTCATCTAAACATATTTTTATGCTGATTTTAGGTCATTTTAAATTCGGATAGAATTATTAATACTGCAGTGTAAACCGGCTGGCTGATGTCTAGTAAAGAAAGAAAGGCTGCCTGCACTGTCTGCATTGTCTCGCTGAAAGTCTTTGAATTTGTATGTATTGCTCACACTCTGAGCCATCATCTATTACCATGGCAATCACACTCATCCGTTTCAATCATGTCTTGTCTTTTGACTCCTGATCATTGTATTTCCATTAATCAGCTGTACAGCTGGAAACTAAGAGGTTGTTTAAAGGGATAGTTCAGCCAAAAATTAACATTGTCATAATTTACTCACCCTCATGTTGTTCCAAATCTGTATGACCATCTTTATTCCTTTGAGTTTATCAGAATGTTCAAGCTACGATATTTTGTATTATTCACTCGAACTGAACGGGAAAAGAGCAGTATGACCAGCTAACAAACAAGAACATTTTGCTAATTCAGTATTTTAAATGTTTTAAAAAGGTTTTTTCTTGGTTATGCAAACATTATAGAAAACATTTTGCTAACATTAATTTTTGAATATTCTCTAAATGTTCTGAAACAAACATTAGACGAACGTCCCAACTAAAACATTTCAGAAAAAGCTTCCACTGAATGATGAATAAATACAATTTTTGTGCTAACATTTTGAGAATGAAATTCAAGAACAGATAACTTTTGAACAGATGTTCTCTCAATGTTATTGGAAGAATGTTTGTTCATTACTTTGAGAGAACCTTGCCAGAACATTAGGCAACGTTCTGAGAACGTTCCCTGTTAGCTGGGTGGATACTCGTTAAAACATCTTCTTCTGCGTTCACGGAAGAAAGTCAGTCTGGTTTGGAATGACATGAAGGTGAGTAAGTGATGATATATTCATTTTTGGCTGAACTGTTCCAAACTCCTCACTGCAGGTCCAGTGACTCTGCATCAAAATGAATTCCATAAGTGCTCTGAAATGCAAGGAATGGCATTAATGAGTGTGCGACAAAGAGAGTGTTCACACACCCACTTCCACACTTGCATCAACACAACCCCACACGCCACTCAAAACCCACAAACACACCTCCTGACCTTGCTGCCTTCTTGCTTTCGGTGCGCTGCAAAAGGTCAGGTTATTCCCCTTCTGTGTCCTTGGCACCGGAGCATGATGCCCTGAGCATTGTGACAAAAAGATATTACACTTGAATGTCACATGGACAAAGGCAGAAGAGGAGAGTGAACGAAGAAACATAATTTGTAAGAGCAGTTGCCATGGTGACTTTGACATCACTGCTTCCAAACAGGATTGGAGTTTTCTGGCTAGAATTTGTGTTTGTGCTGATGATAGAGCACTTTAGACAAACAGGAAATAGCCATGTAGAAAGACTGACATGGATGGGACATCTCCTGTGACGCTGGTAGACTTTAGAATCAATCATTAACAAATAAACTCGTCATTGAGAGAACATGACCTCAATGTCTTTAAACCTTAACCTGTTTAAAGCCAAACTGTATGAAAAAGATGTTTTGTTTGTGCTCCCTTTGTTTGAAAATGTAAAAAAAAATGTTTCTTTTCATGCAATTAGATCATTTAAACGACATCAGATCTGAGCTGTTTTGTGTTCTCTTATGGTGGAGTGATTTCCTTTACACTCGAGAAGTTCTCTTGAAATGGGAACCTCTTGTTTAGGTGAAACAGAGCTAGTTTAACATACATTTTATGATTTTGCTGGTGTAACGGTTATTTGGTTGTTGGAAGGGTTTCTGGTAGGGATGATTGAGCAATGGTTTTCTAACGTGATTGACAGGAGAACTGAAAAAGGGATATTGACTGTTCTTTGGGGTCAAGGTGACCAGTTGCTAATGTCACCCGCCTGGCGACCACATACAGAAAGCAGAATTGAGCTTCCTCTCATCAGCATTCACTACAACAGCTGTATGCGACCCTGTAGCACCTTTCAGAGAATCTTGAGGCCGCTTTGGAGTGCATGCAACACCTTTATCCATGATTTTATTCACAACACACTGGACACCGTGCCTTTAGTTCTGACCATATTAACACTATACAGCCTCTGGTACATTATTGCTGAATTGCATCAAACATGCATCATCTATTTGGAACCGAGTCTTTTAGCTACAGTGTATTAGATAACTGTATCCATAATATGGATTGAGTTACTCAGTGTGCCATGATGAGTTGAGACTGTTATTCAATATTTTGCTTCATAAATGTCAATAAGGATTTCATATTGAATAATTGTCTGTTAAAGACTTGAGAAAGATCTGTCTGTCTATCTATCTATTTATCTATCTGTCTGTTGTTAAGTAGATAATGTTAGCCATTGAGAAATTAATTTGGGTCCTAACAGCAGGGAAAAGCAGCAAAGGTCGCTGTTTTGAAGGAGACATAGGTGTTTGTGCTTTAAGAGCTGGAATAATGAGAGGGGGCTGGGGAGACTTGTGACATTTTTCGTGTTAATCTGACCCCGGAACAGTGGGAAAATTTGTCAGAATGCCAGGTAGGCTTGTTATGAGGTGTAAATGTCTTGCTCCGGTATGCTCCAACACAATAAATGTCAGGGAAAAGTATGTCCTCTTTGGCGACATCAAAGCATGCATCTGAAAGCAAAGCAACAATCTTTCTTTTACAACTCCAAAAGAAAAATGAAATAAATATTAGCTGATTTGTTATAGTGGTTGCCAACCAAGAAAAGAGGCCAAAACCCTGGTGTATAGAAGACAAGAAACAGTTGTTCAGATATGTTACACATATTATATACTGGCAAGACTCTCTTCCAGTAAAAATCTAACGCAGCTTAGCATGCTAGCACGCATTGCCAGTTCATCTCAGGCCAAGCTCACACACATACAGATAGACTTTGTAGCAGGAAATGAAAACTGCATTTTTTAAAGAGGTGCATACATGAAAGTTTAGGCTCATCTGGTTTCCATGGATTGTCCTTCTGCCATGAATACTGATTTTATTTCAGTGCTGAGACAAACTGAAGACGCTCCCTTCCTGTCTGTTCTCTTTCTGTGCCTGTTTTCATCTCTCAAGGGCTGTTGTCTTCAATTCCAGCTTTAATTTTCTGAGCTTTTTCCTTCCATTAAGGTCAGTTGGACTTTTCCTAACTGCTTTCATGAGCTACTTTGAAATGATTTCCACTATTAACTTTTTTTAAAATTTTTTATAAATCATGCAGGTAACAGGTTGGCGCTTGGCTGAACCTCTCTCAGAATTAGCCTGAACAATAACATACTACTGTACACAACCTGCCAACAAAACAAAAAACAAGGTGCATCACATTCTTTGTTTACAAGTTTTACGAGTCCTAGTTTTGAAAACTTGAGTAACATAGTTATTATTAAATAGTAAACTTAATAAATTAAGTTATTTAAATATATATATCTCCAAATAAATATACATATATATCTAGCAATCAGCTCACACGTGATAATTTTATTTCTGACAGACAGGTAAAATGAAGTGGCTGCAGCACAACAAATAGGAGTGTCTGTCAACTGAATGCACATCGCAGGCCACAGCTTCAGGTATTTTAACACAGATAAAAAGACTTCACCTTTAACCCTGATGTTACGTTGCGGGTCAATTTGACCCGTTTAGATTTTCTAGTTGTTTTTTTTTCTTGATATTTTGTGACTTTTTCTCATTTATCATCATGAACATGCGTGCAAAGTGTCAACATGCTGGTGTTTTTTGACATATACAAACAAAATTACTGTTACATTTGTGATGTTCGCCGGGTCAAATTGACCTGCATATTTTAACGCTCTAAGGCAACTGTACTGACCCAAAATAATAACATTTCTTGGTTTTTGTTTTTTTACTACCAGCACCATGTGTGTGAAGTTCATATGCAGAAAGCTTGCTGTGCCCATCATGTCAGAAGTAACTTCTTGACTTTATGAAATGAGTTTACAAAACAGCCAACTTAGGAAAAGTAAATATTTTCATTATACAGCTACATTTAATTGTTCAGTTATGATGGTCTAAGAAATTTTTTATTGTATTTAAAAATGTACAGCTTATTTTCAAATTTTGTCAAAACAAAACAGTTTTAAAAATTGGTTAAAAAACATTTTCATTAAATCATATCTTCAGATATATATTTTTTTGGAATATTTGACAAATGTTGACATTAAAAGTTTACAGTCTGTTACGTGTCTTTGTTGTTTTTCATAGTGTGATTTGTGAGGAATTGTATTGAATCCAATTAGGGTCAAGTTGACCCGCTCCATAAAGGGTGTACACAGAAATCGAACAGTTCATAAGGGTTAAACTTTTTTTCCAGACCAGAACGACCTTCTTTTTGGTTAAAAAAAGAGAAGCATAATATGGCTAGATTGGATACCACAACTCTGTCAGTGGATATGGGGTAAAATGTTTCTAGTTACAAGCCATTTAAGCTCCTCTCACAGTTTACCTTCATCTCCTAACTTCATAAAGCACAAAACTGGCAAATATATTAGCTAGCTTAAACTGTTGAGATGGTGTTCAGTGCTGATTTGAGACATGTGTGTGGATGGAATGCAGCAGAATGTGGTGTGCTTTCCTCTCTAAGCACAGCAGGTCCAGAAAACCTTGAGCCATATAACCAGGCATGGCCTCTGCTGCTGTCTGATTTGAGTCAACCGTCTCCTTTTTACCTCACACCCTTGCTTTTTTCTTTCTCTGCCACCTTCACACTGTAACTTCCAAATCGAGCTGCTCCCTTGACACTTTTTTTTTTTTTGACTGGACTTATGTCTCAGCATGTCATTTCTTCCTCTTTCCTTGTAACAGAGGGAAAGGGATAGTTGTTTGATCTTCAGAGGCCATTTCCACATCTTACAGCTCTTTCTCAACTTCAAATGACAGTGCCTCAGGGCGAGCAATTGCAACTGCAGTAAAGACAAAGCCACATGGCAGATTGAAGTTATAGACGTGCCAACAAGGACACATTTCTGTTGCATCCCTTCTTCAGGAAGCTCGATGTTCTTCCAAGACAAGATTCAAAGTTCAAAAACCCACCTGTTACCTATAAAACAGAATACGCTCATTTCAGATGGAACATGTACTTGACTGATTATTAAAGGATTATTTCAAAATATGAAAATTTTGTCATTATTTATTCGCTCTCATATCATTCCAAGTACCGAATGACTTACCATGATTTCCATGGAACACAAAAAGAAGAATGCAGTGAATAAATAATGACCACAAGCTGTAAATCTCCAAAAAAGGATGAAAAGGTACCATGACATATTGTAAAAAAATAGCCTTCTGAAGCCATACAATAGCAAAAACTTTCACTGTACAGAAAACAGCAGTGCAAACATTCTAACGTCTGTTTTAATTTTGTTAATACAATAAGTCATATAGATTGGAGCAACGTGCACGAGCGATTTTGAATTTTTGGATGAACTATACAGTTACTGGTTGGGGATTCTTCTTTCTGATTATCAAAATAAGATACCATACAGTATTTTATCCTACACAATGGTAAAGCGGACATGTCTTGACATGTCACACCCACAGTATGAGGTAATGTGTGTGTGTTTTTATTTTTCTTTAAAAATAAATTGCCAGTCAGCTGATGGAGGTCTGATTAAACTGTAACCAAGATTGCAGTGTTGAAACATCTTTTAGTTAGAAACTACAGAGATGTTAAACAGCATGTATCTTTTATCCAAACAAACTGACGCCATTATGATTTTAGTCTAAAATCAAAGGCATGATAACACATTTTTCATACTATGGTGTGGTAGTGTAAAAGGTCTAGGATTGCAACTCAAAAGACTAATGTTCAAACTTCCAGTAGGTAGAGGTCGCAAATACTAAATACATTTATAGATATAGAGATATTTGTTGTAATATGATAGTTTTATTTTACACCATGAATACTATATCTACTAGGCTGACTGCCGTGGAAATAAATTGTGGCATGTTGTGTAAACGCCGTTGTTTTGGAAAATACTACTGGTTTTGTATGCGTGTGGGTCTATAACTTATACACAGTGCTGACACATACTAACCTAAATGAGATGTTCATAGAGTACATATCCTGAGCTGTATTTTGCTCTTGTGATGTGGGTGGTTTAATGAATAACTAAATTACATAGCTGAAGTGGAGAAACTAGGGAAACTATTATTTAGTTTATGCAATAGATCTATTCAGGGTAATTGGCTAAGCATTCGTGAAATGTCATAATACAAATCGTTTGAAGTGACAGCAAATGGCACGGTCATTTTCTTGCTGTTAGGCTCTTTTACATAATTTATTATGCACCCGAATGGAGTTGTACATTGGTTTGGTTGACAGCCTGTGTAATTTAGCTTCCATCCAACATCTCTGGATCAGCGAGCTGGCGTTGTAACTGTGACTCAAAGCCTATTTAAAGAGAAGATAAGGTCAGTGTAACAGGTCACTGTCAGCTTTGTAATCCTAATGCCAAGGCAATACACAGTGCAAAACAATTCAGATGAATTCTTAATGGCATACTTAATCAAATTAATTTTAGATTGTATATTGTGCAAGGTTATGGTGAATGCAAACCTGTGTTTGTGCTAAGAAATACAATAGATTTTTTTCTAAACGCTGCATGGTGATTAGAGTTCTGACACCTTCCTCCTACTTCTTTTTTAGCATCCCCATTTTTTGCCACCCCCTCACTGCAGCTGACATCAAAGAACATCTGTTTGTTGTGCAAACCCGCCTCTGAACTCCATGTTAAGTCGTAGCACTTGGCAATGTTAAAAGTTCTTCATTTAAGACAGGTAGCTAAGAGAGGGAGAGAGTTGCGGTTGGACGGGCATACTCTATACTTTCTCTATGTATGTATGTGTGTGTGTGTGTGTGTGTGTGTGTTTACGCGTGACTTTCATATGAAAAACCAGCAGTGTATCTAATCAGGGAACAGAATTCAGCTTTGCTTTTCCCAGGAAATTAGGCTGCTTTTCTCCTAGCTGCAGTGGGGCAGAAAAATCACAGACCATTAGGCAGAGAAACACATGAGCCCTGTTCTTATTATGCTACAGTGTACAGTTCCACATCAGAGAAATGCCCTCTCATAATAATAAAACCGGATTTATTGCGTATAAAAGGGCAGGTAGAAGATTAAAAGCGTAACATTCCCTGATCTAGAACAAGATCTAGAATAGGTATAACAGCCTGGTGTTTTGATAGGATATGCTGGTGTAAACAGTAACACAAATCAATGTTGGAGTCTGTTCTTAGCTAGATCTCGATAGATGGATAGATCGTAGGGATGCAAGATATACTGTGGACTCTTTAATGCAGTGTAACTAATATCAGTCCATGACTGATCATATCAGTCATTGGCCGAAATATGTTCATTTTTAATGTTATCGTTATTGGCCAAATAAGAAAATTGGCTGACATATAAAGATGATAAATAATGGATTATTTCCTTCAGCTGAAACACTTCAGATGTGCACTGTTCACCATGATGGTTTTGAATTGCTTAAAACACTTCAAAAAGGAAACATGCAACATGTGAAGTGCAAGTCTGTCATATAGGCTACATAAAAATATAATGAAAACATCATAATTGTGTGCTTTGGACATGGCTTTTAATGGTGAGACTTTTGGTTTTTTTACTCAAGCTCTCAAAAATTATATTAAAATGTGGATTTAGATTTATCGGGCAATATATCGGCTTTCAAATATAAAGAATTACCAGTATCTTCCAAATTTTTTATATTGGTGCATCCCTAATAAATAGATAGATATTACAAAAACTATTTATAAACATGGTAAGTGGATTTCAGGAAAAATAAAATTAACAAGTGTAAAATATGGTTAATTTTTTTCTAATTAGTTATTTGCTGTATAGCAGAACATTCAAGTTTTCATCCTCTTTTACAGCATTCAAAAGTTTGTTTATAAGTCTATAAATGTCCAATTCTCATCAAGGCTGCTTTTATTCAATCAAAAAAACATTTAAAAAAGCAATATTTAAGATAGATTACAGAAAAGGTAAAATAAATGCAATTTCTTAATAAATATATATAATAAATAATAAATCAATATATATAATAAATATAAATCACTCTTTGCACCAGTAGAAACAGTATCTTCAAAGTTAATCTCATTAATATAACTGTATGAACAGAAGCTCTATAGCTGATTTTACAAAGAGTGAAGACAAAGGTTTTTTCACTGAGGCACTTGTGAACTAATTTACATATCATTTGATGTCTGAAGCCATTTGCTGTAGAAGGTAGTTCTAACACCAAAATATAATAAAACAGTGGCAGGCACATGTGAAGCTTTATCTCCATGGCCTTTCATACTACAATCCTCTGGCCAGACAAACACATGACAGGCTTTTGGTGGGTTGTTTGCTGTATAAATAACAGGGAGTGCACTGTCAGAGCGATGTCTAACTGAGTCATACCCCAGGTCCATTCTTGTCCCATCATATCCCCATCATTAAGGCTGGTTGCCCGGGCAGATAATAATGTGATGTGTGATCCTTATTTGAGCGAACGGTGACGTCAACAAAATTAGTTACACTGCATTAAGGAGTCTACAGTATCATTAAAATGACAGAAAATAATCAGAACTAGTTGATGATAATAATAGGCATTATTGGTTCTCAACCAGTGATGCATCAAGATAACTTACACTTATTTTAAGTAAGTTATATTAAAAAAAAAACTTAAGTCGCCGCCTAATTCTGCTTGTTTTACTGCAATTCTGCATTTATTTCCCCTGCCATTGAGCATAAACCAAATACTTTTTTTCATACAAAGCTATACTTTTGAATGCAATTTTAAAAATGACCAGTAGTGCTTGTCTACATGTTATGCTTAAAAAGTCCTCATTTTAATTTAAAATATTATACTCCTATAAGAGTTGTCACTTTAAATCTACGTAAATGACGCCATTCACACGGAGCTCTGCCTGTTTTGCAGCCACTCAAAAACGAGAGATTATATTCTCGTGCTACCAGTGACAAAATTATTACCACGTTGGTTTTTGTATATTATTTTACTAACTAATTTCTTTTTTTGACATTCCCTTTTATAATATTAAACGCGTGTACGCTTTAATCTGAACAAAACATTGTTAACGAGGGAATGTATGAAACGCAGGATAAAACAGTGCTTCTTTTCTCCGAAACACGTACGCTCTGTTTTCTGTAGTCACATTTCACGAACTTCAATTCAAAATAAAAATTTCTCCCTCAACAATAGCAGCCTTTCCTCGTTTACTCGTGTAAAAACAGTGATAAACAGATTAGCTGAGGTAACGTTAGTATCAAAGCTGCCATGTCTGCTCACTACTTTGAATTTATATTTATTCAGTCATTTGATCTAGTAAGGGGCATAAATGTCGCTTTAACAGTCATGTTTGCGAAATATGAACATGGAAATGAAATACGATACCTCCATGAATAGCCTGTCTTTTCTATGGTACTAGGTAACGCGTGACGTCAAAGAGCCTTTATGACGGGCTCAACGTAAGTGTATTAAACCTACCCCTTTTTGCATGATGGAAAAGTGAGCCAATGGGCTTGAGGGGCGTCAGGGTTAGGGCCCGCCTCTCGCTCAAGCCTGGCCAATCATATACGTGGATTCGATGTTCGTATTGTTGTGACCTTTGGAACCGCATCACCGCCCACCGCGTGCCCGTGGCGGAGGAAAACTATATATAGAGGCGGATGACAGCAGTAGGGGACGAAATTGTAAAACACCCAGATAGAGGGGGTGGAGAGGATCTTATTGGGAAGGTGAAACTGCAAATACCTTACAGAAAATTGGGAGCAAGATAAGAAGAAAGAAAGAAAGAAAAAAAACATTTCAGAAGTCTACCAACTGGAATACCTTTATGTTAACTTAATGTGAAGAAAGTATTTATATCTGAATTTTTCTATTTGCACTAGTTAAGACTACTGCAACTACTGAAAACCTTCATTTTGTAAACTCAAGTAAGTATTTCATTTATTGCATTGCTATGTTTGTCTTTTCGTAAGTGATCTCTAATAGTGTTGATAATTGTAAAAGCGTCTGTTATATAGTTTTGTGAAACCTTAAGAGAATTTAAATGAAGCTGCGTCAGTCGTGGGCTGTAGACTTGGCTGGGAGGGATTGCCAACTATGGCAAAACACCGTCTTACAGCAGAAGATATACGATATTTACATAGAAATGCAAATGAACAAACGCTATAGAATATGATATAGGCTGCGTTTAATTTGTCAGCGTATCTAAATTGATTTTCACATATTGTACCATATACTGCTGTATTGTCTTGCCTTAGATGTATAACTTGTATGATGCATTTCATGCATTTAAGATATAGCGCATATCTGTTATCAAGCTGTACATTATGTCCTCGCTATCGCTTTACTCTCCCCTGTGAACTGGGTGGGAGCGACGACACGATCTCTGACGTCTTATACTCGCTTTAAATGTACAAACGAAACACAGTTTGGTTGTATATTTGCTAACCAAAGCGTAATATTGACATTTTATCCGTTTGATTTAAGATTCAAGCGCATTTCCCCATTTATTCTCTCCATCGAAGATCGTACGCGTATATGTGCGCGTGCTGACTGGCTTACATTTCGCCTCGTGACACGTTCAGGTTTAATTATTAAAGTCTCGCATTCTTGTCTGATTTCCTCACGACACCGTCAATTTTACAAACATGGATGACATGCTAAAGATAAAGTTCGATTATGACGACAGCAGTGGATTGGTTACAGTTGTGCAGGGTCTAGTCAGGGCAAGTTAGTTATTACATAACACTATCAGCTCCGCGAGTCCCAGTGCATCCTACCTATAATGGTAAACTGCATTTATAGGACTACCTTAGTGTTAATGAATGCCCATCAGAAGTTGTTGTCTTGAATTTAACTTCAACCAGTGCACTGAAGCATGCTGTTAGGGATTGGTTGCGTATGCATATGTAAAATCTAATCCGCTTGTGAGCCCATGAATGCGCAAGCTGTTTGTTGAAAACATATTTTAATGAACTCTTTATTTAAAAAAATAAAAATAAAAACTGACAGATGGAACCATGTGCCAGTTTATTATTTCCAGCTCAGAATAACGAGCCGGGGTTATTCATGCTATTTGTCTTTTGCTTCTCTCTAGGAACCGGATCAGCCGTTTGTAGACTGAGACGTTCCCTCTGCAACCAGCACTTTGTTTTGAACCGTTTTCCCCCAAGTTTCTGTTTATTTGCCTGGCTCCAGCTGAGCCTTGCCCTCTGGTGGCTTACAACACAATACGAGAATTCAAGCAGCCAACGGTGATACTCCAGGGCAGTTCAGCAGCTATGCAGCTTGAAATCCAAGTAGCACTCAACTTCATCATTTCTTACTTGTACAATAAGCTTCCCAGGCGACGTGTCAACATCTTCGGCGAGGAGTTGGAGCGACAGCTGAAACAGAAATATGAGGGACATTGGTACCCGGACAAGCCATACAAAGGGTCTGGATTCAGGTGTATACATGTCGGGGAGAAAGTGGACCCAGTTGTAGAGCAAGCAGCCAAAGAAAGTGGGTTGGACATTGAGGATGTCCGCAACAACCTGCCTCAGGACCTCAGTGTCTGGATCGATCCTTTCGAGGTGTCTTATCAGATTGGGGAGAAGGGACCCGTCAAGGTGCTCTATGTGGATGACAGTAATGAGAATGGACTGGAGTTGGACAAGGAGATCAAGAACAGCTTTAACCCAGAGGCCCAGGTCTTCATGCCCATTAGTGAGCCTGTAGGCATGTCCCCCACCTCCAGTTCCCCGTCCCCGCCGTTCGGCCAGTCGGCGGCGGTCAGCCCCACCTTCATGCGCCGTTCCACGCAACCATTAACCTTTACCACTGCCACCTTCGCCGCCACCAAGTTTGGCTCCACGAAAATGAAAAGCAATGGGCGCAATGCCAACAAGGTGGCTCGGAACTCCCCTACCAACCTGGGCCTGAATGTAAACAACCTCCTGAAGCAGAAAGTCATGTCCACATCGATGCATTCTCTCTACGGTGTTGGCTTGGGCGGTCAAGCGCAGAAGCCCTCTGCCCTGTCTCCGAACGCCAAGGAGTTCGTGTTCCCCAATCTCCAGGGGCAGGGCAGCCCAAGTGCAATGTTCCCCGGGGAAACGTCCCTCAATCTCAGCCCTCTCCCGTACAACAATGCCTTCGATGTGTTTGCAGCCTATGGGGGCCTTAATGAGAAGTCCCTCATGGACAGTCTGAATTTCAGCTTGAGCAACATGCAGTATTCTAACCAGCAATTCCAGCCAGTGATGGCCAACTAGAAAACGAGAATACTACTAATGACCAGAGATATGTGATGGGGCGGCGGGAAGCACGTGTTAACGTTTGGAAAAAAAAAAGAAAAAAAAAAAATGGAAAAAAGAAAATCGAAAAGCAACACTTCAACTGTAAAGTCCTGGTGAAATAAGTCAAACGATGAGCCCGAGGGTGAACATTGTTGTTCCCTTGAGTATTTTTGTCATCCTTTTTACGATTAAGCTTGTTGTACAATCAAGCTTAGTTATCTAAACTCATTGTTTTTTTTTTTAAGTTGTTTTCTTTTGCCAAGCAAGCACAAAATTATTTTTACTGACTGTTTTAAGATATCTTTATGAAGAAGAAAACTACAAATCAAGGCCTCTAATAGTATTCAAGGTAGAGCTACACAGCCAATTTTCCAAGGATTGGCCTGAATGCTGAATGAGGGATTTCTTGGTCTTTTTTCTAACTGTATAATTAATTTAGTAGAAAGTTTGTAAAATATCAGAGTATATATATTGTTTCTACGACATATTGCATTTATATCTTTTTACTACTCCAGTGATCTGTGATGGCTGCAGCAGCTTTTGTTATATTTTTTTTTATTGAAATTGTAAAATGAAATCCATCTTTAAAAAACATCAACTATTCTAAAGATTGTGTACAGAATATTCCATTGTGTTGGGATTTAAAAATATTTGCTTTTCTGGGGGGATGGGGGGAGTAAAAACAAGAGTTGTATTTTCTGTTAAGAGTTCAAAGATTTTTGCTATACTATGGACAAAATGTAATCGTATATTAATTTTGTACCAACATTGTGCAATACTTGACAAAAACAAATAGTATAACAAAGTATTTGGAGTCAGTGTCTTACATGTAAAGAGGGACTGATAGTTTATTAAGTTTGTATTAAAATGCTTGAAATGATACTCTTGGTCTTAAGCTTTTTATTCAAATCTTTACATATTTTCGATTCTCATTACCAATTGAATATGAGGCTCTACATTTATTTTCTCTACTAAAAAAAAATGCATAATCTTTTCGTGTTCAGTCTGAACAAGAAAATGAGAAATTTTCCATAATCTAAACAGCCATGACTCATAGTGTAGCAGTCAGGTCAGCATTCATTCTTATAGTCACGAATCGCAAGTTACTCTCCTCATTTACATTTATTCATTTGTCAGATGCTTTTATCCAAAGCAATTTACAGTGAATAGAAATGCATTTTATCAGTATATGTATTCTCTGGGGAATTGAACTGTGACTTTTGTCTTGCTAGCGCCATGCTCTTTCAGCAGAACAGAGGAGCTTTTAATGGAATTATTAGAGGTTTATATTTAAACAGGCTTTTCTGTTTTCTAGCAGTTCGTTCCAGATTGTTACTAACAGCTGCCCTTAAACCACGAGCATTCACTCAGCCTCCATAAAGAGAGTGCCTAATTTTGACCAGGCTTGTTATGCAAAAGCAATCCGATCTATTTTGGATTCTCCCATAATGCTTTAGCAGAACTATGAAGGTTGAGATCAATTTTGCAATATCATTGTTGCTGAGCTCTCCCATGTTTTTCGCAGCCGTAATAACAGGTGCTGCTGGATTCAGAATGAACGGCTGTTAGATTAATGTCAGCTAGCTGGTGTAAGCACATAACGGCTCCTCTCATTCCAGTAAGCAACATGGATCTATATTTAGTGTTCTAATTAAGTTAGTTGATTGAGCAAAGTGAATTGAGGAGGGAATTTGCAGATGAGTTAACCCACAACCTCGCTTTTGCCGGTATATTTTGTCACCCTTCCTTATAATGTCTAATCTAATAGAGCGAGCTTCTGCGTCTTCCAGCATAATGAACTAAAAACACAGTGAGGCTCCGATGGAAATCGGGACAAAACGCAGCAGCACTTTTATTCATTTATGAATATTGCTTTCGCAGGGTAAGATGCTTAGCAAATGTCAAGTCAAATACTAATTGGATCGCTTTGCGATTCCTCATGTGATCGGATTGCTTCCAAGATGCTAATACCAAGTGTAAATGTGGCCTCTTGCTCTCAGAGCTATCACCTTATAGCCTCAAAATGCCGAATAAACAAGGCCTGTTCCTTGGTGTAATTGTCTAAGGGGAGGTCAGGAAAATAAAGGCCTCGCAGGGCATCTTCATCTGCCGCTGTGCCTTCACAGTTGTGTGTAGGTGTCAAGCTTGGCAGCTCCCTTTCAGTGCAGCTCTGAACTTTGCCAACTCACTGAGTCAGAAATGAGTTGCAGCACATCGAGACAGGTGCAGGCTTCAGGGTGGCAGCAGAAGATACCATTACGCTTGCTGTTTATCACCAAATGCTGGGGGAAGAGGATAGCAACAGACTGGGAATACCTCAGCCTCTGTCCTTGAAGGAGGCGGAGGGCTGACAGGTTGTGGGATGTGAAAAAGTGCATTCGGGAAGATGGGAAATGCGAGTGCTTAGTCACTGAAGGGGATCACGTAGATATTTATTAATAGAAACAGTTTAAAACGAAAGTTTAGGAGGAGCATTTATAAACTATCTATCTATCTATCTATCTGTCTGTCTGTCTGTCTAACTACAAAGAAATGGCAAGTAACATTGAATTGTCAAATTTTGAAGCAGAAATACAGAAACAGTATTTTCTTGTAAAACATACTCTGCACGTAACGTATGCAATCTGTTTATGCAAAGTTTTTGTTGTTGTTGTTCATGAAACAAGCCTCTTATTATGGTCACTAAGCCTGAATGTATTTGCTGAAAAATACAGTAAAAACAGTGCTATTATTGCAATTTAAAAGAACTGTTTTCTATTTGAAAATATGTTAAATTCTTTTTTTCTTGTTATGCAAAGCTGAATTTTCAGCATCATTACTCCAGTCTTCAGTGTCACATGATCCTTCAGAAATCATTCTAATATGATGATTTGATGCTCAAGAAACATTTATTATTATTATCATCAATGTTGAAAACAGTTGTGTTTCTTAAAGGGTTAGTTCACCCCAAAATGAAATTATTGTCATTAATTACTCATCCTCATGTTGTTTCACACCTGTAAGACCTTCGTTCATCTTTGATGAATGTTGAAAACAGTTGTGCTGCGCCATAGTTTTGCGGAAACCATTTGATGAAAAAGTACAAAAGAACAGCATTGATTTCAAATGCTTAACATATAAATGTCTTTACTATCATTTTTGATCAATTTAATGTATCCTTGCTAAATAAAAATGAGAATTTAGTTGATATAAAAAACTCTTAACTGACCACAGTTAAGATGGTATAGTGTATATATTACTGTAGATACTCAAATTATGAATAAAACTATTTTATTTACTATTTAAACTACTTCTATATGCTTTTATCTTGCATAGCTAGACTAGCAGCACATAAATTCTACATATTCTGCTTTTTATAGCCAAGAAGAACCCACACAGACAGAAAGAAACTGTCTAACCTGTAAAGCGACCAACCACAGTTTGTTTCATTTTTACATGGCGAAGCTATTTCTATAACAATGTGAATTCAAAACAGTTTTCAGATGTGCAATATTAGAGTGAACCCTTCCACAAGCTGTATCTTTTAATAATTTACTTGGAAATACCTTTGCGACATCAAACTGGCCTGGTTTCAGTATAATGCAGAGGCTCAGATAGCAGCAGTATTCCTTCCTTTTTGTGACAGTGATACTGTAGCAGTGGCTGGTGTTGTGTGAAGACTTCCACTTATGTGGTGCAGATGGGAGACGTTCCCAATCCCACAGGAATGAAACACAGCACTGCTGCAACTAGCTTGCAGACACACTGTTTTAATTTTTTCAAAGAAGGGCTTTGACATTATGCCTCTCACAGGTTTACTTGCAAAGATCAGATTCACTGCTGTATTTAATTAATGAACCTCATTAGACTGACCAGATGTCCATTTCATGTTCAGACATATACAAAGTTCTGTCATGAAACTCTAGATGGTGCAGGCTAAGAGGTCCTTTAACTCAACCTCGTAATCACATCATTATCTTTAGGACACAGCTGATTGATTCCTGCTGTATTCAGTAGCCAATGAGCTCGCTTCTCAACCATCAAATACATGGGTAGCATTTGCCTTAGCAGCTGCAGTGTGCTTTCAGAAATCCTCTATCTATCTATCTATCTATCTATCTATCTATCTATCTATCTATACCACATGAGCTGATTGGCTTCTGCTGATTCAGCAGTAAATGAGATTGCTTGCTCAACATTTAAATAGTCTGTTTTTTTGTTTGCTGGTCTCAGAGTTCCTCTGAGATCCTCCACCTCCCCCAGCTCCACCTGCCTAGATCAACTATGGGATTTATGTATGTAAATTTATGCAACAGCAGAAGATCTTACAGTGTGTCTGTTAGCAATAGCAAGTCCAGTAGCAGCGTAGCAGATCTATGGCCACATTTACTAAACAAAGTAAATTAGCATGAGAGCGCAATTCCACAAATGCGTAGATGGGAGTGGCAAGATTTGCGCGTAATGTACTGCTGACGTGCAAATTAAAGAACACAGACGCAGTCAAATCATTTACATAATGACCAACGCAATCTACCCAAGAGCAGTGGAAATTAGCATTGGTTTGCTAAATAATGGAGCAAATACCAGTTAATTGACTAATTTTGCACTGTGTGTCTTTAGTAAATCACGACAGTAGTTTTTTTAATGCCAAAAGAGGGTTTGCGCTGACGCAAGCTGTTAGTAAATCTAGCCCCTAGTACGCCAGGACCAAATACATTAACATTGCCATGTTCAATATATATATATATAATATATATATATAATATAAATAATATAAATAATAATAAAACACAACTATAAATATAATCATCTATGGTTATTTGGATGTAACATCACACCCTAAATGGTTAAAAACAGATCTTTCCTCGTTACTGGGTGTCATGCATTAGAGGTCTATTATATAAGTCAATATATTATTATAAGACTCTATTTTTATCTATAATACAAAGCAAACATATTTTATTTATGCACAATTGACAAGCGATCTTGATAACTTTGTTTTGGACTACTAACTACATCACATAGCAGAATGTAAATTTATGTTAACCAAGATGACTTGTCCTTTGAGTTCTCTACAAGAACTATAATCAATAATCATATCTTGAATGAATTATTGTTGGTTTAATCTTTAACCAGTGTTTGAATGGCATGGATATTTTCAGTGACTCTTTCATTTTGGTAATGAGTAACCTGCTTTTACAAGCATTGTTTTACAATGTATGAGATAATATGTTAAAATGTTAAACCAACAAAACACACCATAACACATAATATTTTCTTAAGCTGGAAGCTCGTGGCTGTGTTGGAGCTGGCTGAATGAACGTAGGAGGTTCTGAGCTGCTCGGCCTGTCGTGGGAGGTGTTGCATAACTGCGTGGATGCCGCTGTCTTCAACAACACGTTAGTGGGAAAAGGATGGCATGCTTCCCAAATGCCATGACAGGCGATGTGCAGGTTCCCCTGAACTAGCTGTGTGCTTGTTTGTTCATCAAAAATATCTGTTTTTTGTAATTACGCCAATTCCCTATAGAGTTGAGCTGTTGAAACAGACTTTGCTTTATGTTGTTTTTCTCTGCTCAAGGACTCAGTATGATTCTATTACACATACGAGGCTATGGATACAAACAGAAAGTCTGAGTTTGTCTTTCAAAGAAACTCAGAGCCTTGAAGAATCAGAAGTGGGTGGATGAGATGACCCATGCTCAGCTGCAATCTGCTGCTCGGAAAGCTTCATCTCAGTGAGTCTTGGTTTGGACTGATCTACACTCTTAAAAATAAAGTTTTCAAAAGGGGGTGTTTGCAGCAATGCCATAGAAGAACCATTTTTTGCTTCCCTAAATAAACTTTTAGTGAACAGTTCTGAAAAGAACCATTTTGTTTTTATATGCATCATTTGTTGATCTGCACTGTAAAAAATGACTAATTTTAACGGTAAAAACCTGTAAAAATGCTACGGTGAAAAACAGGTAATTGATTTACAGAAAGTTTCCGTACTATAAATGGTGAATAACTGTAATAGATCTAACGGTACATTTAATGTAATTTTACGGTAAAATACTGTAATTCAAAAATACAGATTTTGAAAGTAAAAAATAACAGATCATTGTATAATTTACTCAGAAAAACATAAATTGACATTCCCACAATTCCCGTGACTACACATTTGATGTAGTTTCTTCTGATTTTTTCTTGTTTTTCTTTCTAATCAGTTATGCACTTTGGGGTTTTATGTTACATCTAATATTATTAAATTAATGTTTATTGCATTTTTAAAATTTCATGAGTGTTACCATGATGGTGTTTTTTTTTTGTTTGTGTGAATGATGCTGTGAACCTCCTATATATTAGTATTGTCCTTTTCAGGTTGTGGAAAAGCTGCTTGTGATGAACTTTGATTCATCATGTGATTCTCATCACCACTGTGTTTGGTGGTTGTCATTGTATTGCAAAGGTACAATACAGATAATAGTACTTAAATAGGTTGATAAATTAACATATCAATTAATGAAATACATTTTATTACTGTAAATTTAGCATATATTATTTTTACAGCGTGTAAAATAAACAGCTATGAACTGTAATTATTACAATATGAACCTTTAAATTATACAGTTTTGATCTGTAAAATAGACAGCTGTCCCGTAAAACCTAAAACATTGTTACCGTATTTTTTTACGGTAAAGTTTTGGCAACCACAGCTGCCATTTTTTACCGTATATTTTACGGGAATTTTTTTACAGTCATTATAGTACATCATGATCTTGGATGAAATTCAGTTAAAATCAATGTTTGTGCTTATCTGAGGTCAGTTACGAGCTAATCTGGGGTCAGTTATAGCCTTTGTTTGGCCTAATTTATTATTAGTCATTATCATGGTTTAAGGTGCGGTCACATTAGCGAAGAAAAATTTTGAATACAAAAACAGGTCTATTTTCTGTTGTCAATACAGTTTTAACACCTTTTTGGAACCTTTATTTTTATCAGTGATGCCATACAAGAAAATTTTTAGATTTTAATAATCTAAGGCCCTGTTTACACTAGTGTGTTTTTGTTTTAATATGGTGTTTTAAAATGAAAACGATCCTTGTCTACACTAGCGTTTCCACAGCATTTCAGAAACGATCTCCGTCTACACTAAACGGCCGAAAACACGTCACATGACCATTCATGTGGAAAAGCTAGATATATACATGCGCTTAAGTGTAAACAGTTGCTTTGTGCGCATGTGGGTAGCTGCAGTATTAAAAAAATGCAGAATTTAACTGCACAATGGCTGTTAAAAATGATAACAAAGCCAGCAAAGTTAAATCTCCATGTTATTGTTTACATGATCTTCAAGGATACGGTGAGTATACGGTGAGTGAATGTGGGCAGCCACGTCATTGTTTTCAAAAGTCTCTTTTTTGGTATATTTACACTGAAACGCAACCCCCTTGTTTTCAAACTAAAAGGAGTCTGCAGTGTTTTCAAAAGTCTCAGTTTTCAGTGTTCAAAAAAAGCCAGCGTAGTGTAAACGTCAGGCATAACCGTAGCAAAAGTTATGCGTTTTAAAACACGGCCTAAAGAACCCTTTTACATTATAAATAACATTTTGTGGACTGGAAAGATTCCATGGATCGTAGAGGATCTTCGTGGAACCATCAATGAAATGTGATGCATAGTATTGAGAATGTATAGTGTTGAGATTTACACAGAAGACTTAAACAGCTTTCTGTTTGTCAGCGCAGCTAATTTCACATGGGGAACTCATCATTGCATGGATTCCTAGTAGAATGATTGGATTTTGGGCAATTTCGCCAAGTAACAGTAAATGTGACCGCACCGGCTGATATGGTATCAGTTAATTATGATGGTTTTGGCTGCTCTAGGGACAGCTGGTATCTAATGATAATGGTACATTTCAGGGATTGGCCACTTCGATCCTGGAGGGCAACCGTCCTGCAGAATTTAACTCCAACCACAATCAAACACATTTGAATCAAAAAGAACTTTCCTGCTTTGGTATTTGAGGGAGTTTATTGTTTTCACAAATTCTAATTTGAAAAGTAAAAAGCCAACTGGTGTCAGGTAATTAGAGTTTGTAAGTTCATGTGGTTTCCCTTACTCAAATTCTGTTAATGATGGCCTAGTGAGAAAATGAGTGAAAGAGGGTGAGAAGAGAGAGAGGGTGTGAGGTTGGGTGTCACTTTGCATCATTACCATGTGTGACAGGATGTGTGTCAATGTATGTTCTGTGTTTCAATGTGTGTGGCAATAGTTGTGAAATATGTGTATGCTTGTCTAGTTAAAAAGTGTCTCTGAATTAAACATGCAACTTACTAAGCATTCTAAGTGTGCAATATATGCGGTTCATCTTCAAATGCACATATGCCATCTTTGTTTGACTGCATTTATAAATTTGTAATAGTATGTGAGGTTTTGGTGCCGATACCGATAGATTCTCTGGTTGGAGGCATTTTTTTTAATAGGATTTTTATTAGTAGCTGGTGTGATTTACTGGCTACGGTCCATAGCTTGGCTTCTGTCGACGTCAGCACTCAGGACTGCCAGTTTTAGCAGGGGAGGGTGTAAACACAGGCTACTCTCAGTGAGATGAACAGACGAACAGCCAAACCACAACACTGAAGCTACAACTAGAGCACTCTGTAGCCCTCCGGGGAGCTGCTGTAGGTTTAATTATGCGGGCTGGTAGAACCTGTTCACTGCACAGGTGGGAGAAACGTTATTTTGAGCCGTTAGGTTATGCAATGTAAAATTCAAGAATAATTAGAGAGAAAAGCTCTGGCTCATGCTGAAGCAGAGGTTTGTGTGTCAAAGATAATAATAAACCAAGATAAAAATGTTTTGTTTTTTTCGTCTGTAAAACCTATGCTCCAAAAACAGCTAAAACCACATTATGATGATAGATAGGTTTTTTGTGGTTGCTAGCTGGTCCAAAATTGCCATTTATCTTACCATTATAGAATAAACAGTTAAGATATTAAAGAGTTTTTTTCCTTTCTTATACCAGCTGATGCTCCAAGCATAATTCATTCAGAAAGCAAAGCTTCAGGGAGTGTTCAAACAATGATTCACATGCTCATGTGATTCATGAGTTTGCATGATTTATATGAGCCTTGTGGAAAAGAGACTCCAGTTAAGTACTGAGAAAAAAGAGGAAGTTTATACCCCTCTTGGATTAAATGAACACGCACCTCTTGAATGTGTGTTGGGAACTCCATTGTGGAAGGGTAAAGTTGATTCATTCCAGGCAGTCGATACTCTACCATTGAGTGTTATTTTGCCCAGAGCCACAAACGACCCTTTTCTTAATAAGGTCACATATAACCTCTGTTGCCCACATCCAACTCAGGCCTTGACCCAACCAGACAGGCCATTCCCTAAGATAGAAACACACAAATCATACCTCTGTCAGCCGTCAAATACAGCCTGTGAGTATAAATAGCTATGGATTGGACTCTCATCTCTTATCTCTGCTATAGCCAAAGACACGTCAGTGAACCGCAAATCACAGCCATGTCCTCCTACAAACCCCAGCTCTCCTGGCCACTCTATCCATCTGTGTGTGTGTGTGTGTGTGTGTATACAGCCTCATATTTTCTGACAGTCTATTTCTGTGTTGCTCATTGGCTTTTTTTTGAGAGATTTGAAGGGAAGTATAGCATTTGTTTGATGCGTGTATTTGTTGCAAGGGATGCATGTGTAACCCCTCCGGTTCTACTCGCCCCTCTCTGATTGGAATTTGAACCGACGTTTCTGGCATGGGAAACGAGTGCGCTAGCAAGGACACTAAAGACCGTAGCCTCTAGCACATCTCTTGATGGCAGAGAAATGAGGTGTACTCACACAGCTCTTACTAGCTGTCCTCCGTTACACTTACCCGCCTAAACCTCAATCCCATCCGGGTCACGGCACCAATGTAACCCCTCTGGTTCTACTTGCCCCGCTCTGGGTGGGATTTGAACTGGAGTTTCCAGCATGGGAGAAGGGTGTGCTAACAAGGACACTAAAGACCACAGCCTCTAGCGTGTCTCTTGACACCAGGAAAATGAGGTTTACTCACACAACTTTTACCTCTCTCCCATCCGGGTCATGGCACCAATGTAACCCCTCTAGTTCTATGTGCACCGCTCCGAGAGAGATTCGAACCAGTGTTTCTGGCATGGGAGGCAGGCATTCTTATAGTAATACTATAAGTTTGTACTAACTGGCTTCTGTTACACATGCAAGTTTTAAAGATTAGAAGCTCTTGAGATGAAACTGCAATTAATGAAAACAGCTGATTCAATCAATCAGTTCTTGCTTTGGGATGGTTACCATCTGCTATATCCGGGGTTAAAGGATTAGTTCACTTCAGAATTAAAATTTCATAATAATTTACTCACCCCCATGTCATCCAAGATGAGTCTTTCTTGTTCATGTCTTTCTTTATTTTTTCATTTGAAATTATGGTTTTTGAGGAAAAGATTCCAGGATTTTTCTCCATATAGTGGACTTTAACAGTTTTGAAGGTCCAAATTGCAGTTTCAATGCAGCTTCAAAGGGCTCTACACAATCCTAGACGAGGAATAAGAGACTTATTTAGCAAAACGATCTGTCATTTTCTAATAAAAATAAAAATTTATTTAATTCACAAATGCTTGTCTTGCACTAGCTCTGCAATGCTCGTCCACGACTTCACATATTATGTAACCATGTTGGAAAGGTCATACCGATCCAGTGTCTAAAGCAACCGTGCAAAGATGTTAAGTGCCCTTTACAAAAAATTTAAAGCAATGATGTTGGACAATTTTAAAGTTGGAGGAGAAAATGAGATGGAGTTTTTTGCCCTATACGACGTACTTCTGCCTACGTCACACATGACCTTTCCAACGTGATTACATAATACGTGGCACATCGCAGAGCTAGTGCAAGATGAGCATTTTTGATTAAAAATTATTTTATTTATATATATATATATATACACACATATACAATTCACGTTTTTGTTCACTGTGAGCCAAAATCATCACAATTAAAAGAACCAAAGACTTCAGTCTGTGTGCATTGAATTTATTTAATAAGTTTCAAAATTTGAGTTGAATTACTGAAATAAATGAACTTTTCCACAACATTCTTATTTTTTGAGATGCAGCTATATATGTTTTTTTTTGTGGAAAATAACAACTGTTGAAGTCCACTATATGAAGAAAAATCCTGGAATGTTTTCCTCAAAAATAATATCTTTTTGACTGAAGAAAGAAGTAAGACATAAACTTCATTTTGGATGAAATGGGGGTGAGTAAATGATCAGGAAATTTTACTTCGGTAGAGAGCTAATCCTTTAAAATGAACAGAATGATCCGGAATGGATTTCCCATTCTTTGAAAAACGAATGTCAGTTTGTTTTTCAAGCCATTCAATAACAGCACTGAATTACACACTGAATTTGTACGTTATTTTGTTTTACATATTATAATCTTCTTTATCTTCATTTTAATTTCCTTTCTAGTAATTTTGTTTTATAAGTAGTTTCATACATAACAGTTTTAATGGTTACAAATTGTGTATGTTGACATTAATTAAATGATAAAGACAAAAAGTTATACAAAAAGCTACTTTAAAGGGAAAGATTATAAGTGAATATTGACTTTCAGTCTCAAAGTTGTTTTTTTTTAACAGCAAGGCACTTTTAAAAAAATCCTGCCAGTGTTGATACATGAACTGCCAGCATTGTGTCCTTGAGTAACCTTAACCTCAGGCTGCTGTAATTAGTGCACCACAATTCCCCGTGGATGAACGCGTCCGCTAAATGACAATACTATAAATGCATGTTCTCATTGGGCTCTGAAAACACGGTTTGAAAACATTAGAGCGGCGAGGACGTTTTAGCATTAGCCATACAGAGCAGGTCACTGGCAATGTCAAAGGTCAGTATCGGTTGACAATGACAAAATGACAACAATGGAAGTTGCATTGGTTGAATAATTCCTCCAGGCTTGCGTTTTCATTTAAATCTCCTCATATTACTGCTAGTTTGCTAAAGCATAAATAGACACCCTCAAATTTAGTTTCCCTTCCATGCATGTGTTTGTTGTGAGTCGAAAGTAGCGGGCATTTGTTTCCTTTCTCTCCTCTCCCTCACACACAACAGAGAAGGACTTTAGTATAATGTGATGGTGCCCTTGCTGATACAGGCCTCCCTTTATGTTGCGTGTAATCTGAGCTTTCAGTGCCAGGACTGACCCTCTCTCCCCCTGAATGGAGCGCTGTGGGCCAGGCCGCTGTTTCCTGTGCTTTCACTCTGCTTAGCTCGGCACTACGATTATAGTAAAGCCAGGGGTGGGACCAACACATTTGTGCTGAGGAGACAGGGTCTCTCTCTCTCTCTCTCTCACTCTCACACACACACAGCGAGTCTGTGAAGGTGAATGATGGCAAACAGAGTTTGAGTCTCAAGGGCTTTGGATGCCTCTGTTCAATTAATCCTAAGGCTAAAATTTACGCAATCCGTCCAGCGAACAGGGAACGTTCTGAGAACTTAAGCTAACGTTCTGGCAAGGTTCAAAGTTATAAACAAACGTTCTTCCAGTAACGTTAATAGAACATTCCTTCAAAGTTATGTGGTCTTTAATAATATCCAGAGAAAATTGAAAAGTAATATTCCCATATTTGCAAATTGGAATGTTCCGTTAAGGCCGTGACACACCAAGCTGACCTCGTATTGGCTGCATCTTGGCCAAACAGCTGAACACACCACAAAAACTACAGGCGACTGTCAACTGGTATGTGCGCCTGCGTTTAGGGAAATGACAAGTCTATATGAAGCGTGCCATGCGAGTCTGGAAAAGTGAAGCCAAAGCGTCTCGATCGCCCTCAGGTGGCTGGATGCAGTATAGGTCATAAACCCCGCCCTCTCCATGTAATGTAATGGGATGTGACAAATTAAACAATCAATATTGTTTTCAAAGATGATGTTAGTTCAAGTGTTCGTTGGTTTTAGTTAGATGCTATAAAAACGCTAGTCACTGAAGCAAAAAGTAGTCACTGAAGCATCAGCTGACTTTTTCTGGACCTTCAGGAGGAGATTGGAGCTTAACCTCTACGTTTCCAGAACTGTTTATTTCACACCAACATAATGAGTTGTTCTGCAGTCTTAACCGATTCTGCGGGAATGAGGGCGAGACCTTGATATCGTGGCTCCACTTCGCGCTCACTACTGCAGACTTGGGCTCCGAATTCACTATGCACAAACTCAAGAATCAAGATGTCAGCGCCGAAACATATCAATAATGCTGATCACTTTCTTCATTCCTTGCTCAAGTAAGATGACTTAAAATTAGAACAGCCTTCAGTCTGTGCCGTCTGACATCTTTGCTCGCTTACAATTTCGCTTTTATTCTCGTGCACGTTCACTAAACTGAACAGCCAATCTGAGGTGTGTTTCTCAAAAGCATCGTTAGCCAACTGCAATCGCAAGAATCGGGCGAACTGCCTCCGATGTGAGGCCGACTATAGCCGATGTTGTAGCCGAAAAAAAACGTGTTATAGCTGATGTGTTGTGTACATGGTGCAATATTTGCTGTTGTACGAGCTTGCAGAGATGCTTGTTGATGCCAATATGGTCATGGCTCGCATTGTGCGAGAGTAAGGCTGCCATACACTTGAAGATTTAAGCCTGATTTGCAACTCCCAACGATCTGAGGGATGTGGCCCAATTCGGTGCTTCTCGCAATTGACTTTTTGTCCAAAATTTTTGTTTTATTATTATTTGATGAATAGAAAGTTCAAAAGAAAAGCATTTATCTGCTTTATAAATTTCTTGCAACATTATAAATGTCTATAATGTCACTTTTGATCAATTTAATGCATCCTTGCTTAATAAAAGTATTAATTTGTCATTTCTGTTTTAAAAAAATCTCTTACTTAGTTACAAAAGCTTTCTATTTCCAATAAACGCTCTTCTTTTGAACTTTCTATTCATCAAATAATCCTGTTTTCAACATTGATAATAATAATAGTTTCTTGAGCATCAAATCATCATATTAGAATGATTTCTGAAGGATCATGTGACTCTGAAGACTGAAGAAATGATGCTGAAAATTCAGCTTTCAAAACACAAAAATAAATTATATTTTAACATATATTTAAACAGACAATAGTTATTTTAAATTGTAAAAAAATATTTCACAATATTACTGTTTTTGCTGGATTTTGCTTACCCTTCAAAAACTTTTGACTGGTAGTGTATACACACATTATATATATATATATATATATATATATATATATATATATATATATATATATATATATATATATAATGTGTATATATATATATATAAACAAGGTTTTACACCCACCTGATTTTTCAAGTGAAAAATTGTCCCAAATGAAATGTGAAATGAGGACATAGTCAAGGACTTTAATTGCCCTCTTTTCTGGTTAATAAACAGGTTGTAATTTCTGGCAAGTAACTTTCCTCACTGTGTAATAGAAAACAGATAATGATCTGTAAGGAATACCCATCTATTCTTCTCACTCTCTGGTTTTATTTTTATTTTTCACACTCTGTGGTTTTATTTCTTCTCACTGTCTGGTTTTATTTTTAATGTTTCTCACTTCTTGGATTTATATTTATTGTTTCACACTCTCTGGTTTTGATTTTATTGGAAGAGTGATTGAAGCCTGTTTGCACTGATCAAATTCCAAAATGCATTGACTATTTATGAGGAATAATAAAAATAGGATTTCTATTATTCTGTTATTTAACACTTTTTCACAAAGACATTAGCTATTAATTGTATTCATCTACAAATCTGAATACAATAAACTATAAAAATGTAAAACGAATTGTGCTTCTGCTTGCTTGCATTAGGTTGTTTTATGAACATTGTATGTATTAGTTATAATGATCAAAAGAGAGAAAAGATGAAACTCTTTCTCTCTCTGCATTTTGGACAATAAAATGGCTGAAAATATCTCCATATCTAAAGTTCAGATCATCAGACTAGTCTAGTAAGCAAACACCTGTCAAGAAAACCCTTGCAACACCATGGCAAGCACTTGGTGATGAGATTTATGTTATCAGTCTAGTGCATTTAGTGCAATTTACTTAATTAAAACACAAAGAAAAGGACATTTCAGGACACATCAAGCACACAATGCTAAATGGGCCATTACGGTTTGTTCTGTACACTCTTACACAAAACCTACTAAAATGAGGTCTGTTCTGGAAATGTGTTGACAAAGGCACCCCTTCCTCTGTGGCAGCCCACTTGCATACGGGCCAGTGGCATTGTTGTGATGTGCTTGTGTGTGTGTGAAGGGTGAGGTCAGATCCAGAGGTCCTGCAGGCAAAATGCCCAACACTCAAAGCAAACAAGCAGGCATTGTCAAGGCAGTGTGTGGTTATCTCTGCATCGCATTTCGACAGATCTGAAAGACACAGTGACAGAGAGAGACCTTTTGATAAGGGTTCACCAGACTGATGTGTGCTATTGGCAAAAGGCACAAACGTGATCGCGCATTACATGTTCAAATGTCAAAATGAAGTCATAAGTGTACGGTCATCTGAATTAAACCCATTTACCTTCTAAATACACGTGTTATTGTGCACGGTATTACAAATAAATTGCTTATTATTATCAGTGTTAAAAACAGTTTTTGCTCCTTAACATTTTTTATGGAAACAATGACACCATTCAAACATTGGTGGTATGATTAAGAAATATTGAGAAATTAAGTACTTTTATTCATCAAGGGTGCATTGAATTGATCAAAAGTGACAGAAGACATTTATGTTACAAAAGACTTCTATTTAATAAATGCTTTGATAAAGCAGCACAACTGTTTTTAACAGAAATGTTTCTTGAGCATCAAATCATCATATTAGAATGATTTCTGAAGGATCATGTGACACTGAAGACTGTAATGATGCTATAAAACCATGATGTCACAATAGGGGAAAGCCCCGCCCATGACTGGTGACATAGATCTCACCCTGAGTGAGCCGCGCATAGTCCGCCATGTTTATATCCTCACTATAGCACCTATTGATATAATGTCTGCGCCACGTAAACATTACATATGTTTTTGGATGTACCAATTTAAGAGTCTCTCAGCTCTGAGAGATTTCATAAATTTCATTTATGAAAAATGTGCCAAAGAAATTAGGTAAAGTCTTATTCAATGCTGTATTTGCACAAAAGTGCATTCTGAAAGATGGGTAGATAGTAGGGGTGTAATGTTACCCTCATGTCACGATTTGATACATATCACGATACTGAACTCACGATACGATATTATTGTGATACTCTAAGACATATGGTAAACGTTTAACAAAAAATTTACTTTTGATTAAAATGCTAAATTTGGTATTACATTGGGGGTGGAAATGAATAAGCTTGGACTTGGTGCTGCTAATCAGGACAATGATGACACCAGAACAAAAATATTCATGATTCTTAAAGGCACAGTCTATATTTTTCGCCACTAGGGGTCGCTAAACTCTTCAAAACAATAACAAAGGTGTAGACTGATGAGTATGGAATCATGGAACTTGTCATGCCGATGGATCTGATAATGTTTATGGGGAAATAATATTTATGGATGAGTGAATGTTTTTAAACATGACTGTGGTATGAAGCTGGACGTGTCCGAGAATCACAGGTGAGAGACAGATATCAGTGGCACACGCAAGTCCCAGCAATAAAGGAATGAGGACATTTCATTCCACCGAACTACTCACAAGTGCTGAAACACTTCTCATACAGGTCAGTTTATTTGATGAATTAAAACTGTGAGGTTTCACTTGGTCTAACGTTTCACTATCATACTAAACTGCATTTGAGTGTGTTGAAAGTTGTAATGTTTAGTATTAGTTTGTCGTCTGTATGAGACTTAACAGTAAGCTAGATCAACATTATAATATCATACCGATAACATTTCATCGTGTTGAGCTATCTAACATTGATTTGTCTTATGTACATTTGCTTACCTTGTCTAATAACGTGTAAGAGCACCGTCTCTGTCAAGTCGGTTAGTCGCAAAGCTCTCGCCATCTCGGAAACGCCACGCCGATATTGAGCCTCGTTTTATTTCTCCTTTTGTCCCAAAGTTTACTTGCCATGGTCCATAATGTTTGAATGAAACAACAACAGTGTCCTGCTAGACGTTACGCATCTGTCCATGTCTGTTGCCATGGTTACTGTGCAGTACAACCAGGTGTAGCGCATATATTACGTCTTTGACAGGCGACAAGTGACTAAAGAGGGACGGGGCATTGTGATTTTCTCTGAATTTACAAATTCTTGGAAACATGTAAATACACAGCTGAACAAAATATACAACACTGTGCAAGTGGTTTTTGGATATTTTAATATAAAAGATTTACATATTGTGCCTTTAAGCTGAAAATGAATTATTTTAGACGAGTATGTTTGCACTCTGTCACTGACTAGATATATTTAAAATAATGTAGGCCACTTTTTACTAGTAACACAAAACATTTGGCATTATCAGGACCCACAAATATTCCCCCATTGCATTATTATACATTATATTCAACATTATATTTAGTACTTAATTGTAGTACTGACACTGTAAACTTGAACTTTTTCTCACACAGTAATTTTAATTTTGGGTGAACTATACACAATTGTTGCGATATATTGTTACACCCCCGGTAGATATCAAATTTCATATCCAGAACAAATATCACACTTCATATTTTGTGTATGTTTCCAAATCGGGTTTCTGAATGTGCTTGTTAGCATGCTGTACAAAGTTACCATCATTTCTGACAGTATTCACAAATATACCAGACTAAATGAATAAGAAAAATGTCATTGCATGTCATATTATGACTATAACCATAATTAAAGAAAGCGATATCTGTTCTATCTCCATGCAGCATATATTCTCTGGCTCTATGGACATCCTGCAACAGTTCCAACATCATGATCATGTTGGAATATGCTAATCGATAAGTTGAATAAAATTAACTCCACAAAAGCAACATAAATTTATCCACTAACCTTTCAGAAATGTCCTGTTGGATTCTAAAAGTTGTAACTTCTTCCTGAGTCTCTTCATCAGTGTCTGAACCATGTAAGGCTGAACACAGTTATTGACAATCGCCATTTTGGTTGCGTGAGATTCTCCATCTTTGTTGTTGATGAGTATTCTTAGCGCGAGCTGTTAAAGCTCCGCCCTCTTCTGGAAAGCGCGGCTCATTAGCATTTAAAGGGACACACACAAAAACGTGTGTTTTTGCTCCCACTCATATAGAGGCAAATTGTACATGCTATAATATAAATATAATATATAAAAAAAAGGATCTGTGGGGTGTTTTGAGCTGAAACTTCTGTGGACATCAGATACTGTTTCTAACACAAAGCTATCTTATGGTTTCAGAATATAGCATGTAGGTTATAGCATTCGGTACTTGATTAAAGTAAAAAAAAAAAATCAAATTTTTAGATATGGTAATGAAGTACTACAGAGAACTGAGACTGAGTCAAGGGCTCTACACCACCCTCGCTTAAAGCCATATTACAGCAATCAGCAATCATATAGTCTGCTGTATCACAATGAACAGTGAAGAAAAAATAACGTCCCGCGCAGTTCCAGCACCATGTTTTACGTGGGTGTGTGTCACTTTTCCTGGTATTTATAACACAGCACGATTCTAACAGCTGCTCTCTGCCATACCTCTCAACTTTGGTAAAACACACTGCTAATGAGCTTTCACTCAGAAAACCGCTTGCTAAGTGCTAACCTGACCTGAGTTTACACTGACTGACTGGAGAAATCTGAAGTAATGAAATCAAATGCTGGCGCTGGCACAAGCTACTCGCCCGTTGTCATGGTAAAGCAACTTTGAGGAGAAAAGCGTCAGCTGGGTGAAAATGTCATGTATGTGTACTTGTTATGGAAACTTGCCCTGTAATTGGAGTCTGATAGTCTTAATGGTTCAGGCGGGGTCCAAGACGAACACTTCAAATAAATGCGATGCTATTTTTGAGCTGCGTTTGGCTGCATGTGTTCAGCAAATCCTCTCATGTGTATCGTGTTTTGGTAAATTGATGTAGCAAAGGTGTAGTGTGAATTACTAAGCCACAGTGTGAAACATGAAACAAGATAACCCAGGATTACATTTGCAAATGGATAAAAATCTGTCTTTAGGTTAACGGTTTCAAGTTTGAGAATGAAACCTGTCTTTATGGTTGTCTGCCACAGAGGCATTTCGAAAAGCTTACTATAAAGTAATAAAAAACAATAATAATAATTACCTGCACTATCATGAACAATGAAATATAGTTCTTGTTCATTCATGTTTCCCATAGGGATTTTATTAAAGATTTATAAGCCATGAACCAGCCAACCAGTTACAAGGTGAATAATTTTACAAACTTTGATTTAACTTTGACATAAAACTACTCATTTACAAATGATGATTATATGTATATAAACAATTTATTTGAGATTATTGCAAAATATGCATATACAAACATTCCAGTGTTTTGTTAGATCGAATCAATTACGTCATTCACAGTGCTTCATGGGAGTGGGCGGAGATCTTTTGGCTTTTTTTGACTCTCTGATTGGAATAATTTTATGTACAGCATCATGGGTAATGTAGTTTTTCAGAAGGAATTCTACTGTTAAACACAATCATTTAAAAAAAAAAAAAGCTGAAATAATGAACAGAAGCAAATATCATGGATTAACAACTTCGTAGCTCACAGTAAGGGTATCTTTAAAGGTTTATCGTTAAAAATCAATTTCCCTATGGAGAAAATGGATGGAGTTTTTACTTCTAGAACCATTGTAAAATGTCATAATCGCCTGATTTAGAACATTATTTACAGCAAATAAATAATATAATAATATATAGACTTATTAACATTTAAAAGGAAGGAGAAAATTCTTCTTGTATCTTTTGCTGTTGAGGTCAGAGGCCATGAATTCAATTCAACTGTTCATCCGTTAAACATGTAAAACATGAAATAAACTTTGCAGGGTAAACGAAAATTCTAAATTCTAAAATTTTACATATATAAAATAAATTTTATAACAAATAACAAATAACAATTTTCTATTCTATAATATATATATATATATATATATATATATATATATATATATATATTAAATGTGTTTGTAATATGGTAAAAATCTGCACATATGGTACTTTTTTCACTATGTGGCGTCTCTAATTCCTGTCCCAGGAACAGCTTGTCCTTTTTGGACCCTCTTTCATTTCCCCTCAGGCAGCTCTGAAATGAAAAACAGAGAGAATGTACGTGGTAATGCGCGAGGCCGCTGAGGTGCTCTTCATGACAGATGGCTGGTAGGTTGCATGCCAACGTGTTGTGCGATTCTCCGGGATACTTATCCTTTCAGATTCATCAGAACAGGATATTGCCCTGGGATCCTCTCAAGAGCTCAAACCTCCAGCTCCACTTTAATCTGTTTGTCTTTTAACCATGAGATTAATGCATGGAACAATCAGCCTGGGAGAATGTGGCATGTGACGTAGTGTGAGGTCATCATGCACTCACTGAAACAGACTGCAGTGGAATGGGATGTGCACCTCTCTCCTCAAGGTTGCTTTTGGTTGCCAGCAAAGCAAAATCCAATGAAGTAACCTATTTCTTGATACCAGGGTCCTCATTTAAATAATGTTGCGTAGAAACCATCCTACATTTGATCTAAGATCATTTATCAAATGTGCGAATGTGTCATTCAGAGAAACAAAGTACACCTCACCACCAGATGTGAAATCTATAAATCCTAAATTCTGTACAGCTGAATGGTTTCAGATCTCCGCCTTGCAGACGCCCCCTAATTAATGTCATTAGCATATAAAAGAGCAGCTGTCAATGTCCAGATCTTTTACTTGAAAATGGCAAGCTGTAGGCCTAATTGCTCAATTTCAAATACATTCAGTTGTCCGACACTCTGCCATAAGTTAAAGTGCGTACGTCTGCTTAGACCCTGACATCCACATCAAAGCCTTATAAATATGAATATTGGCGTGGATTTTGGCGTACACACTACAACTAACTTTTGTAATACAATTAAAAATGTCTGATCTGCCTATACATAGGCCTAATTTATTTTTCTGCTTTCAAATGCCTGCTATGTACAGATTTTATTTTTATTGTATTAGATTTTCAGTCTCAGTATTAAATATCACATGAAAATCACAGCATGCTATTAAACACTATATACAAGGTGTATTTTAAGAGAAACACCCATTAACACCATTAATAATACAACCTTATTACAGAAGGTCGAAATGTTTTTGAAAAATTTACTCTTCTCTTTCATATAGGCTAGGCTTACTATTACAAAGTTGACAGAATATCATTCAGTTATGAACATACACCTAAGTATTTTATGCTTGTTTCACTGGCTCTTATTTGTCTTCTTAAATAGGGAACATATCCTCTCTGCTGCCCCCATCAGCTCTGGAGCAATTAATGTAAATGAAATGTTGAAAATGTTTCTCCAAACAGTCAGTTGAACAGTTGATGCACTGAAAAAGAGTGAAATATGTGTTGTTTATTAATTCAAATTGCAGATAATATGTCAGTCATGGGATTTCAACATGGCGGCCACCATGTAAGGGTGTCGAGTAGCATAAAACAGCTTGATTTAGATCACTGATATGACTGGATTTCATACGAGTGTGCACATTTTTTATCTTTTTTTTTTTTTTTCCAAAAGTACCAATTTGATTTGCAGAAACCCTTTTTTAAATGCCTGTTCACACCAAGAGCGATAATTATAACGATAACTATAACAAGAACGATATTAGCGTCCTCACCAGCAGACGATATCGTTCTGTTTGTTCTTAGTGCCAGCTGTAGTTTTGTCGTCTGCCGCTTTAAATGCTCGAGCTCTTTAAAGCAGAAAGGATTCTGATTGGCTGTCAATGTTTTTAGCTGGAGAAAATCGTTCTGAAAGTGATTCCAACAATATCGTTCCTCAGTGTTGTTATCATTAATAGTTGTGGTGTGTAGTGTGAACTCTACTGTAGGCTACTTTTACATTTAAAACTATGTTTAGATCTACTCCTTTATCGTTATAATTATGGTGTGAAGGGGCCTTAAGATAAATAAAATTAGTTACGATGATGAAAGTGCTTTATATGGCTAATTTTGTTTTTGAGTGTAGATTGTATTTGATTTTTGCTTGATGTAAAATATGTGCTGGAGAACTAATGAGATGTTTGGCTTGTGTATTTTTGGACTGGTTTTGAAGTGGAGAATGAGGATTACATGCTTTTGGAAGTGCAAAGTCAAACCACTTGTTCATTGAGACACCATAGTGATTTGGAAAAGTAAGTTATGTTGACTTAATGATGAAAGATCTGGGTTGATATCCCAAGCATTGCAGATGAAAACCATTTCAAAAACTTGTGTTGGTAACCCAAAACAGGTGACTGATGAGCTGCATATTTTCATAGCAACTCTTTGGTTTCTTTGAGGGCACTATAAATCAGATGTGAAAGCATCTGCTGAAGAGAAATGCATTGATGAATAAAATTAAGGTGAAATGGCTGTAGTTTCTAGAACAAAAAACAATTGTACCATATTTGTTTGCGATAAATGACCAATGGACTTTGTGAGGTCTTGACAAGTATATACCATTTGCAAGAAAAAAAAAATTGTGTATAAACAATTTTCATACAGAAATATCTTGTAAATTTCACAAACAATTACAAAGAACGGGCAAGTAATGCACTGAAATAGTATTTAGAATAGTATAGTCTTTATTTACAACAGTGTTAAACTAAGCAAATCAATGCAAAACATTAAAAATGTGTTTGGCAGGTTATATATTACATCATAATCATCCAGCTCCACGTGTGTCCTCACCACCGTGGTCGATGAAGAAACCCAGCACACTGTCTGCCATCGGCAGCCCTGTGGTACCAAACATGGCCAGGGCAGCATCAGGTTTACTCAAGGCCTAATAATAGTCCCAGCTGCCTCGCCCCGCACAGGCCAGAATGTGCGGGTGCTGCCAGGGAACACTCTGTACGCACGTTCCACGCATTTCTCTGTGCTGACAACACAGCAAGGACTCCTACTGACCCGTCCTGACATTGGCATCCAGCCACCGCATGTACTGTATACCCGCATACATCAGCACATGTGGATATTTAAAACACAATGACGCCAGAGTTGAAAACTCCACTTTGCTGCGACTTAAAGCACTCCATCTATGCACAATATATTCATTTACATAAAACAAATAGTTGTGCAAACGGTTTAAAGTGATTTTTGTATGAACAAAACAGATAAGTGACCGTTCACAAAGACCCGCCCCCTTTAGTTACTTTTACTGTTGTCCGACAAGCCATGCGCTCTCACGCCACACATCATGTTCTCACGAAGAAAAAATACATCCTGGAGCAAAGAGGACACTGACAACACGTCGACAGACAAGACAGAGCAGGTTACTTTTGATATGAAACAGTTTCAAGAAGTTTAAACAATAAATAGCGTATAATGTCTCTTTAATGTGTCGTGACAGATCGCTGGAGCTCCTTCAAGCGGCTCGTGAATCAACATCTCTTCATACTAGTTCATTTATAGCATCAAATAAACATGAATGAACATCAGAAGGAATGTTGTTTCAAGTGTGGAAAGACAAGAGTACACACAATTTTTCAAAAGTTCACCAACGTTAATCTACTAACTCCCCTGACTGCTTTCTCAGACGAAATGGCGGATTCGGGGTTATGATTGGTCCGATCTCCTGTCAATCAAACTGCCGGCAAAGGGTCAATTGTGAAAACATTTTTAATTAAAAGTTTTTTTTTTTTTAATTTATTCTATATAAATAGTTTTAATGTATTATTTAATATTATATCATCCATCCATTCTCCAAAATGCTTATCCTTTGTAGGCTTGCGGGGATGTGATTCACTATTATGAATTATTATTATAGTAATTAAAAAACAGTTCTGAAAGAGTTCCCATGACTTCTTGGCTGCTTTTCATTCACTGCGTGAATAAAATAGCACACACACACACACAAAACTGAAAAACACCACTTGAAAAATGTAATGGCATTGTCTTCTTCTTTATGAGATCCATCTAAACTAAACTATAGTACAATATAGTACTATTTTGTACTATAGATTCACCCCCACAAATACAAACATTTATTTACAAATAAATAATAGTGATTTTTTAACATTTACAACTGTTAAAACCCCTCTGAAAATGCAACGGCATTGTGTTATTTCCTTTTTCTTTTCTCCTTGCTCATACATACACACTCTTATCTTATCTAAAGCTCACTGCTGCCACATATAAACAATAAAACTCCATGAATATTTAGCTGTTGCGTCTTACCCCCAGTGGGAAGACATGGTTTGAATGAGATAACTGTATTAGATGTCTGAGTGTGCCGTGATAAATACACGCCTTGGCTTCTTGAACAAGGTAAAAAGAAAAATCTGCATGCCACAGCACTGTAGTTCGCCTTTAAAAAAAAAAACTTGCTCCTCATTGTGCTAATTACAGCTTTGTGACAGGATACAATCACAGACAATTCATTCAGCATGTGAGGTTTAATAACTCATATCAAAGCAAAATCCCAACATCTTTCAATTTTCTTCATATTATTCAGATTTACTGTTGCCTTTATGTGATTTGAGTCTGAGCTGAATCTCTGTTTGTTTCCTGAACACCACAAGAAAGATGTAAAATCTCTGTAAATGGCTGCAAGAAAAGGCATTTGAGTGAGTTTCCCCTTATCTTCCTTCTTTTTCTGGGGTTTTGTATATACTCCTCAGACTAGAGGAAATTATTTATACATTCAGTACAATGCAAAAACTGTTTCCCTGAAGTATTTCTGTCTTGTTTTCCAGTAAAACTATTTAAACACTGTTAAAACAAGATAGTTTCTTGAGAAGCAAAACTGCATATGATATTTTTCATAGAATATATCTTTAGAATAATAGAATATACTTTTTTAAACACACTGGCAAATGATAGCCACCTCTTGTTTCAAGCAAACAGAGTTTAATATTTACATTAACGGCGTGACACCATTTTACTTCTCGAGTAAATTTATCTTGTTTTAGGGATGCATTTTGTTCTACCGATTTTTTTCTTGTTGTGTGTGTGCGCAGTTTGTGCGCACTTTCTCATCAACATTTAAATTCTGTTGCAGTGAGCTTTTTCAATTTTGTCAGTCTATAAAGCATTTCCCACCTTTCCGTGTTTAATTGGATGCTATAAATTCACAGAATTTATGACTTTCTGTTCTCAGCTCGAATACAAAAGGACAGAGGACAGGCGCAGTAATTCACATGGGGGTGTAGAGCTAACACCACTCCACAGAATTGCCTTTTGTTCAGTGTCTGTTGGATCAGAACACCCTCAGAATGAGCCTTTCTCAAACTCCACCAAAAAATCTTTTTTGTGGCTACCCATAAGAAATACTCATTAATACATTTTTAGCACAAAATTATGCAGATTTCTTCTTTAAATAGAGTTCTGAAGGAGCATTTTCAAATAATCACAACAATTCCAAGTATGTAAACATCCTGGCTATCATCACGGCCAAGTCACTTCAAAGGTGGAAACAAAATATGCAAACATACATTTATTAAATCACACTAATTTTTTACAACACACATTAATTTCTCACCCTCATGTCGTTCCAAACCCGCAAGACCTTCGTTCATCTTTGGAACACAAGATATTTTTGGTGAAATTTTAGGGTTTCTGAAGCACCCATAAAGAGCAATGTCACTGCACCTTTTGAGGTCCAGAAAGGTAGTAAATACATTGTTAAAATAGTCCATGTGACTGCAGTGGTGTAACCTTCATTTTATGAAGCAACAAGAATACTTTTTGTGTGCAAAAACAAAACAAAAATAATAACTTTACTCAACAATATCTTCTTTTGTGCGTCATTCTCCTTTGCTGTTTATGTTCAGCGCTTTCGTGTTCTATGTCGGAATACAGACTCATTATTGGCCGGCTCCTGCATCAACATCACGTCATGCTGCTCACGTGACCAGTGTCGGCCAATACTGAGCCAGCGTTTGGACATAAACACTGAAACACTGAACTGTGTTCACTTCGTCAACTGTGTATGACAACAGTTCAAATTGTTAAATAGAGTCACTTTTTTTGTTTATGCACAAAAAGTATTCTCGTCGCTCCATAACAGTAAGGTTGAACCACTGTAGTCACATGGACTGTTTTTACAATGTCTTTAGCACCTTTCTGGACTTTGAAAGTGGTGGTTAAAATTACTGTCTATAGGATGAAAAAAACTCTCGGATTTCATCAAAAATATCTTAATTTGTGTTCCAAAGATGAACGAAGGTCCTACGGGTGTGGAACGACATGAGGGTGAGGAATTAGAATGACAGATTTTTTATTTTTGGGTGATCTAACCCTTCAATGTGTGTGGAAGTGACCATTGCAAAGACTTTTGTTCTTGGTGTCAGAAGTAGCACTTGAAGTACTTCAGAAACAGAACGGGGCATCAGTTTACGGTCGGGAATTTGTCGTCACATCAACCCGGATCCAGTGTAGACAGCATCACTTATTATAATGGGTTCTGTTTGCTTTTGTCACGTCGCACCACTCGCGTCTGGTGTAAGAATGGTAACTATAAAGATAACTATATTAGCGTCAACACCAACCGACGAATAACATTGTTTACTATGAGGGGCATTTACACAATACTATTTTCAACTAAAAACAGAAAGTTTTATGGTTTTTAGCCATTCATTTACACGACAGTGATGTTTTTGGGGCTTGAGAATGCTAACTCTTGAAAAAGGTGTCAGTTTTCTAAAAGGTTTTCAAAACGTTTTTCATGGAAACTTCATCGCCATCTACTGGCCTGACATGAACAATAAAGCGTTTTTGGTCATTTTCATGGATCCATGTGGAAAGGGATTATTTTGACAATGTTGTTGTCTGTACGCAAAAAACACACAAAAAAACTTTTATAGTCCATCATTGTGTAACCGTACCCTAAGATTGTGCTGCAGTTATGTCATCTGCCGCTTTAAGTTTATAATAGAAAATAGAAGTTGCAATAGTCTTTTCTTCCCTATTGTGACATATATCTGAGTGAAACGTTTTCTTGAACAAGAAAACATATAGGACGGGACTTGATTTTGTCCATTAGGTATTGATTGGATGGTTGTGTTTTGCTATTGGTCAATCTCACAGGTTGTCCCGCCCTCACGCCAGTGTACACGTCATCAGAGAAGAGATGCCACTGCAAGGGGAAGTTATTTTGACTACGGATTACAAGGGCACAAGAACCAAATAATAATAATAATTGTTTACAATAAATACTGCAACATTCCATAAAACAAGAAAGGGTCCATTTTAATTTCATGGTATCTTTAAAATGCTCTGATTGGCTGTCAAGTTATCATCTTGCTCCAAAGATTTTGTTCCTCTGTGTCATTATTGCTGTAGTTGGGTGATGTGCACTTCACTATTCTCATAAAATTAGAATGATTATCAAAACATAACAGTTATAGTTATTCTTTTTGTGAACGGCCCTGAAGATGAAGATAAAATCCCCATTAGTCGTGTTACGATTCTCCAGCAAAATGAAATGGCTCCACTGCAATACGTTTACATGCAAAATGCCTATTAGTCACTCGCTACTAGCAATATCAATCATAAATACACTTGTGTGGGTGACTGTGGCGTGAAGGTGTCTTTTACAGTATAAGACACATTACACCTAAACATGCAGAATAACAACAAGAAGAGTCATTATGACGTCAATTCCTTCTAAAAACACTCTCCCACCTTTTTTGGCTTCATACACAGAGGGAGTCCTCTCTTCTCTTCCCTGGAGCTTTACCCTGGAAGGAAAACACACCTTTACATGCACAATAAATAACATCTCTCTGTGAGACCTGACAGTCAGTTCATTTTGCACAGCCAACCATGACTTTTAGGGGAATGGACTGGGTGTCATGCTGTGACAAATGCAAATAATATTGAATGTGCGTGTGGAGAGGCGCTTTATTTATGATAGCGATAGCTGCTGGGGTCAGTAGAAAGTCAGAGTTATGTGTTAAACGGTAAAACCAGGCTTCAGTTCGGCCCAACAATGCCAGGCTGAGCAGACACACATTCTGGCATCCGACTCAATGAGGCAGCTGATTTATGCAGTTGGTTATGCGCTATATTATTCCCTCACTTTGGTTATTATAGTGTACGCGTCTATTTCTTCCTACTTGCTACTGGCTAAAAGTAATTATAGAGCAGGGATGCGATGACGGCCTGAGAAGATCATCCATTTACAATGAGAGGTTTGCCTGCCATCTGTGCTATTTGTTTAGCATTATAATGAGAGAAAAATTCTGTATCTCATGGAAGACAAGCTGGATCAGAGAATACTGGTTTATATTGTGGAAAAACTAACATGATGAAGATGCTAAGAAAGACTAAGCTTTATTAACACATATGATGATAAAGAAAACTTTCTGAGGTCTGAAAAATGTCTGGGTCACATTTCACCTCAAAATCAAGATAAAAAAAAATACAAAAATAAATTTGAATAGCCTAAAGAAAATGAAGTAGTATATATATATATATATTTATATTTAAAAAATAAGCACATTTACCACAATTGCATGTATTATTATTATTGTTAGTAGTAGTAATAGTTATATTATCACTAGAGTAGTGCATTTGTTTTTTTCTGTTGGACTGTATATATGTATATACAGTATTAATAATGTATATTTATATATACACACACATGCATACATACATTTATTAGTTCATATATATAAACTAGTGAACTGTACTTCTACAGCATTTATTAATCTTTGTTAATATTAATTTCAACATTTACCAATACATTTTTAAAATCTTGCTAACATTAGTTAATGCACTGTGAACTAACTTTAACAATGAACTGTATTTACATTAACAAAGATATATAGTAGATAAATATAGTAACAAATGTATTTCTCATGGTTAGTTCATGTTAGTTCATACATTAATGTTTAACTAATGAACTTTATTATAAAGTGTTTCCATTATTATATATAATTATAAGATTGATGATTTTGAACATGGTTTTGATTTAAATCTCAGACATCTACCATGAAATGTAAATGCTTAAAAGAATAATAAAATGTATATAATAGATCATGTTTTAATTCCTATGTTTTTGCATAATGAGAATGAGATTTAATTACATTAGTCATGGGAACTGGGGGAAATGTACTGAATTGTCATGAAAATAACCTTAATGGTCCTAAAAAAACAACCTAATTTTCTTTTAAGCAAAACATAACTGATTTTGGGGTGAAAATGATCTTGAAAAGGTCTTGTGTGCAGTGATATTCACAATCATATGACTCAATACTACATTAGATATGTTTATGGCATGTGACTCTACAAGACAATTTCAGGAATCAGATTAGGTGTATCATGTTCTAGATTTCGCACTATCCTCTTCAGCCAGCTTTCTAAATGAAGCTACTGACCCATTAAGCTTGCACATAAATTATTCCTTATTGATGAATTAAGCACTGGAGCAGAGGATTCTTCTGGAGAAAAAAGACTGCAGCATCGTAATTTCCCATTATTCTGCTCACTCACCCACGAGATTGGTTTGAACACTCTTAAGACATTGATTATGGCAGTGTGAATCATCCATTCATACCTTAATTTGTTCATTCATCAACTTAATCACTCATTTTTATTAAAAATGAAGATTGCATGTAGTGTCACTGTCAACTCAACATGATATTATGCATTGCATAATTTATGACAAAGCCTATGACAGTGTAACATACAATGACAGTCAATGAGAAAACCCTACTGGATATGAAGCTGCAGACACACGGACATTTAAATGAATTACACCCTCACTGGTGCAATTGCGCTCCCCAGTGGAGGATTCAGGAACCCTGAAACCCTGATCTATTAGCTATTGAAAGCATTACTTTACAGATACAGGACAATCTATAAAACTGATCTCACATCACCAGAAAAAATTAAAAGGAGGAAAAATTATATTTTGATGCTTTTGTGTTTTCTCGCAAATGTACGTTTTTACAGAAACTTTAAAAATGTAAAATGCACAACAATCATGTTGTTTTTCCAAAATGATAACTGGATGCCATTCACTGAATTAGGCATAAAATGAGGTCATGTGACAACACTCTAGTACGGAACTGTTTACATACTGCATACTATTTCACATATTATTTTCTTAAAGAAGTGGGTTGTTTATTTTATTTAACCAGGAAAGTCACTTCAAAATGTATTCTCATTTATAACAACAGCCTGGCAGGAGTATACAGTAGCCTATATACTGACTAGTTAGCAGACCTGCTATTGAATAGATTTATCAAATAAATAAATTAGTGAATGTTAGTGGGAAATATATATAAATAAAGATAGTAGACAGTAAGTTCAAATACTCTGTCAGATACATTCAGTTGAAAGCAACTGGTCTTGGTTTTTGATGCTGTACATCAATTGTTCTCTTCTGCGGACTCCCACCCTTACAGGACGTCACTAGAATCCTGATCGCTGTGGGAACCTCTTCCTGGTATGAATGGACCATATGCACGCCCACTTCTGCATACGGAATGAGACATTTCATTTGCATAATTTACTTCCAGAAGAAACGAATGCCCCTGTCAGAGTACGCAAATCAATGGACACCAAAGAAAAGTGCCTGAGAGCGACTTTTGAGGCACCAGGAATAAGTAGGCAGGATAAATCTGAAGCAGGAGTACTTGAACACTGTCAAGTGCATGAGGCCCTTCGACTGCAGGGGTCAAGATGTTTCAGCATTGCAAATCTCATCTTAATGCCAAAAAAATCCTAACATCAGATAAAGTTTGCATACTTATGTGTCATCTGCATATTTATGATAGGAAATGTCATAATGACGAACCAAAGGACACATGTACCAAGAAAACATTGTGGGACCTAAAATAGAGCCCTGAGGGAGACCATATTTTTGAGGGGACCACAGAGGATGAAGCATTTGCAAAATTAACAGAGAATTTTCTGTCCTGTAAATATGAATGAAACCATTTTAACGCTCTTCCACGAATGCCAACCTCACACTTCTGAGATCCAATGTAATTAAAACAACTGCCAGCCCAGAATCAACTGCTGTTAAGAAGTCATTCGACACTTTTCCCAGAGCTGTCTCTGTACTGTGCCCAGCTCCGAATCTAGATTGGAATGTATCCAGGATATCGTTCTCCAATAAAAATGGAGTAATTTGAGATTAAAATGCTAGTTTCGAAATTGGCTGAAAATTATTCAAATCAAGACCTGTTTTTTTTTTTTATTGGAGTAGAGATACCACTGCCTGTTTGAGACAGGGAGGGACAAAACCGTTATATAAGGAACTATTCACAATAGATAGTATACTAGGGCCCATGGTTACAAAACACGTCTTTTAAAAACCGGGGAGGAAAAGGATCCAAAGGAGTAAATGTGAGTTTTGACTATATTCAATATACAAGAACATGGCATGGGAGCTTCTAGAACAATAAGAGGGTACAATATCTTCTCTTATTAGTTCAATTTTTACAAATTATTTTATTCTTATAGAGTTCTGCAGTGAGACGTATTTTTGTAGGCCAACCAGAAGTTAGTATCTCACTGGTTTCCTCGACAAAAACGCAATAGAACTTTTCCATTGGTTTTTTGATTATTGCAGAAAATAAGCTCTGCATGTCATCAACCAATGTTTATGATACTTAAACGTTTTGTCCATCAAGATTATTTTAACGAATGAACAAAACTTTTATGAATTTAGAAACTTAAATACAATTGCCAGAAATGAAAAGCTAACCTTAGGTTAGAAACGAACTTCACCACCACCAAGCTTCTGACAACTCTTTAAGACTTTACAAAAAAAACAACAACAACAAAAAAAACCGTTTGTTATAATTGTTTTCAAGAGCGTGATTATAAAAGCAACGAGACTGTGAAAGTGGACTAGTAAGATGAGTTTACCTGTTCGGCTGATGACAACCCGAACAACCTCTGTAACGTTAGTCCCATTTAGCAACTTGTCTTTTTCAAGACACTTAAAAGCTTTTAAAAAAATATGAATGGGGTACTACTGATGTTTTATGTCATAGAATAAAATGTGAAAATATCTGGTGTTCACCACAGACTTTATTTCAGGCTTTTAACCAAAATCCCATTAAAAAACAAAAACAAAACTATTGTCTTCGAGAGGATGGAATAGGAAATGCTAAAATGCTAACTCATTTCCGTGTTTTGGCCTACAGAAATATGTCATCCCTGCAGCACTCTATTATCATTATTGAAAACAGATGTGCTGCTTAATGGTTTTATGGAAAGTGAGACATTTTTAAGGACGAATAGAAAGTTTAAAAATGAGCAGCATTTATTTTAATAGAAATCTTTTATTTTTATTTTAGTAAATGTCTTTACTATTATTTTGTTTAATTCGCCCTTGATAAATAAAAGTATTAATTTCTTTAAAAAAAAAATCTTACTGACCCCAAACTTTTAAACTGTAGTGTACTTTCTAAAAAGTAAATACTTCTAATGCTGACCAGTAGATGTCAGTGATTCTGCCAAACAATCAAAATTTACTATGGCAACAGTAGCAACCATTACCACACTACCACAAACTGTGGTATTATATTCCACTTGAATAAAAACACCAGCAAAAATAGAAAAGAAACAAAAGGACAGATTTTGTTTACTTGCACTGTCTGAAAACTGTCTGTCTGAATAATAGCAACCTTACCTGTAGCAGCCAAGGTATTTTGTCAGAAACTATGGTTAATTTGTGATTTTGTTCAGAAGTTGTAATTAGTCTTTTTTACTGACAAAAAATACTGATCGATTACCATCCGTTTCTGAAATGTTACATTACACTTTTATACAAAGCAACTTTGTAGTTCTCTGGGAATCGGATCTTTCCTGTGGAGCTATACAGGAAGACATTTTGGGTTGATTACAATTGCAGCATATATTTACTGAATAAAAAAGCAATATAAGAGCATGAATACAATTCCTCCATCTCTTGTACCGCTGTTGGCTTTTGAGTTTTGTTTGATGATGGAAAGATTGTATTAAACTTATATTGAGTTTTAGATGCTTTAGATCAATAGCTGTAACTCCCACAGACGCCTTTAAGTGGGACACGTCCCCTCAAATATTCAGATTAGTGCCCTTCTGACGAGGTCTTTTCAATGCTTAGTTCTTAAACGTACATTTTGCTACCCCAAATCTCAAATATGTACTTACAGTGTTGCTCAGTGAACATCCAGCATTCATAACTAATGGTTAGCAAACCAGAAAACAACAATCTTTCTTTTTTTTTGCCCACTGAACTTGAGCCTGAGTGTTTCACTTGACACTTGTCAACAGTTTTAATGAAACTTCCCCACTCTACATTCCCAACATCCACCCCCAAGCCAATCCTATCTCTGATTCTCTCCCTCGCTCTTTTCATTCTTTTCATTAGCCTCTTACGGGGTCATGGATGAGGCCCTGTCAGCCAGCCTGAGGTAGCAGCCATCGGAGGCCCACCCTAGGGAAAAAGCATGTGTTATCCCTCTCCCTCCCATCCAGCTCCAGTCAAAAGTTCAAAGCCGTGCCTTTAAAACAGAGAGTGGTGTGTGTGCTGGCTCCCCTCCCATGCAGGGTCACAGCTTGGCTGGAGTTGGAGCTGTGGAGATGAGAGGGACGGGCGGCTGGGGGGAGGCGGAGGTTCTCACATGAAAGGTCTGCAGCCGAGGAGAGAGTCCCAGACCCAGACACAACACAAGGGATCAGACTGGCCCCCCATCCCCCTTAGCCGCAACACTTCCCACCAAAGAACAGCTGGAATGTGACCTGTTCCAGAACCAAGGCCAGGACTGACCGACAATAGAATCCATCGGGATTGGGGGGTGGGGCTGCTGTTCTATCATGAAGTATGTCCCCCCTTATCAAAGCTCATTCAAAAACGCCTCATGAAGCCCCACAACCACAGCTATGCAAGCTTGCAGAAAGTTTCGCAACAAGAAAGATCCAGGATTTGATTGGAAATGTCTTTAATCGCCTCTCTGGTGTAGTTCCATAAAAGTTTAATAGAATTTCAACTGCTCATAAAATAATAGTAATAATCTCAATATACGTTTGCCATTGTATGGTTTGACAAAAAACATGTAACATACTTTGTAAAGCACGTACATAGACTACCTTTGTTTCAACTTATGGTAGTAATGTAAAAGCATAAATAGACGGAACAAAGTACAATGATTACAGACTATGAATTAAAATAAGGTGCAAGAGTATTTAACATGTCATATTTTTTAGTTTAAGAATGACATGGCTTCATAATTAAAGGTGAAGTGTGTAATTTTAGCGGAAAACGAAATTGCAAAAATGACTGTTTTCAGACAGGTTTCCTAAACACTCTCATATTGGTCAGACAAACAGAGTCCTACCACAAACTTGCAGTACTGGATCAGCCAGCGTTACTGTGCCGGGCTGCTCAAACTAATTAGCAACGTGTTAGAATTGCCTCTGCATGTTAAGATGGGGTTTATTCTGTCTTCGAAAAAATGACACACTTCAGCTTTAATGAAATCTTCATGAAGTATAAATAAAGTTTTAGGTTAGTAATTTTTAACCACCTGCTTCCACTGAAGAATCATGTTCAGTAACCGCCTGCAAGGCATTTGTTCTGAGACAGGTAGACAGAGTCTAGTTTTAATAAAACATCTGTGGCTTTTTAGTCAAACTAAAATAACTGGACTCACACTACAACATGTAGATGTAAATACGGTAATACTTTTGTATAAAATCATCTGGTATATATGCATGCCTGTGTGTCATTCACACAGTGTAATCCACATGTTTCATCTCTCTATGGATAATTCAAGCAGCTTTATGCTGCGGCAGAAGCACAACATATGATTGTAGAAACTACAAGTCAAGTTTGTGAGCGAGTCTGCTTCGTGAAGAAAAGCAGGTGAGAGGCAGGCACGTTGGTTTAGGACAGGGGTGTCCAATCCTACTCCTGACCTGGAGGGCCACCTTGGAGCAGAGTTTAGCTCTAGCCTTAATTAAACACACCTGAACAAGCTAAATCAAGGTCTTCAGAATCCCGAAAAACTTACATGCAGGTGTATTAGAGCGAAACTCTGCAGGAAAAGTGGCCCTCTATGAGCAGGGTTTGACACCCCTGGTTTAGGACGTCCAGAGATTTAGGTATTGTTAGCGCTTTAGTACTTCGTGCTGCTGAACTCCTTTAAAACATCGCAAGTCTTTTTGTTGATAACCTCACGGAGTTTGCGGACACGCCGTACACTGGAAGTGGCCACGAAGCTGTCGGGCTGCAGCACGGCCATGCCATTGTGAACATCCCCCATGATGATCATCTGTCCCTCGGCTCTCGTTATGTTCGGACAGGGACAGTTCCAGTCCATGTTGAGCAGCGTCACCTCCAGAGGCTCTTGCCCGAAGAACCGTAACCCCATCTTCTCGTCCTTCAAGATCTCCTCCACTGTGATGAGTGCGTGTCCAGAATCGTGGTCCTCGGTCAACTCCGAAATACGACCCAAGACAACAAAGTCGCTCTTGCAGAAGCTGGGGACCATCTTTTGCCGGGGTTTGCATGGCTTGCAGTTGTGGGTCTTGGGAAAAGGGCACATCTCCTCACAGGCTTCCTTGCTCTCAAAGTTGTTCTCGTTGCCGCCACAGCCTCCATAAACAAATGACTGGCATTTCTTGAGCGCATGGCTGTAAGCCCAGCGTGGTTTGTAAGCCTTGCAGGGACCTTGTATGCTGGGCAGGGAGCAAGGTGCTGCAAGCTCCGCTCCACAGGACAGCATGCACAATTCGTACGTATCGAAATGGTTTCGGTTTTTGTTGCACTGGCTGTACGTGAAGGTAAAGCAGTTGTTGCGCTTGGCTTCATAGTACCAATTCATACTCTCCTCTCCGCAGTCGTCCATATCAGGTGTTTTAAGACACTCCTCAGCAGGTAAGCGTGTGGAATTCATCACCGGCTCCGGTTTGGTCGGCTCCCTAGGGACCACAGAGAGCGGGAAATGGGCTTGCACAGATCCACCCTGGTTCGTGGCTGTGCAGGTGTAGATGCCGGCATCCTGGACCTGGGCATTGTATATGACCAGCTGGGCGATGTTTGTAACCACTATATTTCCTTGCACGTGGTTGGGTCGCATCACAGTGTTCTCTTTACCTTCGATCTGCTTTTCCCATGTAATAGTCGGCTTCGGTTTTCCTGTCACTTCGCAGAGGAAGCTGGCCGTTTCACCCACAAACACAATGTGGTGCGCTGGGTTGCTGATCATGATGGGACGTTGAACGTCCATGGGAGTGGTCTCAAGATGGGCGGTGGTGGGACGGGCAGTGGTCTCCGCTGGGGCAGGGCTGGTGTTGGACAAACTAAAGTGGTACCTGCAGGTGACTTCTGTGAGGGTGACGCCCCTGGTGCAAGCCTCAGCATCCATGTAGCACTTGTTGTAGTATGTCATGCCATCCGAGGCACAGGTAAAAAGGGGCTCCCGTCCGCAACGGTCCCGGCACTTGCACACTGGCTGTCCATCCCAGATTTCACACTCTGAACCCTGTTGGGTGCACATGAATTTGTCACAGGTGACCCCTTTGGGCATCCCCACTGGTCCTTTCTTGCCCTGAAGGTCCATGTAGCGGGCAGCTACGCAGCTCTTGTGTCCGCAAACATTTGAACAGCATTTCTCGAACGGCTCACAGTCCTGAAGGAACAAAATAGGGATATCGCTAGGAATGTTAATGGAAGTTTGTAGAAGTTATTAGCATGTTTGATAGGTAGAAGTCCCATTTTTTTCATTGTTAGCATAGGTTAATTTTTTTTAATCATGTTTTTTATTGATTTGAAACAATTACAACACAAAACACGTTTGCAGATGATTAGGAATTCGTTCATATTATTTTAAAATCAGTTATAAATTATTGTAAGAATTTAAAATTAATTGAATCAGACATTTTCTCTGAAGTTGTCACAGCAACTCAAATGGGTCATTTTGCTACATTTAATGACACCTGGATTAATAAAGATGGATTTTTTAGTTCTCATAAAAACATGCTATTTTATGACATGACATACTATGCGAACATTAAATACTATTTCTTTGTAGTAGACTGGTTGTTTAAAAAAAACCAAAAAACAAATAAATACTGAATGCTGCAAATTTACCCTTACAAAAATTAGTACATTTAATATAATGGTAAAAATAAAAATATATGAATAAAAAAGTAATATATCCACACAGTGTTAGTTTTTTTCCAGTCATTTTGTGTCAATTTCTTTTTGATGACAGTAGTTGCTAAACAGTTTTTGTAGCAGCAGCAATAACTGTAAAACTTAACATAGTAAATTTAGTATTATTGTAAATCTTATTTTCACTATCATTCTGTCTTTGTTTTGTTTCTTATTTGATGTCAGTTGTTACTAATAATGCCACATTAACAGTTTCAGTGTAGTGATAAAAAAAAAACGTGAACTTACCATGGTAAATTGGCACCATGCTAACTATATTTCATGGCAAAATATTATAGTTAGTTAAGATATTGTAACACATCTAAATGAATACATTGCAAAGTAATAAATTAAAATGTCCTTTACTTAGACATTTGCTAAAATCACGTTACAGAAGTTCCATTACAGTATGAAAACTATTTACTATAATAAACCTATTTCTACTTTTTTTATTTCAATTGATTTTTTTTTAAACTTGGTTACCATGGTACATTTACTTTTAATTGACAGCCATACGATAGAAAACAGACTCAGGTTGGAATGGAGCAGCTGAACTCACCTGGTCGGACTCGCACTCTCGCGTGCAGGTGCTCATGGCGTCCACCCACAGGTTCGGGTTCATCTCGTTCGGACACATTCCCGCGTGAGAATAAACCACTTTGGACAGAGTCATTGGCAACGCTCTCGCGCGCAAGTCCAAACGCAAGACGCAGAAGTGTCCGAACAAAAACCAAATCCATCTGGGAAACAGCATCCACCACATATCCACACTATAAAAAAAGTCCCTTCGAAAAAGGAAACGTTCCAGGGGAAGAAAAGCAACACTCACCGCCAAAACAATGCGTAAAACGGCACAAGTAAGTGGGGACCCTGGCTAAAGTGGAGGACGTGTGATCCGTTCAAGAGGGTTGTGGAGTGGAAGAGAGGTCGATTCACGCGCGACGTTCATCAGTGCTGGGAGATTATAGGTTGCCGGTTCAACCCTATTACTAAACATTTCATATACTTGAAAACGAAGCCTATAACCACTGTTTTACACTATGTAGTGACGCGTACACTAACTTCACGAATGTCTCTGAAATTTAAGACGCAGAAAGGCACCTGTGTGACGCACTAGAACACCTTTTAACTCTTCACTACCCAACAAGAAGTCACTGGCTGTGTTTGGAATGGCCAACCCAACTGGTGTACTGCGTACTGCGCAGTGTGCACTGAAAAGGACCGACTCATTTTCTGTTGAAGTATATAAAGCACTATCTAGTATGCAAAGATAAATTTTTGAGGTTGGTAAGATTTTTAATGTTAAATAAATCTCATATGCTCTGCATTTATCTGATAAAAAAAAAGGAATTTTTATTTCTCATAATTAGCATAATTAGTCCAGTCTCAGTGACACATGATTCTCAAACATATTATCAGTAATAAATATTTTTGTGGAAACTTTTTTTCAGCATTCTTTAATGGTAGGGTTTTTTTTTTTTTTGGGGTTTTTTTCAAAAAAAGCATTTATTTAATTTAATTAAAATGCAATTGAAACAGAAATCTTTACTGTCACTTTCGAGTGTATATATTAAATATCTGAGTGACCCCAAATTTCTGAATGGCATTGTAAGTGTACATCCTATACAGTTTGGTAGTATAGTAAGTCAAACATACATAAAGAATCAGTCTGATAATGCATGCATGCACACATAAACAAACAGTACGTTTACATGACAACGATGTACTAAACATGAAAAAGTTTTTTCTTTGCGTTTTTCGCATACAACACTGTCAAAATGATCCCGTTCACACGGAGCCGCAAAAACAATTAAAACCGCGGTTTCTGCTGCCAGGCCAGTAGTTGGCGATGTTACTTTGTAAAAAGAAACACTACGAGCCTATAGACTGAACACGTAATGTGCATGACGATTTCACAGATTCACGTTTTTGTAGTTTACACGGAAACGATAACGGTATTATACATTTTGAAAAATGTATGTTTTCAGGCTCCCAAAACGCTATTGTCGTGTAAATGAACAGTCAAAATGCATAAAAAGTTTTCCATTTTAATTGAAAACAGGTGTCTTGTAAACGGCCCCTATATATATATATATATGTGACCGTTTTGTCAAAATAAAATAATAGTAATAAAAACTATGCTGCCAGGAACATTTTCACTCAAAAGCTAATCTGTGTCCCATCTGACTCTAGCACACATGGGAAAGTTACCTCCAGCTGAGGGGGTACAGGGTGGAATTCATGTGCTTCAAACATACACACAATAAATAGCTGCTGTTTATACCAGACCTCATATGAAACTGTCATACAACGTTTTTTTCTTCCCATATTTTTAGTCATTCAATAATGTCATCAACATAGCAGATACTTGAAGAGTTCCAAATGATTAAAGAAATTAAATGTTTAAAATATATATGAGTTCTGACTGCAAAACCTGAAATGCCCAGAAGACAATATTACTCTGTCCTGTCATGAAATGATTATGACTAATTAAAAAAACAAAAAAAACAGCTTATGTTAGCTGGTTTAACTCAACTGACCTGGACTTTGAATCACATGAGACACTTTAATTCGATCTTCTGAGAAAGCAAGCACAATGTTGACATGGTAACTTATGAATTAACATGCACATAACATAGTTTTTGTAAAAAGTATATTACGTGACTGAATTCCCCATTTCATCCAGAACAGTTTGATTTTGAGAACACCACATTACAGTCAGAAATGAGCAGCCGTCTCCGTTTTAATTCACAGAAACATGTACCACTTGCAGTAAATCAATGCGCTGCGATAGAGCAGTGATTTAACAGGGCTTCTGCTTCAGATGAATCTATTGTGTGAACTTATGAGCTTTCTGAAAGGTATCAACACGGTCTGTATGCTTGAGGTCCCCACCCGCAGGAAGGGTCATAAAAACAATGAACGTGTTATTACCTCTCATAAGCTCATTATATCGTCTGACTAACACACAAAAGAACAACCAACCTCAGCTAAGCCTTGTTTTAAACGTTCTGTATAGAAACGAGCCGCCTCCACATGCACGCACGCACACACACACACACACACACACGCACACACACACACACGCACACGCACACACGCACACGGCAGGGTGACCAGTAATTCAATGTCACTATTCTGAACACAGCAGGTAGTTCTTATGCAAGAGGTGCAGAATGTGTGTTTCAACATCTGGAGGACACATGAGATGTGTTTTCATTTTAGAAATGTTCTCCGTACACAATTTTCCTCAGACTTAACTGTGTTTAGAGCAAAATATCCACTATATAAAGGCAGATACAAACAATTTTAATTTATTATATATTTTTAGAAAAACAAATAGTGTTAACACAGTTACACATTACTACATGTAGTAACATTACACTTTACTTACTATAGTAATAACAGTAAATTATGCATAATTACAAGTACTTAACCCTAAACCAAACCCTAACCCTAATCGTAACTCTATAGTACATGTAGTTAATTGATTTTACTTGGTACTTATTTGAGTCACCTTAAAATAAAGTGTAACCATTTTTCATATTCTTTAGTCAGTAAGAAATAAAATAAAATGTACATATCATATTTGTTACCTCACACACTCACTGGCCACTGTATGAGGTACATCTGTTCTACAGCTTGTTAACACAAATCTAATCAGCAAATCACATGGTAGCAACTCAATGCATTTAGGCACGTAGATCTGTTGAAGTTCAAACTGAGCAGACGGGCCAGACGGGCTGGTCTGAGTTCAGAAACTGCTGATCTACTGGGATTTTCATGCATAAATATCTCTGGGGTTTACAGAGAATGGTCAGAAAAAGAGAAAATATCCGGTGAGTGGCAGCTCTGTGGGTGAAAATGCCTTGTTGACGCCAGAGGTCAGCTGATTTCAAGCTGATAGAAAGGCAAAAGTAACTCAAATAACCAATCGCTTCAACCAAGGTCTGCGGAAGAGCATCTTTGAACGCACAACACATCGAACCTTGAAGCAGATGGGCTACAGCAACAGAACACACACTGGGTGCCACTCCTGTCAGCTGAGAACAGGAAACTGCAGCTACAATTTACATTGGACTCTCCAAAATTGAATAGAAGATTGGAAAAACGTTGCCTGGTCTGATGAATCTTGATTTCTGCTGTGGCATACGGATGGCAAGGTCAGAATTTGGTGTAAGCAACATCAAAGCATGGATCCATCCTGCCTTGTATCAACAGTTCAGGTTGGTGGTGGTGTTGTAATGGTGTGGGGAATATTGTCTTGGCATGCTTTGGGCCCTTTAGTTCCAGTTGAGTATCAGCCTACCTGAGTATTGTTGGTGACCATGTCCAACCCTGTATGACCACAGTGGACTATCTTCTGATGGATACTTCCAGCAGGATAACGCGTCATGTCACAAAGCTCAAATCATCTCAAACTGGTTTCTTGAATATTACAGGGTTCATTGTACTCAAATGGCCTCCACAGTCACCAGATCACAATCCAGTAGAGCACTTTGGGATGTGCTGGAACGAGAGATTCACATCATGGATGTGTAGTGACAAATCTGCAGTGACTGCGTGATGCTATCATGTCAATATATATCAAAATCTCTGAGGAATGTTTCCAGCACCTTGTTGAATCTATGCCATGATGAATTAAGACTCTGAAGGAAAAAGGGGGTACAACTCTGTACTAGCAAAATGTACTTAATAAAGGGTCATGTTTATATAAATAAACATGCACCAAATTCTTTCAAAACATTTTTAATTTAAAAACTTTAATAAAACTTTATATATCAATTGTTTAATAATACGGAGTAGATTACTTACAAATTGTAGTCAGTTATTGATTCCATTGTAGTTAGTAAAGTAATCTAGATTTCTCATTTTAGGTGATGTATTCTGATTACTTTTTGAATCGTTTTTAGATTACTTTTGCACCCAACTCGTTTATCACTCGTTTATCACATTGATTTGTTTAGGATAATCTCTCAAACCACATGAAGCAACATTTATTACACATTACATTAGGGTTTTCCAGAGTGGGGTTAGTCATTGAACTGCAGAGGGTTTGTGTGTTTAATGAAAAAATATTGTAAGCCAAAAAAAAGTCTTTTAAGCCAAAACCTACATCCGAGCCATGGGTTGATCAAAATGTTCATTCTCTGAGAAAATCGTGTATGAAAGTGGAAAGAAAATGGGTAAAAAGACAAACTGCAAATCTCCTTTGATATTCGTTAGATCTGTTTATTCCAGAGAGCCGAGTCTTTCTATTTCTTTGATCTGGTGACAAACACCACCACACTCCTAAAGTACTTTCAGTTATAAATTCAGTGTTAAATCCTCCTGTAAATTCCTTTCAAAATTATATCTCTGCAAGATTTCTTGAGATACTTTGGTGAGAAAGCAATAAGTCTGATGGCCCAGATACAAGTAACTTATTATGAAATGTTGACGTTTGTTTACCCATCTGCCTCTTGGATGACTTTTAACCCTGTCTCCTTACAATCAGTAAAGGAAATAATCACTAAACGTAAACCTCCATCATGTCCCTATGATATAACACACTCTCATTATTCTGCTAAATAAGGGTTTGCAATTAGGGTCAATCCCTGATAGTCTGAAAATGGCTATGGTCACTCTTCACTCTTCAAAACCTTCCCTGGATGCATGTCTTAGCCAATTTCTGGCCTATATCCGTTTTACCGTTCATCTCTAAGGTGATGGATCTCAATCTTTATTAACGAATAATTACATCGATGAGACATTTCAATCTGGGTTCAAATCATGCATAGTACTGAAACTGCCCTCATCAGAGTCCTCAGTGACATCTTAATGGCTACTGATTTGATTGATTCTGTCATTTTATTTATGCTTGACGTGACTTGGGGGGTTAAGTTGGTTTAAATGCTTTTTAACTAATAGTTTTCTGTTAAAGTAGGAAACATCACTTCCTCTTTAGGTAATCTAATTTGTGGTGTACATCAGGGTTCTATTTTAGCACCCACTCTTTTCTCTCTATATCTACTACCTTTGGGTTCCATTTTATGATACATGGTGTTTCCTTCCATTGTTGTGCTGATGACAACAAGGATGCAAATCTACCTGCCTGTAACTAAGAAAATCAAGTGTGCTCTCAATACTCTATCAGCGTGTCTGGACGATGTTAAATCATCGCCTTCCAAAAGAATTTCTTGAACACAGATAAAATGGAAATTATTGGCTTCAGCCGTTCTAACTCCAGAACACAAAATCAAACTGGTCTTGAGTCATTAAATTGTGTGTGGTAATTGACAACTGCTTGAAATTTGACAAAACAAATCAGCAATGTTGTAGGTTCAAGTTTCTTCTATCTTCGTTCTCTTTCTAAAATCAAATCTTTCCTTTAAGAGGGCTCTTTAGAGGTTGTAATCCATGCCTTCATTACATCTCGGCTGGACTATTGCAACTCCCTCAATTATGGCATTTCAAAGACCCAACTTTCTCAACTACAAGTACATCCAAAATGCTGCAGCTAGATTTCGGAAGGGATGTAAAAAATTGGATCACATTACGCCCCTCATACCCATTACAGAACAGAGTATAATATCGTACTAGTGTATAAATCTTTAAATAATCTAGCACCTCCCTAAAGACAAGGGCTTTAATAAAGCTTTTGAAGTGGCTGGTCCCACTATTTGGAATAATCTTCCTAATTTTATTAGAATGGCTTCCACTTTATAAGAACTCAAATCTTGCTTTAAAACTCTTTTTTTCTCTTGAACTACTTTAAGTAAATGTATTTGGGCAAAGCTGGGGAAAAAAAGAGTTTGGGGAATCCCTGCATTGCATGTAAATATGAAATGATGTGAATTTGTATATTTGAATGTGTTTGAAAGACAAAAGCCTTCCAAAGACAGTAACACAAGGTTAAACGACTCAGTGAGTGATAATTCAAATAATAATTAATGTGTTCGTCAGCAGCTGATTGATAGTCCCATAACTAGTCTCATTTAATCAATAAAAAAGTAACTGCAGTCTGCTTGTATTTTAAAATGAAAAATATAGTTACAAGTACTTATTTTTTGGAATCTAATTATTTCATGTAATCAGTTATCACCCAGAAATATATATATACATATACATACGTACACAAACACACACTTAATACTGACCCAATCTGCTAAGCCTTTGAACAGTTTGTCACTTTCTCTTGTAATGGCTCTTAGTTGAGGTTAATATGAGACAGCTGTTCCCTGATCAGCAGATCAGCGATGCAGAATGATCGTTTGCCAGGTGCAGCTGGATGTCTGGTCTTGAGACGGACACACTGTGAAGGCCGGTGTTTACTGAAAACTGACAGAGATCTCATGCTAGTTTCACCATGAGGGGTAAGAGATATGATCTGCTATGAGAACATGAAAAGATAGCGCAACTGTTTTAAAGTTCAGATGCGAAACCAAGCTGAGAACACTATATCTTCAGGATCTTTCTACAGTATATTTTTAAATATGAATTATATGCTTTTCTTAGTTACAATGTATAGTTTGCATTGGATCATTAGTTCTTGCACAAATACAAGTATTCTAGTGTAATTTCCTCTGTAATTTCCCGTTGTCTAGGGTAAGACGCCTGCATGCTCATGTGATCTATAGTGCTGAACCGGGCGGGGCTCCGTTTCCCTTAAAATGTGCAATTGAGCGAAAGAGGTCAAAGGGCAGTTGGTGAGCCGAGTTAGTCCCCGATTCCTTAAAAGGGTCGATGTGAAAGAGATTCAGAAGTTTGAATAAAACTTCCATCAGGGCTTCAGTATAATAAATTTGATCAAAGACAACCAATACCCCTACCATCAATTATACATTTGCAATTTGCATTAGACGTTTAATTGAAATGTAAATGTAACAAATTTTATTTATTGCAACTCCTCCTTCTCTCCATAGTGAAGTCCTTAGAATTTTAGTGAAATATTTCTCTCAAACTCTGATGTTTACAGTGCTCAGTTTTGCATTCTGTAGTCTGGCGCAGTAACTGATGTGCTGAATGGACCCTACAGAAGCAGCAGTGGAGCTCCACTGAGTCTAATGGAGTGGAAACACTTCCTCCTACCGAGAGCATTAGTGCTGTCTGGAGTCTCATGGAGTCTCTCACAGACTAAGCCTGTCCTCTATTGGTGAAGTTTAGCAATGGCATGTTGCACTATATTCTTGCCCCATGTTTGATCACAGAATAGTGGATTTTTAAAAACATCATATAAAATTACTGAGAATGTCTATCCATCCATCAATCTATATTTGTATATATAGTTTTATATATATTATATATATATATATATATAAAATATTACTAGAATATTAAAAATATATATATTTTAATATTTTAGTATGTAATGCATTATTTTAATATTACATAACATTAATTTTTTGCATTAAATTTATAAATTTTTAACATTAAATTTATGTAATGATATTGTATTATGAATTTACAATGAACAATAGCATTTAAAAAAAATAAAACTGTATAATTCTTGATTAATAGATTCTGTAAATTGTCATTCATGTTAACCACACACATTAAAAAAAAATGAAAAGCAAAGGAATTCCTGGAAATTGTTTCCCAGATGCCTTTAAGTCAAACGTGAAGATATGATAGAAAAGAAAACGAGATTGTTTTATTTCAACTGAAGTGTATAATACTTCTTTTAATTGTCAGATTCTAGTATTATACATAATACTAAAACAATTGCACTTTTTAAAAAAAACCTTTAATGTCAATAATTTATCAATGTCTTTCCAAGGGGCTAATATTACGTCTGAACAATAGTAGCATTTTGTTAACAAATGTTTAATGATCATATGCTTCGTTAGACAGTCAAACTCTCAGAGAAAACTAAAAACAATTTGTAAGACAAATCTTTAGAAATTCTTCTTACAGTAACACAATCTCTATCAAGTCAAAAAGCTAATTTACAATAATGTAGTGTTTATGCACCGCTCCTAAACCTAACCTCAAGCATTCCCCACAAATGAGTTCTCCGACCTGCAAACAAAGTTTATTTCTATGCTCATAATCAACAATGCAGCAAAGTGTTTAGTAAAATGGCACTAATATAACCACTGTATCTTTTATACAGATCCTGCTTCTCAAATATATGAAAACAAAGCATCGTAAAACTCAAGGGAAGTAAAAACGATGCTCGCTGGAAGCTCTCTGTGGTTAAATATCCTATTAATCTTCTCCAATTAAGCTTATTTTAGGGGAAAACAATAGAATTTTTTGCTACATTATTAAATTCAAGCGAAACAAGACATTTTTCCTTCATACAAGACCATGAGGCCGCTCTCCTCCAAACAGTCCATGCTAATTTATAGAATGAGTTATTTGGCTTACAGTGACTGACAGAAGAGCATTCAAAATTCAGCACTGAAGTTCTCAAGGGTTAAATAAAAAGGACGCTTCCCCCAATAATGGCAAGGTTTTGGTAAAGGGCACAGAGAGCTCTCTGGCAACAAAATATTCTTTGAATTAGTAGCATTGATACGAAATTAGTGTGGCTTCCTTCAATCGACGCAAGCGTAAAAACCACCAAACAAAAATGTTCTAAACCAATTCACTTGAGATAGGACACTGTATATTTGTTGGACGTACGATGAAATGTGCCTACTCTCACACAGTGACCCGATATGAAGGCAAGGCAGTAAGACAGATCTGAACAAACTCCAAGGCCCGACAGGATGCAAAAGTGGTGTATTTCAATATTTCCCGAAGTCCAATCGTGACCTGAATGGATTTAAATATTCAAATTGAAGCGAAGCGAAAACCCCATCCACCCTAGAGCAAGTCAAAGCCCGTATAACAAGTTATCTATGGTTACAATGGAGGAGGAGGCACTAAGGATACATCTGTTAATGAAGGAGAGGAGGAATAAGGCTAACATGTTATATCTGTTTACCAACCCAAAGCAGGAGCGTATTTTGGGATCCAAAATGTGTTTGGGATTTCAGGAAGCAGGTCCCAGATAAACCGTGAGTCTCTAATGTGAAGCTAGTAGGTGAGCCTGGAGGCCTTCATGTTGTAGCAGGGCCTGTCGGTCAGACCTCCCTGACCTCCAGAGAACAGCGACAAGCCTTCGGTTTTCTCCAGCACTACCTCCAGCTCCTGGAAATCCTGTAGCCGTGCCACATCTTTATCCTGCCAGAGGAACATATACACATTTAGATGGATCTAGAGTTGAATGATCTGGAAGTAGCACCCATTGTTCTGTTCTTTTTGAGATCGCAATTGAGAGAATGAAACCACTAGATATGGCAGGAGAAACATTCCCATGATGCAGTAGGGTTGTCCAGCTCAATGCATTGAAGAAATCTTTTGTGCCCATCACTGTCTATCACACACTAACCTAAGAACTAAACTCCGACAGTGTCTGCAATTTGACGTAATAAAATGCACAGCATGGCCAAAAGTAGAAGGGCGTCTGCTTGTCCGATTTCAGCTATAAGGATCATGTTGGTCAAGCTAGAACTGCCTCTACTCAATGGTAAAAATGTGAGAATGTCACACCGGTTTTGATTTCACTTCACTGGCCGCCGGTCAAATATAGAATTGATTTTAAAATTTGTTTTTAAATCTCTTTGTAATCAGGCACCACAGTACTTATCTGATCCGTTTCATCCGTACACTCAGTCAAGGTCACTTAGATCTGCCAATTCTGGACTATTGCAAGTTCCCAGGACACGATTAAAAAAAACAGAGGTGATTGTGCCTTTTTTTTTTTGCCCTAAACTATGGAATAGTCTCCCCTGCCCCAACTCTATCTTAAGACTTATATATTTTCTTTGCCTGTTTAATATGCCTTGATATGCCGTTTTATGATTTTGACTTTTATGCACCCATTTTACAGATTGTGTTTTATTGTCTTTTATGGTTTGTAATCTTGTTCTTTTTCTGTATAAATACACATTGTGTTGTAAAAAGCACTGTTTGGATTTACCATCTCAACAAACCTTGTCTGTAGATGTAGTCAAGCTTAAACAGGAGAGGATTTTGCTCAACCAAACAGAATGTCACTTTTACGAAGCATCATGATGGTCCTTCAGGGGAACTAAGAAGCCCGAACTAAACCAAGAGGAACAAATCCAAAAAAATCATTCTATCTTCACCAAAAGCTAGAAATATGCATTTGCACAGGAAGATTTTTGTCTTTGTATTCATTCAAGTTCAAGTGCAAACGTGTCGGAAACTATATTGTCATGCCTAACAACACTCTTAACGCACACTGATATTTACAAATTCAGCATAGCGTCAAGTGTTTTATTGCTTTTAGATGGTTATGACATAATACAAATTTTAATTTAATTAAATTCATTAAGGCTTCTATCAGACAAAACGTTTTTTTGTGCAGTGAGAGGCGCCTTTTTTGAATTGTTTTCTATGGTGAGCGTTCTGCACGCTCTTTATGTAGCTGGGACGCCTCACGTTTTTGCAGGATCGCCTGAAGTTGAAAAAAAACAAAACAACTCGGAGCGGAAAAGCGCCCGACGTCATTCGCATTTTTTCCATTGTCCAATCGAATGAATGGAGAGACGGCTTTCCGTCGTGCTGACAAATGTTTACAGTTCTTTGGACACTGCAAAGATGGATCCCTTTGCTTGTAACGTACTTTTTTCTTTTTTTTTTTTTAAAGTTTCTGCTAATATGACAGTTTAACAGCAAACCAAAGAGTGTTCGCACTACACGGACAGGACAGCTCATTCAGTGGTTGCCTAGCAACATAAAAAACCGCAGCGCACTGCTCTTTTTTTCTAAAAATCAACAACAAAAAAAAAAAAGGTAGTGCAGTGCGCCTCCCGTTTTCAGACCTGAAAAATGCGTTCTGAGTGATCACGTTCCACCCATCCGCTTGAAAATATTGTTCCTGACATGTAAATTCAAGGGGTCATGACATGAGAAATCAAAACTGCCTTGACCTTTTGACATATAAGAGTACCATTAAAACATCCTGTAAGTTTCATATCTCTAAACAGCCTCCTCATTATAAACAAAACATTTTCATATCAACCTCCAAAAACTGGCTTGTTTTGATATTGAGGGATCTGTGACATCACACAGGCATATATATTTGCATATAAGATGAATCGACGAATAGTATTATATCGTCGCACTATAGGCCCCGCCCACTGGCTTTCAGTCACTTAACGGCTGACATTTGACCGGGTGTGAGCGTCACGTAAAAAGCAGCAAACAGAACCCATGATAATCACTGACTCTGCACATCTGTTTACAGTATCCATTGTACATGTTCAGTTTCTGACATACTCCACACGCTCGAGTCTGCCGACGACAGGACAAACGGAAGAGTGAAAGAATGTTTGCTTTGACACGTCCAGTTTAAACAGCTTGTTTGCGTCTCTGTACAGACTTCAGAAGGATCCCAGAGTTGGAAACAAGTGGATGGTTTGACTTACTACCATCCGGACTGCATCAGAGGATTATTATTTGTTTGTTCTGAGCATTTCGTTTTATAAAAGAGGCGCATAATAGAGAGTTTGCAAAGAATCTGACAGCAGCTGCATCACAAACCGTCAGTTAGTTGACTAAGCTGTTAATAGGCTCAGGCCTCACCTTTCTGAGCATAGTGTTGGGCAGCTTGCGGATCTTCTCCACGTGCTCAGCGCTGATGTCTAACTCCCGGCAGCAGACGCGGAGGAGGGCCCGGTACGTCAGCTCCTGCCTGTCCAGTTCCACCTCGATGAAGTCGTTCTCTCTGACATTGATGTTCTGGATGCGGACCTTCAGGACGAGCTCTGGGAAGATACGGCAAGACTGTGACTCGAGGCATCTTTGTGAATTCCTCAAACCAGTCTGTTTGGTGCATGTACATTTAAAGAAAGAGTATGCAATCCTGTTTGTGGAGATCTGCTGCCTTAAGTCATGTTGGAATGAGCGCATATGCTAAATGCTTTAAATATGAGTCTATAACTGAGCAGCCAAGATTTACAGTATATTCAAAATAGAAATCTATCTAAAAAATAAGTGATAAAAACTATCACTTTTTATCAGTTTAACACATCCTTGCTGACAGTATTCATTTCTTTCAAAAAAAGAAATAAAAAAACAATTACTGACCCCAAACTTTTGAACAGTAGTATATTGTTACAAAAGAATTATATTTTAAATAAATGCTGTGCTTTTTAAACTTTTTATTCATCACAGAAAAAAATACTGAAAAACGTATCACAGGTTATAAAAAATATTTCCAATATTAATAATAATTCAGTATATTAGAATGATTTCTGAAGGATCACGTGACACTGAAGACTGGAGTAATGATGCTGAAAATTCAGCTTTGACATCACAGGAATATTATATTTTAAAGTATATTAAAATAGATATTATTTTAAATTGTAATAATATTTCACAAGATTACTGTTTTTCTCTATTTTTGATCAAATAAATGGAGGCTTGCTGAGCTTAATAGACTTCTCTCAAAAACATTAGAAATAGTAATGTGTCCAAACTTTTGACCGGTACTGTGTGTGTATATTATATTAACTGCTTTATATTTGAACATCATTTAAAGTGTATTTTATTCCTGTGTCTTCAGTGTCACATGATCCTTCAGAAATCATTCTAATATGCTGATTTTGATGCTCAAGAAACATTTCTTAGTATTATCAATGTTGAAAACTGTTTTACTGCTTCATATTTTTGTGGAAACTGATATTTGTTCAGGATTCTTTGATGAATATAAAATTCAAAGGAACAATTTTTTGTAATATAAATCTTTTGTAACATTAATTAATGCATTTTTGTATCCTGCACTGTAAATCTGCTTTCTTGCTACCTAGCAACCATATAAAAAATCCCGTGTCAGTGATTCTGTCTGCAACACTTTTTCTGTGAAGGTGAAAGTGGAGGTGTGTTGAGTCATATGACAGGGCACAGTTCAGACCAACAAGCTTCTTAACAAACCCACACTGTACCTTGAACGTTAACTGGAAAAGTGCTGGTGAAAAAGAAGGGTTGGAAGGCCGGCATGGAGCCACCGAGCTGGGAGCAGTTGATCTGCTGCGGGATCGACGGCTGCCGGGTGATGGCGGCGTTGGGAACCTGCGGCTGGCTGGTGCTTCCGCCGGGAGAAGGAAGCGTGGGACACACTGGGCCGTTCTGTGCGATAGGATGAGCGTGTGTAAACTCGCAGTGGTTGGTGTGATGAGTCTCTGAGGAGAGCTCCATTGGTAAGCCGCCGTTGACCACAGGGCTCGGCACAACACCGTTCTGCTCCACCACGGGGATGTAGGGTAACTCCTGCTGGCTCTGGCTGTCTGTGTAAAGGCTCTTGGGCTGCTGATGCTGAGGCGGGAGCTGCTGCTCTTGTGTCGGCGACAAGGTCGCTGGTTCTGACTCCAGGGGCTCTGGATGATTGTTGGTGCCGTTTTGTTGTGCTATGCTCAGATTATCTTTATCCATCTTGCTGTACAGGAAGGGCGGGTTGGAAAGATAGTTTGGAATGATTGGCAGCTCTGGTTCCTTCACCTCAGGCATGTCTTCCTCTTCCACTGGAGATGGAACGATAAGCATGAATGTGACAGCATAAGGACTGCATACAGAAGATTTTCTGTTATCATGTTTGCATTTGAATATTTTTAAGAAAAAAATAACAAAAATGTTTATAATCTATTACAATAAATTAATAATTATACTGTTATGGTTGTCGACCTATGATATTTTGTCTACATATCTGAAAAAACAAAGCACTCAAAACTAGTTTGTAAATGGGAATGTACTGTATGAAAAATTGATATTCATTTTGAGATTTGCTAAAGATTATATTTAATGATATTATTAAATTATTAGTGTTTGTAAAGATTAACTTAAGCAAACTTTAAAAACAGTGGATTTGTGTGGAAATGTGTATTTAAGCAGTGGAATAAGGAAGATTTTCTATTTTAATATATATTTTGGTGTTTTAGGAATTCTATATTTTATCAAAATAATTAGAAAAAAACTTAAATTAATAGATTTAAATGCTACAATTTAGGAATCACAATATAAAAAAATGAGAAATAAAAATTAAGATCAATAGTTGTAAATGCTACAATTGAATTTAGGCATCAAAATATTATAAAATATAGCGAAAAATAAAAACTTATATCAAGCGATGTATACTAAAAGCGAATTTAGGCATCAAAATGTTATATAAAAATAATGAAAAACAAAATCCAAGATCATCAGTTTTCTGTGCTAAAAGTGAATTTAGGCATCATAATAAATAAAATAATGCAAAAAATAATGTTCATAAAAATGAAACTATAATAATTTTGAGATTTGCTAAATATTACATGCAACAATGTAATTAAATTATTAGTGTTTTTAAAATCTAAAACTAATATAAAACTGTAAACAATCTAAATGTAGAAATTGATAAAATTAGCTAAATCAATGATCCAATACTGACTTACACTAAACAATAATAATAAAAAATCTCTAATATTAGTCGTCAACAACCAATGTGGTACTGAAATATTATGCATCCTGAACAAAAAAGTATATTAAAATATTTAATTTAATACGCAAATATATATGAGTTCCTAAATGCTCATATGCATTCACAATTTAAAATGACTCGCATTTCTATCGGTATGTACACACGATGTGCATTTATACGCTATCCACATGCCTTCATATGCTATTCTAGTGTACTTATTTTAGTCAACAAACAGGCTAGAAAACTGTAAATTGTAATTGTCTAGATTAGAATTTATATTTGAAGGCTTAGATAGACTGTTTCTGAGCATGTAATACATCATGTCTTGGGAATGGAAGGTAGGTTTTCTGAAAGTGTACCTCCAAGTAGTCTTCTGATTTCAGGTTTAGAAGTGAGCTGAACAGCTAACTCCTCTTTCGCAGTTAGAATATCTTTATCGGCTCCGGCGTTCAACAGATAGGCCACTATCTGTTTGTGGTTTCTTTTACAGGCCCAATGCAAACATGTCCTGGATGAACAAGGGACAGCAGAACAAACGTGATTTTCCACAGCGAGTCAGTCAAATGAGTTTTAATGCATTACTAAAACGAAGCAATCAAAGTTTGGCATGAACATCAGAAGAAATCTAACACCTCAAGTCAGTTGATCAACAAACATCAGCAGTGCCAGTGAGAAAAGAGAAAGAGTCACATGCTCCCAAAGACAAGCTGTCTAATTAAGAATTTCAGGAATGCTGCCAAGCAAGATGACAGGTTGAACGGTAAGGGCTGCATCTAGAAATCGAAAACCATTCAATATTCCTCAAGTCTCTTTGGCTTTCCCTGGGTTCCCCCTCGGCTGAAATCACAGGGGCGTCCCAGAATTGTCGAAGGCCGAGCTTCTCAAACTTTCAGTTAATAAAACAGTTTTTATTCCTGCCTTGTAAATGCATTTAAATTCATGATATTTTTCATAACGATCTCTTAATCTTCAGCGGACGAGTGAATTGCGCCGGCTCTCTCGTGAGAAGTGAATCGGACTCTTCATCTTCCGTGTGATTGGCTGTTTGCTGCGCGTGTCACACTTTCAGGTGCACATGCTTCAGAGTTAAGTCGCACCTTGAGACTTTGAATGTGCGAGATTTCATCGGATGCTGCAACGGTCGTGATATGACGCCACGGTCTGCAGCGTATTTTCTTACAAACAAGAATTCACAGTAATACATTCAAAATGTAAAAATATACAGCCTACTTGACTTCACTATAAAAATATCATCCTTTTAATTCAGCCAAGAGGTCATGCCGTGACGAATCGATCTTGTACTGGTCGCACGTCTTCACGTGATGCGAATTCGCAGGTCAGAGTTCACCAAACTTGAACTTCAGAATGTGAAAATTACATGAGCTTGCGTCTCCGGTCTGACGCATTTGCATGCGTTTGAATGGAAGTCAATGGAACGGAAAGTGCAGTGTGACCGCCCCTTTAATCACAAACCACTGAACCTGATCTAAACCAGGCTGGGTTTGTGTGGTTTTGTCAACTCTGAAACTCAGAGTTTGTTCAACCAGCTTCATGCAACAGCCCACTGGTGCTAGAAGGCAGGGTTGCCAAGTTTTGACTACAAAACCCGCCCAATCAATCCTCAAAATTAGCCTAATCGTGTTTACCGTTTCCTTGGTAAAATTCGCACTCCAGGGGGTAAACATCACGGTACTGGGGTCGCTTCAACCTGTGGCAACACTGTTAAAGTAGCCCAATCTTGCGGGAAAACCACAGACTTGGCAACACCGCAAGAAGGCAAGTAGATTAGCAACAGACAACCAATCATAAACTGTCTGAAAAAGATAGCCCTGCCCCAAATTCACACCATTAGCTTTCTGAACCAATGCTGAATATTGGGTCGGTCATCAAACAGAGACATGTTTCGATTGCTCCGGTGTTTGCACTTTACAGGCAAACATGAACCGTTTAATATCTTAAGGACCTTTCTGGGCGTTTGAAAATGTTAATTAACTTGCCGTCAATGGCGGCCTCACTGAGCCATCGGATTTGATGAAAAATATCTTAATTTGTGTTCCAAAGATAAACGAAGGTCTTGCGGGTGTTGAAAGACTTGAGAGTGAGGAGTTAATGACAGACATTTCATTTTAGAAAATTTGTGAACTTACCTTTTAATAAAAAAGTCATATTTATTATAAATAATCAAACTAACTACTTCCTCTTGCAGCAACATCCCTTCTCCGATGACGTGTTTACTGGTGAGAGGGCGGGACAACCTGTCACTCACATGAGATCCACCAATAGCAAACCAAATCTAGTGCTTCAACCATGACGTTAAAAAACCCGGAAGACTAATTCACTAGTGGTTCCCTCGAGATTTTCCTATGGTTTTATTTTTTTTTTTTTTCAATTTATGAGTAAAATAATGCAAACAAGTTGACAAAACGTGAATGTTTCAACGTTTCAACGCTGAGGGGAACCCTACTCTAACGTCTTCTGTCAGTTATTATTATTATTATTGTGCTCGCTTTTCTTAAGAATAAAGGCGAATTGCTCTCGAAGGAAAGGCTATAACAACTGTACACAAATAAATACATAAAACAAGTGATTTAGCCGGTCGGATCAGTGTTTATACGCACCATCCGTTAATCTCATTCTGAGAGTTGACGTTGACTCCGCTCTCCACTAAAGTCTTCACCTCATCAATGTCTCCGATGGCACTGGCCTCTCTCAGACGCTCCTGCAGCTCTTTATCCAGCGATGTCGTTGACATTGTTCAAGTCTTTATGGAAATGAAAGCTTCATACGAACTGACACACTGTGCTTTTAAGACAGGGGACAAAAATAGACACTCAACTTGCTCCGCCGCGGCTTAAACTGTTGCCTGATATGGATGATTGTCGACAGAGAAGCGAAAGGAGTGTATTTAAAGTCTTTGGATTGAAAATAGATCAAAACCATACGGAGTAGTAAAACGGATCGTGTTCAAATAATCTTTCGCCGACTACTGCGATCCACTGGTATTCGCTGCACCTGCCATGTTGGGGGTAATTTTCGGTGTAACACCTTCAGATCATGCTCTTTGGTTCCGACTTATCATCGCCAATAAACCGTTCAAAAACAAACACAAGAGTCCGACCAGAGTTCAAGGAAAACAGACAAATTAATAGACTGGCATTGTTTATTGAATAAGGATATCCATTTTCCATTGCATGATAGAAGAGCAGCAATTAACTGTATAGTGTATTAGCATATCATGAAAATGAAGACAGAAATATTCTCCATGGTATCCATTGCGACTATGATTGAAACTCGTAAATTGATTTTACCAATCAATTTGATTAAAATAAGACATTCAAATGTATGCTCTATCAACATAATATCCTGCAATAAACCACAGGCACTTTAAAGTTTACTTTTCCACGAATCAGTGTAGCGAAGATCATTTTGGAATGATTTATGTTGTATATTGTTGTTATTCTTCATTTCATGTGAGTATACATCTTTTTAAACATTTTTGTCTAAATTATTATGCCTCCGGTGTAAAAAGTTGAAATAAATCCACATTAATGCATCCTGCAAAAACACATCTTTGCCAAAAATGTAGTGACGACAAATTTCAGCAAAGCCTTTGTATTATTCGGTATCTTTGAACCGTTAAAACGCCGTAGAGTCCACACATAGGCAAATACAGTGTGACGAAACTGATATTATATCAAACCACGGTGTCCTTGCGAAAGAATAAGCACTTGTTGTTGGCTGGCATATCAACCTAGAAAACAAAAACAAAAACAGATGCATTTACAAGCCTACAATGACCCTAGATGGTGAATCATCACACAATCAAGCCAATCATATTTAAAAGCAAGAAAGAGGTGCATGATGTCAGATTAATTTGCAGTGGATCGCCGTCAAGTAATGGATCATAGCTTCTAAGAAAAACCTTTACAGCAAGAACTGTAATGAACAGAAATTGAGTTGACATTGCATTTTCATCAAGCATGCACTTGCATTGGACTACACCAGATTCATTATGGTAATAACACTCTTACAATTTCCTCCAATCGCAGTCCATTTTCTTGGCTCAGCTTTGCCAGAAATGATACATCTCTTAGACCCCAGTCTGGATTTCTGTAAAACAACATTGGTACAACATAATATGATCAACTTTTGCAGTGTAATAACTTTATACACTGCAGTATTTTTGTCTTGTAATCTAGTACAAATATCTAAACATTCTTAAATCAAGATATATTTACTTGAGAAGTAAAATGACTGTTGGGTCTATTAAATAAATACACCTAACAGTGTTTTGTTTCTGAAAAATATCAAAATTAAATGATTTTATCCTTATATTACTGTCAGTGAGGTAAGAAAAAGCTCAATTCAAGATTTTTTTTAAAGCAGTTAATTTTGATAATTGTTCTTAAGACTTTTTCCTTCAAGGAAATTTATTTTGATTTAAAAAACTAAACAAAAATACAAAGAAAGAGTTTTTTTTTGCAGCGTACGTTCATAAAAGGGAAATTTTGACAGTTGTAGATATAATCTTAAAGTATCATAAGCATTATTGGGGTAACTCATCACAAGTAACACAAGTTACGTAATCAGATTACTTTTTTCAAGTAACTAGTAAAGTGACATTACTTTTTAAATTTACAACAAAACATCCGAGTTACTTCTACAAATAAGTAACGCAAGTTACTTTGTTTTCCTATTATGGACTGACAGCTCCTCCATCTCCAGAAATCAGGAGAGAAATCGGAAGTAAGAGCAGAGGAGTTATATGAACATGATTGTAGTATTGATATTGTAGTTCTAGACTAAATATGAGCATTTACTCATCTCACTTGCACAAACACAGATTCAGTATTCCTTTCTTTCAGTCTAAGGCTTATTCATTTCACTTTTGGTGTGAAAAGGCCTTAACATTTGCAAAATAAAATTAAAAAACAAACAAAAAAACCCAGCCCAGATGAGAAAAAGTACCGCAAATGTAATGCATTACTTTTTATAAAAAGTAACTAAGTACCATAATTAGTTACTTTATAAGGAGTAACACAATACTGTAATGCTGTACTTTTAAAAGTAACTTTCCCCAACACTGATTATAAGTGACCGATGTTTAGACCTGAACCTCATTAGACCATAAAAAGACAGTTGTTTTTATATTTGCATGCATTTATTTTCACACTAGTGAAATAACCTTTATCAAGGATCTGCACCACTTTGCAGCAATGCAAATGTTGCTCGTTTGCCAGTGATTTCCTTTATCACTAACCTGTATCTCAAGCTCTGGTCAAAGTCAACATTGCTCTGAGGAGTAATCGATCCATTGAAAGCATAAGGCTGCAAAACAGTATCAGATTCAAGATTTTAGAAGCCAATAAACGTAGCCAAATGCATAATAATTCAAGGTGCTTGAGCTTATTATGCTACAAATACCCCATAAGTCAGAAGCAATCCTTGGGGCTTGAGTAGTTTTCCAACACCATTAAACAAACCCTATAAAGAGAAAGAATATTAGATGAATTTATATGCAGACGAATACAGAGAAAGAGAAATAGAAGCAAGTTACCATTGTGCAGGCCAGAGGTGAGATGTGCATCATGTTGATGTTCACAACGAGGTCACATGACTCCGCTTGAATTCCACCCCAGCTCTCCCAACTCTGAGACGCATCAAGATAGATGGGTGGCTTTACATTCTGCAGCCTATAATACTGTCTATATGCTTCAATGCTGGAAAAAAAAATCACAATATGGTGTATAAAATATTAGCAATTAGAAATTTGGTATTCAATCGCAGGAAAAATTTTATGGTATGAAGCCCAATCGAAAGAATAATCAGGAGTGAACTTTGAACTAATACAGCTCTGTCACAAGTGTTTCGTAGCGCACTATGCTCTATTTTTTCTCAGTTTGTTACTAAGCAACTCAAAGGAGAACGGTTGCATAAACTTAGCCACTATGTTAAGACTGTGTCTTAAGAACTAGTTCGGCCAAAGCAGTTTTATAAAAGGTAATCAGTCTTACTTTTTCGATTCAACTTAGACCTTCTACCTTTTTATGTAACTGATTTTAAAAAGTTAGGACCAGCCTTGAATACTAGCCTAAGCAGTTTATGTAATCGACTGCTGATATAATTTCTGTTAATCAACTTAAAACAAAAAAGAAAAAAGCAGATATATCAAAATTGGCGAGAGAGTTGCCACTGTTGTTTTTATTGTGATGTATTAAAGCATTCTGATTTGATTTGATCAACAACATTCTACTGGTGACTACAAATTATTCAAGAAGAAAAATTAAGGCAGGACTTTTATCTATTGAGAACTGATTGGATTTTAAAAAGTCTGATCTTAATTTAAAGGGTTAGTTCACTCAAAAATGAGATTTCTGTCATTGATTCCTCACCCTCATGTCTTTCTACACCCGTAAGACCTTTGTTAATCCTTGGAACACAAATTAAGATTTTTTTGATGAAATCCGATGGTTCAGTGAGGCCACCATTTACAGCAAGATGATTAACACTTTCAAACACCCAGAAAGGTACTAAAGGTATATTTAAAACAGTTCACGTGAGTACAGTGGTTCAACCGTAATGTTATGAAACGACAAGAATACTTTTTGTGCGCCAAAAAAACAAAATAACGACTTTATTCAACAATTTCTAGAGATGGGCGATTTCAAAACACTGCTCCATGAAGCTTCGAAGCTTTACGGATCTTTGTTTGGAATCAGTGGTTCGGAGCATGCATCAAACTGTCAAAGTCACGTGAACCATTGAAATTTCAAAACGTTGTGAAACACTTATAACGTCCCATCACTAGATATTGTTGAATAAAGTCGTAATTTAGGTTTTTTTGGCGCACAAAAAGTATTCTCGTCGCTTCATAACATTACGGTTGAACTACTGTACTCACATGACTTGTTTTAAATATATCTTTAATACCTTTCTGGCCATTTGAAAGTGTAAATTAACTTGCTGTCAATGCAGAGCCATCGGATGTCATCAAAAATATCTTCATTTGTGTTCTGAAGATGAACGAAGGTCTTACGGGTGTAGAAAGACATGAGGGTGAGGAATTAATGACAGAAATTTCATTTTTGGATGAACTAACTCTTTAAGATGCAGACTCGAGTGGATGGTGAAGGTCTTCTTTCAAGTCGATCCTTAAACAACACATGCATGTCCTTTTCCCAATGGTTTTCAAAATTTTTCTATTTGCTATTATTGCTTGAACCATGATTACATGAACTGTTTATATATACAGATTATATATTACAGATGATATATTATTGCTTTCTATTGTCTATTTTAATTTAAATAGTTTCTGAATGGAAGCAATTAATTGCAGGTAAAAAAAATGACATTAGTATAACCCCCCTTCCCAGGTCCTACTCGACATGTTTTGAACAGGTCTCGAACCCGAGTATCCCGGCATGGGAGGCGGACGCTCTAACAAGGAGGTTAAAACCTGCAACTTCTAGCTTCTGTCTACTACTAGCGGGCCTCCGTTACATTAGCATACAAAGGTTTTATTATTTGGAATAACTTGCACAGACAATAACGTGTACTTTGAGATAAACTATTAAATAACAGGTATTAAAGCGGCTTTTGATTTATTTTATTTTTTTCAATCATAAATAAAAACCAAAAGACAATCATACAAAATAGGTCTCTATCACAAAAAAGGAAAAACGCACTCTCTAAAATTGACTGAACAGCGCCATCTATCCACAGATCTCTACACCTGCACTTCAAGCAAACTTTCAGTGAACTTTCTTTGCATCATAATCAGAAAATACATGCCGACAATAAACATTCATATGATTATATTACTAACAATTTCAACGACCGTGTGCCTCTTCATCATTAGTAAATGAGATAACTTGACATAACTTGAATAGGCAAGTATCAATCAATCAATATAGTAACGAGAATGTAATCTCTTAATAAAAGAGGAAGATATGCAGAGCGGTTGGTGTCCACACATGAAGTCGAGCCTTCAAGAAGAAAGATGGTGCTCATATTCACCTCGAAATCGACTGTGCTTCAACTTCAGACGGCTGCCATATAATGTTCGGAAATGCTTTGGCAAAGTGAACGACATGCTGTCCCGTACCGGAGGATATTTCCAACGCGACCAGATGCTTGTCAGATGTCACTCTAGTTTTTAATACAGCAAGGATCGGGTCCTTATTTCTGTCGGCAGCTGCAGCGTTCAGCATTTTACACATCCAACGACAAGTTCCTGGAATCAAAAGCAGAATGGAGCTATCTTACGTACAAATACCCGCACCTAAACAAGGCGATGTCAGTGAGAATCCATCAAAACCTTTAAAAGCTCCAAAGTTCGGCGGTCCAATACAGGTCTGAAATTGTGCAAATGTCCAGAACAGATTCATGCATCTAGATGACGGCTGCTCACACCAGGTCACATGAGATGCTCGTGTTTCATAACGGAGTAAAATTGCAAGGTTGCAAAAATAATTTAGATTTAGCCTCCGTTTAGTGGTTGTAATTCTTAAAGCACGTTCACCCTTTACAGTGTAATACGATTTAGAACGCAATGTATTGGATTCCTCGTCCCACAATGCAACGCGCTTCAACTTCCTCTTTCTTTCAAAAAATGGCGCACATCTGTTAGCATGACCAGTGATTAGCCTATATGTATTAAAATAGGATAGTATTTTACTTTTAATCATTATACACAGTTTGGAAGCACAATTATCACCAAGGATTAAACTGATGAAAGTAATCATGTTTATTTTATTAACTCCTTTCCCAAGCTCAAGGTGCACAGAGTTGCAATAACATATAGGCATAAAAACAATATGCTCAAATAAAACTAATTGGAGCAAAAACCAGAGAAACTAAGTAGGATACTAAAGAGATTTTGAGTTCAGACATGAAGTTTCGGTTTCATCAGTCCAGCCTGTTCGGTTAATGGCGTGCAACCATAAATGTCTGCGTTTAACTTAAAATGGCGTCTTCAACCACGATATTCTGTAAAAAAAAAAAGTCGTTTTTTAATTAATTATTTTTACATTCAATACGATATCAATGCAAACTTTATCAATTGCGACTTTTTATCTCGTAATTCTGACTTTATATCTCGCAATTGCTGGTTTATATCTCACAATTCTGTGGGAAAAAAAAGTCGCAATCTTCTTTTTATTTATTTTTTTTCCGTAGCAAAAACGGGCTTCCATAGGAAGTAGACTGGCAAAGAAGGCCCTGAAACACAAGTTGAAAAGGCATCAATAAGTAAAGCTGAAATCAAGAGACTAAAAACGGTAGAAGAAAGAAATAGCAAAAGAAATGGTATGATAGAATAAGAGGAGTGTGTTGATGTTGAGAGAATTAGATATAGGAATAGAAAAACGATGTTATCATTTCGAGATATTAAATTACAGTATGCACAAACATAATAATTGGGGAAAATAATAATTGTGAATAGGGAAACATATGGAAACATAATAATTGTGACCCAGAAACAGCAGAGCATATTCTTCTAAAATGTGTTGCATATGAAAATATTTGTTCTCATATGAGAATATATCTAGAGTATGTGAGGAATTGTTTAAGTATTTTCAAAAAAAAAGACATTAATAATGGAAAGAATATAAAATATTTAGTATTTTTGAATTGATATCCAGGGTTCATGTTTTAGATGGTCAGCAGTCCCTGTTTAACGGCATTGTCAGGATGTCATTTTCCAAGATCAGTAATTTGAATGAAGCAAAGATGTCAGCACCCAGGTTGTGTAACTCAGCAACTGCCTTTGAGATGAAAGGCAAATGCTTATGGTTTTCTGCATATAGCTGATACGTATAGCTATACATAAAGATACATAAAGCTGCCTTCCAGAAAATCTGGAACATGGAATTCTTTCACCTGCAAAATAACTACTATAATCATGATTAAAGGCACAGTAAGTTTCACCGCTAGAGGACTGTAATAAAGGCGTAGCTTGATGATGCCATGATTGACTGTAGAATCAAAGAAGTTGACGCCTTCACCTTATACGATGGGCAGAAATCATGTTAATGGATGAGCTAATGAATTAAAGTTTTATTAACATTACTGTGGTAGGAAGCAGAGCGGGGTCGAGAGCCATGGGAGATTTTACGTTACATTTTTATTTGCCGCAGTCAACCGCTGGCACTCCTTTCGTTTTATTGCTTATGTCTGTTTTATAATTAAAGTTATGATTTATATCCACTACCTTCTTCCCTGAACTTTGTTGCAGTTACATTGGCTTTTGAAGTTAATCATCAGACATGGTCTGTAACCCAAACCGAGCTCGGTATTTGGCCCAAACCCAGAGTACTCCCGTATTTCTGGTTTAGAAAAGAGTCATGTTATGGGTCTGTGGTACAGAGATAGCAGACGACGAAGGAAAGTCTTTATGATGACGTTTAATTTGGCAAAACATCCAAACAGGAGACATGTAACAAGTCGACTGTGTATATATATATATATACATTTGGATGATTGATGACTGCTGGTTGGAGTGATGTGATAATTAGATCATTTGAATGTGTTCCTCCCTAACTTTGCTATCAAAACATCATTTATGCACAAAAAAGTAAAAACAACATGCAAACTGACTTGATATGAACAGCTTGACCCGGCAGAGACTAATATGCACAATGAAGATCAGTGGTTTCAAATAGCTGTCTGAAAGAATGAAGACAAAGTTTTCAGATGAAGTGAGCAACACAGCAATGATTCTGCCGAATCCACCCTTGTCTTAAGATTTCGAAACACTAGTACTTACAACATACAGAATGCAAAATTAATGGCTGTATATTTTACTGTCCAATTACCGTATTTTTCAATGTCCGAGTATCTATTTCCTATGAATGTGTCAGACTTCCAAGTTATTAAGAGCAAGAAGAATAACATTAAACAGGAAAACTCCTTTGCGCCACAAATGAGTGTGTTTATATGAATATACAGTACATTCAAGTCATATGATAACAAATACCAGTTTGTCCCATCAAGCAGCATAATGGGCTAATTCTGTACAGCTAAAATAACTGGAAGCAAATGACCCTCAGTCACCTCTCAAATGCTGCATAAAATCATGACCTGTAACAATAATGAAATATATAGATGGATAATGCACTGGATAAATTTTGCTATTGCTAATATAAAAGGAGGCGTCGTAAATCTAACCTTTCAGTCCAATGCAGGTGTGCTGATCTCAAGCAGAAGTTGTTGAACTGTTGCCACATCATCAGCTAAGCAGTTGGGCGGTTGTATGCTTTTTGCAGTGTAATGAGCAGTTGCTCAATCAAATAGCCTCATTATGCATCGGGGAATTTAAATAATGCTAATTACTGGATGTCATACATGTTTTTGTCATACAGTAATTACAATATTGTTACATGATTCTTGGTGGATACAATGGAAGTCTACGTGAAAGCTGTCTGTCAGGCTGTCATCCGTGGCTGTATATTAAAGAAGTGCAACACCTGGAGATACGAGCAATATACTTTAATAATAATCCAATGAAAAAATTCAGGAGATCACAACCACATTAAACAATTAACTGAGGAAACTAAGGGCTTAAATGCACTGGGCAAATTCCAGTGAGCATCCCTATGTATCCCTTGAAGTGAGGACTTTGCCGGGAGCAGAGCATTGGTGTGTCCTCATTAGCTTCACATGGAATGTTACGACGACAAAGCTAGGCAGCAACAACAGGAATATCTTATTATTGCTGTTAATACAGTATGATAAAAAATAAGAGTACATAATGAGGCTTTGTATGTGTGTGTGTGTGTGCTTCCAATCTTCTCTTAACTTTATAAGTTACATTTATTTTAAATGTTTTAAACTTGATATGAAATGTGTGATGAAAATGTGTAACGTGTATGGACTCTGTGTTTAGTCATTTCCCTTGTCTTCATTGGTTTTGTGTTTCTTTGATTTCTATTTGAGTTCGTTATTAGTTCATTTGTGTCAGGTGTGTGTTATTAATTAGTCTAGTTTGTTCTCCTTGTGTTCTTGTATTTAAGCCCCGTGTTTCTGTCTTGTCCTTGTCGTGTGTTAATGTTGTTTCAATGGTGTTGTATTCTCCTGGTTCCCAGTAAAAGTTATATGTTAAGGACGTCCTTGTTGTGCACTTCATCCCTGGATACACATACTGTAACAGTAAAATCAAAACTCAAATCAAACTCGAAAATGAATCGCAAGGACTTCTCACCCTGGGTCACATGACCATAAACTTACTTGAAGTTACTATAACTTGAAGTTTGTAGGCAGATCAAAAACATTGTTGAATATCAAGTCAAGTGTCCCCAACTAAGCAAGCCAAAGGCAACAGCGGCAAGGAACCAAAACTTCAACAGGTGACATCAGGTGACCAACAGGTGATTAAAATGGAGGAAAAAAAACCTTGGGAGAAACCAGGCTTAGTCGGGGGGCCAGTTCTCCTCTGGCCAACAGTGAACAGTACTTGATTGATTCAGGCAGAGTTACAGGTCATAAGTCCAATTTGGGATTAATCCGATTTGCTACAGTCAAAATATTTAATCAGTTCTATCTAGTTGAAGATCATATGAGATGGTTTGTTGGGGATCAGTGCCAGTAAGGCCTCCACAAGGGATATTATATATATATATATATATATATATATATATATATATATAAAATATATATATATATATTATTATATATATATTATATAGTATTCAGACCCCCTTAAATTTTTTCACTCTTTATTATATTGCAGCCATTTGCTAAAATCATTTAAGTTCATTTTTTTCCTCATTAATGTACACACAGCACCCCATATTGACAGAAAAACACAGAATTCTTGACATTTTTGCAGATTTATTAGAAAAGAAAAACTTAAGGGGGTCTGAATACTTTCCGTACCCACTGAATGTATATATATATATATATATATATATATATATATATATATATATATTATATACTAATTATATTATATAGTATATTTTGTCTTTGGGGAAGCATCTTATGTAGCTTCTGAGGGGCGTTGCTAAATGAACAAAATAGGATCTTTAAACAAAATAAGAAAAATGTACACATTTAAAAAAATATATATTATTAGCATCTTGTATATTCTGCAAGAGGTATGTAAATTTGTGAGCAGAACTGTAGAAAAGAACAAATGTAAACTACCTCTACTTACAGTCACAGGTTTGGAAAGACATTTAGGGTGATTGAATGATGATTTTTCCCTTGAAGTTCTCGGATAGCTTTGTCTTTAGAAGCCTGCTCACCTCTCTTTCTGTCGGTGCCTGAAAAAAATGTGTCAAAAACATCAACAATACAAAGGAAGGAGGCTACAGTTTTTCTGAGCTGAAAATAAATTTGTCTTTATACAGTGTGCATGCCTCCTGTTTTTATCCTGCATTACTAGCTGTTTCCTGATGGGGGCACTGTGTGACCCTAGACAGTTCTGTGTGTACTTCACATCCTTCAACCTTTCAACAATGACTAACAATTAGTTCACATCATTAATAAGATCTAATCTTATATTGTTATTTCCTATCACAAACATGAATATGGTATGAAAAATAACCTGGGGTCATGTTTTGGCTGGGCAGCAGTTGTAATTTGTCAGGATGTCATTTTCCAGAGTGATCAGTCAGTTGAATAAAGCAAAGATGTCAGCATGTGTGTAACTCAGCAACTGCTGTTGAAATGAATGGCAATGCTAATGGTATGCTTTCTCAAGATACATAATGCTGCATTCCAAATTTGGAACATGGAAGTCTGCCACTTCCAAATTAAAAAATAACTACTGGATATTATGAATTATGCTTAAGGTTGGAGCGTCCAGCTTGTAAGCCTGTGCAGATCGATCAACCCAAATCTTCATAAGACGCAACCAGGGTTGGGGAGTAACGAAATACAAGTAACTTAGTTATGTATTTAAAATACAAAATTTGAGTAAATGTATTTCATTACAGTTACATTTTAAATGGGTGGTAATCAGATTACAGTTACATCTGAAAAGTATTTTAGATTACCAAAGTGATTACTTTGAATTTTAATGTCATTTAAACAGCAATTGGTGATTCTCTGACTCTGACAGTCTGAAAAAGCGGAGTTAAGTTTCATGTTTTCGACTGTTTTCATGTTTTGTGATAGTTGTTTGTGAGTCGTTTTATAATTGTAAAAAGGTCACTGCATCTTTTTCTCACAATTGTGAGTTTGCATTTCACAATTCTGACTTCTTTTTCTCAGAATCGCGAGATTTAAACTCACAATTGCAAGTTATAAAGTCAGAATTGGGAGATATAAACTTGTAATACTGACTTTTTTTCTTGTAATTGTGAATTTAGTATGTGAGTTTATATCTCATAATTCTGACTTTTCTCAATATTGCGAGTTTATATCTTATAATTCTGACTTTATAACTCGCAATTGCAACTTTATATCACACAATTCTGGGGGAAAAAAGAGGGGAAAAGTCAGAATTGTGAGATAAAAATTTGCAATTACCTTTTTTGTGTTTGTTTCACACTTATTAATTTTCCAAAGTATTCTAAAGTATTTAGATTAAGTTACTAAACTTGAGTAATGCAACGAAATACGTTACAAATTACTTTTTAAACCATGTATTTTGTAATCTGTAGTGAAATACATTTTAAAAGTAACCTACCCAGCCCTGGACGCAACATTTAACATTATTTCGAATTCGGTGGTGACTAACATAACCATGAATATTATTTTGGGTAAAACTTTATACATTCAACTTTGCAACCTGTCAACTAGCAGTCATGAGTATTACTAGACTTTCTGCTTAATGTCTGATGATCCCCTAACACGCATTCTATTGACTATAAGTAACTTTGCAACTTCATGTCAACTTATTCTACTAACCCTAACCAACCTAACAGTCTACTAATATGAGAGTTAGCCTATCAAATAAAGTGTAACCTTATTATTAAATGAGAATTCAGAGTTTCAGACCTGTCTAGAACACTTTGAGGATATCAGGCGTTGACTACGACAAAGATTAACTGACTAAAAATGTTAGAGATGTAATGTTACGAATGCCTGCAACGAGCTTGGGACAAAAGGTCCAGTTATCCCCTGTTTTCGGCAGCTCTGTTACTTTATGAAGCAAAATAATAAAATAATTTGAATTTTGTTCTGCCAACATGACAGAGCCTATATGTCATTTAAGGTTATAGTTTTGGAGTTGCTACCTATTTTTCAACCCATGTTTACGTGAAAGTGAAAAGTCATGACGTATTGTAGCGACAACAGGAGCAATTTTGGGGTTAAGTGCCTTCCTCAAGGGCACCTTGGTCATGGTATCGAAGGTGGAGAGCGTGCTGTTTATTCACAAACCCCACCATCAATTCCTGCCGGAATGGGAATGGAACCAGCAACCTTCTCGTTTAGGCCACGAATGCCCCTAGTTTCACCCAAAATAATAAATAGTCTTTAAAGGCATTTCCTGTTGACAAACCAATCTCAAAATGTTTTGCTGATTTCCTTGTATTTTTGGTCTCTTTTTGTTGGTCAGGGCATCTTAAGCTTAGCTATAAGACCAGTTTAGACTGGATCGAGCTGTTATTTTCAGCAGGGAATACCTATGTTGTAGTGTAGTAGTCCAAAACACATATTTCTTATAGTTCCGCTAGATTTTTTCCCTGCTTTACCAAATCCGTCACAGCGCTGATGATGTATGACTCTCATGACTGTCACTGCAGCATTAATAATCCTCTTCTACACACTCCACCATACACAACTAAATAAGCTGAGCAGAGCTCTAAGTATATTAAACACTGCGTGTCCGAAGGGCACGGCTAGAGGCAGAGCGAAAACATTTTGCAGGAATGATAGCTGGACAACTGCCAGACACCAAAATCTTGGTGCATAGCCTGCACATGGAGAGAAAACGACGCTAATAGGTGGTCTGCCCCGAGGAGCCTTCAGCAAACAGCCTGATGGACGAGGAGACAGCGAGCTGTTTACACTGAAACGCGCTAAACGCAGAACAGACACGAGCGGAAATGTTTCCCTGCATCTGTTTCTTAATCCGACGCATCTGAAGTGAGGCAGAGATGACGCGACGCGACGCGCGCGCGATGTTTCATGATGCATAGGAGCACCGTCATGCCTAATTTTCTTTAATGAAGCGATTTCGTCTTTATTTACTGTACATTCGCTGTGTCCTGCAGTAAATCTGAAGCCTTATGAGGAGGATGAAAGCGTCGGTATTTGTCGTGGTCATGTCCTCGGTTTTATTTAATCCCAGTTTTGCCTTCAGTTCGCATTTCGACCCAGGTGAGTAAAACCATGACATATTCTGACCCGCAACCGTTTATTATTCATTAAATATGCGCTCATATAGTGTTGAAACAATATAGACTTTGTATTTGTCATTATGAAATTGCCACATACATGTAAGTATATATATATATATATATATATATATATACATACATACATGTATGTATGTGGCAATTTCTTCATGACAAATACAAAGTCTATATATATATATATATATATATATATATATATAGTATTGTAGACATTGTAAATGTTATATTGTAAATATTATGTTTGTTCTTGCTTCAGTTAATACTCTTGTTATTTTCCAATTAATAATATCATTTTGATGCTTATTAAATACATGACAAAATATTTTATTTGTTTGAGAATAATGCATTGATCAAAAGACAAACTGCATGTGTGTGCGCTCGCACATGCGTGCATTGTGCACTACACAGAGTGTTTTGCAGATTTGCAGTCAGACGGAGCTGACTTGGCATTAGTCAGCCAGAACTGTTGTGTTCCTCTTCTTGTGTGTCCTGTGTTCCCAAAGCAGTTCCGTTGCATAACGTCTGTGTGTTTGACATATCTGAGCACTGCTGTTTACTTCCTCGAGAAGTCAGCAGCCTGTGGTGTCTGTGAGGGTTTGTGGTCAAAGGCCGACCTATGACACTGAGATTCACGTGCGCGCCACTTTTGTGGCGTCTGCTTCAACATAATGAGGAATCAAGCAGCTTAAAGCTTGCTCTGCATGCATGCCCAGTGAGAGAGACCCAGCCGAGCAGAACGCAGTGGGGCGACTTGGCTGAATGTCTGCAGTCGAATCGCACCGTTCATTATACAGCATGTGACGCACCTGCGGGTGTGCAGAGACCATAGAAAGCCAAGCGGCGTGAATTAGGTTGACATTGGTGAGGAGAGAAATAGGTAGAGCCGTAAACAAAGCCAAACGCATCTCTGGCCGACGTGCAGCATACTAATGAATCAGCTACTGTTCAGCTGCCTCTGAATCTGGGGTGCTGAGGGAGTCAGCTTCCTTTGCTATTTCATTCTTGATTGCTCTTGGTTTTCACCGTGTCTGCGCTATGCACTTCGCATGCAGATCAGCGTTTGAATGGCTGACTGATTGGGATGCTGTAACAAACTATTATGTAACGCTCACTGCTGTAATTAGATTGGGCGATATGAGGGGCACGGACACTCCCAATCACAATCGAGGAATTACGGCTGAAAAGACGCCTTGACCGGAGCACAGTCCTGTGCTTGATTCAATTGCGCTCTTGCATTCCTGCTTTCCGAGGGAACTTCCGCTAACCACAACAGAATTTCTCTAATCTCTCTTGTGTGTGTCATGAAAGTAAATCAGAAGAAGCTAAAATGAGGATAAGTTTCCATATTTGATTCACAACAGTCCACCTTGGTTTGAGATGATAGGTGAGCAGGAAGGCCATTGGGTAAAGGCTGGGATGCACTTCACGAATTTTGGTCAGATTTTGCCCCGATTTACAGTCTGGACGAGCTGATATCAGTTGTTGAAAGGCAGAGCCAGTCTTCAGATGTGAGTTGACAGATTTCACAGAAAATCCTATTTAAGATGGGCACAGACTATCACACACTTCAGACTATGATTCCATTCAGTCAGAGGATTTAAAATGTTTGATATCTGGAGCCCTAATAAGTTGGCAAAAGTTAAGATATTCAGAGTTTAACATACTTGCTCTCAAACCAAGCTGCATCCACCACCTATCGCCATGATGGTAACTCACAATTAAAAAAACTCACATTAACAGAAACTCTTCCAAAATTAGCATAACAAAAAGATTAGTCACTACTAAATCTCCCACTTAACATTAATCTTGCACAAAAAAACATTATATACTTAATTTAAGCATTTACTCTCTCTTTCGAGTGCCATGGGCAAAGCATACTGGGAAATAAGTTTGTCTTAAAAGAAATAAGTTCATAAAACTCAAAACAATGAAACAGTTCAGTTTACTTAAAATATATCAGTTATGTGAACTGCGGAATACTCATTTATACTGAACTAATTTGTTTAATTTAAGTTTGTCCTACTCAAACCATTTAATTAATTTGAAGGTTGGGGTTTACAGTGAAGGACTTTATGTGATCCTCAGCTGTTTAGTGTGTGATGCACGGTTTTAACAAAGTTGTCAAGTGTATGATGCCTAGTGTTTTAAAATCTGCTCAGATTTTTTAAGTGATGCAGTGCATTCCAGCATTAAGGCTGTAAAGTTTCCCGTTTGCTTTATGAGGACATATTTAGGGTGACTGTAGGCTGCCTAGGTGATATACATGCCCTAACAGGCTGGAGTCAGCAGCAATCTGTTACTCTGACTGGCCAAGTAATGGGATTGAGAATCAATGTTTCAGTGGCAGTGGATGGTGTGGCGTGCGACAGGAGTCTAATCAGTCCCCCACCCTCAGTATCTTGGACATATACAAGGACATGGCAAAGTCATCCGGACTATAATAGTACAAGGCAGTTTGCTTCATCACATTACAGCAGTTTGAAATTCAAGTGCTGTTTTTAAGGTTAAGTCTGTATTAGTCTAATGTATGGGGTTGGGAAAAGAACTGGTTCCGTCTTTTAAAGAATATCCGAGCCATAGCTCTGTTGGAAAGTGCTCTGCCATACGGCACAGTTGCATTTTGGAGGACCCGAGTTCAAGTCCCATTTCGAGCTGAGGTCTAATTTCCATAATCTCCACTCCCATAATTTCTTGAATGTCCTCCTGCTGTCCTTTCTAAGTAAAGGCTAACATCCCTAGCTTTTTTTTAAGAATTAAAAATCCAAAAAAAGTCCAAATCAATCTTCTTTAAGAAAATTTCAAAATTTCAAAATTCTGATTTGGTTTGAGCGATTGTTCTCTGAACCTTGCATCATCACCTTTGCCATCTTGACATGAGCTAAGAAGTGTTAGTGCCTAAGCTTGTGAGACTTTGACTTACACTACTATTCAAAAGTTTTGGGTCGGTATGTTTTTTTTTTTTTTTAGAAAGAAATTAATACGTTTATTTAGCAAGAATGCTTTAAATTGACCAAAAGTGACAGTAAAGACAAATAACATTACAAAAATGTCAAATATTCAAATATGTCATGTTTCCACAAAAATATGAAGCAGCACAACTGTTTTCAACATTATTAATAATAATTAGAAATGATTCTTGAGCATCAAATCAGCATATTAGATTTCTGAAGGATCACATGAAACCAAAGAGTAAATATATTTTAACATATTCAAATAGAAAACAGTTATTTTCTATTATTACATTTCTATTATTCTAAATATTGCTGTTTTTACTTAATTTTTAATCAAATAAATCCAGCTTTGGAGAACATCAGAGACTTTCAAAATTCTTTCCGATCCCAAATATTTGTACAGTCAGTGTAATTTTAGACTGCATATTCATACTAAACTTTGTTGAAATAAATTGTCTTTAAAAAAACAACAAAATAACTTTAACATAGAACCAGAATTGTTATGGCGAATCTGAACCAGAATCTTTACATTCCTCGCAATTTCCCATCCCTATGTTTAGGGTTGTTGCGTTAAGGAACGAAGGAACCACATCAAAGCATTCAAAGTTGGTCTGTCAGGGCAAGACTTCTTGCATTTGTCAGAATTTGTAGCCATGCTGCATTCTGATGGTTATTTACCATGCTGGTTTCTCAAAGCCAGGTTCTATTCACACATCCTATAAAGCCACATGCATCGCAGATGTGGTTGGCCTGGAACTGTCTGTGAACTGGGCTTTACTGCTCTCCGGTCACAACAACAGAATCAGAAAACAGATGATTGCTCAATACTTCAAGGCCTGCCTGTGGTTGTGCCTGTTTATTCCAGTTGCCTCTAAGTTCATGAGGAATTTGTATTATCCCAGACACTCTTTGATTCAAATATTTCAGGTTTTTCTTTTTTATATGATAAACAAATCCTTAATGGGTATAAGTGGTTGTGTAGGGAAAATTTAAATTATGTGAAGTGCAAGGTGAAGGTCATAGACAGAAATACTGGCCTATGTTTTTAGTATGTAATATTTATTATCTGCAATAATCAAAATAAATGAGTTCATTAGTCTATCTGTAGGCTGTTTGTGGTTAGCAAACAACTTAGTGACTTACATGTGTAACCCCTCCTGTTTGAACTGCCCGCACTAATTGGGACTTGAACCCAGGTCCGCTGGCATGTGAGTCGGGTGCTCTAACAAAGAGGCTAAACACCGCAGTTCTCCACAGCTCTTTATATAGCTCTCAATATAGAACGTGCAGTCAAATCACGTGCAGACTTCAACCGTGGCTCAGTCAATAGCCCCTTTCTCACAGAAATCCCAGTAAACTTTACCGGTAAATACACAAATATGCTGTTAACACAAGCAATGGCGCTCTGGCTTTTTACAGTTAAGAGACCATTCACACATCAGCAGTAAAATACCTGTAAATTCTGTAATGTCAGTCATCGGAAATGATCTTTAAACGCTGCGCCTTTGTCTTCATTCGTCCGCATGAGGAGAAGCACTTTAGTTTCACTATATGTTCAATTTGCCAATTTTTTTTTGACATCTGAATAAAAGGCGTAATGGATGAGGCATTGCTCTTAAAATCAGGCATTGCATTGCTCTTAAAAACACGAGAGGCACATAATAGAATCCGACTGGAGAGCCGCAACGCTGATGAATGGAAAAGAAGGCAGGGTCTCGAGTGCGACACGCTGAAAAAGCTGAGATGTGGCACAACTGTCAAAGATGATCATCTAGTGCATATTTAAATAGAAAAACTATTAAAAAGCTTACTGTAAACAGCAATCACGTCATCTCCATAAGAACTTTGAAAAGCAGACTTCTTACGTCAGCGCGATCCGACTTCGTACTCGTAATCTTCATTCAGAAGCACATTACAGGTAATTTACTGGCAATGCTACAACTTTCCTTATTGTTAAACTGCCAGAACCAATTTACAGGTTTTTTTTTTTTAAAAAAAAGGTTTTAAAAAATCTCTTACTGGTAATTTACCAGAAAAGACTGTATGTGTGAAAGGGGCCAATGAGAATTATTCTTTTTATAAGATGGATGCTGTAAATAAATGCTGCTGATTTCTTCTGTATATTTTGTTCTTTTTTGTCTGATGAAATTTGGTTGAGTGTTCTCTGCTATGACCGTGACGCTTTTGTCTACAACTCAAGACTGATTTGATAGACCTATTATTAATGGTGTGAATCAAATGAAGTGTGAAGAAATACATGTGCAGGTCTTCACTAACATGGCGACTGAAGGTGTCTGGATTGTGCACCTGAATCAGCACCATGGACAGGGCCGTGTCTAAATGCAAGATTTATATTGAAAAACAAGGTCAATTGCTAAAGTTCAGAGAGTCAAAGGAACACAATTCAAAAGTCCAAAGCTGCATTTCAGGCTTCTTTAAAACCATAAATAAAATTTACAACCAGTACCTGAAGTGCATCAGCTACTTCCTTTCACATTTTTAAAAATGAAGGTTTGTTAAAGGGATAGTTCATCTAGAAATGAAGATTCTGTCATCATCATGACTTTCATTTCTCTTCTGAACTTAAATGAAAACATTATTAATGTTCTCTTATAATTTTTTTGTCCATGCATTGAAAGTCTCAGCAATGCAGATTTTCACGTGATCCATATGAATCGAGCAGTTTAATCCAAGTCACAATTGCCTTATTTGATAGCTTTAAGTTATAATTTACAATTAATATTTTGTTTTCCGTTTGTCATCTTGATGTTACAGTTTTTTCGGATATTTAACTATGCATGATAATTTCCTCTTGGTTACCTTTGTCATCTAATGCTCACAATTAAAATGAATCTTTATTAAAAACACTTTTAAATATAAATTAACATAAATTTTTTTTGATGTTTAAATTCACCAGAAGCAATTAAAAACGATTGTTTTTAATTATAGCTGTAGTCTGTTTACTGTAGAACTGCATACTATTAGACATTTATCAGTTATTGGCCATAACATGAAAATAATGATTGTCTTGTCAGGATCTGGCAGATTTATAATATCATATCTGTAGATTCTTTAGACTCTTTAGATCTTTTGAAGCACCGGCACATAGATGGATATCTACAGAACTGTAGAAAAAGCTTTGCAAAAGTTTTCCTATAAATATCAAGCCATAAATCTGTTTCAGAACTTCTATGGAGTCCATGTGAAGTAGAAATGTCTGTAGCGTGTTTACCCACCTATAACGGGCCCCCAATAATGTAAAGACGCCCCTGAAACGTGATATTACCTGGAGAAAAATATAGACGACACTCTTGAGCAGTAGTGCGGGAAGAAAGGATGCTGCCTTTGCTGTCTTTCTGGCTTATGCAGATATTGTTTCCTTGCTGAACAGTTTTAAGCCAAGTAACACGAGCCCTGAGGCTCTAGTAAAACAACAACACTTGAAGCGGATTGTCAGGGGCACCACAATACTTTAATCCGACCCAGACACCATTCCTTTCAAGATTTGTTTTACTCCACTATGTGATTTCAATTCTAAAAAAAAGAGTACATTTCCAGTACATTGCATTTGGATATACTTATATTAACCATGTCTGTCTGTGTAAGAAGATGTCCTTATTGCCGTCTCTCGTTTCCCATACTCACATATAGTCGAATTCACTTGACTGCCTCTTAGTGACAGAGGAGTTCATGCAGTATTTAATGTACCACCTCTTCCTGACCTCGTCTGGTTGAATGCTGCTTTGCCATGTGAGACGGCCTGGAAGAAGACTGCAGTGTGTTGATGTCTTTGAGAGGATGTAGGAAGATTCAGAACAAGACCAAATGAAACACCTACAGTACGATCAGGTACATTGTAGGTGTGAAATCTAATAACAGTCGAGCGTAGGTAAGGTAAATTTGTTGAAGCACTTTAGAAGAAACAGAATCAGTCTCTCAGTACACACTACAAGTCAGTCGTCAACCTTACAAGTTTTTCCAGTCTGAGACAAAAAGCGCCCATCATTGTCATTCTTTTAGTATGAACACTTTTTAAAGTCACCATGAAATCAAAATGGACCATTCTTGTTTTTTTTTTTTATGGAATATTGCAGTATTTATAACAAATGATTGATCTTGTATCCCTCGTATTATTTGATCCAAATAACCTCCCCTCCCTCTTGCAATCTCTTCTCTGATGATGTATTTACTGGCATGAGGGCGGGGAAACCTGTCAATCACATGAGATCCACCAATAGCAAAACACAACCATCCAATCAATTCCCCATGGACAAAATCAAGTCACTTATTTTCTTGTTCGAGAAGCCATTTCACTCAGATATTGTGGGGAAATGAAAAATGAAATTTAAGACCAATTTCAGGTATAGACTAAACTATAGAGACATTTTTTTACTAATTTTGACCAGTTATGTGTGTACGATGAGCAACAGCAATGAAATTGTGAAGGAGCCCAAGTGGGAAGTGGGTGCTCAAAAAAATTGATAAGCAGCACATAGAAAGAAGTTTGTATGTTTGTATAAGAATGAATTTTGTGAACGTAACTACTGCCATCGAGGAAAAAGGCTATTGCAATTGGCACACCAATCTTTGGCAATGTGTTGTTATTTTTAACTAAAATTAAAAATATTAAAAACTATTTTGGTAATTGCAATGAAGCTAAAATAACGTATAAATATTAAATGAAAAATTTATATTTAAATAACATAGAAATATTGCCTTGGAAACTAACTGAAACAAAAGTTTAAGTAAAGTACAACTAAAACTAAAAATAAATGTTAGCAGAAAATAGAAATATTCAGAAATAACTAATGCACAACAAAATTACTTAAACTAAAAAACTGAAGATATAAAATAAACGCTAATTCAAAATATTCATAAATATTAAATAATATTAAAATAACACTATGCGACTCAAAGCAAGAGTCTTTAAATGTGTGCGAGCTTCAGTAGTGCACTGAGCATATGTGCATGTTGTTGTGCAAGAGTAAAGAACGGTCATTAGTCAAAATTAGGAAATACACAGGAAAGCGTGTGAACGGCGAGATCTTGAGGCCATGCAGGAGGAAGAGACATTATGTTCTTATTCGGTGTTAGATTATCATATCTGTGGCAAGGATTTCCCTTTTTATGTTGTTTGTATGTTCGGTTTCCAGCAGAAAATTATTTCTGTGTATTTTGTCAATTGTGATGGCATTAAGTATTAAGTTTAAGTATATTTGGCTTATATTTAATATATTTATGTGAGTTTCAGTTTTACATTTTTTTGTCTTTGGTTGTTGTTTTCTTATCTGTGACACACGTTGTTCCTGGGAAGGAAATGTTGCAAAAAACATTGCTTTCCTCCTTCCTGACTATGTGTCTCAACATACACAAACATGCACGCGCACACACACACACACTCAGAGAGAGAGAGAGAAACAAATGAGTGTTCTCATAAGTGTTTCTGCGGAGGCACTAAACGGCACTGCAGAGATACCCTGCACTAAAAATAAACGAGTTTGAGTAATTAATTATGAATTATCAAGGATGAAGACAACCCAACAAAACGGGTGATCTGGTCAAAGGGTCTGTTTCTAAACCTAGTGTGCTGGAACAAAAGCAAAGTCAGTTTATAAATGGTACGCAAAATAATTATTCTGCCTATCTATTACCAAATGTTAAGACAGCATGGCATGCATCACTCATAGAGAAGGCAATCCCATGATGCAGTGCAATGAAGAAATTCATCCTAGCTTCATCTAAAGCAAAAAGAAAAATGGATTAAGTTGATATAATTCACTCATTACAAAAAAAGTAAAATACTAAAGAGTAAAATAATTTGTGTTCTATGCTGTTTATACTCATTAGAGTATTGCCAAAGACTCTATGCCAAACAGTGCCCTCATATTACTTTGAATGAGAGAAAGTGCAACACCCAAGATGGTGGAGTAAGTATCGCCTTATGAGTAAAAGAGCCAATTGACCGTTCGCAAAGACCCGCCCCCTTTAGTTACTGTTGCTATGTCCGAAAAGACATGCGCTCTCACACCACACATCATGTTCTCACACAGTGAAAAATACATCCTGGAGCAAAGAGAACACCAACAACACATCGACAGACAAAACAGAGCAGGTTACTTTTGATATGAAACAGTTTCATATTTAAAATTTAATTTTTATTTAATTTTTTAAAGGAGTTTAAACAATAAATAGCATATAGTGTCTCTTTAATGTGTCGTGACAGATCGCTGTAGCTCCTTCAAGCGGCTCGTGAATCAACATCTCTTCATACTAGTTCATTTATAGCATCAAATAAACATGAATGAACATCAGAAGGAATGTTGTTTCCAGCGCGGAAAGACGTGAGTACACACAATTTTTCAAGTTCAAGTTCACCAACGTTAATCTACTAACTCCCCTGACTGCTTTGTCTGACAAGATGGCGGATTCTGGGTTATGATTGGTCAGATCGCCTGTCAATCAAACTGCCAGCGAAGGGTCAATTGATTTAGTCATCAAATCACTGCAACTGCTGTTCGAAGCTCTGGTAACCATGCAAACAATCAGTGTCCAAAGATGCACTCATAGGCACTCCACATGCATATTGGCTGCTCCAGTCTTAAATAGAAGCTTTTTAAATGCTAATTAAATGTATAAAAGAAAAAAAGATGCTATAGTTTGTGTCAGAGTTTGCTGCTAGTTTGAAAAATGCTGAATTTGAATTGGGAGTTTTCTAGGCAACTTTTGAGATATCAATATTTTAGTAGAAAGAAGCTGGTCTTGCATTTCTGAATTAGCTGCACTGATGGTGATTCAAATATGGCTGCTAAGTGAGCTGATTTTCCTCTTAAGGGACTTTGGTGTCGTGCTGTTCACTAAGCAACATGCTAAAGCCAAACTGTTTTGAAATCAGTTTGAGTTCCCATGCACTTTGTGGGAGTAGTCCATTCAAATTGATTAGTGTAGCACGTTTTACAGAAAATCTTGATGTTAATGTTTATAATATCTTCATGTTTTATTGTCTATTAGAGTTGAGTGATAATACAGTTCACAGTACGTATACTGTTTGGCTCCATTTCCCTTTGAAGACAGCAGCCTATGTAGATGCTAGACAGCAAGGAAGCTCACTAGATTTTGGAAGAGATTTGGAACTACTCTGCATTTTATACATTTTTAGTGAATGTTTGCCTCATTTCCAATTAACAGCTCCAGAAATAAAGCTTGTGAGACGGGCATTAATGATTGCTCGCACCCCGTCACCCGTCACAGCCCCGCTGATTACTGTGGTTAGGAGAACCATGGGTTTTTGCCATCTGTGTCGAACTAGTGGTTCTGTGCTATACATGCTATGAAGAAAGTGGCTTACTGTTTACCCTCCACCTTCATTTAACCTTCACAAAGAAACAATCCTTCCCCGAATCATCATGTGGTTCAATGTCTTCGTTCTCTTAGCCGGTTCAGTACCCAAAAGCAATTTGGCAATATGGTTCTCTCTCTCTCTCTCTCTTTCAGTGGGTTTTGTCATGTCACTCACTCAGTTGTTGACAGAAGGTAGCTGTCAGCATCAATTTTTCTCTAGGGCAGTGAACAGACCACAGCACTTTTCCACTGATTCAGCATTGACTGTTTAATGAACGCTTGTGTGTATTTCTGCATAGGTGATGATAAGGCCCTTCTGGAATCTGTATACTTTTTTAATATGTTCTATGCAAATATGCTAAAATGTGCTTAATGGAGCGGAGCTTACTACACTATTGGTAGCTGAATGCATTACCGACACTGCATAATACAAATAGCACAAGTGCGCAGGAGAAGCATCTTCCAATAGAGATTGCCGTTATCATGTTGCTAAGCTAACTGTCAAACTCTTGCTTTGTCTACCATCCTGCATTGATTTTTTTTAAAGATATGCACCAATATTAAAATTCTGGCAGTTGCAGTTACCAAATAGTCAATAATTATTCTAATGGTAAGGCTGAAACTGGAAAATGGACAATATTAAAATTCCATGCTGTCGGAATAAGTAAAAAATAATACCTGTCCATACATTTTAAATGCTGATAAACTGAAGTTTTTTTAGATCTACATTTGTTATTAAATTATTAGTGTTTTTGAACTTGTTTATTAACTTGTTTGAGTTTTAGATGGCGAAAAATGGAAACATAGAGGAAATAATGGTGAATGATTGAATATTCAATATAGACATCTATATGTCAAATATCCACCCGAAAACATCTCTAATATCACCCGGAAACTAATTTGTTACTAAAAGAAGTATATTAGACCTCACTATAGTACAATGATACAAAAATGGTACAATAGCTGGCACCCATTCAAAAGGTACGAATATGTACCATTTAGACAATAATATGTACCTTGAAGGTGCTTCTAGGGGCAAATAAGGTACAAAGGTGTTCCTTGTTTTTTTTACCTTTTTTTTCCTTTCCTGAGAGTGTATGCTAACTACCTGTTGGAGCAGCTTTTGGATAATTATGATGCCTATTTAGGCAGCTCACTATGTTTTATAACAGAGCCAGACTCTTTGTTCTTGGTGTTCCTTGAGTCCAAGTCCAAGAAGGTCAAACCGAGACAAATGTGAATCACTCCAACCATCCCACCCCATACTAGCCCCAATATTCTTCCCTAAATGTCACTTGTCCCGCTTTCCCGTTGTCTCAGCTAGAGTCTGATGCACTCTGCTCTATATCAGTGTGTAAAGGTCAATACTGTCGTGGAGTTGAACGAGTACCTCCATTAATGTTCCAGCGCTCATTGTTCATCCTCTGATTCCTACTGATTCAAGCTTATCCACTGAAGCAAATGGAGCTGGATCTTGTTTTTTAGAGTGAGAGAGGGAAAAAATGTGCTTCCCATCCAGATGACCCCAAGCAACACTGCCTACTCTGCTGAAAAGTCCAGCATAGACCTGCATGAACTCCATGTTGGTCCAGTCTGGTTCATGCTGGTATAGTGCTGGTGTAGTTGGTGGACAAGCATGATCATGCTGTTCTCAATCAAATCTGAGCTGGTTTAGGTGGTCCACCAGCAACCAGCATCCTATGCAGGTCCCAGCATACAAAACATACCTTATACTGAGGATTTTTCAGCAGAGAGTTGAATAATATTCCCTGTCTAAAACAGTGTTTTTGTTATTATCAACTAAAATGATTAAAAATGTTTTTGATAATTAATATAAAGCTGAAATAAAATAAAACATATATTAGACGAAAAATTTAAACTTAAAAACATTTAATTAGAAATGTTTAAGTAGAAGTACAAGCAGGGTAGTAGAAGTATAGGCTTTATTTTACAGTCCTGTTCCCCATGCACTTACTTTGTACTTATTACAGAAATTATAATAACTGGGTAATAACTAGGTATTAACCCTAAAACTGTACACCTAAACCTAACCTTAACCTATAAGGTAACTACAAGACCTTATATTACTCAGTATTTTAATAGGCAAGTACATGTAAGTACTGTAAAATAAAGTGCAACCAACATTTTTATAATTTTTTGAATCAGTTTTTATTTTAAAATTTTCCATTTTCATTTAAACGTTTTACTAATTTTGTTGTGTTTTTGCATTTTTAATAGTTTATTTTAAAATATCTCTATATAGTTTTTAATAGATTAAGATTTTTTTTTTCAAGTTGTTGTTGTTGTTGTTGTTTAACTATAATAACCCTGGAACGCATCCCTCCCTTACAGGAGGTTTTATTGCAGTAATGTCAAGATTGGCACATTACCAATTCTGCAAATCTGTTGGCACCTGGTCAAAGAGGTGAAAGGCATTGTGGGAATGTCTGACTACGCTTGCGTGCTTTTAAAGTGTACAAACATGAGGGAAAGAACAGCTCAGCTGGAAACTTATGCTGTGCTGAGGCATGAGAAGGAAGAGAGCGTGTACATGAGAAAAATGGCAAAAGAGAGATGGAGGCTAAAAATAGGGACACAGGTGGCCCCCCTCCCCTCTGTTCTTCCTTCCTATCTGGCATCAGCGGGATTGTGGTCCGGCGTTGTTAAAATGCGCTTTCTAGCAGGCAGTGTCCACTCTTAGCAGAGGACGAGGCGATAACTTTTTGATGCCACAACAATTTTGTGCCACGGCTTCATAAAACCCAACTCTCGTCCTGAAGGGCTCCTGGCTGATGAGTTTTGGAATTAATGTCCACGTCTGAAGGTCTGTGGGGAGTCATATGTCTTTTGGACAACACCTGCTTCTGAATTTCAAGGACTACCGGGATTGTTTTTGGTAGGTTTTTTTTTTTTTAATTCGTCTGCAGAGACTGAGAGTGTATCAAAGAAATACAAAAGAGTTGTTTGAAGAGTTGCGACATTGGTGATGAAATAAAGTTCAGCCTTTTGCAGTACTTAAATTAAGTCCTAGCAAGGCACTTTATTATAAAATAAAACATTGTGTCATAATATGAAAAATCACAATGCTTTCATATGCTGTGCTGAATATTACAACAGCACTTTTCAGTCCTGACCTAGAGGGCTCTACTCCATCAGCTTTCTTATTCTCACCGCACACATTCACATTTACCCATTACGCTCTCTATACCACTGCTTCACCAGCTAACCTCCTGTGTAATAATGTTCTGGAAAATGGATCGCAGACTATTCTCCCTTCCTGTTTTCGATTTTCTGTTTTGTTCTCTGTAAGCTAAAACACCCCACAACTAAAATAACTTGCTGCTTCATTCCTGGCTTAAATAAGTCAACTTGACTTGCTCATTTCCTTCTTTTGCATTGCATTTGACTCAACTTCCATGCCTAGTAATACCCCACAACTTTTAATTATTTGTCTTTCTATGATAAAATTGCCTTGTAATAGTAATGTCCGGTTACTGTTGTACCTTCTGTTCCCTGATGAAGGGAATGAGGGGTGGTGTTGATTGACTGACACTAGAGGTTGCACATGGGAGCATCTCTAATAATTTAATGCCAATGAGAATTGGCGAGAGGAATTTGCATTCCACTCCCCTGGACATAAGGGTATAAAAGGATGCTGGTGTGCATCACTCATTCAGGTTTGTGCTGAGGAGATGAGACAGTGTCCTAGACATTTGTGGCAGGAGGGACATGTCTCTTTCCTTCCATCAGGGAACATAGGTTATAACAGTAACCAAGACGTTCCCTCTCTGTCATTCACTTCGACATGGTTTTGATTGAAACTAGGGAAACTCCACAGCAGCTGGACCGTGTTACGAGGATTTGGTCGTGCAGATGTCAGCAAGCATGTGCCGGGTAACAAGCACACTACCCAACGCCCCACGTAAGCCATGTAGTCCCTCGTATCACACAGGAACAGAGAGGACATGAGGATAGGTACTCTTCTCCCTTAAAAAAAAACAAAAAACAGCTGTGCAGACCAGAATTAGCACTAACAGAGACCACATCCTGCTTTAAAGGAGGTAAATATGTGGAAGAATACACACGAACTTACCCACTAGAATGCACCACACGTGGAAGAAAAATCAATCCCTGTGTAGGTCCTACATCAGGAGGGAGGAATTGCTACAAACGGAGCGACTGGCGTTAGAGACGGAACTCTGTCTAGGGGAAGACATGGGTTTACGGTTATGGAAACCCTACTGTGGAGATTTCATCATATGGGATTACCACCTGGGAATCACTAAATATGGAGCACCTAGCTCAAGAATACATCCTGATCTGAAAGGCCGTGCATCACGAGTGCTGGGCCTGGCATCAGATTCCTCCATCGAATTCGACTGCTACAGGGTGCTGAGGGAAAATTCATGTCCAGGGTTTGCTGTCCAAGGCACTCACATGGATATCACCTAAGGAAGGGGAAAGGTGCTGTGTGAAAGCGGTACACCCGGCCCATTGTCTGTAACTTACCTGTTCATAGCCATTAGCACAGAAGACAAAAATGGCTCAACCTGGAAATTATCTCATGAAGGTATTTGGTGTCGGCCAGCCTGCTGCTCTATAGATGTCTGTTTGAGAGGCTCTGTTTGCTAGAGGAGGATGCAACACTTCCCGTGGGGTGTGCATGCACTCACAAGCCTAACCCTTCTGCTGGTTCCAAAACAGACAAAGAGCTGCTCAGAGCTTCTGAAGCTCTGCGTGTGGTCCAAGAAATTAAGAACATACTGGATACAGCAATGACAAGGCTCCTCCCGAGGCAGTGCTTTCAAGCTCACCACTTACACCCAAAAGGGGTAGTGGGAACTTTGAGCACATAGCCCGGATTGAATTCAAGGCACTATGGTACGATGAAGTAAGCGCTGTTGAAACCGTTCCTCATCTTAGGTGGAGGGACAGACTCTGCTGCTTCCTTCGACAATAAGGCTTCATTTTCTGTATGCAGGACAGAGCGTCTTTGCCTGCCATTGAGGTAAAGAGAACCCTGCTGAAACTGTCCTGATGAGATGGGTTGGGAGATGCTAACCAGACATCCAAACTCTGCATGAGTGGCACTAGAGGAACAGCCATTTTGATGTATCTGCGGTGCGGTGGCGAAGCGGAACGTTGGTCGCCATGCCATGTCAGGAGTCATGCCTCCCAATCCTATGGCTGTGGGTGTACTAGAAAACCTTTCTTGCTCCGTAAGTCCCAACTGGTATTGGGCTGTGACTGTTGAGGAAGCTGCATGTCCTCTGAACGCTCCACACTGACTTGTGTTGGGCTTTGTGTGAGTCGCTTTCAAACATGAGGAGGTGGAAAGTTTGAGTTCATTATGTCCGGGCTGCGAACTGTGTGACCGTTCTAAGCAGACTAAGTCTACCCTCCAATGCTGCTATCGATAGTTAGTCCTCATCTGGAGCTCCGAAAAATAATCAGGTGTGTCAAAGTCATCCAGGAGCTCCTCCAGCGCAACGTGCAAGATAAGGAACGGGAGGCCTGTGGGGATTGATCTGGTCGAAACACTCTTGTTGCACTCATATTGCCCTCAGCGCTATCCGCCGTGGCTTTGTGCATCACAGAAGGACCGGGGCGACGCTCTATTATCAGAAAAGAGAGTTGCGATCGCAGCATTGCCATTGTCATGTTCCTGCCATGAGGACAAGAGCCATCCACAAACATTGTCACAAGCATGTGTGAGACTCAAACGCTTGAGACGACGTTTGCGAACGTCTGAGGTTGAAAGATACTGACTGCATCCGGAAACATAATGGCAGAAAGGCATCTTTAAAAAGACATCTGTGCTTTGCTCTTTTAGAGGAAAAAAGCTCTTTTATAATAAAGCTGCTTTTTTAGGCTTGCTGAAGTGCCCAGGGGAACTCTCTTTGCACTTTTTCATGTCCATTAATACTTTTATTCACCAAGGACATATTAAATTGATCAAAAGTGACAGGAAAGACATTTATAATGTAACAAATATTTCTACAAATGCTGACCTTTTGAACTTTATTGTTCATCAAAGAACACTGTTTTCAACATTGATAATAATAATAAATGTTTCTCGAGCATCAAATCAGCATATCAGAATGATTTCTGAAGGATCATGTGACACTGAAGACTGGAGTAATGATGCTGAAAATTCAGCTTTGGCATCATAGGAATAAACTGAAAAATGGGGAAATCCAAAACTATCTTATAGATATCAGATGTTATGTTATTACATTCATATTGAGATATTTGGATTAGGCTACGCATATTTTAAAGTAATTAGTAACATGTACTGTAAAGCTTTATAAAGTAACCCTCCATCTCGGATGATAGATTAGGTGTAAAGCAGCCACACTGCACCACTGTTAGTGTCCAATGCAGTTAGAGGACGTTCACAAAGCACAGGTTAACAGCACCTGAGGCTCTCTGCAGTCATTCTGTGTTAGTAGCAGCACCTCTTGCATTGTCTGTCATCCGAACACAGCAGTGACTCCACATGTGTTACATAACCAAAGCCTCTTCGCATGTGTCTAGTCATGAGCCTCTCATGCAAACCATTAACTCACTATAGAGGCAGCGACATGCAAGCTTTGACATTGGGTTTGTTAGGACAGCTGAAGATATAGGACCTCTTCTATATATATCAATCAGTTATTTCCCACGTTTTCTTCTACTGCCACTTTTCAATAGCTGAGTGCGCTGAAACTGCAACCTTGTGTATCCATCTCAAATGTCAATCTCAGACCTGTGAACATATTTGTAATAAAGAGGATCTGGGAAAATTAAGTGCTTTAGGCCACATACACACTACAGCTAAATACATTTGCACTCTTACTTAATGCTTCAGTTATTTACGGGTGTGACAACTGCATTTTACAACTTGAATTCACTCTCAAAATATCAGTTATTTACAACCTGAAAAAAAAAAAATCGTGAAACAATTTTCACTCAGAAATTGCTAGTAAATTTAATAGATAATGACAGTTAACACTGAATTAAATTTTGATATGAAAATACTAAAATGTTTTTTTTTCTTGTAAAACATCCTGCAATAATCTTTTTTATTTACATTTAAAAAAAAAAAAATACAGTTTATTTAGGGCTGTCAATTTGATTATTTTTGGAGAAATGGCTTCAGGAACAAGAACAAATGTAGGACTTGATTTTGTCCATTTGGAATTAGTTGGATGGTTGTGGTTTGCTATTGGTGGATCTCATGTGAGTGACAGGTCGTCCCATCTTCCCACCAGTAAAGACGTCATCAGAGAAGAGATGTCACTGCAAGAGTTATTTTGATGAAAGATTACGAGGTCACGTGAATTAAAAAAAACAATTACGTGCACAGAGAAATAATTTATAATAATATAAATGTTGCAATATTCCATAAAAACAAGAATTGACAATTTTGATTTCATGGTGAAACAAAAAATTTGTTATGTTCATGGTGACTTTACATTATGCTATTGAGGCTTTAAATATATTTTGCATTATTTTTTATTTCCATATTGAAAGCAATCCATTTTGAACTCGACTTACAGTCTCTCTGTACAAGAGCCCCGGACATGACATGCAGTAAATAAATAGTAGGCTAAATCGTGCGCGTGATTTACTAATTCATTCCCTTGATTTACTAAATTGTGCGCACGACTTATTATTTCATTCCTTCGATTTATAAATCATGCGCATGATTTAAAATATTTAAACATTTATAAAATGAACATAATATAGAACATAATTATTATTTATGACCACCCATTTTACAGTAATAAAGTTGAAAAACCAAACCCTGGTTATCAGTAGCTGTTTATATTCAAAGTTTCGAATGCATAAAAAAATTGCGAATAAAGTAGCTTATATCTGTAATGAAAATGAAAGTTGCTGCAATCAGGGAAGCTATTGGCTCTTTTTTAGTACATCATAAATTACTTGTGTCTCTGCGCATGCAAACGATAAATGCAATAAACACTGTCATGTTGGTTCTGGGAAACACAGACTCATTGAACTATGCTGATAAAGATGGAACTTGTGACCATAGTTGGAAAACGATGCTTTTGGGAAACACACCCCGTAGCGTTACTGGCAGACTTTGAAGAGAGGTGCTGCTGCAACAATGTCAAATATGTGAAAAACAGTTTTTTTTGAACATTCAAGCATGAAAACCTATTCTAGTAGACCCCAAGAACAAAATAAAGACTGCGTAAAAGGGCATAATAGGTTCTCTTTAAATGTCAGCACCTAATTAACATTCATTAAGACAGCTTGTTTTGGTGACAACTGCATCTATGCTTGCACACACTTTGCATACTGCAGAAGAAGCGCGATAGTTTGCGATTCCGAACACCTGTGCTACATCCTTCTCTTATTTCAGATCAGCAGGAGAAAGCTGTTTCACAGTCTTTTAATTCAGTAGCTCTCGTCCCGCTCTCGTCATCATCTCAGCTCTGATCTCCAGTGCACACTTACACCCCAGGAAAGCGAAGCTGTGTGTTTAGGAGGCTGTGTGAGAATGTTTGGGTGTGAGGGGGAAACCTGATGAAAGATGGAGAGGAAAATAGAAAGAGCAGCTGTTAATCCATCAGCAGAAACGTGTCATCATTATGAAAGGTGGGGGCTGAGGAGAGATTTGTGCAAAACATGATGGGTCAGGCAGTCAGCCTGTTACCATGGAGACGCAGGAGTGGGTGGGAGAAATGCTTTCGTGCACCAAACACGTTGCTGACCGCTCTCTGCATGTGGTGTTGTGTTGTATACACACATGCTCCTGTCACTGACATTACCTCCTGTTCCAAAACCCACTGAGATGCCTACATAGACAGCTTTATTAGGGTGCCATAGATGTTCTAAGACTTTTTTTGTAATTATTTTGGCAAATTCTAAAACAATATCTTGTGTGACAAATTTGGAGTGCATTATGGGATTGACTTCTCAAAGGATACACACAATGCTAACACTTTTAATCAGCAAGAGCGCATTAAATTGAACAAAAGTGAAAATAAAGACATTTATAAAATGGTTAGTTTCAGTCCTTTACTTTGATTGGTCAATAGCTGTTTTATTTATGATAAAATACGGTTATGACTGCTTCACAGTTTTATGTATCACTACACAACACCCTTAGCGACGTAAACATATGTTTGTTCTCACTGATGCTGGTATTACCTGCATCTTTGTAGCATTTTCCTTCAAGTCAGTCCTATGTTCATATTTAAAATAAAAATCAGTTTGAATGTCAGCTGCGATATCTTGTCCTTTTAACAGATAAGGGGTTTTCCCATGCCCTGACAGTGACTGACAGCGCTAGTGTTCACAACAGTATCAGTCCTTTCAAAATAAAAGTCTTCATTACTGACTGACTCCCTCAGTCTTTGCCACCATCTGACTTTTCCATGAGATGACGCGTTCTGTTGCTGTTCAAGGTCAGGGACTGTTTATTCCAAGTGGAAGGAAGGCTTTAAGTGATTTTACTTCATGAAAGTTGCATTGATATACATATATATGCTTTAATATGTGTATATATGGAATAACCGCTTTATAAAAGCAAAAATCAACTCCACTCTGCATCGTGCCTAACAAAGCTGTTATAAAACCACTGTAAACCACGGCTTCTTGGGGCTTATTGCTTTATTATAATGTTAAAACCCTAACGAAAAAATATACTAAAATTTATGTGAAATATGTTTATTTTGTACTAAGTATACTACAAATACATTTACATATTTATGTACTAAAATTATACTTTTGGTATACTAAACTGGAAGGTCTGCTAAAATGGAAGGACTAATTATGTACTTAATGCACTTTAATTGTGTGGAAGTAGTGCTGAAGTCCAACTATAGATATACTTAAGTGTATTTGATTGTGCTAAAGTGGAACTATTGCGGTACACTTTAAGAACACTTTAAATATCTTGCATTTAAAACTGATATTATACAAAGATCATACAATCTTTATTAATAGTGATATTAAAACACATTTTAGGTGTAATATTAAGAAAAGTTCATTGTGCAAAAAAGAAATACACCAAATAAAGTTTAATTATAATTTTATATAAGTAAGTTTTAAGTGATATGTCAATAAATATGTGAATGATTTGAAGTATACTTATAAATGTATTTAAAATTGAGTTTTTTTGGAACACTTTATTTTACAGTGTCATTGTTACAAATGTTACATGTAGTTACTATTGTAATAACTATACATTATACATAATTACATGCAACTAACCCTAAACCAAACCCTACTCCTAATCCTTTAGTAAGTACATGTAGTTATTCAATATTACTTGATACTTAAATGTATAATTACAGTTTAACAAAGACACCTTAAAATAAAGTGTAACTTTGTTTTTTTTACTAGTGAAGATACAAATAAATGTTGTTCTTTTGAAATTTCTATTCATCAAAGAATCAGGATAAAAATGTATCAGTTTCCACAAAAATATTAAGCACAACTGTTAAAATTGATAATAACAAGAAATGTTTCTTGTGCACCAAATCGACAGATTAGATTTCTGAAGGATCATGTGACACTGAAGTAATGATGCTGAAAAGTCATCTTTGTATCACAGCAACAAATTATATTTTTAAATATATTCAAATTGAAAACACTTATACTAAATTGTAATAATATTTCCAAATATTGCTATTTTTACTGAATTTTTGATCAAATAATTGCAGCCTTGGTGCCTTTTCAATTTTTTTTTGGTGACTTTTTTTCAAAAACATTTTGACCTGTTTTGAAACATCAATTCTCTCTAAGCTGCCTATGTAGGCAGTATACAGCAGGGCAGCTCACTACATTTTGGTACAGAGCCCATCAGTGTTTTGTTTTGTTGTATTTGTGTGTGTTTATACCATCCCATGTCTATTTCTGTTTCGAGGCATTGACCTTTCAACCCACATGAGCCATAACAGACGTCACATGTGGAACATGGTGTCCACAGTGACATGTGTCAGCATATCAGCAAAACAAACCATTTCCTCCATTTCAGGACACATGGCCATTGCGGTGAAGAGTTTTGCAGATCTGGATGTTCATAGACTTTTCAACTGAGAGAAAGAGCACATGCTCATCATGTGTCTTTGTTTTGTGTGTGTGTGTCTCTTTGTCCCCTGCTGACAGCAGGATTACAGTGAAAGTCAGATTAAATCTCAGTGGTCCAAAATGTGACACCTGTTCCAGCGGTGTCCTTGTAATGATAGAGTGTGAAAAGGCCTAAACGCTGTTGGCCCGAGTCCCATCGCTTCTGCTTCATTAGCATACAACCAATCAAACTGGACAGCTGGGAGGCATGTTTAAACGGCAACAATTTTACCTCAAGCGGAGCTTTCAAATTTTGTCCTCCTACTTTTGGGAGAAAACCATTATCTACCGGCATTTTACCAATCTCTTCTTTTCAGAAAATCAGGTAGGGCTAGTGGGTACATGTCAGTGCAATTATTATTCATGAGCCAAGCTGATTTTATATGCATATGTGTTCCTCCACTTTTCAAGGCGTTCCTACTACAGCTATAGATTGATATGGAAGTGAGTCCTAAAATCCAGCAACAAGTTAGCATTTTGCACTGGTTCCAATGTCCTGAAGTCAGTAGATTTTTGGGTTGAATCCCTGAAATAAGGTCTTAGTTTATGTCATGAAATACATCAGTAATACCCCACTCATGATTTCGTGATAGTTGTGATGTGTCTTGAAAAAGGCTCCCTATATAGTCGCTAAATGGGACTATAGGGGACATTAAATGTCATCTCGCTGAAAAGGTAAATTCTTCTACTCACTAGTTTGCTTTCACAGCCACACTGTGTTTATACTATAAAGATTGATTTGTTTGAAGCTTAAATGTGGTGACGCTGAAGTCGTGTGAGCGCACTGTAGTTCGTTTATAGCCTACGTTTAGCTTTTTACATTTGGAGATTGTATTTGGGCTTCAAAATTCATATACGTTGTGTTCATTTGTGATGATTAAATTATTAAACAAAACAGAAGAAACAAACTTTTGTTGGAACAGAACTTATTTTTACTGCAATAATCCAAAAGCCAATGGAAATGTTGAGTGAAACTAAAGCTAATTTTTGGGTTGGCCTACAAAAATACATCACCACTGCACTCAGAAGACCTGGAATATAGGGCACAAGCTGGATTGGTTTACTTTGTGGTACTTTCATGGTGTTTTTTGTCCATTTTGGAGCTTGGCAGTGTGAGTCGGCATCCATTTTGGTGTGTGAAAATGAACAGCAGAGACATTCTGCAAAATAACTTTAAGTTTTTGCCAGGCATTTGTCAATGTCAATATGGTTTTCAATGTCATTAGGGCAAAAAATAAAATGGCAAAATGCTTATTTTTGGATGGGCGTCCTTTTAAGGTTGCATTACCTTTTCTCAATTTACATTTATTAGTATATAGCCAATCAAACAGTAGAGCATATAGCCTCACCTTTCCTTTGAGAGCCATATTGCGGTCTCTCACTTCATTAACTGATAACACTGTGCAATTTGCGTTTCATTATGAATAACAAGTGAGTCATCTTGTATCTATGTTTTTTTAATCCTATACTGCATCATCATGCCGACTGCATCAGTGACTCACCGTGACAAGAAAAGCAGATTTAGCTTCCATTAGGCTCTGGTTTCTTTACGGACAAGTTATCTGCTCAAATGTGATGCCCACCAAATCAAATTACTGACAGCAGCTGCATGCTGCTGTTATGAAACATCTAGATAACCAGCGTTATTGTCTTATCAGCTGTTAATAGCCCCCAATAGTCTCTCGCTTTGTAAACACAAACTGAAAATGCAATTTAACCCTTTGACATGTACAATCACACCGGCGTGATCAGTCTTGGCCGAGCCAGAGACGGACTCGTCCAGTATATCACAAATATGCCGTGTTTTCAACCACATAATGTTTATTTTAGGTTTCAGACATTTAAATATACTACTAACAAAACAATATATTTAAAGTTTGTAAAATACACACTGAGAACTATGGAAGCGGCAATAACGATCCTTCCCGCTATAATTAGACGACATGTTTTATTCATATCAGATAAACATTGTGTAAATAACGTTAAAGTTTACTCTATTCTTCTCCCACTTCACCGGCTCACTTACTTTCATGTATTTCAGGAGGAGTGGATGAATTCAAGTGTTGTAAATACAACAGATCCGATTCTCTGAACTGCGGCGTAAACTAAAATGGCGGCACAAGTTAGCGCGCACAGCTCAACTAACGCAATCATTATAAAAGGTGTTTATATAGCAAAACACATCTACTTGCACATATTTGACAATTGGAATATTAGATATTTCAGATTATAATTAACAAATTTATGAATATGTTGAATAAAAGCAGTCATACAACGTTGTAGGTGTGTCAAGTGACAAGCAATGACATGTTACCATGGAAACGTTGTAAAATACGGTCACCTCGAACAATTCACGCTGAGGGTTCAGACAGAATATTTTAAACATACATGTGAAAGGGTTAATTTTCTCTGTAATGGTTGTCGTTTTTTTTTATTTAGGTGTTTTAATGTTATTTATTTAGCAAATTTTCCGATTTTGACTGAAGGTTACGAAGAAGATTTTCTAACACTTTACAATAATTCTTTCATTAACATTAGTTAACATGAACAATGAACACAGCATTTATTAATCGTAGTTGATCATTTACTAAAACAAGGAACAAAAGTTGTGTCTGATAACATTAATGCACTTCATGAACATGAACATTTGTATTAACTAACATTAAGAAATGTTACTAAATGCAGTGAAAAGAAATTGTTAGTTAATGCTAATCTAATGTTAAAAAATGGACCTTATTGTAAAGTGTTACCAACATTTTTTCTTCTTCTGTGGATTCATTTGCATGGATTAATCAATGCTAGACATTTGCTAATTTTGATTTCATGTGGACTCAAGTTGGAAACACTTAATTTTACAGTGTCCTTGTTACATGTAAAATTTAGTTACTAATTACTAGTAATAACTATAATTGATGCATAATTACACGCATCTAACCCTAAACCAAACCCTAATCCTAACACTAACCATATAATAAGTGCATGTAATTCATTATTACTCAAAACTTAAATGTGAAATTACACTGTAACACTGACACTTTAAAATAAAGTGTAAAGGTTTTTATGGTTTAAAAAAATCTGATTATCGACAGATGGGAGGTCTGTTTGGGAACCTTTTCGAAAAATTGTTTGGATTGGATCCATTTTTGCCACATAAGTCTCACCTTTGAACACTTGTCAGTGGGCCTTCATGCACTGAAGTCTGTGGTGTGGCGTCCAGGACCAGCGTTTGACACCGAGTGTGTGTTTGTGCACCCCAGGTGGCTCCCCGCTGAGTGAGCTGTCATGGCCGTCCTCTCTGGCGGTGGTGGCTGTCTCCTTCTCTGGCCTCTTCACGTTTGTCTTCCTCATGCTCGCCTGCCTGTGCTGCAAGAAAGGGGACATCAGCTTCAAGGTGAGATCTCAGTCCTCATTAGTCATTTCATCCATCACAACAGCCCCCCAAATTAAAGGAAGATGAGAAATTAATGTCTTCTGCAGCACCTCATCCTAAATTTTTACAGGCGTGTCATTCAGTTCACTGAAGTCGTTTTTTCAGCTAACTATTATCATTTTTGTTTGATGTCACCTTGTTTCTTTCTAGAAGTACATCATGTCATTCAACCTGATTGATTTGATTTGTCCTTCTAGTCATGTACGCATGTACCTTCAAAGCCTCACAAAAGAAAATGTCAATCTTGCAGCGCTTTGCAGTGCAAAACAAAAATGACTCTCAGTGGTCTTTTTTTTTTACTTCATTTCGAGGACTAAGGCCTCAATTTAATTCTGTCCATCTTTGTTTTTGCTACTTCCATATTCTGCATCCTTTAAACACGTGAAAACCTGAAGATAACTTAGATTTCTGAAATAAAAAACGGAAAATGAAACAGAAACGGAAGCATCATGGCACAGTTAGTCTGAACGTTTGCTGTTTTTCATAGACTCTGTCCAGAACTTTGTGAGCTACTTCCTTAGGGGCCGTTCACATATCGCGCCAAAAAAGGCGTGGAAAGCGCGGCCGCGTCGTTTCCTCCTCCTTTTGCGAGCGCTTTTGCAAGCGTTCGGGAGCTTGCGCTCCTGTGGCGTCTGTCGTTGCTATGCAACAATGAACATCTTTCTCCACGACTACGCGGAAGTTTCAATGGATTTCCATCACTGAAAAGCCCTTGCAGTAGCTCTAGTACAAGATTTATTTATAGAGAAGAATTAAAAAAACTCCAGCTGTGTTCGAGTGCACCCCATCCTTCAAATACGTGAAAACCACTGAGAATTTAACAAACTTATCCAAGAGCTCCGTCTGGACGATGAGAGATTCAAAGCCTATTTCAGAGCTGACAAGGACCAGTTTGATAATCATTTAAGAAAAATTGGCCCAAGTGTCACCAAACAGAGCTTCTGCTGTGAAACCATCTCTCCTGCACAACTGCTCTGCATTTGTCTGAGGTAAATAGGCTAAAGTTAGGGTAAGGGAAAGGGTGAAGCTGATTGGATGGTTCTTGTCACATGACCTGCGGTGTGCTTGCGGCATTCTGAAAAGTTGAGATGTTTTCATCTCGCCGCATCACAGGCGCGCTTGGAAAAAACGAGCGCGCCCGATGCTTCTATTTTGAGCATGCTTGCATTGTAAGTTCATTCAAAGGCGTCATTCAATCTAACAATATCACATGACAGTATCAATTCAATTAAAGGTGCAGTATGTAAATTTTAGCGACAACTAGCGGTGAGGTTGTGAATTGAGAGATCCAAATGCTGGCTTTATTAACAGAGGAAGCGTAATCAAACAGGCAATGGTCAAAACAACAGCAAACAGGAATGGCAGAGGATAGGCAGATTCGTAATCGTTGAACAGGCAAAGGGTCAGGTCGGGCAGATAACATTCACAGTCCAGTACAACAAGCAAGGATCAGGACAGGCAGCAGGAATCAAATAACAGACAGGGTCACAACAGGAAGACAAAACAGGGAAAAATGCTCAGAATTGTAAACCGTGGTAAATACAAGACCTCGCAACTCGCACCAGGCTGAATGCCTCTTAAAATAGTCCATGTAATGAGTTGCAGCTGGATGAGGTCATCAGTCCCAAGGCTTCTGGGAAATGTAGTGTGTGCAAGTATGGGAGTGTCTGAGGTTGAGTGCCCTCTAGTGGCTGTTTAAGGGCACTCCAGTGGAAAACCCTGACAGAGAAGATACAGTGGCCAACACAGGACAAAAATGTTGTCTGAGACATCAGAGAGAAGCCATTCAAGCAAACACGCTCTGTAGAGCAGTTTAGGGCTGCTGTAGAAACGTTCCTGTGCAAAATGGCGATTTAACATGTAAGTGACTCGAATGGCTCATTCGAAGGTAATAAAAACATAATGGTTTATTATGTAAGGTTTTTATACACCACTGAACACATAGTTATATAAATTATATTGAATTTCTGTCAATAGATCCTCCTAAAATTTACACACTGCACCTTTAAGTGTAGTACCACAGACGAGTGAAAGACAAAACTGCAGTTAAACATAAACCAACAGCATTAGTGAATTTAAAAATAATCACATAGCTTTGGAAATAACCTAGCTGTTACATGTTCTGGACGTAACAGAACGCTAGACCTAGACCGTGGCAGACAAGTTGGTCTGCGAAGATGATCGCGGCAGAGGACAGTTTGTGGGGCAGAATGGTTGTTCTTTGGAGAAGCATGTGGAGGAGTTCATCGAGCTCTCACATCGGGTGAGTTGGAGTAACGCTGTGCTTAACGTGTGTTTCCGCATGGATATGGATGAGGACACGATCTGCTTTCATGAACCTGTCATTTCTCCCTACTCGAATCCATGAACCTTATTCTTTTCCTAAACGGTTCTAATTTCAAAGTTGATGAGGTTCGTGGGGATCAGTGTTTTCATCCAGCCCCATCGGATGCACACGCGGTGTCACTCACTCACCCCACGCCGAGAATCTCCACATACTCGTCCAATAGTCCGAGCCATTTCTGTTCGCCGGGGCCATCCCACAGAGCAGTAAGAACCAGCTCCATCCTCTGCCCATCAGTCGTCCTGGCCGCTGCTCCCGATCCTCGGCGCAAGATGGCCACCACTCCCACTTCTCAACGCGAGATGGCCGCCGCTCCCAAGCCGCGACACGAGCGTGAGCTCCAGCCGGGTGCTGCACCCAAGCCAGGCCCCTTTTACGGCCGAGGTGGTCATACCGGCTGAGGAGTGACTTATAGACTTTTCCACAGAGCCTGAGCTCCTTCCTGTATCTCCAGGGCTCCCTCCTCCTGAGCTCCCTCCAGCATCTGCTCCCTCCAGCGTCTGCTCCCGAGCCAGAGCTCCCTCCAGTGTCCGCTCCCGAGTCGCCACCTGAGTACGGTCCCGGGGTAGCCCCGCTCATTATAATTTTGTTGGGGTGGGGGTGGGGTGGATGGGCATATGTCCTGGTCGCCTGAGCTCCCGGCTTCACCCTGGCTGCTGCCCTGGTCACCTGAGCTCCCGGCTCCGCCCTGGACTCCAGGGTGCCTGCCCCCCCTCCCAGATTGGACTCTCTTAGGCGCGAGGTCGCGGGTAATGTTACATGTCTTCATGTTCTGGACTCTGTCTGTGTTTGGACTTTGAGTTTCAGTCACATGTTCCTTTTGTCTGTATGTTCCCGCCATCATCATCACTCTATTGTCATCAGCTGTGTGGAATTAATTATTCTCGTTATCTCCTGTTCTCAGTGTATTTATACCCTCAGTTTCTTATTAGTCTTTGTCTAGCGTTATACTTGGTTTAGTGTCTTGTGTGGATTTTTTCTCCTGGTATTTCTCCTGTTAATGATTAAAAACCGTTGTTCCTGAATATCTCCATCTTTGTGCTCGTATGTAACCAGCAAGAACGTAATACTAGCTAATTATTAATAAAATAACAAAAAAGTCAGCTCTTACCTTATGATTCTATAGAAAAAAAGCTAGAATTTACTCAATTAATGTGAAATGGAGATGTCACGAGTTGGTGAAGTCCATGGTACTGCTTTCATCTGCTTGGAGTTTATTTATTACCTTATAATGTACAGAATGACAATAGATATTTATTTTGGGATTTGCTAAATATTACATTTAACATCATCATTTAGTGTTTTCAAAGATTAAGCATAAGCTGAAGCAAAAATACTATAAATGTAAAAGTAGAGAAAACGAGTATGCATAATTAAAATCCCTTATCGACCAATGTACTCTACCGTTCAAAGTTTTGGAGCCAGTAAGATTTTGTTAAAAGAAATCAATAGTTTTATTGAGCAAGGATGTTTCATTACATTAAAATATCGATCTATAGGGTATATCTAAGATTCATCAGGCTCAGATTGTGAAAGAATGGTTGGGAGGGAGCATGAAGAATAATTTTCACACATGAATTGGCACCTCTGAGCCCTGACCTTAATTTCATTGAAAGTCTATGGGATGTGCTGGAGGAGACTTTACAGAGTGTTCATCTCTTGCATTGTCAATACAAAATCTTAACCAAAAATTGATGCACCTCCTCATGGAAATAACATTACAATGTTGTCTTCACAAACAGATGCGCCTTCCTGCATGGTTGTTTAAGAAATGAAAAGCTACACACACTCCATCAATTACGGTTAGAAGAAGTGTTGCCAAACATATAACGGCAAACTTCGCATATTTTTTAAAATCCAGCATTAATTGGATACTAATAAGTGCTCATTGTCACATTTGTAAACACGAAGGCTTTCTTCTGAAAAGGGGGTTGACTTGTCAAACAGTGGTGGCTTTTTCTGGACCTCGGCGATTAACTTCTCCGCAATATCGTCTGCCATTTTAAATATGCGAGCCCTTAGAAATTAGAATGGATTCTGATTGTTTTATCGTTCAACAGCTGGAAAAAAAACGTTCTGAAAGTGATCCCAACGATATTGTTTCTCTGTATCGTTATCGTTATAGCTGTAGTGTGGAGGACAGTGCTATTCTTTTATATTCAGAACGATTTTTAGAACTATATCTTTATGGTTATCTTTATAGTTATCGTTCTTGGTGTGAACAGGCCTTAATATCTGAATCTGTTGCAAATGGAGTCACCAATATGTATCACATTCATTTCAGACAGGATGCTGCATTATAAGGCAGCTTCCCATGTAGGCAGCAGTGCAGATCACTAGGTTTAGGAACAGAGCCATAGCATTTCTTTATATTGTACGGTACACCGAACACAGCATGGCTCTGATACATGGGGTGATTTTGCTCAGGTGGCTGAAGCCTCTGCTTAATAGAATTAGATTTTGCTCAGCAAGAATAAAAATTAGAGGGAACATGCATGTTTGACAGAGAATATGAACAGAAGGGGACAGAGGGATAAGTTGTTATCAGAATTGGTTTTGGTAACTCACAGTTGAGGATTAATGTAAGCAGGCTGTTTATGTCCTCATGCACAGCAGCAGCGGGAGAATGGCACATCATGAGACCCATCGCAGCACACAGTCCGTTAATATGCTGCCCATAAAGCCCTGCTTCTGTACTGTCTGTTTTTAATAGGATCGTCTGCTCCAAGTGACTGTGTGAGTGGGTGGACGGTTTGTCCATGTCTGTAACACACTGGGCTTTCTGTGGCAGACTGCAAACATGGTTCAAGTCTAGGGATCACATATAATTACCATGGCATTTGGTGTTCTGTGGAAATCACAGGGATGCCACCCTGTGGAGAGTCTGTCTATGTTTGTATGGGCGTTCAGACAGAAAACAAGCTGACCTCTATAGAAAGCAACATGGACCACGGTGGGATTAATGTTAACTAATTATGATGTGCATTGTTGTGTATGAATTTCTAGCCTTACCTGCTCGTTCTAGCTCATTAAATCAGCACTTAAGCCTCTAATTGCTGATATTAGTACATTGTAAATTTCAAAATAAAACTGTTATTGTGATATGGCTTAGTGCATTTGTAATATCACACAGACTGCGCTTTAATTAAATAAGTAAATGCGCTCCAGAGCGGTGCTGCTCATCTAGATGTGTGCAGCCCATGAAGCAATGCTTCACCGGACCAGGAGTTGCCTGCATGCAAAGTGCAGAGCGTCACTCTGAAACCAGCAGTGCATACATTCATTTGCAACCTGTCTTGCAACTAGACGTATATTCAGATTTTTGAACAAGAAAAAAAAGGAGAAAATGATTGGATGGTTGGATGGATGGTGACAGCTTGTCACTCACATGAAAAAAAAAAATCATAAATTATAATGATTAAAGATTAAGCTTACAGCAGTTGAATGAATTTGTTTTAATTTCAGTCCATTTCTGCTTCCTTGCAAAGGCATTGACGGGGACAAGTCTGCTCCAATTATTGAAAATGACCATTTTATCCCCTTTAATATTTTTATATTTCTTCATGCTGCGCTCCATTACACACCACTGTTAGAATAGCAGACAGTTTAAAAAGTAAAATTTTTAGGCTGGTCTGCCTGTCTAACAGCACTCGTCAATGTCTAAATGATGGCCAATCAGATCAAAGAAGGCGGGGCTTACTACTCACTGAAGATGAGTGTGAATTCCAACGCTTTTGGTTCCTACAGTGAAAGAATGCATAGGTGGTAAGATATAAGTAGCTAAACATTGAATATTTTACAACTATTTTACGACGGATATGTTTAATGACCCACAGTAATATACAATGATGCAAAGTACTCAACTTTTTAATAGAATTTCTCCATTTTGAATTGAAAATATGCTATCATTTAAATAATGAAGTTCATAACTGAATGTGACTCAGACAAGAGATGTTCTTTTTTTTTAAATACATTTTTTGACGTATTAGACATTCAAACAAGAATAAATGTGTTCATATAACCATTGGTCCCCCACAATATTTAAGATTTGGTTATGGCCTTGCTTCCTTGAATTACAATTCTGCATCCTGTCATTCACCCTAATTGAAATTCAGTAACTGAATTGACAAAGGCATCTTAATTCTGAATGGTGCACAAACCTACACTATATACCCTGGTAGAAACATAGTATGTTTCTATAAGGGAACACATGCTGAAATAAAAATGCCTCACATAATGCGCAGTAACATTGCCAAGGATTGGGTGGCGTTTGCAGTAGCATGTGGGACCAGACCACATCTTTTCATCCTGATTTCACAAGGGTCTCTGTAACAGACAGTCATGTTGGTATTAAATGTGACTAAAGCCTCTTTAGGGATTGTGTGTATATTGTGAACGAGTAGCAAACACTGCTGATGGAGTGAGACAGCTGCTCTTCCTGAATGGAAAGAAGCCCTCGCTCCCCGGAGCTACAACTATTGCTGGGGTCTAATTGAAATTAGTTGGCTGCTTCACACTGGCATACTTTTCATCAAGATGTTTGAGGTTCTTATTGTGCATCTGTTGGGAAGTAACTGATTGTATGGCTGCGGTCCATTATGGTCTGACATCCTGTGCCAATATCAAACTGGCACTGAAAACATGCTGCTTTCTCGTGGACACTTTCTACTGTATGTCTCAATAGACATTTGTCATTGTACATTTGACTGTTTAGCTTTGACAGTTAGTCCCCGCTGATAGATGGCATATTACAGTATGTGGGTAAACAGCATGTATCCTATTAGAACATATAGTAGATGCCGTATTTAATTTTATGCCGATAGAAGGATCGAAGTATAGCTTACAATATGTTCAATCTGTCATACTATCATAGGATGTCTAGTTCGACCAGAAAGACTCGGGAGGTAAGATAACGTAACAATGATATTTATTAACAATCAGCAAGCAAATATAGTAAGAAAGTTCTTTGGCGTAGGCCCCGTCCGATCCTGAGGGTTGCGGACTCTGCGTTTCCTGCCTGAAGATGAAGGCAGGGGCGTAGCCGACCCCCCGGAGGTGTGGACAGAGACCATCCTGGTGGTGGTGGGGAGGATGGAGGTAAAGGTTGACGTCAGCATCTGCGAACTCAGACGTGTGTTAGTACCGATCTTATATACTACAAGTGTTGGATAATGATTGGTTAGATCTAAACTCGGTGACGTAACATTTGAGTCTTCCTGGCAGAACTTGCGCTAGAGCTTTCATTTCTCACAAAATATTTTAGTCCACTGTAAAATTGACTGGGCACCTATTGTAGTGATCAAAAGTGATGTCAGGATGGTATATTTGTTTTTAATGAACCGACAAGTTTGATTAAACCATCAAAATAGGAGGAACATTTTTTATGAGGGAAGCACAAAAACCAACCTTGGTTAAGGTATTTATCTGACAAAAATATTACAGCTACAGGTTTTATTTTACTATGCAATCCATCCATCCATCCATCCATCCGATCAACCATCCATCCCACCAACCAACCAACCAATTATCCATCCATCCATTCATCTACCCCACACACCAACCAACCATCCATCCCTCCATCCATCCCTCCATCCATCCAACCATCCCACCCACCAACCAACCAACCAACTATCCATCCATCCATCCATCCATCCCTCCATCCAACCATCCCACCAACCAACCAACTATCCATCCATCCATCCATCCATCCATCCCACCAACCAACCAACTATACATCCATCCATCCATCCATCCAACCATCCATCCAACCATCCATCCAACCATCCATCCCACCAACCATCCCACCAACCAACTATCCATCTATCCATCCATCCATCCATCCATCCATCCATCCATCCATCCATCCATCCAATCAACCATCCGACCATCCATCTATCCATCCATTCAACCAGCCATATATAAATACTTAAATAAAAATTGCATACAAAAACAAAAAGCTCACATGAAAAAGCACACGTTGACTATAACATAGTCAGTTATTAATATTTCATTGTTTCGGTCTTGTTTTTGCATGCGTTCATAATTTCTTTGGACTGGCCAAAATTCTGTTCGCACAATTTGGCATGTTTCATTGGATTATCTCATATAAAACAATCGACTCCAAGCACAACTACTCAACATGCTTACAAAATCTTTAACAAAATTCTAAATAATATTTAAATAAAGGGTGATTATGTTGATTTTCCTAGGCTGATCCATCCATCCATCCAATCAACCACCCATCCATCCATCCATCCATCCATCCATTCAATCAACCACCCACCCACCCATCCATCCATCCATCCATCCATCCATCCATCCAATCAACCACCCATCCATCCCACCAACCATCCATCCATCCATCCAACCAACCACCCTTCCATCCATCCATCCATCCATCCAACCACCCATCCATCCATCCAACCATCCATCCATTCAATCAACCACCCACCCACCCATCCATCCATCCATCCATCCATCCATCCATCCATCCATCCATTCAATCAACCACCCACCCACCCACCCATCCATCCATCCATCCAATCAACCACCCATCCATCCCACCAACCATCCATCCATCCATCCAACCAACCAACCACCCTTCCATCCATCCATCCATCCATCCAACCACCCATCCATCCATCCAACCATCCATCCATCCATCCATCCAACCACCCATCCATCCATCCATCCATCCATCCATCCAACCAATCAACCAACCAACCATATATAAATACGTAAATAAATAAAAATTGCATAGAAAAACAAAAAGCTCACATGAACAAGCACACATTGACTTTAACATAATCAGTTATTAATATTTCATTGTTTCTGTCTTGTTTTTGCAGGCGTTCATAATTTCGTTCAAAATTATGTTTGCATATTGAACAGACTTCTGTCAGAGTCAGACTCAACAAAGTATTTGCATGATTGTTAAAATGTACAATGTTAACAGACATACAGACAATTAATAAGCTGAAGTAAATAGAGAAATACTGTATACAACATGAGGGGGAAATAAAAGAGAAGGTAAAATAAGTTTTGCTGCTTAATATTTTTGTGGACACCATAACACATTTTCTTTAGGATTCCTAGATGAATAGCAAGTTCAAAAGTACAACATTTACTTGAAACAGAAATCTTTTGTAACATTATAAATGTCTTGAAATCTTAAAAGGATGAGGAGCATTTCCCAGCCTCATCTTTTTTCTTGTGGAACCAGCAGCCACCAAGGTTTTATCGTCTGCTGGTGAATAAAGATAAACTGCAGCCTAAACTCCTTTTCAAACATGTCCTTTTAGCACTTAAGTAATGCACACATAATGCTTGAATAACAGATTGAAGTATGAAATATTTATATGGACTGTGTGAATTAAGTAAATTACTTTGCACCCTCAAGTGGTTCTAAATGATATTGCATCAATTTGCCTCACGGCCATTCACTGCCGATGATAAACACCCCATTAGCAGATGCAGTTCAGTATAGATTTGCTATTAAGAACTTGTTTTTACAACTACATATTTACTGTCTGAGTACCAGAATTTAATAAGTGGCCCCATACAATATGCACACAATAAAAGCTATTTTTTTTATGCAGGAAAAGGTGATCTTCCCGTCTGATGCATGAAAAATAGAGAAATGGCTGTTTTTCCTTCCTCAGCAAATCCTATTTTAGTCACAGAACAATTGTGATATTACAAAAAGAAATATTGTACTTCTTAAAATAAGTGGGGTGTGACGGCAGAAGATAAGAGATGTTGTCCATTGTAATCAGTCATACAAAGAATATGAGGATAAGCAAGCACAGAGAAATTTCCCTTGTTATGTAACGGACAAAAGTCACAGTTAAAGAACTGGCTCCCTTTCTTTTATATAGGAATGTAAATTGAATTTGGCTCAGCCAATTTGAATTGGAATTTCAATTGGATTGACATAAAAGGAATTTAATTAAATAAACATAGAAATTGATTGTAGTCACACAGCAAATGCTCACAACTGCTCCTACTCCTTTCTGTCAACAATAAAACTGATGGAAATATGGTGAATCTTACTGAATATAACATATAGACTAAAGAGCGCTTTACTGCCACAAATTTCATCATACATGCCACATTTTAAGAAAAAGACTGTAAAAAAAGTTACAGTAAAAACAAGTTAATAATTGGTTAACAGGAGGTTATATACTGTGGAAATTGTAAATGGTATACAATTGCATTATATGTAATTTTACTAAATACTATTACATTTTATGATGAAAAACTGTAAAGGACATTCCCAGAAGCTTTAATTTAGTGACACATACAGCTGAAAACATTACTGTGTTACATATATATATCACAAAAACAATATTTCAAATTAAACACAAATTTCTATCGACAGCATTTTGAATACTGAAATATTACTTAATTTAAATTTATTTAAATATAAAATTCTGCATTCAGTTTACTACCCAAATCCAAATTCAGATCAAATACAAGAACTGAATTCATGTTGGTAATGGCACAGATTCAATACTACAATTCAGTTCCCCAACACAGATGCTCAACAATAGTCAGACTGTGTGAGAATAAGCAAATATGTGGAGCTGTGGGAGCTGAATATCCATAGGTTATTGGGTCCAAGCAAATGACTTTCACAATGTGGCATCCAGTGTTCATAACACATGAGAGACTTTCATTTGCCATCATACTGTGACAAAAAAGCCCATTAAAATCCCATATTAATTTCCCAGTGTGCGTAAAGTAATAATGCTGAAGTAATACTATCACTGTAAATTCCCTGCTTGTGTCTGAATTGATTTTCTGTGCTTTTGTTCCCTGCAGGAGTTTGAAAATACGGAGGGGGAGGAGGCCCAAGCTGGCCTTTCCACTTTAGCCTCCCCAAGCTCTCAAAACGATCCCGAGGTTTATATCCTGCCTCTCACGGAGGTCTCACTACCTGTGTCCAAACAGCCCAGCAAGTCATGTAAGAATCATATCGTTTTGTTCATTATGTACTCACCCAACACAAAAGGAGATGTTATGAAGAATGTGTTTTTCCATGGAAAGAGTTTGGAATGAGTCCTGGTCATGTGATTCAACATGGCGGCAACCACAAGAACCATGAGCACATTTTCTAATGTAAAACATGATTTAGAGTAGACTTACTGCCTAAAGGTGTCGATATACTCACGGCAAAGTCAGTTTTCGTTCTTCGCTCAAGGAGTTTAAAGAAGTTGGAAATCGCTGCAGTAGAACAGCGTGTCTTTTAAACCTTTGACAAAATCATACCGGGACATTCAAATGTATTCGTGCTGCCAGAGCCGGAGAGAGCAGTTTTGAACCACACATTATTTCTGTGTTAATAGTAAAATTATCACAGAAGTACTGAGATATAAGTTTTAAGTTTGTATATAAATACGAATGTCTACGATAGCGATCAAAATAGAGCAACTACCTTTTGAAACGAACTTGGCGCGTCAAATAACGGTTGTATCAATTCCATCGTATTCCACTAGGTGGCGACAAGTGGCTGTTAAAAAAATGTATTTGTCATTGAATGATTCATTCAAAAGATTTGTTTAAAACACTGATTCATCCAGTAATGTATTTATTAGAGTCATTGAATTTTTTCAAAACCTTTTTTTAAATAATTCATTCAAAGATTTACCAACAATTACAGTCCAGAAATTTATATTTTGACAGAACCTCTAGTAAAAAAACATGTTGTTTTGTTTGGTTGTATATTCAGAATCGTTGTAGTATCGTGATCTCTATTTGAAACCAAAAAAATCGTGATTTTCATTTTAGCAAACGTCCTGATATCGCCTGCACAGTGTTAGTAGAACATGTAAATATGTGCGGCGCGCTTTCCTCTTAATAACAAAATAAACACACAACAACAATGACAGCGGAGAGAAAACAGCGGCAGTGCCGCTTTCAATTAGAATTTCAACTTTAATTTCTACTGTGAAGCGGCTCTCCAGTGTGTTCATGCTTTTACTTGCGCCTGACCTCGATGAACTGAACAAAAGAAATGAACCGGAGAAGAGTTTCACGTCAAAGATTCTCACAGCCACACCCACCAATCATGTAATCACCACATACCAATGCTTTTACCAGCTGGAGTGAACTTTCACTAGGGCAAAGCCATTTTAAACTCCTGGAAGGGGTTGCACCAGCTGGACGTACACCCGGTCGTAAATCTAAGCTTAATGTAAAACCTCCTGGGCGTAGCGCACGTCTTACACTAAATCTTATGCCTAGTCAAAGGTAGGTGTAAAGTGAGAAGTCTTGACTTGTTTCCATGTTAAAAAATAAAATAAAAACGTCGAGATGATGGCGCGTCTGGTATACTGGCTGTCGCCGTGTTTTTCAGAGCTGTCCTCGGTACCAAAGCCGGGTCAGGATTATCTGCAAAAGTTGAATACGTTAACTTGCTCTATAAATTTGTGTAGGCTACTCTGTACACCGTGAAACTAGTCTATAACTTGTGCCATAAGTTTGTACACCGTGTAAACAGCTGTTATCTTTTGCCAGATGTCTTGTTTTTTTTTTTTATTTGTTACTAAATTGTTTTGCTTGCATACCAAAATATAGCTCTATATATAGCTGAATAGTAGGGGTGTGACGAGACTAAAACGTGACGAGATTTCTCGTCGTGCTATCAGTGTGAGGGTGAAATTATTATTGAAGATGCCCCCGCCACTTTCAAATCGTTTGTGTGGAAACATGTTGGTTTTCAGTAGAAATAATAAACGGCGAAAGAATAACACACAAGACACAAACAATATGTAAACATTGTAAGAAAACTATGCCGTACACCTTGGCCAAGTTGTACAGACTCTTAGGGGCCTTTCATATATCGCGCGCATTTTCATTCGCGCAAAATGGAAGCGCATGCGGTGCAGCGCGCTCGTTTTTTCCTTTTTTCTTGGTTGCATAGCAACGACAGACGCTACAGAAGCGCGAGCTCCCGAACGCTTGCAAAAGAAGGAGGAAGCGACGCGGCCGCGCTTTACACGCTTTTATGGCGCGATATGTGAACGGCCCCTAAAGAGGCAGAAAGCATCGCTATTACTCCTAACGGTTGGACTTCTCGGTGTACGCAGAGCTCTATAACAGTTACAGCCACACAATCAATAGTGACTGGGAAATGGTCAACTTTGTACTGCAGTTAAAGTGACACTTAAAGTGTTATTTGAATTTTTTATTTATATGTTTAATTTATTTATACTGTTTAATTTGTTCAATCTGTAGAAAGAAGTTCAGTGAGATTTCTCATGTGAAATTATACAGGGCAGAAAACAATTGGTTGATTTTGTGGCAAAACATTTAGCAGTGTTTGCATGTTGTTTTACTGCAAATAATTCATTAAAATAGAAGTAAAATGACATGCAATACTATTTTCCCACTATTTGGACTATTTTCCCTTCATACGTTTCATTATTGAGGATTTCTTAAAAATACTATAAAAATCTCGTCTCGTGAACCCAATCTCGTGTCTCGTCTCGTGGGATAGGGGGCTCGTCACACCCCTACTGGATAGCTATAATTTTCTTCTTTTACAATCGGAGTAATTTAATTTTCTTTGGGTTCTTTTTCGCCTCAACAGTAATTTTTCATCTATTCGTTTGAGTCACATTTGTAACCATAGTAGCATCTCAACTAACATCGTCTACTAAACGTAGCTGCGCCTAGTTGTAGTTTTCGATGGTGCAACAGGTGTAAATATTCATCGGTAACCTGGACGTAACTAAGTCCAGCTTAGAGCTTACACCCAACTTTTTTAAGTCCAGCTGGTGCAACCGGCCCCAGGAAACCATTTTAAACTGCTCGAAATGATATCACACCGGTTCATTATTCGATTTCGTTAGAAGTACATCAGGACCTTAATGAACACGCTGTGTGTTAACAGTGGTGTTTATAGCTCATCATTATCACTGTGCATTCCCACATTGCAGGCAGATTGCTGGTTGTGTTTCTCATTAATAAGCAATCCTGGAAGTGGCACTCTACGCTGATATTTGTCCCTCACATTCCTAACGGCCTTGTGACAGGAAGAGTAAAGAACAGGACCTCTCTCTGTGCCCATTGTGAACGGATGGTTCCGGAAAAAGAGCAGTGGCCTTGTTTATGTTCTCACAGCGCAGAGAGGGGCGGAGAGCGAACCATCTCTGGAAGCAGAACACACATCTGTCAGTTGCATAATTCGCCGTGAGACCGGCCCAGAGGACTCCTGGCATGATGGATGCATGTGAACTGGACTGAAGGGAAAGGAAGTTATTAATGCATGGAGCACTAGAGAGTACAGATGGAAATGAAGCTGTTTTTACTAACAATATTTCAACAGATATGAAACAGATGTGCCCTAAACCAAAATTGATTGTAGATTTTCATCTCTTTAGAAGAGATGGTGCTTGCTAAGGTAAACTACAATTACTCATATTTTGGGTTAAAGGTTTTTATGTTAAAGAAAATTTACTTTTATTCAGAAAGGACGCATTAAAGTAATCAAAAGAGACAGTAAAGGAATTTATAATGCTACAAAAGATTTCTATATTAAATAAATGAATTTCTTTTGCAGTTACAAAGAATCAAAAAATATGCATCACACAAAAATATCAAGCAGCGTAGCTGTTTTCAACATAATGATAATAATAATAATGTTTCTTGAGCATCAAATCGTCATATCAGAATGATTTCTGAAGGATCATGTGACACTGAAGACTGGAGGAATGATGCTGAAAATACAGCTTTGATCACAGTAATAAATTACACTTTACACTTGTATATATAAATTACACTTGTAATATAATTTCACTTTTGGTCAAATAAATGCAGCCTTGGTGAACATATATATATATATATATATATATATATAAATATAAAATGAACAACCATTTTGTAGTCTAAACACCAAAAAACAACCTAATTCAAACCACACAAATTTTTTTCAGACTGAGTCTGAACAGTTAATTTTTTCTTAACTCGGGACAACATAATTCCGTATGCAACATAATTGAAAGAGCCTAATATGTCTGTCCAAATAGTCCAAATTTTTACTAACTCTATTTACCATTTACCATGTGACATTTACTATCTAGAGAATAAGTAAACAATCCATCCTCTCTTTCCAAAACAATGAGATACACTGCTACTGATGTAGATACACCAGACATTGACCCAATGTACATGGACAGCCAATCCAAAAGATCAGATTTGAAAAACAAGCCTAAGTGGGATATTTTCCATCTAAATTGTCACCTAGAAACAACAAACTAATGCAGAAAACCTTAGCAATTACATAGTAACACCCTGGCAACCACTCACAATGCCCTGAAATAATGGCAGAGAGTTTTGCACGGCATTCACATTTTCTTTAGGAATGATAAAAATCTACTGAGTGTATTACATACAATTTAGCATCAAGTCAAACCCAATGGCTGACTGTCGTGGGCGAATCCGTGCGAGTCAGGTTTTCTCCCTATGACTCACACGCTCTGTCTGCGTACAGCATCAGGGGAGGGTGGGGGAGACAGCAGGATGCTGGAATGAAAGCAGGGATTGGACAAAAGAGTTTTAGGAGCCAGCCAATAGCCTCTGGACTGTTCGTCGCCCGTGGTTACAGCCATGTGATTGGTCCAGGTGTTGCAGAGCGAGAGGGTAGCTATGAGTCCCTCGTGATATTGAGAAGGGCTCGGACATGGTTGGACCGCTCCCTTTCCGTCCTCCTCTTTTTCACCCTCATGCATGTTGTATTAATGCAAAGCAGGAAATTAACACTTGACTGAATGCAATGAGGTAAACCCCCCACACTTGAATGTCCCTACATTTCCAGGTTTTCATTGACTGTGACATGAGCTGAAAGAGGTTGAGCATGGAGAATCAGAGAAAAAGGGTCTCAAAGTTAAAGTGTGTCCATAAACTGCCTTTATTCATGGAGTGGACACTTCACGTCAGAGGAGGTATAGAACATATAAGGCAGAGTTTCTCAACTCCGGCCCGGTTGTTTAGGGTTGGAGCTAAACTTTACAGGACAGTGTAGCTCAAGGGACAGAGTTGAGAATCCATGGTTTAAGGGAAACATTTCTATCACTTATTTTCCCTGCGAATTGAACCCCAAATGCTCTTCCAATTATTTAGCTACTATGGGAACAATCATTGTAACAGTTTATCACAAAGTAGTTAAAGTCATCATGAAATGGATTTTGTGACTCTCCGCACAGAGAAATCATTCAGAATGAAAATGAGATTAGTTAAATTTGATTTAATGCCGGCTTTAAGTTTGCTGGAAATTCAGCAAAAAATGGTTATATATTTAATAACCAAGTGGTAATGACTATTTTGGGGTAATTCAGTAAATTATAAAATCTGTTTATTACAGCTATTTCATTTGATTTGATCTTGTTCACTTTATTTGGAACTTGATGGAAAGATATTTATTCATAAATAACTGACAAAAAAACACTTCACATTTCATGCAGTATCACTTTAGTTACAGCTAGGGTAGGCAATGTTTTTCATGAGCACTTTTTGTTGTACTGGTTGAAACTATATCTTCTGTGGACCGAAAAATGTTCATCCAATCATTGCGTTTGGTGACGTTCTACTCGGAGTTGTTCATAATGTATCCTTGGAGTCGGAATTATGCTTTTTAATGGAAACAGTAATGCCGAAATGACATGAGGTAATTTAAGGCTCTCGCTCGTGACGCTTTGCAGACTTTTCTCTAGCTGTCTGTGTTCATGTGTTTTGGAGGAGGCTTGACTTTGGTAATGTTGCCAAGTCTGCAGTTTCCCCCCCAGGAATTGGGCTACTTTAACAGTGTTGCCACGGGTTGTTTTTCATGTCCGCGGGTTTAAGCAACTCCAAATAACATGATATTTACCCCTGGAATGTGAATTTTACAGAGGGGGACCCCTTTGAGCTAGTTTTGGGGTAGTTTTGAGTATCAATCGGGTGGGTTTTGTTATGAAAAGCTGGCAACCCTGGGCTTTGGCGATGCTCTGAAGGAAGGGTGGGATGTCATGCTTTCAAAGCTAGCTTGATATTGCTAGTCTTTCCAAAGTTGCATACCCCTACCTTTAAAGACAAAACAGCTAAATTAATATCCGATAGTTGCACCTCTAAATTCTGATTGGATGACACAAATTCAGAGCTGTTAAAATAGCTTCTATATGATCTATGTTGATGCGGAGACATGGCCCATTTAACGTTGAGGTCAACAACACTCCTCCTCATATTAGACATATCCTGCTCTGTATTTTCACATCACTCCATATTTCTTCGTCTCTCTTTCAAAACATGTAAATAATGATGCCATCCTTCGCAATATATATCCTAAACTGTGTAGTAAAATCTGTAATGGCTGACTTTGCATGGCATGTACTGTAATTCAGCTTTATGCATCTACCATGCCGGCGCTATCTCAGAAGCAACACCATCATGCATAAATCGACAAATTAGATGTATGCATATTTTCTCTTCTCTTTCTCGTCTTTTCAATTGAACTTTTCAATTTTCTCTTCTCAAAGTTCACACAAAAGAATTCATCTTAGCGCTTTTGAAATCCCTTCATTCAGTTTAGTTTGCAGTTTTTCTCGCCGTGGAATCTTTTGTCGACACATTAAGTAGAATTTATCTTCTAGCCCGTGTGCGATCACAGGCCAGCCTGGGTCCTCTCGTGTAGTTGCGCTGAGTTTTAATGCATTTTTAACATGGCCCAGGGCTGCTGTGGGAATGCCAGGAGTGGGTCGGGAATGCACAACTCACAGATTCCACAGAAATCATATAAAAGGCCAGTTCAAGTCTGCTGAAGAAAAGAGAGATAGTTGTGTGTCAGGAATGGGGGGTGGGGGTGGGGGGGTCATTGCTGTGACAATCCTGGCTCTGAGCAGCAGAGAATGGGCCTTGTGTCTGGGCTGGTACTGGGGTACCAGGCGCTGCTGCTCTGCGGACAAAAGCCACAATGTAACTGTGGCGGGGAGTGCGAGGGGCTGGAATGAGAAGCTTCTGGAACGCTGCAGAGGAGGAGAACAGTTTAGTGCATTAATACAGGGATGGGTCTGTGAGACGCACACACGCACACTGTGAGACCTGCTCGGAGCACAGGAGGAGGTGTGTGGGGGGCTCGTGTTAATGACAGAGGTCTTTCTGCTGCTCACAGAGCTTTATTTGTTTACAACTGCCCCCATAGTCTTGCTGAGACAGACAGAGGGAAGGGAGCAGAGGAGCGAGGGTTATTATGTGCTCATGGCATTGCTTGTGTGAGCAGATGCATTTGGCATGTGCGGCGCTGCTCGGCAGACATACGTCCAGCTCCTGGTGGGGCTGAGGGACACTTGGCACTTTAAACACTGAGCTCAGCTAGAACTGCTAGTTTTTACCACAGCTTCAAGATGAGTTGGCTCCAGCTGAGAGTTCCAGCCGGGTGCATTATGGGAATGTTGTGGAGCGCCATATCGCAGCGCGAGGAGATGAGCTCTGTCTCTGGGAAGGAAGAAAGACAGCGCTGCTTTCTCAGCTGTCCGAGGGCGTGGAGGGTTAAACCCCTGGAGCTTGGACGGAGACATGGAGAACCAGAGAAGAGCGGCAACTCCATTCCACAGAGCTGTCGGACCTTCATCCTACAGTTTCCTGCCAGACAAAGAGAGCTGCTCTTTGTCGCAGTATCTTATCTGCTGAATTATCATGATGGTTCAAGGTATTTGTAACCAGAGTGTCTGAGGTTTTGTGTCAACTTCAATAGAATTTATTATATTTTGCATCTAGATGTGGTAATAGAAGAGGTAGTTTGATCAGATAACCATGGGTCTTGTGGTTGTGTCTCCCTGGACATTCATCACTCTTCCTTTGTTTCAGAAAACTCGAACCGCCAATGGTGTCAATATTTATGTCTCTGCCATCGCTGAATGTATGTTTTCTCTCTGTTTCCCTCAGTTCAGCTCCTGAAGTCTACAGATCTCGGACGCCACAGCCTCCTCTACATAAAAGAAATGGGACATGGCTGGTTTGGCAAGGTGAGACCTTTTATAATCCAAGCCATAAAGTGGCCCTTAGAAATCAGCAAAAAATCGGTATTAAACATAGTAGTGTAATATAGTCGTGATTATGAGCCACTGTTAAACGATCGCTTTGAGATAAATAGCACACAAGTGTTCACTCTTTGTAAATCTGTGCTGCCAGTTTCACAGGTAGCAGGTGTGAGCCATTTCCTCAGTGTTAATATGCGGTTTGGGCTGGTTTTCAGGTTTTGCTGGGGGAGGTGAATGCTGGACTCAGCACCACACAGGTGGTGGTTAAGGAGCTGAAGGCCAGTGCCAGTGTACAGGAGCAGATGCAGTTCCTGGAAGAGGTCCAGCCTTACCGGTACTCACCTTTCCTCTTATCTCTCTAATCTTACATTGTCTTATGCTATATGCTAACATATATGCTATGACATTTTTGTCTCTCTTGGAGGCACAAAATGAAACAACATGAATGATATCTCTTATTTGGAATGTTTAACTAAGCAGTTTCTCATGTGAGCAAGTGTTTTGATGTTTGAACGTGTGGATCTTACAGGGTTCTCCAACATCCAGCCCTCCTGCAGTGTCTGTCCCAGTGTTCAGAAGTCACGCCCTACCTGCTGGTTATGGAGCACTGTCCCCTGGTAAGTCACCGGATACCAGGCACTTCCCTTACTCTGAGGTGGTCTGCCTACCCTTTAGAATCTAAACCAGCAGCCTTTTGAGATTAAGTGGCATATTATATCAATTATAATGCAGTGTTTTGAAGCCACGACTTCAAGATGCTAGTGACCGATACCAGCTTAGAAACTCTTGCCATATAATCAGGCTTTTGTTCTTTTCTCATGCAAGTCGACGGAGAATCTCTGTGTTTTGATTATTATTATTTTTTATTATTAGTAAAACTATTCTCAGGCCACTAAAACAAAAAACCCAGAGAGGATGCATACTTTATTTTATATACCATTTCTCAAATCTTTATGTAAATCTTGATAAGTGTATTAAACCATTCTCAAATTAATAAGCAACATCTGTAATGTTAATAACTTTTCTAAAATGTAATTTATGTATTGATCTATACTATGTAGTTACACTAAAGGTGATATTAAAGTGTTCACAGTACCATAGGCAGGTTGTCAAAACATCAGGAACAGTTCTGATCAGTTTGTATTCCTCACTTGTAAGTCGCTTTGGATAAAAGCATCTGCTAAATGACTAAATGTAAATGATCACCATCAAATGAGGCTTTTCACTTTTTATTTGACTACGGTAGGTGTTTGTCTTGTTTCTAATTTCACAGTCTTAGCAGTTTTAATCATTTTTCTGCATCATTCAACAATTTAAGAAAAACAACATTGCTTTTAACTGAAAAACATGCAGTGACATTTCCGTAAAGCTGGTCTGAGCATCCAAAAGAGGACGGAGCTTAGCAAACGGGTAATTAAAGAGCTTAATGCTCCCTCTGCTGGTCATATTAGAAATTGTGCATTGGCACAGTTTGCACAGCAAACTGACACAGTAATGGTACCAGAATTACAGTTTATGGTTGTGAATTGTATGATAAAACACATTAGCATTCATGCGTTGTTCTAATGAACGATTGTTTACTTTATACAGGGAGATGTTAAAGGATACCTACGTAGCTGTCGGGCCACAGACTCAGTGACCCCTGACCCTTTGATCCTTCAGCGGATGGCGTGCGAGATTGCTTCTGGTCTTCTGTACCTTCACAAACATAATTACATTCACAGGTCAGGATCCACTAGCCTTTGGCCTTTTCCCTGCATATTGATACTTTTAGTTATTTTTCATCCCGCTGCTCACTGGACGTCCAGCTCTGGTGTCTCCTGGCAACAATATCCTGGTGCTGCCTGAGTACATGTCACAGACTCCAGCATCAGTGATTTTGTTGCTGGGGGAAAACCCCTCACTCAACAAACACCATCAATTATTTCTTAGTCACCCTTCAAGAAAATGTGAGATGACACCACAGGCTTCCTTTGTTACTCTGTCATGAAAGTCTGCCAATGACAGGAACTATAAATGATGCAAACATTGCTTCACTCTGTCCCATTCTCAGTGACCTGGCCCTTAGGAACTGCCTGTTGACCTCAGAGCTGGCAGTGAAAATTGGAGACTATGGCCTCAGCCACAGTAAGTACAAGGTGAGTCTGTGCAGGCTTTTAGGATTGCAGTCATGCTGATCCCATTATTTTAACATTGTCTCAGTATTTGTTCACATTCAGTATCAATGCATCCTTTCTCCCTGTTAGGATGACTATTATGTAACAACAGATCAAATATGGGTTCCTCTACGCTGGATTGCCCCTGAACTTATTGATGAAGTCCACGGCAATCTCTTAGTCGTGGACCAAACCAAGGCCAGCAATGTCTGGTGAGAAATAATTCAGAGAAAAACACTATGACAGAGGTTCTCAATCTTGAGGTCACAGGAGATTACATGATTTAGTCATAAAATATAACCCGGATGAAAAGGTGAACCCAGCATAACAATCAGGATACAGCAAATGGCGAAAGCAGAACTAGCACTTATTTGGATACTAATTTTGGGATAATATTTGGCTTATCCAGGAGGAGATAAGCATGCTTTCAATATTAATACTGGACTTTGACAAGCTTCAGCGAGCCAAACAACCTCAACCCATCTTAAAAAAGTAAAATTCCTCACATAATTTGCAGCCTGTGATATTCTGAAGTATATTTCTTAATTCTGTATGGGTTCAGAAGAACTTTGGAATAAAAAAAGCTGTAGTTGACCAAAAAAAGGTAGAAAACCTCTGCCCTGTGATTTACTGACATACTGTATGTGTGTAAAAAATATATCATATTTTAATTAAAATTTAATTAAAATATTATATACTTTAAATTAATTTTCTTACTTACCAATAGACTCTTTGCTATGTGATTTTAAAGTTGTTTGTTTTTTGACCCTGCAGGTCACTCGGTGTGACAATATGGGAGTTGTTTGAACTGGGGAACCAGCCTTACAGGCACTATTCTGATAGGCAGGTTTTAACATATGCTGTAAAGGAACAGCAGCTCAAACTGCCAAAGCCCCTGCTGAAAGTGCCTCTCTGTGAACGCTGGTGAGTCGTCTCACAAGTCACAATCATCGTTATGAACCGTCCATCCCCTTCCGCCTGCCAACCATGACTCCCCCAACCCCCATCACTGCATTCAAACCAATCAATGTTCCCCTCCAGAGACACACCCACAAATCACTTTTCTTTTAAATACATATAAAGCAATGGACATTTTCCAACCACAGGTGCTTCTACCAGTCATTGCCATTTTCTCTGGCAAGACAAACAAATCAATACTGCTCAAATCCACTGTGGTCAATCATTAATTCTCCCTCCCTCTGTAAGCCCATCAATCATACATTTATACAGTACTGGAAGCACAGAGTCATTAATTTTACCCCCAGACACTTCAATCATTGTCCATTTAATCAAGAGCAGTCATGCATACAACTATACCATTCCATATCCTACTGGATACTAAACAATGAATGACCATACATTAAGAGTGCAAGGCTACTATGACGCCAAAATGTCCGTATTTCAAATCATCATTTAATGGGTTTCTGGCTATTTTCCATACTGTATTAGCGTCCATTTTTAAGTATCCATAATACAGTAATATAACAGAGCATCAAATCTGTTCTACTCATACATCATTAGGTGCCAAGAAAAGAAGAAAATGTTGATACCTGAGTTAAGATTTTGGAACTTAAATGTTAAAATTAATATAGTTTTTGTAGGCAATTTGGTCCAACCAATCTATTCTAATCCTTTACAATTAACCAATTCTGTTTCTGATGGATATTAGTTTGGGGTCTAAAATATTTGCTTTTCTGTCACATGTGTGAGCAGGTATGAGGTAATGCAGTTCTGTTGGCTGCAGCCTGAGCAGAGACCTGTTGTGGAGGAAGTCCATCTACTGCTAAGTTATCTGTGTGCTAAAGGTGCCACTGAGGCTGAGGAGGACTTTGAGCAGCGCTGGAATTCTCTCAGGCCAAGTCTGGGCTCCAACAGCTCTCACAAGACACCTGCACCTGAAGTAGCTTCTTCTACTTCCTCTTCATTTCCTCTACTTGAACACTTCTCTATGGCAGACAGCTTCCAGTCTGAGAATGGGGACGACATACTGACAGTAACTGAGACCAGCCATGGGCTCAACTTTGAGTATAAATGGGAGCAGGCACGAGCAGAGCAGAGCTACTGCTCCTCTTCAGCTAGTGGACCATTGGGGAAGAATAATCCCCATTACCAGGATGTGTATTACCCTCTTAGCAACTCCACAAGTAGCTGCAAGGGTGAAAGCCTCCCTCTCGGGGTCTCTCCATCCTACTATGAGTCGGACCATCCAGGGGTGGTTCCAGTGCTGAGTGCTCACAGCCCCTCAGTAAGTAGTGAGTACTATATCCGCATTGAGGAACCAGTTGAGTGCAACATCAACTTAGAAGACACCAATATTGATTACAGCCCAAGAGTTGAAGCCAGCAACAGTGGCTTGTCTTCTATGGACAGGAGGAGCCCCATTGGGTCTCAGCCAAACGCCTACTGGTCAGCAGCTAAAGAACCCATCAGTAATGATCATGATTCAGATAGTAGCCTGAACATGGAGCCACTCCAAAGAAGAGTTCCAAACGCAGCAGAGACTGACCAGTCAGAAGTGTATTTTTCTTCTAATGACAGGCTGAACTTACAGTGTGAACAGTCACCTCAAGCAGGGCCAGATGTTCATTTGATAAGAGAGTATGGTTCAGACTCTAATCAGCAGAGAAGAGGGTCAGGAAGTCTCTGCCATAGACTGGAGGCAGTACAGGAAAGCCCACTTGGCATTTCAGTCTCTCTTAGTAGTCCCAGCTTGGCATATTGTGATCCATACCTTGAGTCTAACCAGAGAACTGCAGAAAGAAGTACGGCCAATGAGGCCTATTATGACATGATGGGCCCCATTCAAAAGAATGTTCCCAGACCCCACTACATGAGTATTGATATTGATGCCGGTGATGGCCTTCTTTTGGGCACAGGAAGCGCCAATCCAGAAGATGATGATGATCTGTTTTCTCAGAACATGTTGACTAACTGGAACTCCAACCACTCAGCAAACAACAACAGTTTAAGCGATCGTACGCAAGCTGTGGGTTTTCGAGATGCATACCTTGATTTACGTCATCCAACACCCTCTTCTCATGTCGAAAATTTGAAAACAAGAGTATTGGAAACAAGCAACAGTTGTACATATAATTGCATCGATTCTCTCAAAGTCCACTCATACATGGAAGCCACAGATAGTACGCCCACCACTAGCAACCCTCACACTGACTCAGAGGGTGGTGAGTACCTACATTTATGCCCTGAAGGTACTCAGGATGTTGAATCATCTTCCAAATGTCATTCTGTCACAGAAAGTCAGCATATTCATACACGGCAGAAGAACATTGCTCATAAACATATCAAAAACAATACATCAGACTTCCATGTAGGAGTTTACAGCAGAGTGAATCCATCAACTCTTCCAACAGATATTGTAGTGACTAAAGAAAACATGTTACCCGAGAAGAGGATATCCCCTGCACAAAAAATTAAATTTGGGACAGATGGTTCTACTGGTGTGTGTGTAAAAATGGTGTCATGCCCTAAGGATCTGCCTAAGAGCGTCTCAGAGTGTAACCATTTGACAGATAGCGGGATAGTACCCAACAACTCCAGTATCAGTCTGGTGGAAATTAATGACTGCAGTGATGACTGCACTGACATCCCCTCTGGAGTTTTTGCAGATTATCCCTTGGACTATGCAGAGGTGGGCAGCATTGAACTGACTCATAGACCGTTACAGAGGGAGACTGGGTCCAGACATTGTGAGGACACAATTAATCTTGCCTCTAGCAGCAGTCCATGTGAGGCCTTCAGTCCCGATAGTTATCACACATCCATTCTGCCGAAATCTCTAGACAGTGGCTATGACACAGAGAACAATGAATCTCCAGAGTTTATCTTGAAAGACCTTGAAGGAAATCCAGCCCTTAGCACCAGTGTAGAATCAGACGAGTGTGACATGGTGCTCCAGATGGACCTAGATGAAGATGTCAATGTAATGCTCCTCCATCCACCCAGCAGTCATCTACCACTGATCAGCCTTGGTGAGAAGAATCAGTACAGAGACTCTGCTTATTTTTCTGACTATGACATGGAGAACGATAAGAGCCCCAGTGAAAGGGGCAGCAACTTTTTCAATCGCCAAGACGAGGATGAAGTCTTTGAGCTCAAAGCAGAAAAGGAGCGCTCAGAAAAGACAGTTGGGAAAGAAGGACATAGTATGGAGAACGAAAAGGGAAATAACATCTCTGTGCCAAAGGACAAAAATTCGGCCATTCATGCTAAACAATTGTGTCTTAAAAAGACAAATCCAAATCTGTGTTCATCACCTACATTGTTTCCAATGATTTCCATGCTTGCTCCCTTTCCTCCCGAGATGGGGGGATGCTTGACCAAGGAGTCAACTCCAGATGATGGTATTGGGTTGGAATCTGATCATTCTGGAGAGGAACCAAACTCTGAATGTCCTTCTTCCACAGTGTCTGAAGGTTCCTCCTCGACACAGGAGGCGTCAGGTGTGGAGGACCAGTCTAATGGAGACTTCAGAGATTTTTCCTCAGCAGAGTCACTAGGCCCAGACTGTATCATAGTAAACTTCAGTGGGGAGTTAATCCAAGCAGAAGAGCAAGAGGCCTGTAACAAAGTGGAAAATCCAGAGCTTCCAAGCGAAGAACACAATGAGGAAAAGGAAGATGAGGATTCAGTGGAAGGTGGCATAGGTCAAGCTTTTTCAAGATCAAAGCGTGATGATTCCTTGGAGAACATTCTTCCAGCCTTGCCAGAAGACCTTGATGTCCGAGCTCCACTGGGGAATGGAGAGGAGGCAGACGAGGAGGATTCTGAGGATAGTGACGAGTCTGATGAAGAACTCCGTAGCTACAACATACAGGAGCAGAGTGAAGAGAGTGATGATGAGTTCCCCATAGTGCCTGTCATTGTGAGCGACCGTAGCAGCGCACGGCATCTACGCAGCCTCCTCAAAATGCCCTCCATACTTACGCAGTCCTTCTGTGATGAACTGGAGAGCAAGAAAAAAGCTGTGTCGTTCTTTGATGACGTCACTGTGTTTCTCTTTGACCAGGTTTGTAGAATTATCTCTTGTACTATTGAGGTCAAGCATTAAGTAGAATGCTACTTTCTACATTGATTTGTGCAATGCTAATTTGACTCACAGTTTGTGTCTTTCTGTGTATCGACGCAGGAGAGCCCCACGGGAGAGCTCGGGGACTACAGTTTTCCTGTGGAGGCAGAACCTAATGGCCAGGCTTCAGAGATGGAGCTGCCACCTCCCCAAGATAGGGTCACTATCCCTGAGGACTCACCAGGAAGTAATTTCTTAGAAGAAAGTGGGTGTTCAATAACAATTCTTCTAAATTAGATTAGATTTTTGCATGGGTATTACCTCTCGTTCAGTGAAATTCCACAAGCCTCTCACCCTAAACAGGTGGTGCATTTGAGTGGCAAGATGATTTTCCATTGATGCCGAGCCCTTCAACATCAGAACCTGGCTCTGAAGAAATCACTACACCACCGAACTCTCCTGTCAAGTCTCCAGATGAAAAACCAGCACCACCACTTTCCCGATTTAGTGTCTCTCGTTTCTCCATTACGCATGTGTCTGACTCTGACATGGACTCCATGGGAGGTCAGTTCAGCTCTGTACTTCTTCACATAAACACCTTCTTGATATAATTTAGGAATTTAAAGGCTGTGCTAGATCTAATGCTTTTACATTTGAGTTTATTCATGGTTGACACTGGAAGTTAACTAGCTCTCTCCTTTCGCCACACAGGTAACAGTGAGAATGGAGGCCAGGAGTAAATGGGTCATAAACACATTTAATTAAAGAGGTGTTTAGAACCTGTATGGTTTGATTTGGTCTGATCAAACTGTGGGTTCTCCTGTGTTGCTATCTTTTTGTTGTTTTAAACGTGCTGGACGAAAGGGTCCCGTTAACCTGATATGCTGTTTGGACACAGTGCCTCGTATTGTAGTGGATTAGCCAGCCCCTTCCCAGTGTTCCTAGACAGACGGTGCTTGAGTGACGGTCTGTCGAGGACAACAGTTATAAGAACAGAAAAAGAGATCTGTATAACAGAACATATTTATTATGTATGTATTAAAACATAGCATATGAAGATTATAACTTATTTGCACAATTCAGTATCAGTATCATGCTGAAAGCATCCTTTTTTCTTTTTACACAACTGGTAGGAAACAATACAGATAAAAGGCTGCTCTCCTCATTTCCTTGTCATGCCCCATATTATAAAGTGATTTAGAGTCTGAGATATCTGTCATAGTGATTTACATGTTTCAGCTAGACCCAATGAGCTGCATAAAATAGAGTGCAGGATGTTCTGCCCCCATAAAAAAAGACCCGACTTATTATTGATTGTTCAAAAACTATATATTACTGAGCCCCCTACTATAAGCTACTCAAAAGTGATATTTTCTATATTTGACCTCTTTTAACTAAACTTTAGCTCAGGGGTGTTAAAGGTATGGTACAAAAGTGTTAACAATATAAACGGTCACGCTTAAGTCTTCATACTGTCTGCTGTTTTGCTTTTTTTATGCCGAACAACTTTCAAACAAACACTACCTGGACGTTCATTATTTGAACCAAGACATCTTTTATATATCTCTTTCCTTATAGTCAAGTACATCCAAATCAAGATCATATTTATATCTTATCAAAGTGCAGTTCAGTCATTAACAGGTTAGTTTTTCTCTGGTTAGATCTTTAGATTTCTATTTGAACATCCAGAATATTTTACATTACAGTAATAGTTTGCTCTAAGAATGACAGTATTACAGGCGAGCGGGTAATAAACCATCTGTTTTCTTCAAGTAGTATGGTCATATGGGTCATTCCTCTTATGCATGTAGCCATTTGAAAACGTATGAATAAATAAAGTGCTTCTATAATGGGTTTTCAGACTTTCAGAAATATTAGACAACTAAACACTGTTAAACAGATCTCCTGTGCTACATTCTGAGTGCAGTCTGATTCAAAAAGACATCCAAACTTTGCTACATCACAGTTGATCACTTGCATCAAACATGCCATAATGCCTCTTGACTACAATTTTTGAATGTTTAAATGAGTGCAAGATTTCACTGTTATCAGTCTGTATTTTAAGTCAATATTTTATTGAGTATGACATCCTGTAAATGAAAATTGTCAGCATAGGAGGAATGACCCTTATGGTACTGATGGCGATTCGTTTACTGGTGCTAGTCAGGATCAGAACTTTAGGAAGCCTGTTACAGCAATCCATCTTGGGCATGACTGAATTTGAATTCAAGAGCTAGAGGAACTGACAAACCAGTGGGTTTTCATGGTTGTAAAACTTACATTTAGCAGACACTTTTATCCAAAGCAACTTACAAGTGAGGCAATTAGGGGTTAGGTGGCTTGCTCAAGGGAGGTGGAGAGAGTGCCGTTTATTCACAATCCCCACTTTCAATTCCTGTCAGCTTGGGAATCGAACCGGCTATCTTCAGATTACAAGCCCGACTCCCTCACCATTAGGCCACGACTTCACGACTCAAAGGCATAACCAAGTTAAAGAACAAAGAGTGACTGAATCTCGTCTGTGAACAAAATCTGTTACAAACAATAATGGCAGCTCCTGCAGATCTGATCCTCCTGCTGTGATACCTTGTCGCAGAAGTGTTATTTTTGTTAAAACCAATACCAGATAGATGTTGAAAAATATACTACAAACCAACACAGATGGTCCAGACGGCATGCGTTTCTACAAGTATATTTTGTCCCTATATGAGGTGTTACACCGAGAAAAAGTTATGACCTGTTTTACACGATGATCTGTTTAAATGTAACGTACAGCTGTACCTGTCATGCTCTGCCTTGAATCACTGGAGCCCATACACATTTGTGCCAATGCTGTAAGTCACAATCACTGCACTGTACCCTCGCTTTCTCGCTGTATGCCTTTCAAGAGTTTTATACTGTGCTAAACCTTGTGGCAGTAGGTACTTTTTCTCATTCAGAGCATCAGTGCTTCTTTCGGGTGTTTATGGTTGCCAAAGAGAGGTCAAATGAAAGTGAACTGAGTGTTGAATGTAGCGTTGAGGGGAGAAGTCTGTTGTTACTGCCTCATAGCTGTATGTCCTCACGACTCATGCCTACTGTACTATTCGGAAAATAAACCAAACTATAGTTTCTCCTTGTGCCTGTGACAATTATTAAAGCTTCTTCATGCATAAGCATGAGCTCAATGCAAATACAGTGGGCTCCAAATGTCTGAGAGCACTTAATTTAATACATAAATTGATCATGTAAAATGAAAATTACTATGAATGTCTTTGTATTTGGTGCATCCCTCCTTTTCTTTAACAACAGCATCACTTGAACAGAACCATGTTTTCCAGCATGATTTGAGACGATCCAAAAAGTAGCTTGAGCTTTGGTTGAAGAAAATAAATTATTTACAGGTTGAAAGATAAAAAAAGCCATATTTTCAATGAGATCTCCGTCATTTGGACCCCATTGTAATTTGAATACAATCTGAAAGCGTGGTAGTGACCAGTTTCCATTTGCTTTTTTTTTTTATTTCAGAAAAGACAAGAATGTGCACATACATTTGCAGTTCTCCATAAATAGGAATAAACAGAAAAGCCAAAATAAAAACAAAAAGCTGAAGGTTTTAAAGACAAAATCGAAGAATCACATTCCCAACTTCCACAAAAAATCCACAGTAGCAGTCATATTATAAAACATGCAGTTCATATCAGCATCTATTCTACCCGATTTTGTATCTTTCCTGTAACATGAAGTCATTTCAAAGGTTGTATATACTGTACATAATGGCTTTTGTGACTGGTTTAGTTCTTTTCAGTCCCTCAAGCAGAAACGAACCAAAAGATATATTTACAGAACCTGCAATTTAATATTTTCGCTATTATGCAGCAAGTCTATTTTTGATCTTTAATAAGCAGTATTGCTCAGTATGTGGAAAAGCAAAATAAACAAAACTCTCTTAAATCTATAACAGTCATTGAAATTTCTAAGAAAGAAAAGTACAGTAGAAGAAAATAACAGTACAAAAATCAAAAGGAACAACAAAATATCACATAAAAGCAAATCCCTTTACTTAACACCAGAGGAGTTACAGATATTCAGAAATGCATCAAGCACAAAACAGCAGGAAAAGGCACAGTTCCTGTGTCAGTGCTGCTTGCATGTGAAATTGCACTATATATTGCATCTAATACACTGTACAGATCTCTGCATAGACAGAGAATTCACAGAGGCATCACTAAAACATTAGCAAAGCGTGGTGGTCTGTTTAATATTAATATCAAGAAAGACCCCTGCGAAGAGGTTTCATCAGCTTTCTGAAATGAGTGTCAGAGGCATGTGCCACAGAAATGTTTATAACAGACAGAAAAAGAAAGGCTTCCCTATAGAACTGCATTTATAGAAATAACATCTACGAATTACTCACTTTTCTTACATTTTCACATTCATTCAAGTAAAAGATCTCATTTTAAACAGTCAGGCCTACACGTTCCCTCAAAAAAAAAGAAAAGAAAAGAAAAAAAAAGCACATTCAGTTTGTTAACAAGAAGAAAACCCTTTAGAAAAGCTGTTACCTTTTGAAATACATGAATTGGTGGTTACAAATACCGATAATTATGTAGCTACAGCGTTAAGATCATTACTCTAATCCTTTTAGGGCACAACAAGCTCCATGCCCTGTGGGTAAATGCATGTGCTCTGCCTCCACATGCTGTTGCAATGACACAGACAGAACAGAAGAGGGCGGTATAGCGCACAGGCCACAGCGCGGCCCCTCTAGTAGTAGAGAGGAGCGGATCGGTCGTCCATGATGCTCGGCCTGAAGTAGAGCTCCAGGGAACGGTCACTAGATAGAGAGGGGGTGGAGAACAAACACGGTCAGTACGCCCACAACACGGCCCGCGCTAGTGACCCACTGAACTCTACGACACAAAACTGCACTTTGATTTGGGATACAGAAGAAAAGTACTGCTGAAAGGCATACGGTGATTCATTTGACATATACTTATGAACAGCTATCTGGAGAGGAGTCTATGAAGGGTGTTTGGAGCAGGCATGCAAATGAAACAAGACATAGTTACTTCTGTCAGCATTGATAGAGGCATGCAAGAGTTAGATTCAGGGTTACCTCCAGCGCCAACACCATTTCCTGGCAACCTATGACCTCTCTGGCTGGTACGAACTACAGCTCACACACAAAAAGCCAAGGACCAACCAGAGAGGCAGGTGGCGGCATGAGACGAAACAGTTGTGAAGCCCTACTGCCCGTTTAAGCCCAACAGCGAATGGGAGTCGAAAACAAACCAAAACAAAAAGAATAAAAAGAAAGGGCATGATTGGTTTGGCTGAGCAGCGATGGAGGCAGGTGACTTACGGAGGTCCTGCAACACTCAGAACCGGGACAATTCAGGACCCAAACTGGAAGGTAAAGAGAGTCCAGGGGTTTGTACCTGAGATCTCAGCTCAGACCGAGGCTATGCATGGCTACATTTCCACCGCATTCACATGACTGTTAGTGTTGCGTACGATGGCCGTACTGTAGGTTACTCGCTCTGTGACATGGCGCGTTTAGACTGGTCATGGATGACGTCACAGTCTTATGTTCGTAGATGAGTAAATAACACACTTCTAGAAATGACATGAGTTCAAAATATAGTGCAAAATGAAAGGTCTGCCCAGAGCAGTTTGATTAGGACTGATTAGTAAAGAGATGTGTATGGAAAAAAACAACAACAAAGAACTCTTGAAGAGCACATTTAAATATCAAATCCCTTTGGGTCTTAAAATAAAACGCATGCTTGGAAAACTGACACATACATCTCAAATCGATCAGATCTTAGAGGATAAGGTAGAAGAAAAAAGGCGAGCAGGCAAGCACAGCCACAGAAATACACGGACAGGTCACGTATTCATACAGACACAACATCATGATGCACAAACACACAAACATTACGCTAGGTTAGAACTGTGTGCTCTTCAGGTTCCTGAAATGTTGGATCAAAGTCGGTCTCAAAGGACAGCAACGCAATTTTATTTGTGGACGACCTCGTCTTGATGGCGTGTGGGTGCAAGTGAGAAAGCCAAAAATTAAATTCAGGGTTTAAGATTCTCCATTAATGGCCCGGAATTGTTCATGCCATAAAAATATAAAATTAATGAAATGTATATGTACTTTTTTCAAATAATAACCTCGTAAAAATACAAATAAATATCAGTTTATAATAGTTTGCTGTCGGTGTGCAGCACCCATCGAAGTTCAGGGTGTTCTTTTTGTTCAATGCAGAAAATTGTAAATTCAAAATGACAAATTAAAAATCATCAAAAGCTCATTTGAACAAAAAGTTTTATTAATATATAGATATTTATTTATTCTTTTCGTAAAAAGTCACCATACATTCAAGGTCAATGTTCACTATGTTCCTCCTCAGCATGCATATTGTGATTGTTACACTGATTTCTTGTGCATTTTTCCTAGTTTGTCTATTTTCCAAGAAAAAAAAACAAAGAAGAAACAAAAGAACATCAACACAGCGAGGACTACACCACAGCTCCAGAGGATCTGTCAGTCAGCATCCTAAAACTGCACGGAAACATACTACAATGGGAATGTTTTAAAGACATGGGCTAGTGGCACTTCAATATGGGCTCAGGATAGGCTAAAATGAATATATTCACAAAATATGAAATATATAACCTGATTCATTTAAAAAAGTATGTTCACAAGGCATCATTTTAAAAGGCCCTTTCACATGACGCACATCAGCATTGTCCAATGAATGCATTGAAATCTAACTCACATTTGATTGGCTGAAGTGGATGTACTTGATAAAAAAAAGGGAATAAACTCAAAATGAACACCATTACTATTTTACAAAAAAAAAAAAAAAGTTAATTTTGGTACTTTTGGCAAAAAAAAAAAATTGAAATCAAAATGCTTCAAAAAAAGTCAAATACATCCCCACACTAATCCATTAATTCGTAAACGTCAAAATTGGTGAACACGCTTCATGAGTCGTACTTAGTGGATCAGGTCACATTTGTGAATCATAATGTCAAAATATTCATTATAATACTATTCTGATCCCATACTTTAAGGTGTCTGAGGCAGGATAATGGGGTATTTTTTGGGGGTAAAGGTTTCTGCTCAGAGCACTTTTCTTTCATGCATGTAGGGTGAGCGGACGCGTGCCAGTCTGGACGATCGGCACAGTCCCACCCGAGTATTTTTTGAAGCTCATGCGACCTTCACTCTAGTTTCGTAGGTCCACACTCATTTGGCACTTGTTTAATGAGGGAAAATTTCAATTTTCCTTCCAATCATTCCAATTTCGTCGGTGAATCGGAGGAAAATCTAAGCTGCTGTTTGTTGCGGCACAAAGCGACACAGCCTCTGGACCAGAGGAGCACCAGGTAATACATGAGGGATTCACAAAACGCAAATGCTCTTCAAAAAAACACACACAGAGAGAGAGTACACTCTGCACAACTAAACCACAAAGAAGAATTTAAAAAAAAACAAAACAAAAAAACATTCCTCATTAGGCATATGAGGCTCCCATCACATCTGCTTAGAAAAAAACACTCAGCAAGAGCTTCGGAATGAGGAGAGCTGCTCCAAAAGACTAAATTGGCTTTTGGCACTTTTACATGAGGATGTCATTTTAAAAAAAACAACCACATAGCAAAACTTGTGCTCATGCATGAAAGACGGGAAGTGGTAAGCAGTCTCTTTGGAGTCCACAGCGATGTCATAGCGGCGTCACTACAGGCGAATCAGAGTCCGTAAAGCAGCGAGGCGAGCAGTTGGACTGCGTTCCGGTCGTTCTTCTCAGAGTTCCCCCCCGACCCACCACACGCGACCACCACTATCGCCCCGGCAAGACGCAGGGAGGAAGAGAGGACAGAAAGGAGGGATGAGACTGGCCCCTTCCATTGGAGGAGGAGTGTGTGGAGGCAGAGCTTAAGAGGGGGAGGGGCTAAGGGAAGTAGGGGCGTGGCCCCTGTGCTATCCGGATCTGTGTCTGATAGTCTGTCTGTGTTCACACTGTCGAAATCAATTTGCCATCGGAACTGTGGAACAAAGAGAGAAGGAAGCTTGCCAGGTCGGACACATTCAGAGAGAAATGAAGAAAAGACAAGACAGCCACAAATGGGCGGGAGTGAAGGCTGTAGGGGGCTTATTCCTCAACCTAACTTGATTGAACCTGTCTAGCATTAAACTACACAGCCAACTTCAGTTATGAAATGTGCCATGGGACATGGGATTACAATTGGTAAAATGTCAGGTCAAGTTTCATCTCAAAGCTATCTTTATATCTCTTAAATACAATTTAAGCTTAATCAACAACATCTTTTGACTTGTTTGTCAAATTGTGTTCACGGTAATGCACTTAAGTTTGACATTTATGAGGCAGGGCATTGCCCTGGAATAAATGATATAGTTTACACATGCCTTCTCAAAAGCATGGCTACAATTCACACTTTTATTACCTCGCTGATAGGCTAATGTAACTCACTCTATTACGATCTTCCTTATTCTTCACTTTTTTTTTTGGCTTCAGACGGTCCAGAATGCTGCTGTTAATGTCGGCCATAAAATATGATCATATTACCCCAATCCTAGTCTCTCTTCATTGGCTTCATTTATTTTAGGATCCATTTTAAAGGATTAGTTCACTTCAGAATTCAAATTTCCTGGCGATTTACTCACCCCCATGTCATCCGAGATTTTTATGTCTTTCTTTCTTCAGTCGAAAAGAAATGAAGGTTTTTGAGGAAAACATTCCAGGATTTTTCTGAAATCTCATTTTCTCCTCCAACTTCGAAATCATCCCACATCATTGTTTTACCTTCGTTTGTAAAGGCCACTTGACTTAGTCTTTGCTGCTGCTGTGCGGCCAAAATTATTTGCCAATTATTAATGTAAAGCTGCTTTGCCACAATTTGCATTGTAAAAAGCGCTATATAAATAAAGATGACTTTACTTGACTTTGCATTTTGTAAACATTTGCTTGATACTTCCGCCTACGTGTTGCAGAGCTAGTGCAAGACGGGTTTGTGGTTAAATATTATATCAGTTTCATTTTTTAGAAAGCAGCTCGTTTTGCTAGATAACACCCTTATTCCTCATCTGGGATCGTGTAGAGACTGCAATATAAACTGCAATCTGGATCTCCAACCCGACGGTAACCGTTGAAGTCCACTATATGGAGAAAAAAAGCTCAAAAACCTTCATTTCTTTTTGACTGAAGAAAGAAAGACATGAACATCTTGGATGACATGCGGGTGAATAAATTATCGGGAAATTTAATTTCTGAAGTGAACTAATTCTTTAAGATAGTGTTGCTTGTTTTTATTGATCAGGCCCCATGTTACATTTTTTAATTCATTAAAATCTTGTCATAACCATTTAAAACAACAACAAAAACTAGCAACTTTTGCTATCTGAAAGGGTTTTTATATAGAGAAATAATGAATATATAGAAAAATACACAAGTAATATTGATAAGTTTATCCACTTGAAAAAGTACTGCTTGAAAATACAAACTCTGAAACCCTTCTTGTTTCTATTGTAAGTGCATTACTGTCCACGGGAATGGTATGAAACTATTATCTGCTGTCAATAGAGTCTGTTTTTAATTGTCAACTCAACTAAAGGCTCCTAGAGACAATGACTTTAGGGCACACAGACTGTGAGCAGCTCTGATCCTGACCTTAATGGATCACACACACAGTGAGGTTACAATGAGGTCAACAACGATGCATTTGACAATCCAACAGCTCATTCGCTCCACTCACAAAAACAGACAGACAGACACACAACCTTCTCTTGTCAAACCATTTACAATTCTCAGATAAAACAGGGTTGGTCTCCCAACAAATATCAGCACTACATTGCACATTTAGCATAAGCAAGCAAGAGCTAAGAAAGGGAAAAAATACAGATATTATCTACTATTCACTAACAGAGGTTATAATTAGCAGTACAGTTTTGCCATTTTGGGATACATTCATAAGACTGATTCTTTATCAAGTGTCATTTCTGTTCATTAAGAGCCGATCTTACCTTGTGGCAAACTGACTGTCATAATCCTCTAGCGCTGGCTGGAATTCGTAAAAACAACATTTCAGTGCGGCTTAGAGGCTTATTCCCAGCTTAAAGGGAAAATATCCAAGCGTGCGTCAACAAAGTGCATTAAAGGGAGAGTTCACACAAAAATATTAATCCTGTCATCATTTACTCACTCTCATATAAAGAGAAGGATACACTTTTCATAATGTTTCGATTGTATTTTCCTACAGTGAAAGCAGAATGTGACTGGAGACTGTCAATCTCAAAAAATGCCATGTTTTTCAATGAACACCTTCCACTTTGCTGTTGGTCTCAAATGTAATTTAATGGATTAGCTCACTTTCAAATGAAAATTAGCCCAAGCTTTACTCACCCTCAAGCCGTCCTAGGTGTATATGACTTTCTTGTTGATATTAATATATATCCTGATGCATTCGAGATTTATAATGGCAGTAATGTAAAACCAAACGAGAATGAGCTGAGGAAAAAGAAAGTGTCTCCATCCACATCCATCAATCATAAACATATTCCACGTTTGTGTAAAAAAAAAAAAAAAAAAAATCCATATTTAACAAGTTCCACAACTTCCAGCTTCCACAAGACCTCCTTCCATATTCAAATTATGGAAAAAAACGGAACTGGCGTCACGTCAGTTCCATAAGTTAAATAGGGAAGGTGTAGGAAGGACATACAACATAAGCTTTTTGAAGAATATGGAAGGAGGTCTGGCAGAAGCTGGATATTTTACTTATTTATAACTTGTTAAATATGGATTTTTTTAACATAAACACATCGCTTCTCTTCAAAAGGCCTTTATTAACCCTCCGGAGCCACGTGAAATATGTTTATGATGGATGTGGATGGAGACATTTTCTTCAGCTCACACTCATTTGGTAGTGCATTATAAAGCTCAGATGCATCAGGATATTTATTAATATTTCTCAGATTGTCTTCGTCAGAAACAAGAAAGTCACCTAGAACGGCTTGAGGGTGAGTAAACTTGGGGTAGTTTTCATTTGAAAGTGAACTAATCCTTTAAGAATCCCAAACCAGGCTTATTGGAAAAACGTACCTGTGGCAACATTTCTGCAAAATGATATTATTTTTAGTACACAAAAAGTGTGTTCAGTTTCTGGAACAGATGAACATGAATCCGGCAATGTTTTCTTACACTTGTACATTTTGCGGCAATTATGTTATGTGATGCAAACTTATGTGATCACGCACTAGGGTAAAAGTGTTTTGATGTCATAACCTTCTGTTGTGCAAGGAACCGCTCAACAATAAGTGTTATTAAGCGATAATCTGCCCCTGTAATCATAATTTGTGTGAAAAGAAATACATGTTGTTGGTGTTCTACGGCCATTACAATTCATTTCAGCTGATAACTGCAGTGAATTGTATCTGCTAGTAGGTTTTTGGGAAAATCTAGGCATGTTTTGCCAAAAACCAGTGTTGAAGAATTTACAGTCAAACCAGATGAGACGCACCAAATCTGAATACTAATGTTTACAAATCATATGATTCACTTCCATCCTATTTTTGATGCATTTTTTGCCCCTAATCAACATGCTTTTGCAGTATAGAAGAGCGAATCTCTTTGAAACAGCTTTGAAACAACATGAGCATGAGTAAATGATGACAGAAATTTCAATTTGGGATGAACTATCCTTTTAATTTGAAAGTCATGCATGTTAAGAGAGACCCACAGCATTAGTACAGAACAGATTTAGGAAGAGTTGGCAAAGTTTACATTTTGAGCAGAGTTTAAAGAGAAAAATTCCCAAGAAAGGAGACATCAGTGTGTGTGTGTGTGTGTGTGTGTGTACCTGTGCAAAGCCTGCCATGCTGTAGGGACGTGGTCGAGTCTGTGTTAGGCTCTGTGCCAACAGTCGGGCAGTCAGACCATAATCAGGCATGGGCAAAGACATGTCCTCTCGCTCCAGCAGGTTTCCTGTGCTGCTGCTCTTCCCATGGTGAAGACTACAGGATGAAGGTCAGTCAATCAGTCATCTTTACACCTGCCATTAAAGTGTTTTGTATCCGGATATTTTTCACTGGATTGCATTTACACCTTTATTCAAATGCCTCTCCAGTAGTTTATAATCGCAAAATGAAAATCGTCAGTTACACACAATAGCTCAAAAGTTGGGGTTTAAGATTTACATTTTTTTTTTAAATAAATAAATACATTTTATTCAGCAAGGATGCATTAAACTGAACATTAAGTTGATTTGTTTATAATATTTTCTATTCATCAAACAATCCTAAATAAATGTATCACGGTTTTTTAACATTGATAATAATAATAAATGTTTCTTGAGCATCAAATCATCATATCAGAATGATTTCTGAAGGATCATGTGACACTGAAGACTGGAGTAATGATGCTGAAAATTCAGCTTTGGCATCACAGGAATAAATTATATTTTAAAATATTTTATTGTGAAATATTACAATTTAACAGAAACATTAAAGATGAAAAAAAAAGTCTTACCGACGCCAAAGTTTTGAGGTTTCTTTATCGATTTAGTTATTTCTGATATTTAAAATGTGAAAGTTATTTAATGTGTTTCCTTTCTTTATGAACTCCTCAGTAAAAGATGTTAATAGTGATTAGAAGTGAAGAAACCGGAAGAAAAGGTTTTAAAGCCATTTCTTTAGAGAGAGAAATGAGCCAAACAAGATTTCAATCGTATTCCAGTGAAATCATTTGATTATTAATAATCAGATATTGTTGATTAAATCAGGCGATTTAATCAAAGCACAAGAAACAATATCTGTTGTCTTTCAGATCGCCAGAGAAGAAAAAGAACCTGCAGCCCACTGCTCAGTCAAACTGACATCCTGTATAGAATTACTTTTAGTGAAACCTCGTATTTCTTACGTAGCTGATAACAAAAAGATTTTCCTTTTCACCTCCATTAAATGTGGTCAAAATGCATCTTCCAAATGCATTTTTTTTTGTGAACCGATTATGATCTAATATCTTTGCTGAATATACTGTACACTGTTTAACATTGGAAACGTACAGTATGTTAACACCAAATGTAAAGAAAAACATTTTATACCATTTCATACTTACTTGACTCTTAACTTATCGCCGTCACTTTCAGGCAGCACTCGAGTGTAGGAAAAAGGAAACCATCCACGCCTGAAAGAAAAGAGCTTATCTTTAGAAACTTGACATCCATAATGTCAATGTGAAGAAAAAGCATAAGTGAGATATCTTTAATATCTGAATTTACTTAGAAAAATATTCTCATAAACAAGAACAACAACAAAAAAAAGAGATTAAATGGATTAAAAAGATTATTCTCCTGAGAAAAAGACTCTAGTAATCAAAACTATCACCTAAATTTGCATATTATCTATACGTTTAAATAAAGGCAAATATATATGTAGTCAGAGAATGTAGAGACATGTCTATTGTTGAGATCTCTTTTGTAACTCTAGGACACATTAGGCTCTTTTTCTCAGGAGAATAATCTGAGATGAACAGTACAATGGGCCCAGAAACCCTAGCGACTATCTTAACGTCATCTGCAGTCCTTCGCGGGATGCGTGGTTCATTAAAGACTTTCGTTCTGTTGCTAATGTACAGCATATATCATTGAGAGCTTACATCTTGTTTTTCTCATTCTCCCCATAGTGCCAGCCGTCCCGAGCCTCTGGCACCAGCAGGGTGATGATGTCTCCTTCAGTGAAGCTGAGCAGGGTGGTGTTGTCGCCAGCGGCGTGGGAGAAAATGGCTTGTACGCGAGCGCGTCCGTTCTTCTCCAGACCAGCCGCCATGGAACTTGACCTGGGCAGAGTTCGTGTCTCTCCTAGAGAGTGAATCAGCTATTAATTATAAAAATAATTCCTTCCATTTTCATAGACCTTTTCTCAAAATTAAAAGCACTTTTTTTTGCCCATGAGGTTGTGTGGACGGGTTACTTTCTCTTACCCACAGTGGTCTTGTTTTTAGCAGGCTGAGGCCTGCGGACGGGCAGAGTGTTGGAATAGACGTCGCTGACCTGTCTCTGGGGCTGGCTCTGCGGTTGGGATTGATTCTGTGGGGAGGGCGGTCTTCCCTGCGAGACCCCTCCCTCATTCCAGAAGTCATCTCCATGGACCCCCGTCGTCCCATTCACCAGAGACATGCCATCAGGACCCATTAGCCGCTGCAAGCATTAAGATCAGCAAGTAAGCGATGGTAAACTTCTGCTGACATTTGGCCTTTTTTAAATATCGGCCTTGACCGATGAAGATTAAAATTTCATTGTTTTAATATTATTTAAATGTATAATTAAATGTATATTCTATTTGAAAGAGTGTAAAAGCATGAGGGTTGAGTTTGCATGAACATGTTATGCACAGGGGAGGAGAGATAATTTTGGCTTCACAGGAATGCATGTGTACATGTATTCTGAAAGGCTGCACGTAGTACATGTTTCAGCTGATGCAGTCGCTCCATGATGTAAACACCTATTGATGTACAGTATTACCTACAAGGAGGGTAGGATGTGTATGTATGAAGTATACGTTCTATTTTAAAGAAACCAACTTGTTTTTCTCCACCTTGTAAGGAATTGTAAGATCCCTAGTCATGGTATATAATCTTGATGTAACACACTGCTCCTCAGAGAAGAGAAGCACATGAAGGTGGCCTGAAGACATTAGAACAAACTTCTCTCCTGACACACAATAAAAGTTTTCCTTGGCAAGGCAACTTGGTATCCGGTCCTGTGATTCAACTATACAGGGACAAAAGCTGTAATTTCAGTTCAACAGCCGATAAGTATTTCCTTTACTTTCACCTTTATTTTGAGAGCGTGTGAGACTTTAATTTTGACGGTGTCATTAATGCCAGCGCCTGAGTGTTTTATTTAGTCTACTGCCTCTGTTTAACAGTCAAATACATTATTACAGAGGTCTTCAAACCTTCTCCTGTAAGATTGAAAATATCCAAAGATATTTTAAAATGAACAAATATTCTTTGCTGTTTCAACCCCTCTATATCTAACCACAAGGTCCATTTGCAATTCCTAAAGGCAAAGAGTGCTGAGAGTGATCAAGGCCTAGAGGTCAAGATGTCGTCGACGGTCTGCAGTGGGGGTTGCTCTAATTTGTTGATTGGTCAGTTTGAATGTCTCACATTTGGGTTTCAATCACATGGTCAAGGAATGGATAAAATGGATTGGTCCCTTTCTTGGTGCACTCTTTTCTTTGCCTCTTTCTCTCTATCACTCAGGTAACATTCTACATATATGCTGGGTACAATTAATGGAATAAGTTTTTGTCATATCATACATCTATTTAAGTGTAACCATAACCAGATATTAGCATCGGCCATCAAACAAAAAAACAAAAAAAAAAATCAAAAAAAATATCAGTCGGCCACTACCAGACACGCACACAAAAGGCTGGGTTTTAAACCAGCAGACAAGGCCACAGACTTCTAAACACGAGGATCACTCGAGCAGCAGCACCGATAGAGTGCATTATCGGTGTAGAGGCACAATTACAATTGTGTGAGTGTTCTGCTCTAGCGAGGAGCCACTCGACTAACTCATGCCTGGAGATATGAGTTTTAAAGAGGTTGAATCATCCTATGCTCAGATAATGCTGCAGTATGCAAATGAGCACATCAGAATATGCTATTTTGTGTATTCTGACCAACAATCAATCTTTTATGTTGTGAATCGGATGGCAAATATTCTTTACTAACCCCCTGATGGCCCATGAAGGCAGCTAGTTCGGGGGGCACAGGCAGTGGTTGTGCTCCAGGAATGGGATCTGAGATGACCAGGTTGCCCTTGGAGGAGTGCAGAGGGCTGGAGAGGAGGGTGCTTGATCCAGAGGTCATCTGCTGGGCGAGCAGCATGGCCCTGTCGGGCAGCTTGTTGGGGTCTGAACAGGCCTGCTGCCACACTGGGATCTTCTGGGTTAACAAGTCCTTACCCTACAAGCAAGCACCATGGGGAAGAAAGAGATTGTTTAGAATGGCATTGGAAAATGGTGTGCTAAAATGTATCTGAATGAGTGAATAAAAGGGAGAGAGAGACGCCAGATGTCCTCGGTTGGCTTTACACTACACTTGCTCCTCATCTAAAAAAAATTGCCATGGTAACTGTAGTTTCTGCCAAAACACCAGAGTTATTACAGTTATTGTTACTACTTCAGAATCGTGACTAGATTTTTACACTTTTAGAAGAAAATGCGAGTGGCTGCCTAGAAGTTTCAATTATGGTTGCTGAGGTGTTTGGAGTAATTCTCAGTGGGTTTTAAGAGTGTTTGGCTGTGTTGCTAGGGTGTTTTGAGTTATTTTTATTGTGTTGCTAAGATGTTCTAGGTGGTTGCTAGGGTGTTCCAAGTGGTTTTTAGTGCGTTGCTAATGTATTCTAGATTTTGAATGTGTCTAAAACAGTCTAAAGACTGTTTTCGGTGTGTTGCTAGGATGTTTACGTCATTTTAAGGTGTTCTGAGTGGTTGTTTTTGTGTAGTTAGGTTGTTCTGAGTGAGTGCTTGAGTGTTCTTCCTGGCTTTTTCTGTGTTGCTAGGGTGTTCTGGGTCAGTTCCTGGTGTTCTGAGTGGTTGTTTTTGTGTTATGGTGTTCTGAGTGATAGCTAGGGTGTTCTAACTGGCTTTTGGTGTGTTGCTAGGAGTGGTTGTTGGTGTGCCGTTAGGTTGTTCTGAGTGATTGCTGGGATGTTCTGGGTCATTTCCGGGTGTTCCGAGTGGTGGTTGTTGTGTTGTTAGGTTACTCCGGGTGATTGCTAGGGTGTTCTGACTGGATTTTAATGTGTTGCTAGGATGTTTTATGTCATTTTAGGGTGTTCCGAGTGGTTATCTGTGTGTTGTTAGATTGTTCTGAATATTTTTTAGGGTGTTCTAACTGGCTTTTGGTGTGTTGCTAGGATATTCTGGGTCATTTCCGGGTGTTCAGAGTGGTTGTTTTTTGTGTTATGGAGTTCTGAGTGATTGCTTGGGTGTTCTAACTGGCTTTTGTTGTTCTGGATGTTCTGGGTTAACTTATGGTGTTCGGGTGGTTGTGTGTGTTATTAGTTTGTTCTGAGTGATTGCTAGGGTGTTCTGACTGGATTTTAGTGTGTTGCTAGGATGTTTTGAATAGTTTATTGTGTGCTGCTAGGATATTTTGAGCATTTGCTAAGGTGTTCTGAGTGTTTTAGTCCACTGTTATGACGTCCAGGGTGGTTGCTAGGGTGTTCTAAGTGGTTTTCAGCGTGTTGTTACATTGTTCTCTGGTCAGGTATACGCCAACTTGTGAAATGTGTCCCACCCGACCACCTTGACACTGAGTTTTCTGAGTTTCAACTTCTGTCTTTTGCTTTAAAAATTTTAAGTAGCACAGTCCTTTCAATATATAATTCACCACACATCATTTTCATAACAGTTTACTGTTGATTCTGAGCAACTGTTAATGGGTCTCTCACATCTCGGACCACTTACAGTACAGCTCACTGCAGTGTGGGTGAGGGGCCTTCGTCTCCGTCCTACCGCCCACTCCTGGTGACTCACGCACACAACACACTCACGGCTCCTGATTCTACCACACACTCTCTCTCTCTCTCTCTCTCTCTCTCTTCAGCGCGCCCTTTCTGAACTCTTCCCACACACGCCTCCATACTGATTAGCTACTGGACAGGATGTTCTTGAAAACGAAAGGCTTTTCTCCGCCCCTCCCTACAGCTTCAACAACGTTCTCAGAAGACAGCATCACACGTCTTGTCCGTGATCAGGGTTTATGGTTTAAGTAGGAGCATATTATATAATAATATACAGTATTACACAAAATAGCCATGTGGACGCATCTCTCCAGCACACACACACACACACACACACACACACACACACACAAGTATACAGATGTAAAAAGGTGCATTCAAGTTGACTGCATATGGGCTGGAACCACCCGCAGAGTTAAATAACTGCTCTACATGCAGTCTGGAGTGTGCAAAATGTGGTTTTACCGTGGGGAAGTGGCTCCGTTATTACAGAAAATTGATATGTCAGAAATGGCGTGCATTACTTCATGCACTCTTAGAACACAGACAATTGCAGAGGAGAATAAATCTCATCTTTGCAATAAGCCCAAACAAACTGTGCCCAACGGAGACGGTAGTGAGGGGTGATCTTTGGGGATTGCCATGGCAACTGCTGCTGTCTTCAGCCATATTACAGGAGAGACTGTGAAAGTACATCGGTGGTGATGCTGTCTATCTTGCTGTCTTATCAAAGGAAAAAGCATCTGGGTCTCACCTTGCCATGGTAGGCACTGCTGTTCTTGGCCACAGCACACTGACGGTCCACCAGGAAACAGTATCTCCTACGTTCCTCTGAAAGTGCAGTTTTGTAGCCCTCTGCAATGAAGGTATCCAGCTCACTCTGTTTACTGCTGATGGTCTCAACGTACTGAGGAAGATAAAAGAACACAAAAACAATTCATTTATATGCTGAACATACAAAACTTATACAAAAAGCTTGCATATACATTCTTAAAAGTTCCTCAAGAACCATCTTTTTGCGGTGTAAGGCTCTTAAGTTGGCTATATGGTTATTTTGAGTCTCCTATTCTGCATTTATTTGATCAGAACTACAGTAAAATGAGTAGTATTGTGAAATGCTTTTACAATTTAAAAGAACTGGTTTCCATTTAAATATATTTTAAAATGTAATTTATTCCTGAGATTCAAAGCTGTATTTTCAGCATCGTTATGCCAGTCTTCAGTGTCACATGATCCTTCAGAAATCAATCTAATATAATGATTTGATGATTAAGAAACATTTATTATTATTATCAATGTTGAAAACAGTTGTGCTGCTTCATGTTTTTGAGTTCAAAAGAAACAATTCATATGAAATGAAAATGTTTTTTAACATTACAAATGTCTACTGCCACCTTGCTGGATAAAAGTTATAAGTATTTAAAAAAAATCTTACTGATCTCAGACTTTTGAGTGGTAATGTATATTAATAAATACAAAAAACGCATCCTCATTCCCTTTAGCAGCCAGGATTTTTAAAATGTCACCTATTGTGCTCAACAGAAAACAAAAAGAGTGAATAAATGATAACAATGTTCATTTTTGGGTGAACTATCCCTTTAAAAATGTTCTCGCTTGAGGCATGAGGCTGTAAAACTCTTTTTGATACGGATTAAAAACTTTATGAAAATGTTGAGACTTGTGCAAATAATTGCTTACTGTAGTGTTCAGGTTCATTATGCTTTACAAAATCTATTGCGAGTACCATGGTACTGAATGATTATCATATTCATATTCATGACACTGCAAAATTTGTGATTTTTAGAGCAGTTTTATCAGTGACTGTGCTCTAGATTAAAACACGAGTAGGAGAGCTGTGAATATATGAATGTGTTTTAGATGTCTGTGCCATAGTTTTTCTTATGAATACTAAAAGGATCTTTTCTCTACCCTCTCTATGCTGATTGGTCCATAATCACCTTGCCATCTCCCTCTCTCACATCCCCAGTGGGAACTCTCAGCTCCCGGAAATGTCAGAACCATTACAGAACTCATTATCTCAGTACATCCAGGTGTTTTAGTGCCCTATTCCAATTTACCCACAACAGGACGAGGGGGACTCCCCATCGCCCCATGGTATCATCAGACATTTCGTTTATATTGGCATGAATGAGACAAGTGATGAGAAAAGCATTATAATGAGAAAAGTACTTCAGACACCACCAAGAATCAATGATAAGAACTACTTCAGACAAAAAAAAAGGACTTATAGAGAGAGTGAATGCAGATGAATAAGTCAGAGTCAGAAATCTAATGGAGCAGAAAATCTCCTACAGTCACATGGCGAAAGCTCGACTGCGTTCAGATGAAGATTGGGATGTAAAATTAATGGATTGTAAAACCAGCAGGAGAGAGTTTTATCGAGAGATTTGATGGACTTCCATCTACTTTGGATCCCGTGGACTGAATTATCTGAAAGAAGAGCTTGTTGAAGAGGGTATTTGTCGAGTATCTGCAATGTTTGTGTTCAGGACATTGCCACAAAATGCAAGGTCCTGACTGAATTCACTACATGCAGTTTGAAGTCATTACCACAGGTTGGCGCTAGTTGTACACTGATGCAACTGGCTTACATGTGTTGAGGAACAACAGAAGATTGCATTAAGACCAAATAAGTATATGTTTAATCCATACCTGTCATCTATGTGCTAATGTAATCCAAAAGGTTAACAAAAGTAACTCTTAGCAGATGTAGGTATTTAAAACGTACCGTCTTTCTCTTATAGAAAAAAAAAATGGGATTAGAAGTATTTAAGACATCCTCTCCTTCTAAGGGTGTGCTCAAAATATACTCTTCTTAGGGATGTAATATACTCTCTACAATGTCTTTTCCTGCTAAGTTATAAATACTGTAAACCACGTTGCGCCTTGCTGTGACCTAAACTAAATGCGATTGCCTATTTAACAAAAACCACAAGTCTTTTCCCACTCCAAATTCCAGTTTCAACAGAAACATGTTGTAGGAAAGAAAAAGGCGTTCGTCAAATCATTTCATGGGGTTATTTTCATTTTCCTTTATCAAAAACAAACTATTGTTTTTATTGAAGAACATAGTTTCTAAAACTTCAGTAATCACAAAATGATTGTGGTTGGTTTGAATATTAGTTCACCAAAAAATTGCCAGAAATTTCTGTCATTAATTCCTCACCCTCCTGTCGTTGCACACCCGTAAGACCTTCATTCATCTTCGGAACGCAAATGAAGATATTTTGGATGAAATCCAAGAGGTATTTGACTCGTCCATAGACAGCAGTTTAACAACCACTTTCAAGGTGCGGAAAGACATCGATAAAACAGTCAACGTCACTGCAGTGGTTCAACCTTAATGTTATGAAGCAACGAGAATACTTTTTGTGCGCAAAAAGGACTTTATTCAAAAATTTTATTCCTTCGCAGTTTACGTTCAGCGCTTTCACGTGTTCTACATCAGAATGACGGTTCAGTATTGGCAGAGGCTGTTCATGTGATCAGCACGACAAATAAGTGTCAAGATGACGCAGGAGCCAGCCAATAATAAAGTATTCTCGTCACTTCATACCACTGCAGTCAGGCCGATAAAGAGCCAGCATTCTGACGTAAAACACGGAAGCACTGCACTGTGTTCACTACATAAACAATGAAGGAGACTGACAAGGAAGAAGAAAAATTGTTGAATAAAGTCATTTTTACATTTACATTTAGTCATTTAGCAGACGCTTTTATCCAAAGCGACTTACAAGTGAGGAAAACAAACAAGCGATTCTTCATGAATTGGCAAATAACACAGGACGTGCTCACAATACAAGTTTCATACATTGCTCAGTACCATAAGCTAGAGTAGGAAGGGAAAAAGGGGGAAGGATAGGGTTTTTTTTTTTTTTTTTTTTTTTTTTTTTATGAGGGGATTAAGTGTTCACGGAAGAGGTGAGTTTTCAGCTGTCTCTTGAATATTGCCAGGGAATCTGCGTTCCTGATGAAAGTAGGGAGATCATTCCACCAGCAGGGAGCAGTGAAGGAGAATGTTCTGGAGAGTGATTTTGTGCCTCTCTGTGATGGTACCACAAGTCTTCGTTCCTTTAGCGATCGCAGGCTTCTGGTGGGGACGTAGCGTTGTAGCAGTGTGTGGAGGTAGGAAGGTGCAGAGCCTGTGGTGGATCTGTAAGCAAGCATCAGCGCCTTGAACTTGATGCGAGCAGCAAGGGGTAGCCAGTGCAAAGAGATGAAGAGGGGCGTGACGTGGGCTCTCTTAGGCTCGTTGCAGACAAGACGTGCAGCAGCATTCTGGATCATTTGAGGTTTGATTGCACTTGACGGCAGACCAGCCAGAAGAGCATTTTTGTTTTGTTTTTTTGGACAAAGTATTCTCATTGCTTCATAACAAAGATTGAACCACTGTAGTCACGTGGACTATTTAATAATGTCTTTACTACCTTTCTGGACCTCAAAAGGTGCAATGACGTTGTTGTGTTTCAGAAACCAGATATCATCAAAAATATCGTATTTTTTTGTTCGAAAGATGGTCTTATGAGTTTGAAATGACACATGGGTGAGTAATGAATGACAGAAATTTCATTTTTTGGTAAAACTCTTTAACTCCAATCCCAAATGACAGAGTAAATGTAACCTTAATGTGGGAGGGCTGATGATAGATTTAGCTGATACAAAACTTCAAAAATTAGCTTGAGATCAAGCCATAATTGGCAGAACCCCAGTAGGAGGTTGAGTACGGACCCCCTGTTGAAGACCCTTAGTCTTTAGCTTTGAAAAATTGAGGTCTGCATCACTGAGGAATGAATTAAAAACTTGAAACATTATATGACAAGCAAAATGATATTTCCTGACAAAAAAAAAAGAGAATGCATTAAGAAAGGGTCATTTTTCTGAGCTTAAAATGCAGATTCCTGCCTTGCAAAATAATACATTAACCAGAGATGCAGACTTGTTTAACGGCCCAGATAAAGCAGAATATTTTCATTTCCCCTCCAGAATAAAAGTACAGATACATCTCTACTATGAGTCAGAGTACTGCAGTGTGAAAGAGACACGGTGCGGTACGACAGCACAGGAGGTGAAATGAGGAAAAGCGCAACGGAAATATAGAACATGGGGAATGAGTGTTTGATGAAAAGATTCATTAGAGGTCATGACAGCAGACGGCCGCGTGGACAGGCATGACGCGGGTGACAGGCGTGCTGATGGAGTGATGAATGGAGAAGGCAGGATCCTTCGTTTCATATATGGAAGCTGTCAGACCTACTCAATCAGCCGCTATGAAAGATGTCACACAGGTCATGTGGTTTTAGCACATCCGCTCTAGTTATCGATGGAGACAGTGGCGAGAAGTGCAGCAGGTACCTGTACTGGTGCCCCAGTTATTTATTACCATACTCAATATTCAATTAATATTCATCCAAAAGTTATACTATTCAAAAGTTTAAGGTTAGCAAGGATTCTTTAAATTGATTACTTAAGACTTTCTGAAAAAAAAAAAAAAAAGTTCTTTGGAATTTTCTATTCATCAGAGGATCCTGAAAAAAAAAAATGTATCATGGTTTCCACAAAAATATTAAGAAGCACAATGTTTATTGATTCATCAAATTATCATATTATGATAAATGAATTCTGAAGGATCATGTGGCACTTAAGACTGGATGATGCTGAGAATTCAGCTTTGATCACAGGAGTAAGTTACATTTTAAAATATATTCTAATAGAAAAAAATTGCAACTTAATATTTCACAATATTACTGCTCTTCTGAAAGTGTCTTGCCACGAGCGCTAAAGAGTTTTTTTTTTTTAGTTGAGATGCAGATAGTTTGATAGTCTTACTTCGTTTCGGAATATAAAAATCACTATACAATGTGAAGTATTTGCTCTGGCACTAATTTTAAATTATTTTGTTCCGTCGTGCTCGTTGTTGTCATCTGTTGCTATTGTACAAGCAGGATGTGGCAGTTGGTTGGTGAGGTATTTGTCCCGCCCCTTCATGACTGTGATTGGACGGCTGGGTAAAAAGTGACAATGATGAGAGCTGTTTGGGTTTTACTCAAAGTTGAACATTTTTCAACTCTCAGCATCCAGAAAAAAAACGTGAAATAGATGATCAGTGCCTCGGCAAGCTACATGCTGTTGTTATTGTGGTGTGGTATTGTATGTGGTGCTCTTACTGATAAAAATTGAAAAATAATAAACGCTGGCCTTAGGAAAAATGCTTTGGTGGACACACAGCATATACTTTTTTCAAATAAAATCCGAACATGACGCAGACCAATTTTGAAGCAGACTCATCTCTCTCCAAAGGGAGGCTAAAGTTCCAACAACATGTTACTTTAATTTAAAGAACAAGAAAAACTCAGCCGTGTTGTACCGTGTTGACATGCTGAACCAGTTCAGCTCAACTTTTATTATGACACAAGGTACATTTCTCTAAGAAGTGAAACCGAAGACACATGTACCAGAGGGAAATTCCAGACACAAGTATTGTTATGCTTATGTTACTGTCAACACTATCACGAATTCCTCGCCACAAAGCAACAGCCATTTCAATTAACCCTTCATTTAAAAAGAATACCCTAACAAAAGCACACTAAAGCAGTATTTCACGTAAATAGATGTGTATCATGTAGCATGGAATTTTAATAGAATGTTTCTGAACGAGCAAAGTTTCCACACAAATACCATAGTTAGATTTATTGTTTTTGAAAACTTGGTATTTTCTATCCAAGATCCTGCAGTATCTAATTTAACAGGAAAAGACTGAAAACTCTGAAAGTGTTTGCCAAGATGACATTTCAAAAGAAAAAATTCTGCACAGCTTGCCCAACGTGGCATTAAATATACTGTGACATACAGACATTACCTTACGCACCAATTAATTTTTGCGATGTGTGAGGGTTTTCCATTTATTTTCAAATCAGCAAATGCATCACAAATTTAGCTTCTTTTACTCAAACTACACTAAAACCCCCCAGTATTTTCCAGACAGGTCCAGCTAATATGCAGGTGTTATCTTGAGTAACAACCAGATGATGCATCAATCAAAAAGACAATTTGCTTTTTTAACCGCGAAAAATCCTACAGTCTCATATTTGATGTGCAAAATACTAAGGCCTCTAAATGTTCAACTCTGCTGAAAAACCTTTTGTTGCGAAATGTTCTACATGTCATCTGATTGATAGTTTATATTTTTTTTAGCAAGTATCATTTGTACATCTCTCAAACATCATTGGACTGCATTAATTACCCCCCTTGGTCCTTTTGCGATCATGCTCCGGGGGGACAGGGGTTCCCCTCAATCCGTTCACCAAGCCATGGTTTCTTCTGATTAGTTCTCACGCTAAGTTTTGGTAGTGTTCTTGTCTCGGTTTATTAAAGTAATTTTTGACCATTCATTCTGCTTCATGCATCGTCTTTGGATTAAGCTACATCTTAATTATTACTAGTAAACTGATCAGTTTACTAATCAATAAGTTAATAGCCAGGAAAGGCCAGAGAGTAAATAGGTGTCTTAAGTCTAGATTTAAAAACAGCAATAGAAGGAGCACTCTTAATTTCAGATGGAAAAGAATCCATAAGCGTGGGGCAGCAACTACAAAGGCTCTATCACCCTTTAATTTAAGATGTGATCCTGAGACATGTAGGAGAGCTTTATTGGCAGACCTGAGAGACTTTGGAGCTGAATTCAAATAAATAAGATCAGAAAAATAAAGATGGGGCTTGTGCATTAAGAGTTTTAAAAACAGTCAGAAAAATCTTGAATCGAACTCTAAAAAAATACAGGAAGCCAATGAAGAGAAGTAATTTTTACTGCAATATTTAACAGTCTATCCACTGCTTTCTGAACCATCTGCAAATGTGCTAGTGAGATTGGGCAAAACCAAGGTATAGAGAACTACAATAGTCTAGACGTGATGTAATAAATGCATGAATGATTCTCAACTAGTAATAGCTGTTTTTAGCAGCTGAGCTAATTTGTTTTTCAAGACAAAGCTCAGTCTCAAAGAAAACACCTACATTTTTGCATGTGACAACATATGGAGAGCGACTGTCTGAGTAAATAGTTAGAGATTCTTGTTTTGGAGCAACCAAAGATAATCACCTCAGTTTAATCACTGTTGAGCTGGAGGAAATTATTTGCCATCCAGCATTTAATATCCTCAAGACAGTCCATAAGAGGCTGGAGAGAGTCTCTTGATTTTAATGGAAGATACAGCTGAAAATCATCAGCATAGAAATGAAAAGAGCTTATATATGTTCTAATGATATTACCAAGTGGAAGCATGTACAGATTAAAGAGTAAAGGCCCCAAAATAGAACCTTGAGGAATCCCACAGGGGAGAGAAACCGATGAAAAGAAAAACTGGCCAATAGCCACTGCAAATATCCTGGATCTAAGATATGACTCGAACCAAAGTAGTTCTGTATCCTCAATGCCTACCCACTGTTCAAGGCGTGACAGAAAGATATTTGATCTACCGTGTCAAAAGTGGCGCTAAGATCCTGTAAGACCAAAACTGCAATATCACTAGTCAACTGCAAGTAACAAATTGTTCATCACTGCATGCTTTAAAAATGCAGGGACAATACCAGAGACTAATCATGAGGCAGAGTTGTAAATTACATCTGCATCACTAAGTCTCTCAGCTCAGAAAAGGACATGGACTGAAAGCTGTTCAAGGTAGCTGAACAGTCAAGCAAAGTATTAGAGTGAAATGGAATAAGGGAGAATCGAATGCCATCTATCTTTTCAATAAAAAAAACTCAAATCTGTCACAAATATCAGGAGATGGTTCTACTTCATAAGAGATGCCAAGGTTAAATATTCAATTTATAGTGCTAAACAGGATTTAAGGGGTTTGACGATTATACTGATAATATCAGAGAAGCATTTAGCTCTAGCTTTTTTGGCTGTTTTCTGAAAATTCACCTTCTTAAATGAAACTGTAAGATGACCTTACTGTTTAATAAAAACAACCCTTTACTGTTTTCCATGATGTTAAGTACAACGCCAGCTCAACTCCAGACCCAGAGCCCAGTCAGCCGTCAGCCATACAGCCCACAGTAAAAGAGCCAGAGCCCACCACTGACCCAAAGCCCGATCCCACCACGAAGCAAGAGCCAAAGCAACTGCCAAAGGCTAGCCCTTTTACTTTGAGCCCGATCCCAACGAAGAGTTTGTCCAGGTGTGTGAGCTGAAATAAGTATCTGTCCCTGTCCCTCAGCTTCACCTCAGCCCTCCAACCCATCAGCTCCACCTTGGCTCAATGTTCCCTTGGCTTCACCTTGGTCCGTCATCCCTTAGGCTCTGCCGGGCTCCCTTGTCCCTCTGGCTACACCTTGGTCAATTGTCGCTTTGGTTTAGCCTTAGACTTCTGAGTCATCAGCTTTGCCTCAACTCTCCACCCTCCAGATCTTTCAGTGTGTTCATGTTTTTAGTCAAGGATGTCTGACCTCTATGGACTGAACCAAAGAAATGAACCGGTGAAGATTTCCACATTCAAGGAGGTGGAGCTTCAGAGCCATACCTAGCTATTATGTAACTGCCATGGACCACTGTAGTTCAAAGGTGTTTACCATCTGTTTTGAACTCCCGAAACGAACTTTGGCCTGATTTTGTTTGAAATGACATCACACAGTTCGTTCTTTGGTTTCCCTACAAGTATATTGGGGCCTTAAAGAACGGGTTCTCAACCATGAAGCCATCCATGAATACTGTATGTCTTAAAATAATTTAAATTTAGTTATATAAACAATCTTATTTGTAATGTAAAAAAGATGTATACCATTAAACAAACAAACAAAAAAATCAGCTTAGATATGAGGACCTTTGAATGCTGTCTTGGGACTCTGAAAAAGCGGGCCTTTGGAGTCAAAATCATTATATGTTTTTTATAAATGTTTTTTTTTTTTTTTTCATAAGTAGTACATTTTCATTACCCAGTATTTGCAGAAAAATGTTTTTGGGGCCCTGGCTGTGTGCTGTATGGGAAGTGGAATCCCTCAATGTCTAAAGCAATGGTCGCGTGCTGTAAAGTACAAAGCCCTCTCTAACTTAAACGCTTCCTGCTGCGTGTCCCGCTGCATCAGCCTGATATAGCCGCAGCTCCACTCGTTCCTCTGACATCAGCAGTCCTTCATCCTGTGGCACAGCAGCTTCCTCTACAGCCCAGTAAAGCAACAATCCCTGGCTCTCTCTGGATAACTCTCACAGAGTCGTGTGCACCAACAGTGAGTGCAAGTGTTCTTCTGTAGATATTCTAATTGCTTTCCCTGAACTCGCTGAGGAGTCCACACCATTCAGAAGCATGACATGTCTGTTAACTTGTGATATTACAGTGAGCGTGAGCGCCGTAGACCTCCGCCGAATCTCATATCCCTCCCGCTGTACCACAGACCACTCTACTGAACTGAATAATTAGCTAATTAGCATCTTCAGAGGGACTTCAGCGACTAATTATTTCAGCAGCAACAGGAAGACGAAAAAAAGAACAGAGGACGGAGGTACAACAGAGTCGAGAGCGAGAAAAACGAAGTGCATAAACAGTCGTCTGAACATGCTCAGACAGAGCAGTCAATACATGTCTGTTCATGGAGCTTCTCCAATGAATCACAATCTGTGAACCTCCAAACCATCATCAGTCTAAGCAATAGAGGTGCGATTTACGGTAATAGGGACGAACTATCTGCATTTATGTGTGTGTGCGCACTCAGACTTTGCTTTATGCGCCCCTGGGGCTCTCGACAAAATCAGTTGACTTTTCCTGCTCTTGCTCAAGGCCTCATTTCCATGAAAAAGAGTCAGAGGTAGAAAGAGAGAGGTGCTCTGTTCTTTGGACTGAAGCCGGTATTGAGAATCGATCCTTCAGAAGCTTAGAAACATAAAATAACTCATTTCATCTAAATGCACAATTATACAACTTTTGATCTGATAAGCAGTGTTCATTGTCGTTGTGAAATGCAGACACACGCTTGTGACCAAATATTATATATTATTGTGGCATGCGACTGTGTTGCTTGGCAACTGTAAGGGCCGAAACTCTGTACAAACTACTCATACATCAAACTACTAACTGAACATCTGTGCCTGCTATCATTTTATTAAAGGAATAAGCCATAGTGTGTTACAGTGATTCTACCACATGTAAAAGGGGTTCTTAAACATGACAATAATTGCTTTATGTTACAGATCTGATTGGATGAGACAGATTAGATTTACTTTAAAAGGTTAGTTCACCCAAAAATGAAAATTCTGTCATTAATTCCTCACCCTCATGTCTTTCTACACCCGTAAGACCTTCGTTCATCTTCAGAACACAAATTAAGATATTTTTGATGAAATCAGATGGTTCAGTGAGGCCTGCATTGACAGCAAGTTAAATTACACTTCCAATGCCCAGAAAGGGACTAAATATTTAAAACTGTTAATTTGAGTACAGTGGTTCAACCTTAATATTATGAAGTTACGAGAATACTTTGTGTGCCAAAAAAAACCTAAATAACGACTTTATTCAACATTATCTAGTGATGGGCGATTTCAAAACACTGCTTCTAGAAGCTTCAAAGCTTTACGAATCTTTTGTTTCAAATCAGTGGTTCAAAGTGCGTATCAAACTGCCAAAATCACATGAACTATTGAAGCTTCAAAACACTTATGACGTAACGAAGCCTCATTTACTGAAATCATGTGACTGGCAGTTTGATTGAAATCTTTTGAAATGAAAGATTTGTAAAGCTTCGAAGCTTTGAAATCTTTTGAAATCGCCCATTACTGGCACACAAAGTATTTTCATCGCTTCTTAACATTAAGGTTGAACCACTGTACTCACATGAACTGTTTTAAATATTTAGTCCCTCTCTGGGCATCTGAAAGTGTTCATTAACTTGCAGTGGTGTATAAAGTACTTGAGTAAAAGTATAGATATCTTACTAGAAAATGACTTTGGTAGAAGTAAAAGTCACTGTTTGGAATATTACTTGAGTAAAAGTTTTAAAGTATGTGAAATTTTTTGTACTTAAATATGAAAAGTATTTATTTTGATATTAAACATACTTAAGTACTGAAAGTAAAGTACAAGTAAATGCAAAATACAAAAGGAGCAGAAAATATTATTAAAAATTGTTCTATATACAGTTTGAGTAGCAAGATTGTTTTAACTTTCTTACATTTTGTTTGCTTTGAATTTAGAAAAAAAAATGCAAAATGTTTATTGTAAGTTTTAAATATAAAAAATACTAATATATTAATTATACCTTGATCATTTATGTTAATTCATAGTGCATTATAACTAATGTAAGAGGCAAATTTAAAAAGTTAAAATGTAAATGTTGAAATTAACAATGAACAACACTTTTATTAACCATTAAATGTTACAAATGATATTATAAAGTGTTACTATTTCATATAAATTCAACCGTGACGGCAAACACACTGCTATTCTCCACTAATGCAGCATCTAGTCAACAGAATAATTACTTTAGTGATATGAAAACATGTACTGTACAGCATACCGCTTTGTTGTCTATGCTTTAAATCTGTTTTTGAAGTGTCCAGTTCTGTGCAGCGCGCAGCCTCACGTCACGTGTCAAAAACTCTAGGAAGCATCAGTGATAGTTTTAATTTCACCTCTAGAGGTCGCTCTCGTGCCACACTCTTCTCAGCCGCTCCAGCAACGGACGCAACCCGGAAAATGAAAATCAACCGCGGTTGTGCAGCACTTGATTGCACATGCTTGCTTAGAGTCTGTGTTCTTCCGACTTTATTTTGTAGTAAGTAACGAAAATGCTTTGGGGAAATGTATCAGAGTAAAAGTATACATTTTATTTAGGAAATGTAGTAGAGTAAAAGTAAAAGTTGACAGAAATATAAATACTCAAGTACAGATTCTCCCAAAAAATACTCAAGTACTGTAACAAAGTATTATTAATTGGCTACATTACACCTCACATCTTGCTGTAAACAGAGGCATCACTGAACCATCAGATTTTATCAAAAATATCTTAATTTGTGTTCCGAAGATGATCGAAGGTCTTACGGGTGTAGAACAACATGAGGGTGAGCAATTAAATGACATGATTTTAATTTTTGGGTGAACTAACCCTTTATGTAAAGTAAATAATAAAGTAAAATAGCTGTGACTGTGCATAATTCAAATTATAGAGAGAAAAAAAATCCCATGGCAGGAAAACTGTGCACTTGGCAACACTGGTCACATGATCCTTCAGAAATTCTAATATGCTGATATGAAACATTCTGATTATTATTATTATTAATGTTAAATTCAGTTGTGCTCCCTAATATTTTGTGGAAGCCATTTTTTTTCTAGATACTTTGGTGAATTTTAAAAAAGCAGCTTTTGTTTGAAACAGAAATCTAATGTCTTTAATGTCACTTTCGATCAGTTAAATGCGTCCTTGCTGAATAACTTAATTTCTTTAAAAAAAAAAAAGAACAAAAGAACAACAACAAAAACCAAAGGAAGAGTATATTGTACATTACTGCGCTTAGCAAGTATAAGAATTGTTGCCAGCAATGTAATTCATTACCTCTTCAGTGTTGCCAAGTCGGCGGTTTTCCCGCGGAATTGGGTTACTTTAATACTTCAACAGTGTTGCCGCGGGTTGTTTTTCATGTCCGTGGGTTGAAGCAACACTAATAATGTGATATTTAGCCCCTGGAACGCGATTTTTACCAGGGGACCCACCTGAAAGGTGATTGGGCTAGTTTTGAGTAGCAATTGGGCAGGTTTTGTTTTGAAAACCTGCCAACCCTGTACCTCTTGTAGCAAAATCCCAAAACTCTAAATATTTGCAGCTCTCTAAGGCGAGTGAAGCTCCACCCAGCCCGAGCTCACTATCCGCAGGGCATCTGGCAGTAGACTAACACATGTACTGTATACAGTCCCAGGCAGCACTGCATCTCAAACCATCTAACAGCAGAAACCTGCTCCCACACGCTCACGGCCCGAGGGCAAATTCTACATGTGACCACACTCACACTCAAGCAATATTAACTTTTGCTAATACAGCAAGATTATGAAGACTTTTGTATACTGTTTTTTTTTTTTTTTTTTTTTTTTAAAGACCACCCATAACAAAGGTGATTTTTTTTAATATAAAGATGTGAGCTTGAGAAAGAAGAAATTTATTTTAGTTTTTTCCCCCCAAACAGTATTGGATGGTGTAATTAAACAGGGCATTGTGTCAGATAGAATCAAATAAGGCAACAACTGACCATCTGATTGACGGGTGAACCAACCATGCATTTTACTTATAAAAGGTATCACATGCATTATTTCAACTTATAGGGACAATTTTCTCACCTTCAAGTTGTTCCAAACATGTATGAGTTTCTTTCTTCAGTTGAACACAAAAGACGGTCATTATGAAGAATGTTGGTAATCAAACAGTTGACGGTAGCCATAGTACTGGTTACCAACATTCTTCAAAATATTTTCTTTTGCATTTTGGAACAACTTGAATGATGAGAAACTACATTACCCATAGTTCTGTAAAGGAACTGAGAATCACAAGTAGCAAATGACGTCAACACAGTAGCACGTTGTCTCCTATGAAGGACTGTGAATAACTGCTTAAGAACTGGGAATGATATAATGTCAGAATTTGTACATATCAGCAGCTAAATACATCTGTTAGCTCTGCACTTACTGAATAAGCACTGATACTGAATGAGTCATACTGATTGCATCCATCTTGTGCATTTTTCTCCATTATTTTTTTATTTCATTTTTAAATTAGTTTTACACATCTGATATGATTATGAATATTTTTAAATCTTTATGAGAAGCACTTCGATTTACCATTGTGTATGAAATGTGCTATAAAAATATTTCCTTCCCAGATTTTGCAATAAGCATAAAATACATTAGTTCTATATAAATCATCAACCGTTTTATTCATCCAACTTTTTTTTTTTTTTTATTTGATTGTCATTTTCAGTGTTTATTGGGATTGTAGTAATTTTCCTCATTTAAAGCACAGTCTTGTAATTTGTTTTTTCCTCCGATTTTCTTTTTTTTCCTGCTTCAAAACATTTTGTAATGTTATTAATTGCCTCGTAGCTGGCTGGTTTGGTTCATGGCTATATTATTGCTCTTTAATGAAGTTTTTTGTAAATCCCTATGGGAAAAATTAATAGGGAGAAAATACTAACAAAAAAACTAAAACTACCGTACGTGTCGTCATTTTAACCTTTTGATGAAATAAAAACGAAACTTAAAATGGAAAATCCAAATTAAAAAAAAAGTGAAAATAATAACTTTAATTGTGATGTAATATTATTCTTTTTACTACTATTATTATAATGTATTTAGATTGTTAGAATATTGTTTGATAATAATAATAATAATATAATTATGTTAAGATTTTCATTGTTTAGTAGTCTACATATTGTAGTAAATTATATTATATAAATATTATATTTAAATTATGTTTAGATTATTATGATGATATTAATCATATAATAATAATCTAAACAATTTAAATAATAATATATTTATATAATAACTTACTACATTATGTAGACCACTAAACAATGAAAATCTTAATATAATAATAATAATATACTTTTATTATTTTATTTGTACAATTGTATTACAATTGTCAAACAATATTCTAAACAGTCTAAATACATAATAATAAAAATAATAATGTTGTTACAAAGTGAAAATATATAACTTTAAAGCTAAAAACACGTACAGAGCTACATTGAGGAAGTGTGAGCAGATCAGGCATATCATGACTCTGTAATGGGGTCAGGAGGAGTGTTTTTTTTTTCAGACCCGGCAGAGCGCGTAAGCTTCCGAGAGCACATGCACTTTGCTTATTGATCTGTGCCGGGGTCTCCATAGCCCCGCTGTCGTAGTGTAAGACTGCTCTCAGCAGGCTAGCATTCACACCGCAATTAATACAGTAGGCTGGGGCCTGGTCCACTCGCATGCTTTACACAGACAAGAAAGTTAGTAAAAAAACAGCTGCCATGTTGGAGTGTGTGCGTGTTCGGCGCAACCTCTTAGCTGAAACGCTGCAGTGCTGTTTGTATACACACCTACAGCTTTCGCCCACCCATTGTGTTCTCACAGCCTCAAGAGGCTTGCAGCACTTCTTACATTCAGACGCTGTTAAAATCATCTCAGCATTAACATGATGTAGGTGGTCTTGCTGAACCAGAGCCTATCCATCCACCTCCGTCCCTTTCAAAGGCCTTGGACGGAGCCAACAGCGACACGCTAGCTCTGTTCACGACCCGCGGCAGTGTGGGGGCTCACCTGCAACTCCTTCTCGCCGTACTTGGAGGGGTTTTTGCTGCCCTGGCTCTTCCTCCGCAGTTTCTTCAGCTCACCCTGGCATTTCTCCAGACTCTCTCCTTTGCTTTTGTGCTCCATCTGGTACTTCTTAAGAGCCGCCTTCAAGAGAAAAAACACAAGAACATTGTTGGTAAATGCAGAAATCATCAGACTGTAGCTACTGAATTGAGAAAGACATGAGAGTCAAAACCCACTGGTCAAAAGTCATGTTCCAAAACACTTGCTGTCTGTGAGCAGATGCCCTCCTCTAAGGCACAATTAACCATTCGCAAAGACCCGCCCCCTTTCTGTTGCTATGCCCGACAAGCCATGTGCTCTCACGCCACACATCATGTTCTCACACTGTGAAAAATACATCCTGGAGCAAGGAAGACACTGACAATGTCAGTGTAAAAAAAAAAAAAATTCTATCCTTCCTTTTACCCCTCCTACTCTTGCTTATGCTACTCTGAGCAATGTCTGAAACTTGTATTGTGAGCACTTCCTGTGTCAAATTTGCCTCTTCATGACGAATCGCTTGTTTGTTTTCCTCACTTGTAAGTCGCTTTGGATAAAAGCGTCTGCTAAATGATTAAATGTAAAAATGTTAATGTGAGAACGCGTCGACAGACAAGACAGAGCAGGTTACTTTTCATATGAAACAAAGTTTCAAATTTCATATATTGTTAATTTTAAAAAAGTTTAAATAAATAGCGTATAGTGTCTCTTTAATGTGTCGTGACAGATCGCTGAAGCTCCTTCAAGCGGCTCGTGAACCAACATCTCTTCATACTAGTTCATTTATAGCATCAAATAAACATGAATGAATATCAGAAGGAATGTTGTTCAATTCTTCAAGTTCATGTTCACCAACGTTAATCTACTAACTCCTGACTGCTTTGTCAGACAAAATGGCGGATTCGGGTTTATGATTGGTTAGATTGCCTGTCAATCAAACTGCTGGTGACGGGTCAATTATGACGATATCTTACTGAATAATATAAAGATACTGTAGCACTCCTGACAAGAACACAAAACAGGGCTGAGCCAACTACCTTCTAATGCAATATATGTTAATACATATGCAATGGTTCAATAACAACAAAATATATAATAAATATAATAAATAATAATAATAATAGCCATTATTGCATAAACATTAGATTACAATTAATTCAGATATTATAATTTTTATAAATGCTGATGTTAAATTATTATTATTATTATTGTCATCACTATTGTTAAATTATTATTATTATTATTAATTGTTATATTATAATTATTATTTGTGATAATCATACCACTACTACCACCACCACTATTACTACTAAAAGTAATAATTATTATAATTATTGTTGTATAAACATTAGATCACAGTTAATTCTGATATTATAATTGTTATAAATTATAATATAAAAGATGTTTTATTATTATTATTACCATTATTGTCATCACTATTGTTAAATTATTATTATTATTATTATTATAATAATAACAACAATTAATTGTGATATCATCATTTTTTGTGATAATCATACCTACTACGAAAATGAATTATTATTTTTCTTCTTATTATATTTTGATTATAATTATATGATAACATTTATATAATAATTACAAAGTACAAAAACTTGACAGGGATCTTAAAGATCTGGCTGCACTAATGGTTTGAGATGTTGAAAGTTAGATGTGATGCAACGGTAAAAAAACGACCAACAAAAAAAACAACAAATGAAAGATTAGAAACAGAAGCTGCTCCACTGAACCCCAAGTTAAAATGACCAAAGTCCACATTCCTACTTTTGGGATTGCCTTCTCAACGATGGACACAGGATGCTACATGCAAGAAAGTGCACAATGTGGCCGAAACGTCTGGGAAGGCAGCAAAAGTTCATCCAGCAACTGTTTGGAACAGCCTTCAAGTCAGGCTCCTATGATGCCTTCAAAAGCCAGACAACTCACTGGGGTCTGGAACAGAGCTGAAGGTCTGCTCTGCGTTCTGATGTCGGCAGAAGAAAGCAGCAAAGGTCCTCACTCCCAACCGCACAACATGGCTCACGGCCAAATTCTGGAGGCTGATACACTGGGCTGGGAACATTTCTAGATATACGAATCTTCGCACATCCTACACAAGGTACGTCGAGAGAATGATCTCTAGACTACACATCTATAAATAGTTTGGCAGCTCAACCAGATTCTTGCACAGCAGGAATGCGTCTACAAAGACAGCGTTACATGCGAGTGATGGAGCAATCGCTACATCTTCGGCGAGAGAAAGGAAGATTCTGCTTTGCCAGCCATGATTCCCTTTTCTCACCACATGAATGATTCACAATGCTCAACAGGAATAAATATAACATCAAGTCTGATGTGTTATGGATCATGATTTCTCTTGGAATTCAAGAAGTGGAGCGTGTTCAACTTCCACTAGCTAATAGGTCTCTCAAAGTATTTTCAACATCCTTGATTTGTTGTGGGCAGGACATAATATGCATTTGGAACATTTGGAATATTTTCTTCCGACTAAGTACTAAATCAACCATGTTATTTAAGGGTAAATCTCTACAAATCAGTGTTCCAACAGCAGCACAAAATGAGGATCATAATAATCTTCCAGACCTAAATAGAAACTCCAGAGCAAAAACTCAACATGTTTGCACAGAATGTGTGGACTGAGGAGAAAAAAAAAAAGTGTTTGGTTTCCAAGGGGAATAACTGCAGACCGCTCTCTCCAGAGCTGAATAAGGCAAGACAGCAAGGCATTAATTTTATCCGAATACAATGTGATGACAAGCGACGCCCAATCCCAGTCGCCCAAAACCCCCCAATGAACTGCTCTACACAGCTCCTCTCCAACCCACTCACGGTCTAAAGATATCTCTCTCAGCACTGCTCCAAACATACTTTAATCTCCCGCAAATTGTGTACTTTCATTTGTTGAAAATAGTGGAAACAGCAATGATGGGAAAACTGGGGCTTTGCTATACAAGAACGCAAGATCAACATCTAAAGTCGTAGATTTACAAGATCTGTGGGTAGGTTTGGAGTGGCATACTAAGAAAACAGTATATAAAGTATGCTGTGTAGTGTACACACATTTTCTGTATGCATTTTTCCAGTATCTCAATTGGTAGAATACACTCTTTAAAATAAAGGTTCGAAAATGGGGTTTCCCCAGCGATGATCCATTTTTGGTTTCCAAAGAACCTTCCAGTGAACAGTTCTTAAAAGAATCCACTATAAAGAACGTTCTGTGCAATGGAAAGGTTCTATGGATGTTAGGTTAAAGTTCTTCATGGAACCATTGATGCCAGTAAATTACTTTTGTTTTTAAGAGTGTATGGCGCTTGCAACACCAAAGTTTTGTGTTTGAATCAAATGGAACATATGTACTGATAAGTTGCTTTGGATAAAAGAATCTGCCAAAAGCATAAATATAAATTGTTTTCAAATTAGCTACTGCATTTGCCTAAATGTGAAGTACACAGTATAAGGAAAACAGCAAAAACAGTGGCAGAAAAGCCATCCAAATTGTTTTTTACATATTCTTGGCTCAATGTTTCATCTGACTGCCAAGAGGCAAGACAAAATTTGACTAAAAAAAATGCTAAATAGCCCCATTTACACTACCGTTCAAAAGTTTGGCATCAGTAAGAGTTTTAGCAAAGATAACAGTAAAGACTTTTACATTGTTACAAAACATTTCTATTTCAAATCAATTTTACTCTTTTAAATTTTATATTAATCAAAGAATCCTGAAAAAAATGTATCATGGTTTCCACAAAAATATGTTTTAAATATTGATAATAATCAGAAATATTTCCAGAGCATCAAATCATCATATCAGAATGATTTCTGAAGGATCATGTGACACTCAAGACTGGAGTAATGATGCTGAAAATACAGCTTTGACATCACAGGAATAAATTACATTTTAAAACATTAAAATTGTTATTTCAAATTGTAATATTTCACTTCTTTCCCACTTTATAAGCATAAGAAACTTCGGTTACACTTTATTTTAAGGTGTCTTTGTTACGCTGTAATCATACATTTAAGTATTGAGTAATATTACATAACTACATGTATTTACTATAGTGTTAGGATTAGGGTTTGGTTTAGGGTTAGTTGTATGTAATTATGCATAATTTATAGTTATTTAAACTATACCAAACTATACTAAAATAAAGTGTTACCGAAACTTCTCTCAAAAACAAAAAAACAAAAAAATCTCACCAACCCTAAACTGACGGAAAACGTTGAACGGTAGTATATGTTTGAAATGATAACTGGGTGCCATATGTGGCATTAAAGACAAGATCTTAATATAGCATACTATTTGAAACATCTCACTGGTCCTCATACTTTAAGTCAACCTAAAACGCAATTCATAATCCATTTTACTTTCATAATCTGATGCATTTCCAAGCAAAACAGGAAAAAAAATATGAAAATGAAGAGTGGTTTTATTAATCGTTAAGTGCATGTGCAGAGCATGTGTTGGTTGTGCCGATCAATGGTGCGCAATAGAGGAATGTGTATCATAAAGTAGAGAAGCAGCGCTTCTGTTCACATTGCGCAAGTGTTCTCAATGTGTGTCTCGTCAGTCTGTAAGGAGTGGGATGAGGTGTGGACTCACAGTCAGGTATCTCGCGTCCAATTCCACCTTCTTCTCCAGCTCTGACAGCAGCTCGTTGTGGAAGCATTTCAACTGCAAACAGGCAGAAAAATTGAGGGAAGTTCATTAAATTGTCTTTTTAATAACCTGAAAGCACAGATTTGTGCAGATTATACCATAATGGGTTCAACACACTATTGACAGCATTTTTATTACAATGTTGAGTAGCACAGAAAATAATTACTCAGTTTGTTTTAAAGAAAATTATGTGGGATTACTTTATTCTAAGGTGCCCTTGTTACAGTGTAATTATACATTTAAGCACTGATTATTACATGCACTTATTATAAAGCCATTTACACGACTCCATTTTCGACTAAAAACAGAAAACGTTTTATGTGTTTTCATCGTTCATTTTCATGACATGTTTTGGGGGCCTGAAAACACAAACTTTTTGAAAACTATACTGTTATCGTCACCATGTAAACCACAATTTGTGAAAATAGTGACATCATGCGCATGCGTATTACGTATTCAGTCTAAAGGTGCGTAGTGTTTCAAAGCGGCGTCGCCAACTGCTGGCCTGGCATGAATAATAGAGCGTTTTTAGTCGTTTGTGGATCCGTGAGAACACTTTGTAGTCTGTACTGTACATCATTGTCATGTAAACATGCCCTTAGAATTAGGAATAGGTTAGTTTCATGTAATTATGCATCATTTATTGTTATTACTACAGTAATTACATGTAACACACTGTAAATCCTAGTGCGCAAAATAATTAATTGGTTTGAGTAGGACAAACTTAAATTAGTTCAGTCAAAATAACTTTTATAAGTACTTAGCACTTTCGTTTTCTTTCAAGTTCACAAAACTGATATATTTTAAGTAAACTTCCATTGTTTTGAGTTTCAGGAACTTATTTCTAACTCTTTCTAACTGGGATTGTAACTGGGATTTCCATTTCCCAGCATGCTTTGTCCATGGTACTCAAAAGGGAGAGTAAATGCTAAAATTAAGCTTTCTATAATGTTTCTTTTTAGTGAAAGATTAAGTTTACACTAATAAAACTGTTTACAATGAAGTTACATGATAATTTTAAGTTAAATGTATGAATTGGTGTACTCAAACAGGTTTCAGGTTAAGAATAATTAAAATGTATGCGTACAAAATAAAAATCTGCCAGTTCTGCTAACTTAAACTTTGAATTTCTTAACTTAAAAACTTTGAGGAACTGATTGCCTCATTTTTTGAGTTTCGCCAACTTCTTCGGGTTTACAGTGCATAATATGTAACGAATCACATTAAAATGAAGTATTACCTGTCGTAGCAACATTATCAATTGCAATTGCCTTCAAGAGCATTCAAGAGGTTTTTACAGTAGAAACATTGAGTTTTTATTTTGATTTAGCAGTTAAATGAATTATTCAGTGAAAACATCTTTTTTTTTTTATCTTCAACTGCAAACTTGTAAATCCTCCTTTTGATACAATTCCTATGGGTAGAGTTTGCTTTACAGCAAAAGTTAGCTTGTATTGAACCTGTGAACATGTAAAAAAAAAACTGTTCTAATGTAATCAATGCTAAATAAATCCTTTAATAAAAGGGTGAAATGGGCCATGGGTGAATAGGATACATACCATTTCCTCTAACTGCACTTGAATCTGCCGGTGGACCTCTGCCATCTGGAAAAGGACGTCCCCTGCAGAGAAGAGGGACAGATGTCCGTTAAGAGAGAGGACAACAGGAAATGGACTCATAATCATGTGATTCAAGTGAGAAAAATGTAGTAAGGTTATAGAGACTGATCGAGTTAGGGTGAAAAAGAAAGAAAGATAGAAAGATAAATAGATAGATAGATAGATAGATAGATAGACAGAGAGAAAGAGGGAGAGAAGCAAGACAAGTCCCAACGTGCATTATAACCATGCCAACACACTGAACACACCACAGACGGGCAAACATGGGGACAATGACACGGTCAAAAGACATTAAACACTGAGACAGAGAAATTAACGACAGGATGAAAGGGTGGAGAACAAACAAAGAAACTCAGATGAGCAAAAATACAAAGCATTTCAAAACAGGGTTTGAACATTTCGGTGTATTAAAGGAATATTTCACCGCAAAATGAATATTCTGTCATTATTTTCTCACCATATGCTGTTATTTTTCTGTGGAAAGCTATCATACGACTTCAGAAGGCTATAGCGCTTTTATTGGTGTTTTTTTGAGGGGGACGTTTGACTGGCATGGTCACTTTGAACAGCCGTTTTATGGAAAAGACTCCTCAAAAATTCTTTTAGTGTGCGTGTGTGTTCCGCAGAGAAAAATAACAGCATATGGGTTTGTTTTGGAATGACATGGGACAGGATTTACATTTGAGTGAAGTGTTCCTTTAAACAAAACCAAACTCTTGACTGTAAATTAGAAATAGTTTCATTTGTCTTTTGTTTTTTTAAAGTGCTTCTCCTGCAGGATCACTATCAGAATGTTGTGAAACTTATTGCAGAAGAGTAAAGAAAACAAAAAAACAAAACAAAGAGAGGCCATGCAGCTGGTGGAAGTTGTTTTAATATACCTACATGCTGCTGCTTCTGAATATGCAATGCATTGTGAAGAAAGGAACAGACAGTGAGCAGAGCACAGAGGAGACCCAGTAAGACACTTTGAAAAGAACACACAGCAATGGAAGACAACAGCGAGCCGCCCTGACCTCCGCCTGTCTCAGCACGCGAGCCTAAAGTTGGTGGCACAGAATGTCTCCGAGCACAGCGCAGAGCGGATCTAGCGTTTTGCTCGAACACTTCATACTTGATGATTTAACCATCAGTCCAGTGTAACAACACGCATCAGATCCCCACATGGTTATTTACACCACAGACGCATGATTGAAGAGCCCTCGCTGAAGAGTACAAGCATTGAGCTCAGAAACGCATCCTGTTGATTACTCTGAGAGAGGCTCCTGGAGAGATTAATGATCACCAGTTCGCCCCAAAAATTAAAGTAGGTCATCATTCATTCATCCTCATGATGTTCTAAACCCGTTTTCCTTCCATGGAAAACAAAAGGAGATGTTTAGCAGAATGTTCACACTGCTCTTTTCCATAAAACAAAAGCCGAACGTGGTCGGGTTGGTGGGAAAGTGGCTAACCTATGGAATCTTCGAGAGCTAATGGCCGATGTGAAGTCGATATCTATTACATCAAACTATTTAAAGTTAGTAAATAACACACGCTTCAATTAAATTTAAACTTATTTTAAATAAATACTATTTTACATAAAATGCACAGTGACTATGACAGTGGCCAACTGGATATAGCGCGGCGCAGTTTGAAATGAAGGAATTAAAGTTGCTATTTGACATAACTGACAAAAACATTAAACTATTGAAGACAAAGAATGGAAGCTCTCGAAGAGGCGCTGTCAAAATAAAAGTCCTGGTATTGTGATAATAAAAGTCACACTTATAGGCCAAACAGAAAAACTTGCCAGAAAAAAAATGCCAAATATTAACCTTCAACTACTAGTAAGTAACTCATGTCCTGATTGTACAGAGTTAGACGTGTTCCAGGGTCAACGCATTTTGTTTATCGTGGAGCAACATTCCTGTTCGACAATTTAGTCCTAGTCCTATCCCTAAACCTACCCATGAGTTATCCCTAAAATCAGAAGGAAATTATAGGGTTTTAACTGATTTAGAAGCACCTAAACTTAAACTCTAAACTTGTCCCTCAAATCTGATTGGCCGATTGGAATGTTGTTCCGGGATCAATAAAGATGTTGATCCAGAGACGTTACATTTGGTGAAATCAGGTTCTGCGGTAAGTCCCAGTCTTCAAAAGCCTTATGATAGCTTTATGAGAGACCCAAATTCAAGTCATTCAATGAAAATGTTGCAGCTGAAGAAATTAAATTGCTTCTCTAAATTGATGATTGTATCTGTAGTCACTAATCAAGGTATTGTCTACTTAGAATAAGAAGACATGAAAGAGATTTGACTTCTAAAGGTGTGGTTTTCCCTCACACAAAGCTGCCGTATGACCTCAAAATACTTGAAAAAGTAGAGTGAACAAGTTGCATTGACCATTTGGTTCTTTTTTGGAGCTTGAAAGACTCTTGCCGCATGGAAAAGAGCGGTGTGAAAACTCTTCAAAATGTCTCCTTTGTGTTCCATAGAGAAAACCAATTTTTTTTTAGAATGATGTGAGTGAGTAAACGGGTGAACTATCCCTGTAAGATTCATACTGTTATACGTCACTAGTTTGAGTTTACCCAATAATCTTAATTATGATCTCTATGCGCATATTTAGTAAACTGCCAGACAAAAAAGAAGAAAAAAAGAAAACACAGATGCATTTAAATGAGCATTGCAGCCCAAAATCATTCAGCCAAGCAAACACTGTGCGAGAAAGCAGTACAAAACAAGAAAAAGACGCTAGACTCCGAACAGAGGGAACAAGATACTACTTTAATGAGACAGAATTGTTCATTCCTTTATTCAAATGTAAGAAAATGCAATATAATTCACACACTCCCATTCTCTTTATATGAAGCTTATTGGAAACATTACTATAACAGTGATAATAACAAAATCAGAGAAATATCATATTACAAGAATGAAACCGAAAATTATGTGGGCGGTTGATGGTATGAATGCTGTTAATGAAATGGTGCGTAACATTAACATTAGGAATTTGTACCTAACAACTATCAATTTTACAGCATTATTAATCTGTGTGAATGTATTAATGTTAATTTATAAAACTAGTAAATGCTGTGAAATTATTATAAAATATGTTAATGTGTACACATGGGGTAAAAAGTCACTGAACAGAAACTTGAGCTGTTCTTTCAAAGTGCCTGAGACTCAAGCCTTTAATCGTTTACAGTTGATCACAACTATTAAAATTGAAATACCTATCTTAGATTTGTACACTTTTTAAATATTAAAAAAGACACTTTGTTATTTGTACCACAGAAATTACCCAGTTTTTGTTTCAATTTAATGATAACGAACAACCAATTATTTTTCCTGTGATATTCAAAATAATGACTTCAGTGGCTTGATTGCAATTAATCAAGCGACTGAAACACACTAACATAACTTGAAAATCACAACACAATATGGTGCAGAATGATGACATCAGACTTTAAAACAGTGGTCACCCTCATTGGTCTGCAGCCTAAACCGATTAAAACGAATCAGCTGTGCTCACCAGCCTCGAGGCTTACAAAGTAAAGAGGTATTTTGACCAGTCTTAGTGCCGAGATCAATTAACAGTAAAGTACAGTTGTCACTCTTCTAGTTCTGAACCTCATTCTATACACAGAGTTCAGTTATTTATGGAAGTGAGAGATTAATATAATTTAATATAATATAATATAATATAATAGTAAAAAAAATAGTTGTATAAACTGCTGGTATGCAATCAAATTTAAATTAAATATTGAAATGTAGTTTTAAACATGATGTTTCATAAGCATTTGAAAAAAAAAACTATAGGCTACTAATGTCAATATATATATATATATATACAGCTCTGGAAAAAATTAAGAGACCACTGCAAAATTATCAGTTTCTCTGGGTTTACTATTTATAGGTATGTGTTTGGGTAAAATTAACATTTTTGTTTTATTCTATAAACTACTGACATTTTTCCCAAATTCCAAATAAAAATATTGTAATTTAGAGCATTTATTTGCCAAAAGCAACAACTGGTCAAAATAACAAAAAATATGCAGTGGTCTCTTAATTTTTTCCAGAGCTGTATATATATATATATATATATATATATATATATATATATATATATATATATATATATATACACACACAAATATGTATTGAATTACTGAATCACATGACATCTGTTCATCCATCATACACAGTCAGGAGGATCTGCAGGGGTCAGCTCTATGATATCATTTCCTGTTTATGTTTCCTGAATGTTGGTTGTATTACATTAAAAACATTGTTATTTTTTATTATTATTAATAGTATATAAATAAGAAAGCTTTATAACCCTGACATTGAGACTGACACACACTAACAAAATTAAATCCAGAAAACTATAAACATGCTCATCAAGCAGTGAAGCATGTTCGTCATTTTTATAGATACAGATTATTACTATTATTATTACGGTTTTTTAATATTAATATTAAATTTTTTTTACATTTACTTTGAAAAAAAAATTAAAATGAAGCTCATCAAGATTTGAAGCAGGTCGATCAATCAATCAATCAATCAAGCCAAAATTTATTTAATAATTATATAAAAAAATATTAGGATAGCTTTATTATGCTGACATTTTTGGGATTATGTAAAACAACAACAAAAAAAATGTAATTCACCAAAATCCGTGTTCAAGTGATTGTACAGTATGCATGAAATACATTTTTATATTTTTGAATAAATTAATAGGTACTATGAAAAAAAAAAAAAAAAAACACTGACTGAGGCTCCAAAATGTTGCTATGGTTACCATCACATCAACCATGCCATGTTCGTGAGAGACTCATGTTTTTCATAGTCATTTAACAATAATTAAGAGGATTAACTCCTGCATTCAAATGTGACTCCCAAAACTCAGCAGTGCGCATGTGGCCACAAAGAAGCACAGACACACCCAAAGCTTCCTCCCTGATACGTTACTGGAAAAGCTTCTTCCTCAATCCACCTTTAGATCATTTATTCACTTTGCAAGCACATGGAATGTCTGATTTTGTTTGCCTCGAGTCAAATGAATCAAAGGAAACTTGATCTGAGGCAGTTACTGAATTAATACAAGTCAGCAGAATATTGTCTATATAAAATATACTGAAATTGATAGACCATTGTTCGGGTATGTTGTTAAAGAAGTGCAGTGAGTTTATACAGGAAAAACATACACTAAAAGCTCCGCTTTGATGTGTCTGACAGGAGCTCTTTGCATGCAGGTACTTTAAGCTCTTTAAAGAGGGACTTGTGACATCCGCATTCCTTCTGCTGTGTGCACAGCTGCATGACTGACAGACGGCAACGGGGCAGCAAGCAGTCACGGTCACTGCGGGGAGCTTGACATGGCAAACCACACACACACACACACACACACACACACACACACACACACACACAGGTCCTGTCATGGCCGTTTCTCCTCCTCCCTCACAAACCGCAACCAATGGAGAACAATAGATACCTGTCAGTCAGTAGAGCAGGTTCTCTTATCTAGAGACTGCATTACATGACATGACTTTTGAAGAAAACTATTATTAAATAAAAAATAAATGCATAAAATAAAACAGTGAAGCGGATTTGCTAAAACATTTTAAAATAAATAATAATAATAATAATAATTATTATTTCTATTCACGCTACTACTACTGCTACTACTACTACTACTAACAACAATAATAATAAATATAATATTTAAATGTACCAATTTATGTATCAATATATTTCTACTATTACTACTACTAATACATAAACACAATATTTATGATAATTTATTTTTAAAAAACTGTTTAAAACATTTTAAAATGTTTTATTAATAATAATAATAATAATAACAACAATATCACTACTACAACTAATAATAAATACATACAAATTTTGATGATCAATTTTTATTATAATTAGTATCAAAATTGTAATAATTATTTGATGATGACAATGATAACTATTTACTAAGTATCATCATCATCATCATCATCATCATCATCATTATTATTATTAATGATTAAGCTGATTTTTCTCAAATAAAAAATAAGTTCTGGAATAAAACAGTGAAGGTTTGTTAAAACATATTTAAAATTTTGTAATTAATAATAATAATAATAATATTAATAACAATAATGAATTATTATTATACGATTTTTCCCAAATAAAAAATAGTGAAACAAAACAGAGAAGCACGTTTGTTAAAACATTTAAAATGTATTTTTTTTTAATTATTATTACTATTACTACTATTACTATTATTACTACTACTACTACTACTTTTTATTAGGACAGCTTATAAAATAAGAAATTTAAAACACTCCTTCTCTGTCACAACAAGCAGAGAACAACAGATACCTGTCAGTCAATAGAGCAGGTTGTCTTGGGAAAATTTGCGCCTATAGTCTTGCATGTCTCTACTCGGACAGAAAATGTGTGTGTGTGTGTGTGTGTGTGTGTGTGGAAAAAAAAAATATTTGGATCGAGTCCATCTAGTCAAATAATTCGCCCCATGCTTCCCATCCGCGGCTCACCTCACCGGCTTTAAATGCAAACATTTATGAGAGAACATCTGAAGAGCAGGAGTATCGTCATTGTTTATAAAACTAATGCAGGTTGCGGAAAGAAGCGGCAGCCTCGGGCAAACCCGACAGGCCGGACCAGTCTGGGAGGAGGAGTACAAGTAGGAGAGCAGAGTGAATCACTGACAATGGTCAAGTGTGGATCGCTGCAGGGTGTCATGGAAACAGTCGAAACGCTGAGGCTTCCAGCCAAACCGAGATTCTGAAGAACAAAATGGAGGACTTTGTGAATCAGCTTAACAGAGATGCGTAGCCTCCTTTGTTTTTTTGTATAGAAAGCAGATTACATCACTCCCCACGGTGCAGCTTCTGACAAAACACATGTATCCCATGGTGCACTGGAGCATCTAGTACATCAAATAGTACTTAGTGTCATACAGTATTGTGCATGCAGTGCTCATTCACACATGCAGTGACTTTAATCACTGGAGGGCGTAAAGCGGCTGTATTGTTTTCGTCATAGAGGGCGCTCATACTGCTGATTACTCTAATGCTATTGGTGGGCTGCGTTACAATGGAAAATCTGATCACAAATGAGATGTCCTGTCAATTAAAATAAAACGTCGTACTATTTTGACAAGTTTTCTTGCTGCTAAAAATGTACTTATGCAAGTGTATACAATTTGCAGCAGTGCATTATACATCATGATCAAGATAAACGATTATCAACGTACAAATCAAACTCACAAAATGGCGTCAATTCACGTCTGCTGGCGTTTGTAATGTAATTTAATACCATGGTAACGTTTCGGCAATTATCATAATATTACAATTTTTTTTCTTTTTTTTTTCCATTGCGATTGGTACATTGTATTTGCTGCTCATTTGTGTGTGCTTTTTCAGATATTACCTCTGTTATATAGCTGTTTGGGAATGTAAAAGGTCTGCAAAGTTTCAAAGATCAAAGTTCGTGACAAAGGAAAGAACCTATTCGGAGCTCGAACCCACGTAGGTTGGTAACAAATTTACATAATGGTGTGGTCTTCATTGTTTGAACGTGCACAATGTTTACTTTGACCCTCAAACACTGTAGTTGTAGCTGAGGCCTGGATTAGTTTGGTTCGTGTTGTTGACATGTCGAGAAGATGTTGTTTTCTGTGCTGCGAATCCACTTCTGATACACTTCCAAAGGATTAGAATTGATATGATAAAACCAACACCATTGTTACTGTTCATATCACTGTCTATCAAGTGCTGAGGAAGATACGGAGCTGATATTCAGATATGGTAATGGCAGTTTAGTTTCTGATACGCTCTGTAAGCAGTAGACCAATCAGAACAGACTGGGCCATCTGACCAATCAGAGCAGAGTAGACCAATCACAACTACCTGGGTCATCTGACCAATCACAGCGGTTTCGAGAGACTTTTATTGAAAAGAGGTGATGCTGCAATGTATATTATGAGAAAATTAAAGTGGTTTTTAACTTCAGATGCATGCACACCTATAGCAGGAGACCTCCAAAACAAAACCGCATCAAATATCTCTCAACCCTTTTCATCGAGCAACTGTCAATGCTTTGTTTCTGCAAACCGCAGCATTCAAGAACGTCCTGCATCTTGCATTTGCAGTTATGATGCATAATCATTGCTGAGCCCATATTGCTGCAATTTGCACACGAACCTAACAAGCATGAACAAAATATAGTGAAAACGCACTGTAAATCCACTTATCAGCACAATCTTTTGCGATGCAGGATTTTAAGGAGCCAAACATTATTTTCTGCACACAGCTGCAGTTCTTTCAAGCAGCAACAGTGTGAAAGCGCAACACAAGCCTGTTGTTGCGATTATGCTGCTGCAAAGCTCACATCAGGGGTGTTCAATCCTGCTCCTGGAGCCCCACCGTCCAGCAGAGTTTAGCTCCAGGCCTAATTAAACACCTGAACCAGCTAACCAAGGTCTCCGGGATCACAGGAAACTTCCATGCAGGTGTGTACGAGATAAACTCAGTAGGAAGCTGGACCTGCAGGAACATGATTGTGAGAAACAGACCAACAGCAATCAAACCAGCTCCCCTAGAACATCCTCTCTCTTTGGTAGTGTGGGGAAGTCTGATTCATTTGAACGAATCAGTTTGTTTAGGTGATTCATTTCAATTAACGAATTCAAAAAACTGAATCACAGTCATTGCTAGTGTTACCCAAAGACTTTATGTAGTTAAAAATACATTTGCTGTTTATTACCCCGTTTTCCTTGCTGTTGTACAAGTCAGGCAGCAATTCATTTGTTTTGCATAAATTTAAGTATTCAAGTTCGATGCAGCGACCAAAATGTTTTGTGCCAGATAATTACCATTTACTAAATACCATTTCTTTCTTGTAAAAATCAGGTGATTTGATAGTTTTATCATTTAATTGCTTATCTAGTGTCATATGTACTTAGCTACTATTTGTTAGTAGAAAAACAGCTAATTTTATTTCAGGAGAGTAGCTTGAGTAGTTTAACTACTTTAGTTGAAGAGTATCTCATAGCGTGGCATGAAAACCGCATATACAAAGTACTGTGGTGGTACCATGGTACAACAATGTTAATCAGAATGGTACCATGTTAAAAAATTGGTAATAGTTATGGTATTTCAAAATAACTTCCCCTCCCTCATGCAGAGACTTCTCTTCTCTTCTCTGATGATGCGTTTACTGGCATGAGGGCGGGGCAACCCGTTAATCACATGAGATCCACCAATAGCAAACCACAACCATCCAATCAATTCCTGATGGACAAAATCTAGTCTTGCCCTTCTTATTCGAGGAGCCGTTTCACTCGGATATACATCACAAGAGTCAAGAAAACACTAACGCAAATTCCGTTTCATGACGACTTTAAAAGAAGACATGATACAAAACCATCTCTGTATTATCGGCCTTTTTAATCTTCCCTTGGACTTAAATAGTTTCCAAAAAGGAGGGTCCTTCACAAAACTTTAACTTAGATTTTAGACTTGTGCACATGCTGATGTGTGTGTGTGTGTGTATTCCCTTCATTATGGGGACCAAATGTCCCCACAGGTATAGTAATACTAGTAAATTTTGATCTTGTGGGGACATTTTTTTGGTCCCCATGTGGAAACAAGCTTATAAATCATACAGAATTATCTTTTTTGAAAATCTAAAAGAGCAAAACATTTGTGTAGTGTAGGGGGACAGAATATACAGTTTGTACAGTATAAAAACTATTGCGCCTATGGAATGTCCCCATAAAACATGAACACAACGTGTGTGTGTGTGTGTGTGTGTGTGTGTGCGTTTTTCTTATTTATGAGGACACAAATTTGTATAATGACAAGGGTATTACATGATATTACAATGTAAACATGAAAAATGAGGACATTTCATGAGTCCTCATTTAAAATAGCTTTAAAAACATACTAAATGTTTTATTAAAACTGTAAAAATGCAGAATGTTTTCTGTGATGGGTAGGTTTAGGGGTAGGGTTAGTGTTGGGGGATTGAATACAGTTTGTATAGTGTAAAAACTATTACGACAGTGGAATGTCCTAACTTTGATAGCAAAACAAACCTGTCTGTGTGTAACCCTACACAAAACCCTACTGCCTAAAGAGAAGACCAGTTTAATCATATAAAGCTGGAGCCAGGCCATGTCAGGCCAGGGATCCTGTCCTATTGACCCAGTGAAATCTCTCCACTGTCATGACTTCTTCACCTCAGCATGTAGGACAATTTCAGTGCTGTTCAGAGACACAGATCGCTGAACTCTCCAATGACAGTTCAGGTGAAGCCAGCAAACTAGCATGTGCTGCAGCAATAATGTCGACGAGTTATAGCCCAAATCTAAATAAGGAAAAACAGCCTTCTGCATAACTTTAGAAACAAATCCTACAGCATTTCTCAATTCTAAAGTTTCTTTATTGGTATTTTCCAGCAAATATACCGTTATATAAGAATAAAAACATTGGCATTTATGAAAGATTTATTTACTTAACATCTTTGGTCTCTCTTTACATTACTATTAAATTTAAAAATCATTACTAGGTACACTATATACACTATACACTGTATCAAATGTTTTATATACATAGTAGTGGTGTGCCATGGTATGTAGATACAATAATCATTCAGTACACCAATGTATACCAACAAAAACAAAAAGAAATGCATGGCTACACACATGAAATTCCTGCGGTTTTTCAAGGGTTTTGAGAGAATGAGCAGATTTGTTTGTGCTTGTATGTGTTTTGGCTTCGTTCACCATAAGAAGCTGCAGAATTTGAGGATGGGAAAAAGAGGGAAAAGAAAGAGGTGGAGACCAGAGAGTCTGTAATCCTGACAGACAACACAGTGTGTGAATGTAGCCATTAGAGCTGACAAGGATGCAGCTTACACTCAGTTTTTGGCAGATTTGGGAATGCAGGGCAAGTGTGAGGGATTCTATCGGCACAGGCTGTGCTCCTCAGCTGACGGGAGGCGGAACCACTATGATAGGGCGAATGTGCCATTAGACAGAAGAATATAATGCCTACACCTGCTGGAAGAGGGAGAATATTCCTGAACTACGGCAAAGAAATCCTTTTTTTTTCTAACCATACACTCATTCTCAATCAATCCATTCTTAGCAGAAACCTTTTCCAGCCGTGACATGTTTGGTATAGAGCACATTGATTCAGATGACCTCAGATGTGTCTTGACAGGAACATACTGCCACAAAGCTTGTTTTAAAGGCCACTGTACCATTTTATATATGCCAAAACAGTCCTGACCCGTCGAGGCATGGACTCCACTAGATCCCCCAAGATGTTAGAAAACAGATCCCTTAAGTCCTGTAAGATGTGAGGTGGGGCCTCCATGGATCAGACTTATTTGCTCAGCACATCCACAGATGCTCGATTGGATCGAGATCTGAGGCCAAATCAACACCTCAGACTCGTTGTTGTGCTCCTAAAACCATTCCTGAACCATTTTTGCTTTGTGGCAGGGCGGATTATCCTACTGACAGAGGCCACAATGACCAGGGAATACCGTTTCCATGAAAAGGTGTACATGGTCTGAAACAATTCTTAGGTAGGTGGTACGTGTCAAAGTAACATCCACAAGGTTGGACCCAAGGTTTCCCAGCAGAACATTGCCCAAAGAATCACACTGCATCCGCCGGCTTGCCTTCTTCCCATAGGTGTATCCTTGGTGCCATTTGTGTTCCCAAGGTAAGCGACACACACACACCCGGACATCCACGTAATGTAAAAGATTCATCAGACCAGGCCACCGTCTTCAATTGCTTCATGATCCAGTTCTGATGCTCACATGCCCACTGTTGCCGATTTCGGTGGTGGACAGATGTCAGCACCCAGACTGGTCAGCAGCCCCATACACAACAAACTGTGATGCACTGTCTATTCTGACACCTTTCTATCAGAACCAGCATTAACTTTTTTGCTTTTTGGTGGATCGGATCACACAAGACAGCCTTCGCTGCTGCCGTCATGCATCAATGAGCCTTGGGGCTCATTCGTGCCAAAGGCCATGACCTTATCGCCGGTTCACCACTGTTCCTTCCTTGGCCCACTTTTGATACTGACCACTGCAGACTGGGAGCAGCCCAAAAGAGCGGCAGTTTTGGAGATGTTCTGACACTGTCGTCTAGCCATCACAATTTGGCTCTCGTCAAACTTGTTCAAGTCCTTACGCTTGCCCATTTTTCCTGCTTCTGCCTAATCTATCCCACCCAATAACAGGTGCTGTGATGGAGATAATCAGTGTTATTCACTTCATCTGTCAGTGGTCATGATGTTATGCCTAATTGGTGTATATTTATAAGCGTCGGGACATCTTAATTTTTTTTTTTGTTACTTTATGACGCGGATTTAACTGTAATCAATAAAATATGTCTGAGTCAATGTCAAGTTCGAATACAAGTCCACCCAAGTGCATCTGAATCAGAGTTCATTCAAAATTGCAGTCCAAGTCAGGGTAGCTGAACTCTAATAAATTACATTTTAAAATATATTGTTATTTTAAATTGTAATAATATTTGAGAATATTGCAGTTTTTATTGTATTTTTAATCAAAGAAATGCTGCCTTGGTGCGCATAAGAGACTTTTTTCAGAAACATTAAGACAATCATACAGAAAATCATTGAAAAAAAATACCCAAACTTTCCAGACTAATTTTTAAAACTTGAGTTTCAGCCACCACTGATGTGTACATTGAACTCTTGTTTCTTAAAAGCAAGAAAAAAAAAATGTTTTCCATGGTATGACCTCTAAGAGAAGTGAGGGTGTGAAGACAGAAAGATCATGATAGTTAAAAAAAGAAGCAAAAGAAAGCAAGAAAGGAAAAGAAAGGATATATTATAATAACAGCAATTGAGAGGAAGCCATCTCTGTAATAAAGCACTACAGGATGAAAAGCAGAAAGCCTCTAATTTCACGGGGCTGCAGAAGCTTATTAACTATTCCAGCTCTGAGCTCTATGAAAGCCAAGACACAACATACGTATACAGGCTTTCATGGATCAAGACACTCGGCACATATATGCCAAGACAGCAAATCAAGGGCAAGGTGAGGGAGTGTGTGTGGGCCCTCGTTTTCCCAGCATGCAGTGCAGCTCTCAGAAATAGAGCAGGAGAAAGTAGGGCTCCTGGGACCGAGGCACAGGGCTAATAAAAGAGCTCCACTGCTCTCATTTCGACAGGCCCAGGTGAGTGAGGGGGTGGGGGTAGTTGTCAGAAGTTATCATAGGACTCTGTCTACGTTCCATTAAAAGGAGTGACTGAGCAAAACATTTTCCCTCCTAAACACCTCATAGGGTTACTAGCATTTACTAGCACCATTAGCCTGTTTCCTCCCTGATATATGACACATGGACATCAAAAAGATGAATTACAAATGGTTTTCTCAATTCTATGAGCCACCGGTATTACAATGAATGGGAGAAATGGATCACACAAGCCAGTGTGATCCACTCTGTTCTGATCTCACGTTTGGAGCACTGGGTCGGTATTCGGGGAAATGCCCTTAAATGGTTTAAATCCTATTTGAATAGTAAAAGGTTCTCGGTCAGCATTGGTGAATTTCCTTCGGATGCAGCTCCTCTCACGTGTGGAGTCCCTCAAGGTTCTATTCTCACTCCAATTTTATTCTGCTTGCATATGCTCCCCCTGGGGTCAATTTTTATTAATTTTTTTTTTTAAAACACGGCATCTCCTTTCATTGTTACGCTGACAATACCCAAATCTATCTGCCTCTGGGATAAAATAACATGGGTTTGGAAACTCTGTTGGCTTGCATAACAGATGTAAAGAACTGGATGTCTCTTTTCTCCACCTCAACAAAGGCAAAACTGAGATGACGGTTTTTGAACCTTCAGAATCTGCTAGTTCCCCTTGCTTAAATTTTGGACCTCTGTCTTCATGTGAGAAACCACTAGTGAAGAATTTGGGTGTGTTTTTTGATAATGCTCTCAAAATTGATACAGATTAATGCAGTAGTCACAACCATTTTTTTTCCATCTTCGAGTCCTAGCTAAAGTTAAATAATTTCTTTCTTTTAAGGACTTTGAAAGGGTGATCCACGCATTTATTTCAACAAGGCTTGACTATTGTAATTCCGTTTATGTGGGTATTAACCAGGCATCTGTTAACCATCTGCAGATGGTTCAAAATGCAGCTGGTAGGCTCCTTACTGGTGTGCATAAATGAGAGCACATTAGTCCAGCTCTGAAATCTCTACATTGGCTTCCAATTCGTTACAGAATTGGTTTTAAAGTTTTATTGCTGATTTTTAAATCCTTAAATGGATCAGCTCCTGTGTACATCTAATAAAACATCTGAAAACTGAAAATATGCATTAGATGGATCAAACCGAAATAGCTTTTTAGCATTATTTGATGGTAATTGTTTATGATATGAATCATGTCAGATCTATATGAAGCTAAACGGGAATCCCTGTAAGTGCTATTGAAGTGGAGATTTCTGGCTCAAATTTGTATAATGCCAGCCTATGGTCTTTGTTGGTTGAACATTGTCTACTTTGACTCGCCCTCAAACACTGTAGTTGTAGATGAGGCCTGAGGAATTTGGTTTGTGTTGTCGACATGTTGAGAACATGCTGTTTTCTGCACTGCGAATCCACTTTGCATGCACTTCAAAAAGGATGAGGACTGGTGCTGCAAGCGATACAGTAAAACCGATGGCATCTTTCATATTATTTTGCATAAAGTGCCGAGGAAGCATCTGGAGCAGAAATTCACATGCTGTAAGCGGTAGACCAATCACAAGACTGAGCAATCTAACCAATTAGAGCAGGGTAGACCAATCACAACTGACTGAGACTGAACAAACATAAATGGTACACAATTTTATTTCCCGCTATGGAGCACTGATGTAGCACCCAGGGCTGCCTTTTACCCAATCAGAACTCCAAGTGCCGGAATTAAAATTTATGAGATAATACCCACCTGAATCTTGTGGCGTGCCTGACAACTTTCAAGAACCAACGTTTATGATGCCAGATCTATATGAATCCCTCTGTAAAACCCTTCATAATATAGATATGAAGAAACCTGTGAGGTTTGGTGTATGTAAGTGTCACTGAAGTGGAGATTTCTGGCTCATTGTGAGAGAAAGGCCTTTAAAGACATGCATTATAATTGAAATCTACAGACACAAACAGATAATAGTGTAATAAAACACTTAAATGTGTATTTTGGATGTTTTCTTTCCACTAGTCAGAAAGACGACATGTTTCAAAGGCAAAATAGCCCAAATTCTCAAAATTGAGCCCAAAATGTTAAGGGGAAAGTATTAACAGGATTTAAAAAAATGAAATAAAAAAAAAACATGGGAAAATTACATTGGTTAGAGGTTCTGAATTTTGGTTTCAATTGCTTTTCAATTAATCGTCCAGCCCTAAATGTGAGTTTGGCAAATAGTTTTATTTCAATATTTCCCCATTCAATTAGATTGGAGCTGTACTTGCATTACTCAAAACAACCACTACTGAATGTGTCTTCTGTCTTTTCAAACCAAGGTGATCGCAGGCTACCTTTGTGGATCTCTGGAGAACAAAATGTGTGATTGAGTTTCTTCTGCATCAATATCTCTGAACTAATTCACGGGCCACTCGACCTAAACCGCTGGGGGAAGTGCTTCAGACCTGACAGGAAATTAAAGCGGCATATCATCACATCATTTGCCGCTCAGAGGGGCGTAAATGCTGATGAGTCCTAATTATGTAACAGTTTTTTCCCCCATTATAGATATGGGCGCAGAAACGATCTGAAAAAATTCATCCTCTTTGCACAATTCACAATCCCTTTAATGCAAGTCAGTTCACTCGGCCAGCCATCTTGGCAGCGTTCCTGGAAGCTATTTTCTATCTACGCAATATCGTACTTCAAATCATCAATAAAAACTGATGAAATGGTATAACACGTATAGCTTATTTAACTGAAATTATGGCTAAAACCTTTGACAGCAATAAGATGAGGCAGTGCCTTTTAATAAGGCTCTTTTATATGTAAGGTGGGACTTTCATCCTGTCTCTGCTACTACACTGTTTTAAATGTCTAGTTGCCATAGAAACACTCATACGAAAAACCATTCAAAGCTTAAAAATGAATCTTTACACAAATGTCAGTCACTCTACTTAGAAGTTACACTTTTAAAAAGTTTGAACAGCATTGTTAAAGACTTTTTAGTCCTGTCTTCTCTCCTCAGGAAGTGTCTTTCTGTCTAGCACAAGAGTCAGGTGGGTCTTTGCTAAAAGGCAACCATGGGTAGATAAGTGCCACATAGTCAAAGGACTAAAGCATACTGTTCAGTCCATCGTTGAAGCAGCAGATTGCTAAACGCTTCTGGTTGGTCTTAACATGCCCCTGTTATGCTATTTTAAAGATCCCTAACTTTGTTTTGGAGGTCTCCTAGCACAGGTTTACATGCATCAAAAGGTCAAAAAACACTTTTTCTCATAATATACATTGCAGCGTCACCTCTTTTCTCACAGTGTCTGAAATGGTTCGATAAAGAATTCAGTCCCTCCTTTCCAAGATCTACTCTGCTCTGATTGGTCAGATGGCCCAGTCTGTTCTGATTGGTCTACTGCTTACAGAGCGTATCAGAAACTAAACTTCCATTACCATATCTGAATATCAGCTCCAGATCTCAGTGATACAAACAGTAACAATGGTGTTGGTTTTATCATATCAATTCGAGTCCAAGTCCTCATCTCTTTGGAAGTGCATCAAAGTGGATTCGCAGCACAGAAAACAACATCTTCTCGACATGTCAACAACACGAACCAAACTCTTCCAGGCCTCAGCTACAACTACAGTGTTTGAGGGTCAAAGTAAACATTGTGCACGTTCAAACAATGAAGACCACAGGCTGGCATAGCGCAAAGGTGTTTGAGCAGAAAGTAAGGAATTACTGACGACTCGTTTTTCAGGCGGCTCAGAATCGGTTCTTTCTTTTAGGAGACATTAACTTTACTTGTCGTGCACTTTGATCTTTGAAAATTTTCAGATCTTTTACAAACAGCTATATTACACAACGCATGAATAGATATATCTGAAAATAGAGGCACTTCAACATCAACGTTTTACGAGTCCGACCTCAAAGCCAGCTTGGAATGTTTTCAGTCTCTATATAAATTTTGTTTATAAATGATACTAAAAAGGAAAAAACTAAGATTATATGTGAAATGATTTCAGTATATGCCAATTTCCTTTTTACACCAATGAATTTCAGTTGAATATAAAGCAGGCTCCAGAGTTTGTCCTCAGGTGTACAGTTGGTTGGTCCATGTAGGTAAGCATTCAGAGATGTACAGCTGTGAAGCTTCCAGTATGAATGACCTCGAGCTGTTGTGTCACGCTGTGAAGATTAATTGAAAAGTTAATGAAACCGAAATTTAGAACCTCTAACCGACGTAATTTTCCCATGTCGGTTATTTCGTTTTTTGAATCCGGTTAATACTTTCCCCTTAAAAACATACTACCCCGTGTGAAGTCAAGTGACCAATTCAACACGAGCCCTGAAGTGAGATCAACTTCACTTGCGTCTTCACTAAACTCGTCAATTGTATGTATTTTAAGGCTTGCCAGTTTGGACATTTAATATCGAGCACGAACAATCATACAGACAGTAGCTGCACATCACATGAAGATCGCGCAGAAACTCATTGTCCTGTGATTTATCACTAAAGTAGCTATAAAGTTTCTAAGCATATATTTATCTACTTTTGAAGTAACTACTTACAACCCACAGCTTCATAATTAATAGAGTCGGTATGACTAATTCACACACACAGTCGCTCTCATTAACGCATTCAAATAAATGTACTCTGCTAACTGATCTGTATCCTTGTTACAACGAGCAGAAATCTGTAAGAAATGTTAGGAACCACTGATAAAAGAACCGCGGAAAGTGAGCTGTTATGTCAGAGCACTCTTTCATTAGGAAAAAATATGCCACCTTTAATAGCCAAGCATATTTACCTACAATACAACCCTTGTCAGTGAACTATGAGGGCAAAAAATTCAAAAAAACAAACAAAAACAACAACAACAACAAAAAAATATATATATATATATATATTCATTCATTAATTGTAATTGAGGTAAAAAGTTCAATTAATCGAGATTTTGATTTTAGGTCATATAGTCCAGCCCTAGCGACGCATCACCAGGCTCTTGTAAGAGACGGTGTAAGGCAGAACGTAATACAAATTTGATTAAATCAGTCAGTTATAATTTATCCAGAAACTTAAACTGAGTATTTAAAAAAAAATAGACAAGAATGATAATTATTTCATTTATCACATCAAACGGAAGCGTAACATCAAAACAACATTCAGATCTGGATAAAAGAGAGAGAGGCGAATTTCACCAAGCTTTGTTCTCATGGTAACTGTTTCAGAAGCAATTTTTCTAAAGCAGTGAAGGATGCTTCTTGATTTTAGATACTTTCCCCCCCTTTGCTAGCCTTATTCAATAAGCAACAGCACAGCTCACAACAAAAGTCAATGGTAAAACCCAATTAGACACATTAAACTCATTTCTAGGAATGTTCTGGCTTCAAAAAGTGTTCAAAAACAGTCAGACCGCCAAAGAAAATGATTTTAACTTATCCCTTAGTTTTTACTGTAAGACAAATAATAGAATAAGATTATAAATGATGGAATTTTTAACCAAAATTAATATTTTAATTAATTTGTTCAGCAAGGAATCCTTAAAGTAAATCAAGTGACATTAAAGGCATTTGTAATTATATATTTTATATATATTTATATTATATATTTAATATATATATATTTTTTTTTATTTATTTTTTTTACATTTTAAAATGTTATCAAAACCAGAAATGTCCAGAAATGTATCCACTTAACCCTCGTGTACTGTTGAGTTGTTGAAAATGTTAACCCACGTTTTTTTTAAATTGTGACTTTCTCATTTAAGGTCATGAGGATGCATGCAACACGCTGATGTGTTGTGAAATGTGCATACAGAGATTTTATACGTTCTTACTGTTCGTGGGTCAATGTGACCCATATATACAGCCATTCAAAAGCAACTCAGTGTTGTATGTCAGAGCTCTTCAACTCTAGTACTGACGTGCCAAAAAAAGTTGAACAACTTTTTATTTTCAAAATTTGTGAAAATATTAAGTTGTTTTTCCTGTTAACTGTCTATCCCAGTTGAGCATAGATATGAAAATGACTTTTCTAACTTAAATTATTAAAAATCTTGATTTCAAAGCACAGACTGAAATTTGGTAACACTTCACAGATTATTGTAAAGTTGTAAAGTTATAGACATTTGTTTATGAACATTTAAATTATATAATTTTCTACATTTTATATAAAATACATATTTTAGAAAACATGTTCAACTAAAACTTCAAGAAAATCAAAGATAAATATCTTTGTGTAAAGTTCTGTCCCAAATTTTAGGCTGATATCACAAATTCAGATTTGTTCTTTGTAATGTGTGAAAAGTATTGATATAAAAAGTTAATTGTTTTTTTTTGGTAACACTTTACAGAAAGGTTCATTAGTTAACATGAACTAATAATGATCTGCACTTATACAGAATTTATTAATCTTTGTTAATGTTAACATTTACATTTACTAATACATGATTAAAATCTTGTTAACATTAGTTAATGCACTGTGAACTAACATGAACAAACAATGAACAACTGTATTTTCATTAACATTAAAAAAAGATTAGTAAAAACAGTAACAAATGGATTTCTCATGGTTAGTTCATGTTAGTTAATACATTAATGAATGTAATCAACTAACGAACCTTATTGTAAATTGTTACCGTTTTTTTCATCGTTTTATTTTTGGGTAATTGTATTAAATCCAATTAGGCTCAATTTACCCCGGACCATACAGGCCGTGACCAGAAATCGAACAGTGCATGAGGGTTAAAGTAGTTTCACCTCAGAAATGATGATTTAGACAACTTCAACAGTTCAAATAACAAGTTCGAATAACAAACACCGTTTAACTGATAAATTCAAGCGAATGCTTCAACTCACCTTTATTTATTTAGCGCTTTTTACAATATAGATTAATTCAAAGCAGCTTTACAGTGATAGCAGGAGAATAATTCAACGACACAACTACAAAACTACAAGTAATGGACAACTGACTTTTTCGCCGGAAAATGCGACCACGCCTTTCCTGTAACTGATAGAGTGATGAACTGAAATGATTTTCGGTGGTAATCAACATCATGCCATGAATGCTGTTGACAGAGTTTCATTAGAACCCAGAACATTTGTGGTGAGAAAACACGACGTAACCTTGGTAAGCGTGCAGAGCGTGAGCGCGCCGTGTTGTGATGTGTCTTCTACGAGCAGTCAATCCACGGTCTGCTTGTGTAAGGCTGAGAGAGTATAACACAGTGATGTAATGAAGGCAGTAAAACACCGAGAAAGAGATGTGGTGGGAGGATAAGAGTGGGAGGTGGTGACAGGGGCATCATTATCCTAAACAAACCAGTGAGCGTGGGAGTGTATGCGAGCGGGGGAAGAATAGTGTGCGAGTGAGTGAGTGAGTGAGTGTACGCTCTCCCTCACGCCTCACTTTCAGAGGAGAATGAGTGCGCTCTCCACTGCAAGCCCTTTTGTGCGTCCAAGGACACCAAATACGAAAGCACGATATTTGCCCAGGCTCAACTATGAGTGCGTGACTAGGTTTATGCAAGTGTGTGTCTGTGTGTGTGTGCGTGAGACAATGTGTGGCGTTTAATGCGAGAAATACAAGAAAAACAGCAAGGAATTAAGCGAGAGAGAGAAAAGCAGGAGCTCGTGTAGGCGGAAACCATTTACAGTCTGTCTCAACGCGAACCCCCATGGCTCTCTCATGGAGAAAGACAGACACACAGCACTGCAAATTGCCCACAAGAATTTAGTGTTCCACCTCACGGCACAGGACATCTCGTAACCAAAACAGAGATGAAGCGTTTGTCACTAAACGTCAGGTCTTCCATTTCAGCTGAGTGTAAAAGAAACCCCGTCATTATCTCCGCGGGTCGGCGGTCGCAGCGGCGCTGGAGTGTATCTGTGCTCGTAATGGCTAGTTTATCTTTTCATAGAGAGCAGGGAGAGGTACCACATGATGCTCTGTCTGACTGAGCTAAACTTTGTGCGTGTTTGAGTTGGGTTTGTTCTCACGAGCAGGTGTGTTGACACGGGAGCGGATGTAACCTTGAGCGATCCCTCTGGGAGAGACAGGTCAGGAAAACTCAAATGAGGTTTGGGGGGGAAAAAAAGGATAATTTCCACTCTAAATTCGGATTGGATGAGGTGTGTTTGAAGCCGTTGACAATGTCGATAAAAGCACACCTGTGACATTTGACCAAGAGAGGAACTAAATGTCATAGATTGACCTCTTGGCTCAATATAAAGTATTTAAACATCAATGGTTTGCAGTGTCAAAAGTACTGGTACTTTGCTATTATTTCTTTCTTTCTGTGTACTTTTATCAGTGTTTCTGTATTAAGAGTACCATCTCAACTGGGTATCTGAAGGTTTTGCTGTGTAAATGCAGCCTAACATGCTGTCTAATGTGTCATTAATATTAAAACAAACAATAAATATTAATAAGAACGTGTTCAATTAAAGACCTGCTTCTCAGTGAAACTGACACCATCAAAACCATTGTATTAGTTTTCTATCTGACAATCATGCGGTGTCGACCACGCCAATTAATTATTTGTATATTACATCTAATTAGTAAAAGTTTCTCAATTATTTTCTTGAATATTTGATTCTGCCATTTTACTTGAATAATTAATTGAAGAAAATGTAATACTTGAATGCCTGATTAAGGCCATTATTTTAGTGTGCTAATATTTAAATGAATGTTAACTTTTCAAATTTAAGATTATCATTTAATTTAGAATTATAATTTTTTTTTTTCAATAGCATTCATTTTTGCTGTGGTATAATACATTGGTACAGCAGACTGTGAAATTATACAGGCATTCATCAGTATCGACAACCCTCTGTCTAGACAGTATATTAAACATTACATTTTTACTAAATTGTGATTTATAATTAATTAAAAACTAGTGTTATTGTGTTATATAAAATTCAGGTATGGTAATGGACGTTTCATTTCCAACATGTGCTCAATCATAAAAGACTGGGCCATCTGGGCAAAGTTTAAGTTTTTGATCTAATATTTAGATTTTATTTTCAGCTTTATTTCAATTAAAATATTTTTTAATAATTTAGTTAACAATAACACTTAAAAACAGACTCTCTAGAGCATGACATCACATCCTGTTCCCCATAATTGTTGTGTGGTCCAAAGTCATTTTCGTGCTTGATGCCTAGTGTGTCCGTAGCTTAACATTGCTCCTGGATATACTCCTTCCTGCAGAGTTCAGCTGCTACTCTAATCACACACCTGAAAAGGCTAATCAAGGTCTTTGGGTTCACTTGGAAATTACAGTCAGGTGTGTTAGCAGACTGAGAGCAGCTACTGTAGATCTCCAGGATTGAGCCCTCCTGCTCTAATGCATAATGCAGATGTTTTAGTTCTCGAGTAATGAATGCACACACACAAACAAGCACACACTCGTCACTTAATCAAAGCAGAATGAGTCACTGTGACACCGCTGATGAACGACGGCACAGCTCCTCACAAACTACACCTGCCCATTATCTACAGTACATGTAACGGCATTAGAGAATTGAGGTGAAAAACAGCCATCATTCAACCACGTTTTTAGCTTTTAACACTTGAAGATGAGAGCCCCCATTTATGCTTTCTTGGATATTACCTTGCTTGTAGTGTGTTATATAGCTGTTCATGAATATAAAATGTCTGAAAAGTTTCAAAGATCAAAATGGACAATAAATGGAGTTTAAAAAGTCAAGAACCGATTCTGAACTGCCTGAAATGACTCGTCAGCAATTCCTGTCTCATGTCCCGTTACATACCTACGTAACAATGTAACACTTTCTCATAATGTCAGCCTATGGTCTTCAGTGGCTGCCTTCAAACACTGTAAGTGTAGCTGAGGCCTGGAAGAGTTTGTGTTGTCAACATGTCAAGACGACGTTGGTTTCTGTGCTATGAATACAAATTCAATTTGCTGCGCTTCCAAGGGATGAGAACTCGCGCTGGAATTGATACGGTACAATTGGCGCCATTGTTACTGTTCGTATCACTGTGTATCAAGTGCTGAGGAAGATCTAGAGCTGATATTCAGATATGGTAATGGGCGTTTCATTTCTGACACGTTCTGTAAGCTGTAGACCAATCATAGCAGACTGGGTCATCTGACCAATCAGAGCAGAGTAGACTAGTTTTGTCAAAAGTATCGACTTTAGTACCAAATGTGAGAATATAAGAATTTCCCCCTAGCATTTTTAGTGCTGTTGAGCGAATTCTTAAACACCTCTGATTGGCCACATGTGCTCAACTGATATGTCTGTGATCGACTACAATGATCAAAACACAAGTTTACTCTGCTCTGTTTGGCCAGATGGCCCAGTCTGTTGTGATTGGTCTACTGCTTACAGCACGTGTCAGAAATGAAACGCCCATTACCATATCTGAATTGCAGCTCCGGATTGGTCATTGTTTTGAGCGCTTAAATGCTGGTTGTCACATTTTTGAAGTTTCAGTACCTACTTTATATCGAAGTCAGCGCTTTTGATAACACTAGAGCAGACCAATCACAGAAGACTGCACCACAGATCTGACCAATCAGAGCACAGTAGGCTCTCGGGAAGGTGGAGTTTAGAGAGACAGAATCCTTGATTAAAAACGTTCATAGGCTGTGAAAAGAGGTGATGCTGAAATGTATATTGTGTGTAAATTAGTGTTTTTTTTTTGACATTGGATTCACATAAACCTATTGAACAAAATTAGGAACCTTTAGTATAATTGAGGTACATTAATGTTTGGATCTAAGTAAACATAACCTTTCAAAAAATTACAATGTTAGCTACAGTTTCTGCCAAAAGCTTCTACAGTAAAACTGTGGTAACCTGATGATGGTCACCGTCATAAAGTTACCAAAAAAATAAATAAAAATCATTATTATTTTACAGGAACAAGTTAATTATAGTATCTTTGCAGTGATGGTTCCCATAGTGCATTTTTGTACGGAGTTTCACACATTACAACATGATGTGCTGTGTGTATACGAAAAGTAACTCGAGAGGACCTCATTGGTCCAGGGGGTCTGTAACTGAGGCTGGGTCTCTCTCTGTGATTCACTCTCAGTGAAAGCAAAAGAGTGGGATTCAAGTGCCAATACCTTTTGCGAGTTCAAATGAGAGATGAACCGCACAGTTGATTGCATTATATATGAGGGGGGAGTTTACTCTGCCTCAGTCCAGGAAATTCCCTGTGGAAATAACGTAGATCCTGCTTTCATGTCCTGAGCAACAGCACCAGCGTATGCGACACCACTGATCCCATGCGATGGATATGAGCCAATTAAATTCATAGACATCTCAAACAGCATTTATGCCATTACAAAGTGTCTGCTTAAACTGTCCTTTTAATGCGCCATAATCAAAGGGTTAGTTCACACAAAAACGAAAACTCACTCACTCAAAACTGAATGACTTTTGTTCACCTTCAACAGTTAAATGAAGAAATTTCTTAATGAAACCTGAGAGATTAACGTCCCTCAAAAATCATCGGTTCATATGGATTTCCTTGAGGATCTCTATGAATTTCAATAAGTTCATAGAGAACTTATTGGTATCTCTATGAACTTATTGGTAGAATGAACTTCCAATGGAGGGACAGAAATCTCTCAGGCTTCATTAATCATATCTTCATTTTTTTTTTGAAAATTAATAAAAGTCTTATGGTTTGGAATGACAAAAGGGTGAGTAAATGAATTTTTAAATTTAAAAAAATATATATTTTTGTGTGAACCTTTAAACAGACATGCATGTTGTTAAATTCTGTGAACTACAGCCTTGCTGCTGCTAGTCAGCACGATTGTGAGTGTTACTGGTTATTCAAATGAGTTCAATAAACAATTATTGAACAACCTACTGTACATTTAATACATTGTGTGCACTGCCGGTATCTCCAATCAGCATAGTAGTGTTTTTTTTCCCCCTGAGAGAGTGTTTCAGTGTTTCAATTAAATTGATTGATTGCATGATTCAATGACTCTCATAAAGACAGGTTCATGAACGAATCAGTGTGTCTGAATGAATCAGATGAGTGAATAATTCAATGTCTCATCCATAAAGACTTTGGCTGCATTCGACAAAAACAGCATGCAAAAGAGTAGCATGTCCAGATCACAGTGTTCATAAAACAGTATCCAAAAAGTACCCAGATGACCTACTACTTCCGGCACATTCCTTTACTATCCCATGAGGCAGCAGGAGAGGATTTGTGAATGGCCATGTAGTGACGCAACTGACGATGGTAGGTCACATGACAACATGATGAATGTAATACATGATATAATATGTTTATTATATAATAAATCACATTATACAAAACCTACTTTTTTAATATTTACAAAGTACGTACTTATTCAGAAGAGGAGAGTAAGTGATTTCAGATGCAGTTGCTGCATCCCAATTCGCCTACATATACTATGCCCTAAAAGTATGTACTGTTTTTGTGAAGAACAAGTACATACTTATCAGTGTGTGGCAGCAGGCAAACTTTGAGACATACTACTTCGTCATAATTGCATCTTTAAAGGGCGCACCATTACTTTGTTACGTGCATCCAACTTCCCTGTCAATCATCTGGTCAGTGTTAAAATCCTCCACATTCAATTTAATTTCGTACCGTTTCAGAGAGAAATGTAATCGCACGTTGGTCTGCCAGTCATGGGTCTTTCATGCTGTGTACTCTCCTCATGTTTTTGCATTTGCATAATGATGCCTATAAAAGTTAATGACTAAACGTATCACTACAAAAGCTCACAATGCTGTTCCAAATGAAATATAATGGGGACAACACTGACTAAATATCATTTCGTTAAGTTAGATTCAGATAATTAATCACTCGAAGTCTCGAAACCTCTCTACTTAACTGTCGAACTTGCATATCCACCATGTTTGTAGTTTCTAACACTTTGTGTTTGTAGTTCTTATCGAATCCTTGTCCAATGCACAATGGGTTGTTGGCAATATTAGCCGTTAGTGTGTGCACGGATCTGCACTTCGGATTCTAACCGGAAAAAGTAGACCATCTGGGTGTCCTTGGAATATTCATTTCAATATACTACGATTTGGGACACACTAACTCTAATTGCAAATACTATTTAGGATGTATAGTATGCCAATTGGGACAATTGGGAACTACTCGTTTAACTCTTGAATTGGTCAGTGATTTGAACGTATGGGTTGATTGAATTATTCAATAACATTTTTTTTGTGACAGACTGGTTTAACGATGTAACAAGCAGAAAGACACACTGAAAAAAAAATCCCCAACTGACAGTCTGAAAAATCCCAAGTATCTAACACAAAAATCAACTAAAGCCCAAATTAACTCAGGACTCCTGACAGTGAGGTAGAAGGTGGTTCAGTCCATGCCCAAAGGGACTTGAAAGTTCAATAGACAATGGAGATCATATCACGAATACAAACAAGATTTTGCTGCCATAACTCTAGCTGATCCCCATCAGCAACAAGCATCTTGAGGGTCACGAATACACCCACTCTCATATTCCTGGCAGAACAAAGAATCAACCAACAATTCTGAAAGCCTCCCTGTAGCAGAAAGTGAAATGCTATTTCAAGAAGTTATAGCCCTCGAACTAGATCCGCTTTTTAAACTGATCATAAATGATGCATCGCCGAGTTTCCCTGCAGCACGGCAGATGAATTCCCATCCAATGCTGTCAGCCCTTTGACTTCATTTTCCACGCAAACTCAAGAAATTGAACAAGTGAAACAAGGAATAATTTACACCAGTACATAAACTACGTCTGAAATGCCTCAGATGTAAAAAGGTGCGATATAAAAAGCTTCTCGTAGGTACAAATTCTGACAGTTGGGCCTAATGAAAGCAACATCGGCACTTTGCGGAGCATGTGGTTCCATTAGTGCGTGTTTTGTGGTGTCATGTCGGATCAGGCCACACAGTTTGCCTGTTCCCTTGAGGCAAAACAAGATGCTGAGACTCACCCAAGTCTTTAGATCCTTGACTTTCACTGGCCAGCTCTCCCATTCTCACCAGAGCATCAAAATAGCCCTTCGCTGCAAATGTCACACCTGCAAAAGATGGAGGCAAGAGGAAAAATGTCACAAACATTCTCATCTCTCATTACAGCAATATATTCAGTGATCAAAGAGCCCATGACGAGGATGGGACGGCTATCAGCTGTGCAAGTTGGTGTCAGTCCAGCTGGGTAATGAGCGGCAAAAAAAAGCTATAGGAGTGGATGAGTCTGTCGCACAACAGGAAACACAATCAGTTGTACAGGAAACACATTTAGAATGAGTAAAGATAGCCCTCCTGTGACTATGGAAATTTAGACCTATTTTTCTTTACCAGACCAGTCCAGCTGTCTCCCTCTCTCTCACATACACACACACACACACACACACACACACAGTTTCCCAATCCCATGCCTCATTACGGTTTTAAAATGTCAACTTTGGTGAAAAAGAATAAACAGAATATCATTATCTCCACAACTCTCCCTGGATCCCCACATGTGTGCGGAAGAGAGAAAGAGAAAGCGAGCGAGAGAGAGAGAGGTGTGATTTTACAACTTACAAAGAAGTTCCATGGTGGTCTAGCCTAGGCTGGTTTATGCAGGCTTGGTGTCGTTCTTACTGGTGGGACTGCTGTACATAGCTAGGTTATTCAATTGTAAAACCTTAAAGGGGTCGATTATGATTTAATAAAAAATAAAAATTGTGCGTAATGTTGCTGTTTGCGCATAAAAAAACATCTGCAAAGTTCAATGCAAAGGGAGATATTTCCTTTTACAGAAATCAATTTTTAAGGAGTACAAGATGGTAGAGACAACAACAATCTTCTTCCGGGGTTAGTGACATCACAAAACCCAAAATTTACATAAACCCTGCCCTCTGGAACACGCAACAAAGGGGGTGAGGCCATGTTGGGCTGCTTTAGAGAAGAGGAAGAGTTGTTGTAGTAGACGCCACACTGCTTCACAAACGAGGATCAATTTAACGCTGGATTTGCACAAAAGATTAACATGATGCACGTGTGAGTCGATGAGTTGAATAAACTCCACAGCAACTACATAAAATTACCCACTAACCGTTCAGAAACGTCCAGATGTATTCTATAAGTTGTAACTTCTTCCTGAGTCTCTCCATCACTGTCCGACTCCGGTTTGAACAAATGTACGGCTGAAAACGTTACTGACAATCATCGTTTTGGCTGCGTGAGATTCTCCGGCTTTGTGGTTTTTGAGCAACTGAAGCACGAGCTGTTCAAGCTCCGCCCTCTTTTGGAAAGCGGGTCGGGAGCAGCAGCTCATTTGCATTTAAAGAAACACACACAAAAGGGGCATGTTTTTGCTCACACCCAAATAGGGGCAAATTTGACAAGTTATTATAAATGATCTGTGGGGTGTTTTGACCTAAAACTTCACAGACACATTCTGGGGATCACATCAGAGACTAATATTACATCATCTTGTAAAAAGGAGCATAATAAGTCCTCTTTAAATGTTACAATGATCTTTTCTGAGATTTCATAAATACTTTTACTATAAGCAAATATCAGTGAAATATTATTACAATTTAAAATAACTTTTTTCTATTGTAATATATTTTAAAATACAATGTATTTTCTTATTATATATATAATATTTAAATAAATATGACGCAAAGCATTACTCCAGTCTTCAGTGTCACATGATCCTTCAGAAATAATTCTAATATGATTTGCTGCACAAGAAACATTTCTTATTATCATTAATGTTAAAAACAGTTGTGCTGCTTAATGAAGTGTGGACGTTCAGGACTCTTTGATGAACAAATGTTTGAATGACAGCATTTATTTGAAATAGAAATATTTTCTATCATGTCACTTTTGATTAATTTAATATTAATCTTTACTGAATAAAAGTATAAATTTCTTTAAAAACTGACCACAAATTTATATGCAAGTCTAAACAGAATAGAAAAAAAATAGAACAGCTGTCCAGCACACCAAAAAGAGAAATGGGGCATCTGCCTAATGTAGTTAGTAAATGAAAAAGGTGCTTGCAGTTTAGACAGCCAAGTTAATCATAATGAAGCAATTCAGATGTAGCCACGTGTCTGGTGCAGAAAGTGTGTCAAAATCGCTCCCCATTTCGTATATGGAATTCTCCACTGAGGGAGTAGGAACTGAGTCAAAGAGTGAGAGATTTTAGACAACTAAACAGCATATGCTGGTATTTTCTGTAGGATTGGAGAGACTCATTATCGAGTAGAGCAGTTGGCCCACTCATACAGGGCTCACCTGTATCTCCTGCCTCACAGATGTTTCATGGAATCAGCAGCTTGGACTCGCTTCATGACTGTCACTCTTGGGCTACGGACACAGGACAAAGCCACCGCCACAAACTATAACTGTACAGCAAGATCTGGCAGCCAAGATGCTGGTCTTCCCCCCCAAAACTTCCAAGAGGAGCTCAGGTAGTGTCATGCAATGTCAGTGCTTCCCGTAGGCATGTCCAACACTGCATCAAGGCTTAAAATAATGGCTCTTTACCTCCCTCAGAGAGAGCGTAAAAAACACGTGGGGAGAAAGCGCACACCAGTCAGCTATTCTTTATGGAATTCATTCAGAAATCAATCGAGGGATTCATCTGAATCCATTGAGAGCCTGTGGAAACCTATCCTCAGCTTCTGGCACGGGCAGAAAGGCCACAAAAATCGGTTGAGCAAACAATTCATCAAGCTGACCAGCTGTGGCTCTGATTAAGTAAGGCAAAGCAGACTGTTGCACTAGGTTTAAGACTATGTGGCTACTGTTCAGGGCTTATTTACAGGGAAATTATGCAGAAACGTGCCTAACAGATGGGACCATCAACTCTGGGTAATCCCACTGTACCATTTCATTATCTTCAGTCTCTGTTTCTTTCTTCTTAATCTTTTAGGTTGGACAGACCAGTAGAGGAACTCGTATTTCTTTTCTGATTAACAGGTTGATTCAACTACTAATCGAATGCAGAATGAGCAACTTAAAGGGGATGGTTTACCCAAAAAATGAAAATTCTGTCATTGTTTGCTCACCTTTATGTCATTCCAAACCTGTATTCACTTGTATTCTTCTGCAGAACATTTTGAAGAATGTTGGTAACCAAACAGTTTCAGTTCCCATTGACTTCCATTGTATTTTGTGTCGATATGAGGACAATGGTAATCATAAGTGTTTGGCAACCAACATTCTTCAAAAATATCTTTTAGTTTCACAGAAGAAAGAAAATGAAACAAGTTTGGATGAAACAAGATAAGGATGAGTCAATGATGACATTTCAGTTTTATGTGAACTACCCTTTTAAAATATTAAACAGAAAGAATTTTCACTGTCAAGTTTGGTGGTGATGGTCCAACCAACAGGCTGCTGATCTTGCTCAGTTTGATCACTGATGACGCTCTTTAATTGCACAGTAAATTGCTTGTTTTTGGTCACTTATGGTGACATAAATATTGGAAAGTACAGACCAACTTTAGTTGTGAAGTTGATTCAACATTTTTCCAATAAGTTGACTATACTCAAAAAGTCCAGAAGCTGGTTCCTGCAAGTTTGAGTTCTCAACTTCCGATTTTTTTACAGTGCAATTACTTTCTAAGTAGCATTGGTGAATGAAAACTGCTGAACCTGGTCCATTTATGAAAAAAAACACCACAACAGTACAATAAATTTAGTTCCATTAACGGTTCTTGAACGTCTACATTCATCTGTCGATGTAGAACTCTAAAATACTGACAGCATTTCATGTACCTCTGTTGAATCAGGTTGTTTACAGACCAAACTGAATGTGATGAGAGAGAAATACTGAAAGTCGCAAAATAATACAAAGACGGATTATTTCTTTGTCCTCAATAATTGCAAGCAACAAAAACATTCAGTACGACCAGTGTAGTCTAATTCGCAAAAAAATAATTTCTGAATGAATTCAATTAAGCTGATGTTTATCCAATTTCTCCCTGTCCATTCAATACGCTCTCTCTCTCAGATTACTCTAATGGTTCATCGCTTCACAAAATGGTATTTTAATATATTTGAATAAACAATAATACATATAATTTCCAAAAAAAAAATCACATTACAATGTCGTCTCACAGCACGAAGGTCCCCTGGCCTTCAGTCCAAGGTGTTTCCCAGCCTACAGCCCCAGACGCTGGGATACGCTCTAGCATCCCTGTGACGCTACATAGGACAAGAGGTTTAGAGGATGAATGGATGTATGGATAGTTTGCAAATGCTTCCTCAAAAGTTGCTTATGGATTAAGTAAAATTGGAATCCTTACAATTGGATTCACATATGCAAGTTTCCTGCTTTGAAATTCTCTCTTTTACTGAGAAAGAACCTTGTCATAACACACTCCTCCTACCGCACTCATTCATCTTTCTTTGCCTGAGGCTCTAAAACAAATCAGCAAGAACAATACCAGTCAGAAATAATAAATGGGGGTAGAGAGCTTTGCTGACTTTGTGTCTGAGTGATTTCATTTCCTAAAACATGGTGTAGAGTGGTACAGACATGGCTTGAGAGCAAAAGAGGATTACAATTTATTCTAGTGGGCTTAGTGGCCTAGGACCTCCCACCAGAGCCCAGTTTCCCCTCGGCATGGGGTAGTCAATTATGGAAAAAAAATCACTTTTTCAACTCTGTCTCTTCCCTTTATGTCCTTTCAGCTATGTACTTACGGTAAAAACCCACATTCTTCCTTACCCAACTGCATAATTTGCTCTAGAATTTCTTGCGACCTGTGGATAGCAGTCAGGAAGCATATGGACCCTTGTTTGCAGTCACCCCCTTTCTGAGGATAAGAGTCTTTTACAAACTCCAGCCAATCTGACTTTAATGCTCAAGAGTTTGAAGGGCAGTCTGTCTCACAGATTGTACATAAATCCCCCAGTAGGTTGGGTGCTGGGATTTATGGGTGGCCCAGGTTTCCTTTGTGATTCTATAAAAGGCCAATTCACACTTTACGACAGTTATGTTGTGAGTTTAGTTGGTCAGTGAGGATTAACTATACTATTATCAGTAATGACACCAGTGTCTTCCATTCCATTGCATATTATGATGATTGAAACTGGACTCCAAATATAGTTGAGCCAACTTAAACTCCATGTGTCATACTAACTAGCAAAAGTGCATATTAGTACGCTAAAGACACCTGGCTAGTATGGCAACTAAATTTATTAAGTCGGCTCAGCAAATTGTGTTTAAATTCACGTTACTATTGAACAGTGAGTATTTTAACATATATAGATTAGCTCTATTCACTTCCATTATAAGTGCCTCACTGTAACCCAGATTTCTACCTTCTTTAAAACTGGTGCTGTCGACTGAGCTAGCGCTAAATCTGGGATTTTCCTTTAAGATGTATTCCTGCACATCACCCTAAATGTTTTACAGCCACTGCACACCCGAGGCTGCCGGAGCAAGATTACATTTGCCAATGTGAACGCAGACATCAATGGGCAATTGTCTGGCTTTCATCAGTCACCTACTGCACAAAGCCTTCAAAGTCGTCTGATTGTTCTTCCGTCTAATGGCTAAATATCAAATCATCACTGAGGCAGGACACATTATCTCCTCTCTGAATGCCCTCATCAGCTGAGCGTTTGTGTTTGGCCCATCTGAGCTCAGGAGGTGTCTTGGGCTATGTGAGAGTTGATAAGGCTGTGTGGCCATCTGAATGACAGGATGACAAACATTGTCATCATCTTCAAACGAAGTGGCGTTAAAGGCGGATGGGAAGGCGTGGAGGGTTTGGACAGTTGCCTGAATGTGAATAAAATGGGGGACGTTTGGAGATGTGATGTGGGGGTACTTACTGGAGAGAGCCTTCTCATAGTTCTTCCCCATGGCGATGAAATTCCGCAAACAGGGATTGAACTGTTCCATGATGCTCTGCAAGAGATGGAAAAATGTGTTAAAAAAGAGCAGAATTTCAACACATTAAGTATGCATGGGTTATTGGCAGGCTCACACAAAATCTTGTGTTTAAACTAAAGATGCATCAGCATTACAATGAAGCCAAAACTAAATTCCATACTACTTGGTAACAATTTATTTTGATAGTCCGCCTTAGACATTCTACTAACTATAAGTAACTTTGCAACTACATGTCAGCTACCAGTCCTTAAAGTATAAGTAGACTGTCAACTTGCTCTACTAACTGTAACCCTAGCCTAACAGTCTACTAACACTATATTGAGAGTTAAGGCAGAAACACACCAAGCCGACGGTCAGCCATCGGGCAGTTTTTGTTCGTCGGCTGACTAAGTTTTCTCAGTGTGTTCCGCACCGTCGGCTGAAGAGAGGACTCTGATTGGCTGTTCAATATAGCAAACGAGTCAGTTCATGCGAATATAAGCAAAAGTTATGAAAGCTAGCAAAGAAGTCATGACGGCACAGACAGAAGCTTCTAATTTTACGTCATCTTACCCGAGCACTCGAATGCACGAATATTTTCATAAAAACATGAGCGGAGTGGAATAAAGAACGTGATCAGCATGATTGATATTCAAAACGGTAAGCAAGCGCTGCTTTGTTTATGGTTTGTATACATGCAGTCTTAGTTTTGCTTTCCCTTTTTAAATGACGAATATTGACAAATATATCTGCATAAATAGTTATTTCTTTTATACGCGGGTGTCGAGCGTCGGTTTGGTGTGTCAGGGCAACTTTGGACTGCTTTCGTCGCCACTAGTTCGTCAGCGTCAGCTTGGTGTGTTCCCAGCTTTAGTTGACGTTATTGGAAATTTACTTATAGCTAGGATGTCTAAAGTGGACTATCAAAATAAAGTGTAACCTACAACTTTGTCTAAATACATATAAAATAAAATCATTCATTTTAAAGGCTACAAGTGATCTGTTAGGGTGAGTTTACATTTGCATTTCAGTTCTGTTGGTTCTCTTGGATTATGGTTAGTGCCTTGAATTGACTCTTGGTCCGGACAAAAAAAGAAAGTGATACATTTAGTCCTGATTCGGTTAACGTTCATACTGTGATATATAACATCGAACCTAAAGATACAAAAAAAAAAAAAAAATGACGTACAGTATATTCTGAGACTAAACCTACCGAGCATCCAAAACAATGCTGTGTGCTGATCTAAAGGCTCTTATTGCACGTGCGCACATAAAAATGGTATTTTTTACCAGCTGAAAATTTCTAAGAGCTTATAAGACGTGTAAAGGAGTCAGAACAGTGGCAGGAATTTCTCAGTTGCACACAAATGAAGATCTGCTGCAACGAGATGGCATTCCAGACACATATACCGAACCAATGGGCAATGCAGCTAGAGTAAAAACAGATATGTTTAAGCATTCATCTCATTTTGATGTCTTTGGTCCATATTGCGAAATTGGGGTCACTTAAGAAACCGCACTAGCAATCGCACCAAACCTGCCAAGTGTGAACACAACCTTCGACTGAGCACAGGAGAATGGAAAAGATAAAGTATCATCGTATACATAGACCAACTATTTAAACAACAGCACAGACTGAAAAGGAACATGAAAAAAAATTCAACAGGGACAGAATCTGTAAGAAGCTGGTCTAATAATATCGTTTAGGCAGACCAATACCTTCTAATTTAGCTGGTTGACCAAGGAACTCCAGCAAAAAACATCTAAAACATAGCATATATGATGGTGACCCATCTTTTCAGTAGAGGCCATGAATCCGTACGCACAAATATACCAAGGATGCTTCCTTGTTCCCTTATGCAAAAAACGTCCACAGCATCATCCCTCGTTCACACCACCCATCATTCCATGTTGTGTTAAACAGAGTGTGATTATTCATGTGGGATGGAAGCAGACACTCATTCGGGGGAGAGCAAAGAGCTTTGACATTTTGTTCAGGGCTTTGAGGCTATTTAAGAGGATGCGAGAAAGTAAAAGAGATAGAAAGGAAGCATATGCTTAGAGTTAATGAACATATTTTGCTCCGAAGTGCCAGTGTGCGAGTTGGGCTTGTTATGCTGCCAGGAAGTGTATACAGTGCGTTTTAAGGAAGGGGTTGGGATGTCTTGTGTTTCTGAGAGGGCACATATGCAGTCAGGGCAAATTGTCTCGAAGCTCCAGGCCTAGTGCAACCAAAATAAACACTTTACTGCCTCGCCATGCTGTAATCCTTCAGTGATGCTCACTCAAGCGGGCATCTGTCATAGCACCCTGAGCACCATCCACTTCCCCTTCAGGGCTTCCTCCAATTAGAGCAGCCACAGTCTGCCAGAGCCTTAGGGTTAACAAAGTCCTGAAGCTGACAGCACAACACCACCAAAACCTGCTTTCTTCCTCTAAAATTCACCACGATTAACTGCATCCCATACAGCAGCCTGTAACACCTCACAGGAATCTTATGACCATTCCTCCACAGAAAAAACTCAAAAACAGTACATATCAAGCCAGTATTTCACAGTATACAACACTACTGGTCAATGTCTGACCCTCAATATCCTCTTAACATGCAGAGTTCGTGTGTAGCATTAGCATCCAGCTAAATCCATGACCTTACTAATTAACATTTAAGGTAAATTTAAAAATGGTTGTGACAGCTTTGGCTGTCCATTTCTCACCATTTTCTTTAAATAAGTCAACAGAGAACAACCACAAATTCCACCTCTTCTATAATGGTGTGGCACATTCCCTCTGAGTAGGTACTTCTTTTGAATACTTTGCAAATGATAAGAAAGTATGTAATCGTATGAATTTGTGTAGTATGAATGTAATGCAGACGAACTACATTGGTCATACCGTCACTGTCATGTGACATAGCATCAGTTGTGTCTCTTCACTGCCATTCACAAATTCTCTTCAGTGGCCTCATGGGAGAGTAAAGTGCCCAGTGGATGCAAGCTTCAGAATCTTGGCAGAAATATTAGGTCATCCGGGTACTTTTCGCCTACTGTTTTTGAACACTATGAATTTCAACGTTTTTCGCCTACTAATACAGCGGAGAAGTATGTGATTTCAGATGCAGCCAAAGTCCTTTTCAAGGAAAGTTAGTACACTATTTGCAACACTTCTGCCATATTGTGCATACTGCCAACTCCGACACAGGTGACCCAAGTTCAATTCTTGGCTTGTGGTCCTTTCTCCCATCTTGGTACCATAGGGACCAAGTTGGCTCTCTCCCACTTCATTTCCTATCTAATCTAAAACCCCTGTTATTTAAATGAACATAAAAGGCAAAAACAATTTCCTGTTTACAAATTTACATCTCAATAACGTAGAAGACATATTAAGTGGCCAATCGTTATATGATTTAAATGTAACCCCTTGAGCACGAAACCAAGTGGTTACAAAATAAGTAGTAGCTAACTTAAAAAGACCCCCAAAACTGCAGGTGCAACCTAGGATCGAGCATTTTTGACAATCTTAGACAGGGTAGATGCTGTTCCATCAGTCAACATATATAGGAGGCGCCAAATGCAGGCTGGAACATGTCAACAGATGGAGAAATACCAGGTCAAAACTCTCTCGGATGCCCGAAATGGAAGACATATTTGGACGGAACCTACCAAGATGATTTAGGTCAGGTATTAATAGTCATCAAACTACTGAAAGACTAGTCTGACAAATGATTTAGTCAAAATTTCAATAATATTAATGTTTTCTACAATAAATGAAGTCTGAGAGCAAAACTAGAGCTGAATCTTTGAGTGAGCGACAAGAAGACCTGTTCCCCAAGCTTCAGTTGCTTGACGTCACCGGTCACCTTCCTGCTCCTGCCACACTCTCTGGGCAGCTCTGAAAGTGGGTCTGCACCTGACGGAGAGTAAGATAGAGAGTAGGCGGCATTGCCTTAGAAAAATCCTCACCCCAGGAGCACCATTAGATGGAAAGAAAGAAAGAGATGCACAATGATCCAAGGAAAAATACATATTCATTCATTTGAGAAATTAGCAGGAGTTTTTTTGTTCTCTTCTCTTAAGGATAGAATCTCCATTTGAAGGGATTTTTTTCTGACTTTTTCCCACACCTTCCCTTCTTTATAACGCCCTGCTAGCATACAGTACCTCATTAAGAAGACCCCTCAACAACTTCCTCATAACAAGTAAGGGCAAGAAATAAAGAGAAAGAGAGAAAAGGTACAATGAAGAAAGGTAGAGATGCAAAGAGCCTGGCGCTAGATGTGGGTGGTTTACATAACGGTTAGGCGAGACCAGGTCTGGGAAATATGGCACTCCTGTAACCAAGAGCAAAATTGGGCAACGCTGATGGGGGAATGATAGAACCGTAATGAAGTAGGTTCTTCTCCAAAACTTAGCCAGCTGCCTACCTAGATGGCATTTAAAGGATTAGTTCACTTTGAAATGAATATTATCCAAAGATTTACTCACCCTCAACCATCCTATGTATATTTGACCTTCTTCTTTCTGATGAACACAATCAGAGTTATATTAATAAATAACCTGACGTGTCCAAACTTTATAGTGGCAGTGAATGGGACCAACGAGTATGAAGCTTAAGAAAGTGCATCCATCCATCATAAAACGTACTCCACACGGCTCCGGGGTGTTAATAAAGGCCTTCTGAAGCGAAGCCATGCGTTTGTGTAAGAAAAATATCCATAATTAAAAAGTTATAAAGTAAAATATCTAGCTTCCACCAGAGCACCTTCCGTATTCAACTTCTCGCAGTTCAAAACGCTTATGCTACGTCCTACGCCTTCCGTATTCAACTTATGAAACAAGCATAACTGACAACATTAAAGATGGATATTTTCTCACACAAACGCATCACTTCGCTTCAGAAGGCATTTATTAACCCCCAAAAGCTGTCGTGTGAAGTCTGTTTTTGATTGATGGCTGTACTTTCTTGAGGTTCATCCTCGTTGGTCCCGCACACTTTTGCAGTGAAAACAATCCCAGAAATCAACGTAGCTACGGACAGAAAAGACTTCATGTAAACATCTAAATGGATCTGAATGATTTTTCAATTGGATTGGAAGGGGTGGTAGACCTGAAATAATGTTTTTCTGTTGATCTGATTAACGCTTGAATCTGACTATTTTCTCAATCCAATTTAAAAATACATTATACAGATGCGCAATGCTGTGATACGCATGTTTACATATGTTTGATGCTTTATGAACATGCATATGTTTATTTACATCTTACCTTTTATGAACTGATCAGTGGAGGAGACTGAATCTTTACTAAATATTTGTTAAAAGCTTGACAAATAGGCCTCACCTTTCAATGTTTCAATTTCAATGTATGATTAAATAATAAAAAAAGAGTTCTGATTAAAATGGATCCCTTTTATCTAATTTATGTGTGCAATGTATGTTTATATTAGCTTAGCAACATGTTAAAGTTCAATTCCATTCAAGTCAGTAGTGTGCGTTTGTATGTTTTTATGAGCACTATTTGTGTCAACGTACTGCACTGCACTTCAGCTACTTATAGTATAAGGTGCCTTTTCAGTTAAAATGCTGCCTATGAAGATATCTGCCTATGTAAGCAGTAGACAGCTGACTAGGAGAAGAGCTGTAGTCAGCACTCCAGAACCTACAAAAATGAGACAGTTTAACTGTCACACAAACACCATTCAGCACTGAAAAAATTAGGTGGTTATCTGCTAATGCTAGTGTCACTTCAGCTAGGTGTAATTAGCTTAGCGTAATGCTAGCACCTTGAACTTGTGAATCACAAGTGAGGTCAGAGGGACTGGGTGGGGCTTCGGTGGTTTCTTTTCTAAGTTCTGTTGGTGTTGCTAATTTTATCATCCCAGTCCTCGTGTGCTACATCTGCCAGCCTAATTGCAAGAGCTAATTGGAATATGAGGCCAGCATACACGTTGTCTGAGAGCTTGGTTATTCCTGACTCTCTCTGGAAGGGGGACGTGTGCACCACCTTCACTTTAATGACAAGGCAAGAAAGTGACAGTAAAAACTGTGAGAGAGAATACCAGATAAATACAGCAAAAGTAGACAGTCAAAGTCGGATTTGAGCTTTACTTTAATGGGCTCATCGAAGCAAGTAAACAAACGAAGATATTTAATTTCCCCACAATGCTAGCAGTGCAACTATGATTGGACCGACGGACGATTACAGGGAAATTCGTGTGTCATAATTAAATTTTAACTGTACATACCTTGTGTATTGAAGAATTGAATTGAAGAATAGCAATAAAGCCAGAAAATGTCACTGATTCAGAAATAACCTCTCTTTGGCTGTGATAAAATACATTAATAAAACATCAATATTACTGTGAAACCTTCGCCCATCACTTTGTATTCCATTTTTCAATATATATATATATGAGACCACCTTCCCAATATTGTGTTGGTCCCCCTTTTGCTGCCAAAACAGCCCTGACCTGTCGAGGCATGAACTCCACTACAGCCCTGAAGGTGTGCTGTGGTACAGTATCTGGCACAAAGATGTTTATTTATATATATATATATATATATATATATATATATATATATATATATATATATATATATATATATATATATATATATATATATATATATATATATATATATATATATATATATATATATATATTTTAATACCATTACCCATACCACCCAGAATTTATAATGCAGGGGGGAACCCGATGTTAAATTTAATACCGGACAAGACAGGAATAAAGGAAATAAAGTGTTAGCAATTAAAGGCAAAGGGAAAATGTTCCTTAAACATACTCCAAGAAGCATTTAAGAGGAGGGAGGAGGCTGGGAGGAGAGATAAGACATTATTGCCTATGTGAATTATTTTCTTCTTGGGGACCAGATCACACTGTCTAGGTGTATTTTATGGTTATGACCAGCTGATCATACATTATCAAATTCTTTCGAAGGAAAACAAGATATCAAAAAGTCATTGAAAACAGACTGAAGATGAGTTTGGGTTCACTAAAGGGTCTGATCACACAGGAATCATTCTTGCCTTCCATCTGTGCCATTATAAAATTATAAATAAAAAAAAAGGACCTTACATTAAGGACAATTTTTCAGCATAAAATAAAGAGGTAGGAAGTTTCCCTTTAAACACCAACAGTGTGTTTTGTGAGGCTTAATAAATGATTGACACTACAAAATGTCCAGAACCCAACAACAGCTGGCCTTGCGCTTGACAACATGCTGGCAGTGCTAATCTAATGCGGCAGAGGTCTGTGCATGGGCTCTCGGCAGACGGAGCACATGTTGTGTGCAATCAGAGAGGAATGTGTGGAGGATAGCAACTGTATCAGTATAATGACTAGCGTACTGTTCCACCCCCCCATCAGACCCCTGTCTTAATCACATCAAGGGGCTGAAAAAAGCAGGATCATCCTCACGCTCCCTCTCTGTGTTTCTGTGCAGGATGAATGCAGGCTTACTTCGAACATCCAGTACAAATCTAGTCTCCGTTTCAGTCCCTAATTCAGGCTCAACGACAAATACTCCTAAACACAAGTCTGCCAATGTGGTTCCCAAAATGGTTTAATACACATTGTTCACAACCAAGTTTGGAAATTGCACATCAAGCAGTGATCAAACATAAGATTAAAATTGGTTACAAAATGTCCTTAAAAACAAACATTTATTAACTTCACGCACTACACAGGCCCAATATCCTAGACTGGATGCTAAAACCGCCACAAAATCAATTTACAAATGCAGTTCTTACGTCGGTTAACATTTACAATTGTAATCCAAGTCACATTTCCGTTTCTCGACACATTCAAAGTAAAATGTCCAGCGAGTGGCCCTCAAAAGTGTGTTTAATTGAAAGAAATAAGATAAAACTTTAGTGACAAGGAAACATACATCACGTTGGTTGTATCGGCGCTGTTTGGAAATTAAATGTCCGGTGAGTGGAGTTACGAGCTTAATGCTTCCACCACTAAAGCCAACCCTAAACCTAACCAATAGTAGGGCTAGGAAAATACATTGATTCTAGATTTGCGATACAATTATTCTGGACTGATTCTGATATTTTCCCAAATGTATCGCAATTCTCTCTCTCAAATGCTCACGAAGAAGAGTATGAACACCTCGTCTCAGAATGCTTTTGAGACACAAGATTAATGTAAACACAGCCCACAGCGAACACCGCTGTAATTCACTTCAACCTTTTCGAACTTTATGAATGATTATTTTAGGTTTATGTGCTGTGTGTAAAGCAATTGGAAGCAGACATAGTACGGCTGTTTAAGCTCAAGCCATCTGCTGTTAAAAACTATGCTCAATCGATTCGTAATATATTCGGAAAATATCAGAATCGATACAGAATAACTGTATCAAGAATTGAAAATCGATGTATTGTCCTCACACTCATTTGCTAAAGAAACCATGTAATTTTAGCTTGCTTCAAGTATGTTCTATCGCTACACGTGTTCAACAGGACTCGAGTGATTGAAAGTTAAGCGCTGTACCAGATGAGGCACCAAGCAAGTTTACTACATCAAACAAAAGACAAATATATGGATCTAGTTATGTGTTTAAAAATATCAGAATTTATTAGTTTGCAAATCATGCACTGTGACAAAAGTGTTTTGAGATCATAACATAGTATTGTGCTCGAAACTAAGTTATTATTAAATGTGCAGTGTGTAAAGTTTAGCGGCATCTAACGGTGAGGCTGCGAATTGCAACCAATGGCTCAGCACCGTGCTCACCCCTCCCTCTCGAAGCACTTTTAGAGAAGCTACGGTGGCCGCCACAAAGACAAAGACGTCGTTGTTTGAGACACCAGATAGCCAGTCAAGCTACTACTACTACAACTACTACTACTACTAGCGTATTCAACGTAGTAACAATGCAAGTTGCCTCTGAAAACACCAACAAACAGTGACAAAACGCGCTTAGCAGAGCAGTTTGTCCGTTTAGGGTTACTGTAGAAACATTTCGTCGCAAAATGTCAACTTGACATGAAGGAGGGACCTGTGGTGTATGTAGATAGAAATGCCTCATTCTAAGGTAATCAATACATAACGGTTCAATACCCAAGTCTACACACCACTCAAAAGATAGTTATGCATATTATATTGCATTTCTGTCAATAGATCCTCCTAAATTTTACACACTGCACCTTCAAATCGATCTGCTCCTGTAATCATAATTTGTATGAAAAAGAACAGAAGTTGGTGTTTTTCTGCCAATAGCTTTAACTTCAGCTAAAAACAGCAGTGAATTGTATGTATAGGCATGATTTTGGAGGCATGTTTTGATACAAGTAGCTTGGGAGGAGCATTTCGAGGGACTCAGAGGACTGTTACGATTCCTCGATTAAATTCAAGTTCTCAACTTTAAAAATATCCTCGATTGCAATTTACCTGTGTCACGTAACCGGCAAAATACCGAAAGTGGTGCATTCCACGAACGAGAATCCATGAACCGCATTATTAGACCGTTGTCTGCACGATATATTTAAACCATTTAAAACCACACTATAGCATAGAACTATTGTGAATTTCCAAAGGCTGTGATTCAATTACATAAATTTATACCGTTCACAGTAAATGCTGCTCCACACACACTGTTAGGCCAATCATTTACATCTGTGGAGCGTGTCTCAAACTCCATTTCCATGCTCTGAGTTTAGGTTGCTCACAAAGTTCATCTGTTAACTCAATGTGTGCCATTTCATCCGATTTGTAAAATAAATCATTAATAAACCTACACCAACACCGGAGAATATATCATTGTTTCTAAATATGCAAACTGTTCATCACGATTTCAAAACAAAAAAGTTTTAACCCTTGCTCAGAGTTTGTTTTGATGTTCACATATTCTTGTCTAAGAAATTGCATTGGCTGTAGCATTTCTATAGTAAAGAAGTGGCCAAATATTAAAGATCAAGTAAACATTTGATTTAAATGTTGTTTGGCCAATATTAATAAAAGATTTGATCTGTGGTAAAGCGTAACAACCAACAACACCAAGCTTAAAATGAACATAAGGCATTATTTATGTTTACATTATGTATATTATGTATTTTAAAAGTGTTGTTCACTAAAACCATATGATTACTTGATTTTGAGGTTTTATCTGAACCAAATATTATTGCCTCATTGTTATTATATATGTATTACAAGTATTTTTAAAGGCTTAGGTCTTCACCTATGTACATTTTATTACAATTTTACACAATTTACAAAAATAATCATTATTGACAGCCCTTTATTAATTTTCCAATAGGGAACAATGACCCATGACCCATTTTTGGGTCATGACCCACCAGCTGAGATAACCATGATTATACAAACACATTTATCTGTAAGTTGCCATTTATAAAAGAACCCATAGAGATCTATTTGAGTTAAAAATTGTACATCAGCCTACTTAATGAGTGAAGACGACACCAAACGAGAGTGCATGCAAAGCATTAATCACTCATCACTGGTTAAAGAACAACCACAGAAAATCCATGAAAACTCCTCTTGTGCTCAAACTACGCTTGAACTTTCATATGGAACACACTGTCATCCTAAAACCATTGAGTGGTTGAAGGGTCCTTAACGATCTTCCCATTATGTGTGGAATTCCCAGAATGCACTTCACTGGCTTGACCGCAGCACAGAGCTGCTGGTGTCAGGCCTGTTTACCTCCAGCCTTGTCCTCAGACTCACACGAGACGACAAGAAAGCTTCATGCTGGATTATATTCAATGCACAACAAACATCCTCGACTTTCTGAGCAAATGGAAATAAAAAAAGTAATTTTTCACCATAGAGTGAAAGCCTGGCTGAATCAAACCATGGTGGCCTTCCTTTTTCCATGGGTAAAAGCTGTTAAGCACGATACAGAGCATGTGATAAAACTGCTACAAAAGACGACCTCGACTGGCTTAGGGCTTTAAACGATGGCCACAGCAAAATGATAAAAGATGACAATGAATAGCCATAAAGTGCATTTTTTTCTGTTGGATATATTATATTGGAAACTGTTTATCATATATTTTTGCTCTTTTTAAAAGGGTTAGCACGCTGTTTAAGTCCAGCACTTCCAGGTTCTACGTCAGAACGCCAACTCATTATTGGCCGGCTCACACGCATGTGTCGTGCCGCTCACGTGAACAGCGTCAGCCAATACTGAGCCGGCGTTCTGAAGTAGAGCCTGGCTGACACAAAAGAGAAGATATTGTTGAAAGATAAAGTTATTTTTGCTTCGTCTTTGTGGACGAAAAGTATTCTCGTCGCTTCCTAAAATTAAGATTGAACCACTGGAGTCATGTGGACTATTTTAACGATGTCTTTACTACCTTTCTGGACCTTCAAAGTGGTGGTTTTAACTGGATGAGTCATATACCTCTCAGATTTGATCAAGAATATCTTAATTTGTGTTCCGAAGAGGAACGAAGGTCTTACAGGTTTGGAACGACATGAGGGCGAGTAATAAATGACAGAAATTTCATTTTTTGGTGAACTAACTCTTTAAATCCCGTTATTGTTTCATAATAATTTCCACATCTCAAAATGTTTGAGCACATTCTGCTGTGGGAACAATGATATTTTAGTATTTATATTATTGTCATTTTTATTAATTCTCAGAATGAGCTTTTATTGTAATATTTTAAGTTTATGTAAGTTTTTAGTACTTCAACTATTAAGACAACATTTTTCATTTTCGTTTAAGTTTATTATCCACTATTTACATCTTATTTAGTTTCACCTTATTTCAATTAACAAAACAATTTGGTAACACTTTACAATAAGGTTTCATTTGTCAACAACACATTAGTTAACATGAACTAAAAATGAAGTATACATCTACCGCATTTACTGATCTTAGTTGATGTTCATTTCTACATTTATTAAAACATTTTTAAAATCAAAGTTGTATTTGAACAAACATGAACAAATCTACTTTTATTAACCAACATTAGAAAAAATGAATGAATGTTGTAAGAAACACTGTGCTCACTGTTATTTAACACATTGTTAACAAATATTGTAATGCATTACCCAATTTTTTAATAGTTTTAGTTTTGGCTGACATTAACAACACTGGGTGGAAATGGCATTTGTTGGTTAAAAAAAAATGTAATACTATGCCAGTATTTCCACTTTTATATATCGTAGACAAATGAAACAAACTAGTGTGTTTTCAGGGAGTATATTTTCTAAATGTTCACAGTCCCAAAAGTGTCCCTAGTTGAAGAAACACCCAAAAGAAACACCAAAGCTTCAAAACTGTAAAGCAACATTAATACTGAATGTGTGGTCACAGGTTGAACGGGCCAGTCCCTTAATTTGTTTGGTCCGGCAACGCTCCAAAAGTGATGATATTTAGTCCACTTTGTTGTTGGCATTTCAGACCTGAGTGAGCGGTCAAGGAGTCATAGTCGAGCTCCATTTTGCGTCATATCAAAGTTTAGAGTCAGAACAAGACAAACAAATCCTGCATGATTAGCACAGTCAGTGTAACATTATGCAACAAGAGCGAGTAAGCCTGGCAGCTTAGGCGATCGATAGCACGCCATTGGCGGAGATAACTGTATCTAAATTCAATTAGCCCAATTAAATGAAGCAGGTCTGAGAGAGGCAAGGCATCTGAGCTGGACAGATGTGTCTTTTCTTCAGTACGTAGGTGATGCTGTTAGACAGCGCTTTTCAACACATAACCCCCTGACCCTGTGACAACACTTCATATTCCCGCAGCTCGCTGACGGTTTCCATGGAAACATTTGAGAGTGTCTCTTCCTCTGCAGGTTACACGCTGATTGATTTATTTCTGAGAACTTAATTAGTAGCTCAGGACTCAGTGTCCCCCGATCATTAAACTACTCCATTCAATATGTCACAAACAGCAAAACACAACACAGATTGGAAGGGTTGGGTATTATTTGAATTTTAGCATTTCCGATTCCAATGCTGATTGTGCTCATCGATTCCAATATGGTTAACAAAAAAAACACATAAATTAGATAAACATTTATTCATTTTATTCTGTCTTTTTACTAAATTTGTTGAAGCTGAATGCCATGAACAAAAATCATCAGCCTAAAAACAGCTAACTAATAAACTAGACTAATGCGTTTTCTTTCTCAACTTCACTTAAGACATGAACGTTTGTGTTACGGGGATATTTTAAACCTTCCTGTCATGATCCACGATTGTTTCGCGATATTTGTTTGAGTCCATGTAATCGTCAAAAAAAGTTCTCTCACAATTGACTTTTTTCCTCATAATTATGAGATTTAAACACAGTTGTGTTAGAATTGAGAGATATAAACTCGGAATTGCGAGGAAAAAAAAGTCAAAATTGCAAGTTTATCACTTAATTCTGTTTATATCTCATAATTCTGACTTTTTTCCCCCTCACAATTGCAAGTTTATATCTCTCAATTCTAACTTTATATAAAATAATTGTGAGATAAAAACTTGCAATTACCTTTTTTTGTTTGTTTTTACAAACTTAGTATTCCAAAGTATTCTAAAGTATTTAGATTAAGTTACAAAACTTGGGTAATCGAACGAAATACGTTACAAATTACTTTTAAAAGCAAACATTTTATAATCTGTACATTTTAAAAGTAACCTAGCCAGCCCTGTAGACAGCATATTGTAGATTAAATCTTAAAATATATTCAAACAGAAAACAGTTGTAAAACAAATTGTAATAATATTTCACTGGTTTTACTGTATGTTTGATCAAATAAATGCAGCCTTGAACTTAAGTTTAAAAAAAGAATACTACCGACCCCAAACTTTTGAAAGGTAGCGTGGGTGAATTTTAAAAAGGATCAAAAATGTGATTGAGGCTTTAATGTGACCTCCATTTAACAACAACAACAAAAAAAGTTTAAATAAAAATCGACCCCCAGTTCATGAAAGAGCCCACGGTTGAAGAGAGTCAAGAAAGTGATTTTAAAATGACTTTGGAAAGGTCAGAATGACTTGGTGTCTAATATCTATCAAAACTGAGAAGAGAGTGAGATCTCAGGAACGGCCTTTGAAAGAGCAGATGGATGTGGGAGCAAGAACCGGGTGTGGGTGAGAGAAAGAGAGCTTCTCGCTCCTCGTGGAAATGGTCTGTAATTGCTGTGTGGAGATGTGGGCCTGTAATTATTCAGGAGGAGGTGCGGGCGGCAGGTCACGGAGTCGGCCGAAAGGAACCTCCTCTGCTTTTGATTCCAGCACTAATTTACCAGCAGTTGGTTAGAGGCATGAAGGCATGAGGAATGGGATTAGCACAGAGTAAGGATACATTTATTTCTAACAGTTTTATTGCTGAGCCATTATGGAGCGAATGGCCCTCAAATGACTCTTTTCCTATAGGAACACGTTTTCATTATGTCTGGGTTACAGGGGTCAGTCCTGCTGTGACAAATGGGGCAAAACTGTATTACGCTTCTCAGAAGATGTCAACTTTAACCTTGAGTGCTCAAAGAGAACTCTCTCGTGAACAATCTGCTCTTGTTTTCTGCAGATGAAAGTGGAGGTTGTCTCCCTGTAACCTTTGGTTTTTGTAGTCTGAAGTGTAGGGCTGGGCAATTATGGTGTTGTACACCATTTTGATAATAGTAGATATTAAATATCTCGATTTACATTACAGTGTTTCTCACTTCGGTGAAATGTTTTAATAATTTTAACAGAAGTTTCTTATGCTCATCAAGGCTGCATTTATATTATTGCCAAATATTATTACAATTCAGCTGTTTTCTATATTGTTTTAAAGAGCAATTTATTCCTGTGAAGAATTTTCAGCATCATTACTCCAGTCTTCAGTGTCACATTCATTGATTTCCTTCAGAAATCATTCGAATATGATGATTTTGATGCTCAAATGCTCTTAATAATTATAACAATAATAATATATCATAACAACAATAATTATTATTATCAATGATGAAAACATTCGTGCTGCTTCATATTTTTGTGGAAACCTACAAAATACATTTTTTCATGATATTTTGATGAATATAAGCTTTCAAAAGAAATCTAGAATCTTCGACATAATAAATGTTTTTGCTGTCACTTTTGATCAATTTAATGCATCTTTACTGAATAAAAGCATGACTCTTTTTTTAAATAAATAAATAAATAAAAATCTTACCCCAAAACTTTTGAACTGTATTGTATTTTAAAATTAACATTTTGTTGGTTCCTTGCCCCAGATACTGTTTCAATTGTATAACATGAAAATCTACAATAAATTTATGAGCATTGAATAAATAATAATAATAAATAATAATAAAAATAATAAATATATACACACATACACATATATACACATTATACATACATATATATATACCTATACACATATATATATATACATATACATATACATATATATACATATACATATACATATACATATATATACATATATATATATATATATATATATATATATATATATACACACACATACATATATGCATGTATTTGTATGTATGTGTGTATGTATATATACACAAACTTACTTGGTTACCATGGAAACAAAATACTTGAGGAATATGAGACACGATGTGAGAAGAACAAAAAAAGGTAAATATGAATTGTGGCTTTTCCAATCACGCTGTAAGTTTATTAAATTCTATCAACACAAAAGATGTGAAAACTACATGTATTTAGAATACATAAATCTGCCATCAATAAATTTATCCTTACCGAGATGGAGCCAGACATTTAATTCCAAAAAGTGATTCGAGAAGTGGTGGAAATGGCATTTGTTCATGACAGTTCAGATGGGAAAAAAAAGACAGAATTAATTTGTGATGATGTAACACCCTTTTGGACATGGTTGGCAAACAAATTAAATGAACTATAGTTTGGAAAGGGCTCCTTAAAGACTGTCATGTCTAAAAAGTCCAAGAGGGCCAAAACACTCATTTCTTCAATTAACTGAATGGCAAAGCAAGCCTCTATTCCACACGCATGAAGCGTTCGCCTTATTTAACCCTCATCAGGTTTAATGTGTTGATTCATTATGCAACAAATCCAAAGCGCGCCGTTTCTCATGTTAAAGGTGTGTATTCCGTGAGCGTACTGCGACATTACTTGTGAGCTCTGAGTATTAGAGATAGAGAGCTCTTTGAAGAGAGAGCTCAGACAATAAGATGTGGCAACGGCTCAGAGCCATCCACCCCCAGACGGAGAGGAGAGAGTGGGTGTACGGAGTGAATCCATCTCTTATAAAACCCATTCCTTTTCAAATGACTGTCGGGAAACCTCTGATAAATGCAATCTCTTGGGGCCCAGGGACTTCTGACACGCCGACAAAAGCTATATCTTTGTCGAGATCACAAAGGCGACCGGGAAAGTTGTTTTACACTTATTAAATACATTGCGAGTGATCATAGGGTCGAGAGATCCATTAACTTGTCGACGGAATAACTGCAAACGTATCGACTGTTTAGTTGTCAAAGGGTCGTGGGAATTTCACAGGACTTCTACTGGCATTCCTTAAAAGCCTCGGAAGGAGTAAATCGCTGCCATAGTTTACACTACAAGAGTACATCTCTGTTTACTTACCAACTACAAGGAAAAAAATCTCTTTCTTTCTCTCAGAGGTTTTTACTCGGTTATAGTACTGTGTTACTATCAAAGAGGGGAACTGTAATGTTACGACACAAAAGGATGGCACACACAAAAAACATGTTGTCATTATTTACTCACCCTTGTGTTGTTCCAAACCAATTAGCTGTTAATTTTTTCCATGAAAGCTTTTTTTTCCCAACAATTTATCGTGACCACATGTGTTGAGCTCCACAAAATGACAGAAGCTTGTTTCCGCCACTGAATATAGAATAAAAAAAAAGGTAATTGCAAAATTAAAAACTCGCAATTATCTTTTCTTTTTTTTATTCTGTGGCAAAAACAGGCCTCCATAAAAAAAAGCACCATAATGATTAGACCATGTACGCTATTGTTTCACAGAAAAATAAATAAATAACAGCATACGTACAGTTTTGAGGGCAAATAATGAGAAAAATTGTGAAAATCATTGAAACTCATTGTTGGCTCATCTTTTTCCAAACATCCTGTGTATTGCAAAATTAAAATCAAAATTTAATTAAAATCAAAGTTGAAAACTTCCCATGGGATTTAACAGGAATATATGTAAATGAATGAGACAAATTTGCTGGTTAACCTATAACAGGGAACTTCAATGTATTGAAAAAAAAAAAAAACATCATAGGGAATCTGCATAATATGACCAAACAAAATCTATTCATACAGTTTGTATAAATTACCTCAAATTTCCAGTTAATTTCCAGTTAAGTTTCCAACTTGGAATATTTCCAAAATTCCCCAGCAATATCTGGAAATTTCCCGAAATCTTCTCACCCCTTTGCAACCCTAATTACTTGGGAATATATTAGGGAATTATTCATGGGATATATAATCATAAATTAAATCGGGACAGAAGATCACAAGTTCGCAGTATACGGTACGTTATCTTTTTTCATAATGTTACAGCAGAATACAAAGGAATATCAGTAAATTATCAGAAGTAATCAACAACCAGTCTTTTGTTTCAGGCTTTTTGAGTGGAACAAAAGAAAAAAGTTTGAAGAATATTCACACGGCTCTTTCCCATATATAATGAAAGCAGAGAGTGACAGCATCCAAAAAAAGACATATATATATATATATATACATATCCGCACACATCACAATCACGAACAAGACACGAGTGATATTGACCAATGATATTTTACATCATAGACAACGAACTTGGAGCAACACTGGTGAGGTGCCAGGTTTGAACATACCAAAATCTATATGCAAGATTTATTGTAAATAATCTACTGTTCCTCAAAAACAGGCTACTTTTCTGACACATTACTGGGGCTGGGACAAAACATCGATTCCCGATAGAGCTGCAACTAACGATTATTTTTTCTGTCGACTAATCTAACGATTATTTTTTCGATTAGTTGACTAATCTAACGATTATTTTTATTAAGGTTTTTTTTTAATTAATCTAGTAATCTTTTTTTACGTAAGAAGTTAGAGCTAATTTAGCAGTTCGTTGAGGTGTAGAAACACCATTATGTAAAAATATGATTTGATTTTGATTAAAAATAAGCCACTTATGTGCGGTCGTCCAGTGGTAGACATTTGAACTTTAAAATGAAGAGTGTCAAAGACTTTCTATACAGTCTTAAAAGAAACTTTGATAGTGATCAAGCCATTGAACAAACGTCTCCTGAACCATGTGTTTTTCCTGTTGCGCTGTCTGTAATGTCTTACAAAGTCTTAAAGTCTTAGCGAGCGCGCAGGGCGGGAATCAGCAACTGAAACCTTGCACGTGCGAAAGAGAACGTCCGCGCACATCCAAATTAACTTCTTTGAAATGCAAAACTGATTTTCGTTCGCTCGAAATATTTTCTCATTTGCGAGACGAGGATTTTCTCCTCAACTCAGTTCACGCGCGCGAAATGCCCTTTTGCACGCTCAAAATATGATCTTGCACGCGCAAAAATTTGGCCTCTGTTTAAAGTATTCCCATACTTTTGATAATCGTGGTCCAGGTTTTTGTGATAGAATGGAACTTTCTCTGTTCCCAGGAGCAGAAGCCGCCATTACGCGAGATGAATGTAAACAGAGTGACGAATTTCACGCACGTCGACGTATTTTCGTAGTCGACGTAATCGATGACGTTGACGCATTGTTGCAGCACTAATTCCCGATACAACGATTCTGGATCGATTCTGATAATTTCTCTCTTGAATCGATTCTGAGTTTTAACAGCACATGGCGCTCTAGGCTAGTTTAACCGCACACTCAAATGCTCATGAAGAAGAGTGCTGGACCGCGCTCATGCTTTCGGCTAATATGGTTAAATATACTTGCACCTCAGAATGCTTTTATGACACGAGATTAATGTAAACGCAGCCCACTGCGAACACCCTTGCCATTCGCTTTTCCTTTTCGCACTTTATGAATGATTATTTTAGCTTTAAGTGGTGTGTGTAAATGAATTGGAAGCAGCAGTGTACAAGTGTTTCTAAAGCACGTAGTGCCATCTGCTGTTTAAAAAAAAAAATCTGAATCGATTCGAGAGGGAAGTGCGATACATCGGAAAATATCAGAATCGATCCAGATTCTTTGTGTTCGTCGAATCGAGAATCGACGTATTGTCCCAGCCCTACACATTACTGGTGCTTTTTAATTTTTTTGTCTCTCTTTTTAAAGCAATTTCAACGTACTGTCTAAATAATCTTTGTGTTATAAAGGAAGAAAGTCATATGGGTTTTGAAATGACGCGAGGGTGTGTAAATGACAAAACTTTCAATTTAGGCTAGCTGTCCCTTTAAGAACTAGACGAAATAAAAACTAACAGCTCATCTATCAGCACATTAGCCCCATAACAAGAACTTTTTATGTATTATTGATGAATATAACCAAATACATGCTCTCAATGTCTGTTTCTATCTGCTCTCTGTGTATCTCACTTAATGACAAGACAGAAACATTTTGCAGCATGTTGTTGCTAAGAAACCACCTTTCCAGATTTTCTACATGAAAAATGTGCCCTCTAAATCCTTCAAAAAAATAACAAAATAAAAAATATAATATATGGTTTGCTCTTGGTGATCTCTGATGAAATGAGTTCCTGAGCAAATGAAATTACACACCTGTCGGGTATGATAATGCTTTCGTCAAACAGATTTATGGGAAAGTAATATGCATATTGTAACTGAAACCTTTGCTTGTTATTTCTGTTCTCCAATATCACGGTATGTAGGGTAAAAAAAAATGGACACGCCTATAAGTTTCCCCTGGGATTGTGTGAACATGGCAACCATGCTTATGTCACTCTAAGTTGACTATTTGGGAGAGGTGCAGGAGACACTCCTATCACATTGTTTCACCTGTAGACGTGATGAGACATGTCCTGTCCCGTCACATCTCCACCACTGGAAGAGTTTCCAATCAATCACTACACAAATTCAAAGTAATCCCTGTTTAGGATTAAACTCATACTTTAGCCTGAACAAATCCGTGCACAAAAATGCTTTCGGTCAATTTATAATAAAATGCAATTATGACTTGCATTCAAAATGTTGCCACAAAAAACGCTACAGCGATAGACAGATTGCACCCAGAAAGACACATTTCCGATGGCGCACAAATACTTAATGGAGTCCTCTTTCGAGTGTTCTCGTGCTTGAACAGACATATTCACACAAAGTTATGTAAAAATGCCCGTATTGGCAAGTATCCTCTAGTTAGTTATGTCTTAAAGGGGCAGTTCACACAAAAAGGAAAATTATGTCCATCTTTCAGACAAACACAATCAAAGTTATATTAAAATATCCTGGCTCTTCCCAGCTTTATAATGGTGGTGGTGTTGAAGCCCAAAAAAAGTGCATCCATCCATCATAAAAGTAATCCATAGAGTTTCAATTAGTCAAACGCCTTCTGAAGTGAAGCAAAGAGTTTATGGAAGAAAAATATCCATATTTAAAACTTTTAAATACCTAGCTTCCGGCAGACGGCCGCATGCATCGTTTTACGATGGAAGTAGGGCTGGGACAACACATCGATTCTCAATTGATACAATAAACCTGGATCGATCCTGATATTTTCTCTCTTGAATCGATCTAAGATTAGATTTAACAGCAGATGGCGCTCTAGGCTAGTTTTTCACCGTATATACTGAAATGCTCACGAAGAAGAGTGCTCGTGCGTCCGGCTGAGTCATGGAAGTGGTTAAATATACTTGCACCTCAGAATACTTTTATGACGTGAATTTTGTAATTCGCTTCAACCGTTTTGAACTTTAAGAATGATTATTTTAGGTTTAAGTTGTGTGTGTAAAGAAACTAGAAGCAGGCAGTGCACGAGTGTTTCTAAAGCATGTAAAGGCTATTTGACTTGCATGTTCGCTTTGTAAAAATTTCCTCGGTACTACGTCTACGTCAGGCACGACCTTTCCAACATGATTACGTAATGCATGTGCATCGAAGAGCTGGTGTAAGACGAGCATTTGTGGTTAAAAAGTATAAACCAAAAAAAAAACTAAATTGTCCGCACACTGAAAGACATACAATTAGACCTAGGCAAGGGTCTATCATACAAAGTGGTCTGTTTTTAAGACACTTCTTCACTTTGTAGATGTTAAATTAATTTTGTGATAGACCCTTGCCTTGTCTTTCAGTGTACGGACAATTTAGTTTTTTTTTTGGTTGATCAAATTTTTCTTGATTGACGCACATGGAAAAGGGCTGCTTATCTTTTGGAGCGCATACAATATCTTTTTTGATGGTTAAAAAGTATACACTTTTTTGTTTAGAAAATGACCAATTACTTCGCTAGATAAGACTCTTATTCCTCGGCTGGGATCGTGTAGAGCACTTTGAAGCTGCACTGAAACTGCAATTTGGACCTTCCACCCGTTGTACACAATTTTCATTTTTGGGTGAACCATCCCTTTAAATGAAGGTAAACCGTTGAGACAAAATGCATCAGGGCCGGTTCACACAGAACACGTTCTGGCTGTTAAAAACTGTTTAGCACGTGTTTACATTGATAAACAATGGAAAAGTAGTGCAGTTGAATGGGAAAACAGTATATTGGATATATAAGTGACAGCAGCCTAATATACCTGCTTCTGCCTATGTTTTTAATGTTAATGAAACAAGACAAAGAAAAAAAAAATCACTCACTGCTCTTGACTGAATAGCTTTTGTAACTTTAATAAGGATTCATCTATATATTTATACAGTGAAGACTATGCAGTGTTATTTGTTCAATTTCTGTTCCTGAAAACTAATGTTCAACCAACCTGAGAAGCACTGTTTATTTCATTTATCTGTTTGTTCTTTTGCACTTATTTGTGATATTGCTTGTAATTTGATTGCTCTTATTTTATTAATGACTGTTTACTTGTCAATGTTTCAAGTTAGGCTAGTAGTTTTTGGTGTCATAACCTTATTTATTAAGGCTACATGGGTAAAAACACAGAAAACAACAACTAGGCCTATTTTAATTTATTTATTCATTCATTTTTTTGTGTTGGGGTAAAAACCACTGATCCAATAGAGATATTAAAAGGAAAATAGAAAAAAAAAATCAGATAAAGGAATAGATAGAAAAGATGATGTGTGGCGGAAGCTAGGAAAATGGCAGCTAGCAAAACAATTCCAGCAGCTTCAATGGCACAGTCACTAGCATTTTTACACTGTATTCAACAGGCATTTTAATCCAAAAGGATTTTTAATAAGTGCTAGGTACATGTTTTGCCCAAAGCCACAACTTTGAGCTACATATTTAAAAGTGACTCCTGAGCCTCAGGTTTGTTACTGCCAAGGTGACGTAAGAACAAACGGAAGTACAATGAAACCGTATGCTAACAATGCTTTAGCAACCTGCATTAGCAACACAGTAGGAGTCTGGCCTCAAACTACACATAAGTGGCTTGACCTCAGCTCACCCACAAACACAGGTGAGTGGACAGCAGTTATGTCACCCTCCAGCTGGCAAAGGTCTTGCCGGCCCTGCCGTTGGTGCTCGCCTGGAGGCTGATGGGATTAGAGAGATCCGACCGAGCCTGGCACTGTCTGGATGACTGGGCCCTGTTGCTGAGAGTCTGACGCCAGGAGGCTGAGCGATTGAGGGCCGGCTGTGACTCACAGGTGAGGCTTGTTTTAAATCCATAGCAACTCCAGTAGGATCACAGCTATTGCTCACAGGTAGGGAGTGTTCTGTGTGCAGAGTTGAGCAACAACAGAACACACACTCACACACTCACACACGCCCTGGTACACCCATGCGTTGAGTCACAAAGGAAATTTGAGTAACAATTTTGAATTATAACATAGAATTATTAGTCATAAACTCACAATTGTGTAAAAAACAGTCAGAATTGCAAGATGCAATCTCAGAATTCTGAGGGGAAAATAATCAGAATTGCGAGACGTAAACTCAATTCTGAGAGGAAAAAATTTCAGAATTGTGAGAATCAGAATTGTGATTTTTAAACGCAAAATTGATATAAAGACACAATTGAGAAAAAACAGTCAGAAATGTGAAATAAAGTCACAATGATCTTTTTAAAATTCCTTTTAATATCTACTGTGGCAGAAACAAACTTCCATAGTTCTGGCTTTCCTGTGATACTTCAGCAGATGTTAAACATCCCACCACTTCCACTGATGTTTACCCATCTTATCCGTCCCTCCCTTTTTCTCTCTCTCTCTCTCTCTCTCTCACACACACACACACATATAAATACACACTCATCAACACTCATTTTGAACTCAATCCATGTTCTAAAGAATAGCGTGTGGATTTGGACGAATGATCCAGCTGAGCAACACCCCTGAAAGATGCCAACACTGAACTGGCACAACGACTCTCAGTTAAACGCAGATCATCAATAGACAACTAGTGGTCTAATTCCAGGCCCTCCTGTGAGGTCTAACCCACTTAAGGTTTATGAAATGTAAATCTATTCAGACTGACACAGTAAACTAGAATTTAAATATCTGTCAGACTGATGAAAATATTATGTGAATTGTGCTGTAAGCTCTTCATAGTTAGGTTTCCACTGCTTTAAGAGTAACACCCCAGATACAGGAGACATCCGCCTGCCCTTGATCAACCAGAATAGTTTCTTTGTCCTCATTTTAGGTGTTGGACTTCAGGTGGCCTATTTAACAGGCTTAAGTATCTGATGAGAGCCATAATCCTACTGGTGTGGCAAGTATTAACTTTTTTTTAAAGTTACAAACCAAAAACTGCAACCAAAACCTTTTGGGAATCTATTGAAACATTGACGAGAGACACACATTGACTGAACCTGTTGCAACACACACCAGCACGTCCCCCCTCCCTAAACCACCTATGCTGGAATGCCCGACAGAGCACATGCCAATAAACATAGCAACCAATACAGGTTTACAAGGAAAAAGCTGAAAACAACAACAACAAAAGGGGGAAAGAAAATGCATGAGAGGAGGCAGACTGATTTACATTACATAATCATCTATGACCACTTAGCAAAATTGCTTTTTGAACAAACACGTTTTAATGTTATAATGCATTTTTTTTGTATTGTTTTATGTGAAAACTCATAAATAAAACTAATTAATATTGGTTACCAGACATTTAAACAAAATAATCGGTATATTGCATCAGTCATAAAAAAAGAATACAGTCAATCTCTCAGATGGAACGATGAAACGATGGAACAATGGAACGATAGAATGATATATAGAGAGGCAGAACGATAGATAGACTAAAAAGATACTGTAGCCTACATATTTGTGACCACTTAGATCGCAAACGGAGCGTAAATATACTTGCAGATTAAATAAATATTGACAATTACTTTAAAAGAATTTAAATATTCTTAATACACGTTATGTTTTGATAAAACTACTAATTATTTTCTTAGTCGAAAAGTAAAAATAAAACGAATTAAAATCGGTTCGACATATCGGTAATCAGATATTTAATCAGTTTGTCGTAAAAAGTGTTCGTCGATCACCAACAAGATGGATGGATAGGTGTGTTAGATAGATAGATAGATAGATAGATAGATAGATAGATAGATAGATAGATAGATAGATAGATAGATAGATAGATAGATAGATAGATAGATAGATAGAGATATGTGAGAGAGAGATAGAGATAGAGCTAGATATAGATGTGTGTGCGAGAGAGAGAGAGAGAGAGAGAGAGAGAGATAGAGTTCTTATCGTGACAGACAAGTAAAAAAAACAATGCAAATCACTTCTGTTCTCATGGTGAGCTGCATTTAAATGATAATATCAACACGAACAAAAAACTTGATGTCTCATCAAGTTCATTAATGATGAAAAATCTAACCATAAACCCACTAAAGACAATTATCTCATACACTACAATGAACAACGACGATAACTCGTAAAGCACGCACTTTCGTTACACGTATTAGCCGATTAGATCACCACCTGTGATCGATAAGTTGCTCCAACAGTTGGATGAACGCACTGTACCTTATAGACATTCTCCGTGATGCGGTGAACCTCGTCGGTGCGAGACATGGTGAAATCTTCAGTTAAAACCATAAACGGTGTTTGGCAGAACGTGGTGTGTTATCCGAACAAAGTGTCTGTGTGATGAGGGTCAGCTGCGGATCTGTGCTCCGATCCACGGGAGTCTGTTCTCAGCTCAACACTACCGAGCGGAGGAACCAGAGAGGAGGAGGAGCTTAGAAAAGTAGCACCGCCCCCGCGCTGGGGAAACGCGAGAAGGGGGCGTGGCCACGCCTCACCTGCACCCGCCCCCTCCCCGGATGTAATTTCTCTAGAACTCCCTGGATATTGATCTTCATTGTTTAACATTTCCTTTATTTTTTTGTCAGGTTTAGCTATGAACATTTTGAGAGAGTGCAGAAAACAGCTTATTTTAATCTTCTATTATATCAGAGTAAATTCTTTTCACACAGGGTAAGAAAAATGTGTAAAGTTGTAAAGAAATCTCCATCTGTTCTCCAACCGTTTTACTAGTGAATGACTTTTCCTCTCATTTGTGGAAGATCTCCCTCATATTTTCTCTGTGATCTTTATAATTACAGTATTATACATAAAATAACATGCACACATTCATAAATGTATATAAATACTTCCATACATGAACAGTGGGTTTACATTAAACACAAACTGAGCCATCGGAAGAGGATTGGCAGATTGCATGTGTCAGCACAGATTTATTTCCTCTCAATTAGTGATATTAAGCGCCCCCTGGTGGTCATGAGATGCTAACACACCTCCCAAGTGGCCCAACCACGAAATCAATGTAGTTTACATTGTAGAATACACAGACTTGAACCCAAATTCTTAAAGAGTTTGCATACATGAACAAGCTAGAAAAACACACATCTGTAAATGTGCTATTATGTAAAAGTATTGAAATTTGCTACTTTATTTATTTTAGCAAAATTTATTAAATAGGAACAATAAACATACTAAAACTAACAACATGCATTTTAATAGAAGAACATATTAAATATGGAAATCCAAAAATTTAATATTCCCTGAAATTTCCAAGTCTTCCCTAAATGTGAGAGAACTGCGTGCCTATTAAATATCCCACGAAAGCCTTCTTTTCTGTCAATTATGTTCCCCTAGCTCTTCCTTTCATTAAAAACAGAGGGATGCGCCAGGTTGTGCGATCAAACATTACGCTGCCAGCATCTCTCGCTCCGGCTTGATTTGCGCCTGTTTTCTCTCTGCAAAGACACAGAACACAAGGAGAGTGACAGAAAGCAATCAAAAGCCAAATAAAAGAGCCATGCCATTCTCTCACACAGTGCTGTGTTCGACAGTACTAAAACAACACCTGTCTTCCCCGCAGACGCCGCTGGCAATGGATCTGTGGGTAATTCTGGAAGGGTTATATCTTCTCCCTGCCCAGGACGGAGAGAGAGAAGTATTGGATCGGACAAAGGCTGCGCAGAACCAGCGAGCGATGATAAAGATGGATGACAGGTTAAGGTGATCCATACCTGAGTGATGGCCTCCAGCTCAGCTAACACAGCGTCCTCATCCTCCAGTGTCAACGAACCCGCCAGCAGTTCATCAATTTGCTGCAACAGAAGAAGTTCCAAGAAGCAGTGAGACATTCGAAGCAATAAAAAACCAGGAAAGAGCAGTGCAGCCAGGGCTATAAAAGCAGGAAAGCTGATGACAAGCTTGAACATTTTAGTCTGTATAGTGAAGATGAATTACATTTGGACATTTAAAGGGACAGTTCAGTCAAAAAAAGGAAAATTCTACCACTATTTACTCTTCCTCGTGCCATCCCCCGATGTATATGACTTTCTTTCTCAAAACGAGTATTATTTTTAGGAAAAAACACATGATCCTAATATGATGATTTGATCCTCAAGAAACATTTATGATTATTATCAATAATAAGAACAGTTCTCCTTCATATTTTTTTGTGGAAACTGATATTTTTTAAGTTCAAAATAACAGGATTTATTTGAAATAGCCCCCTTTTTTAACAAATTTACTCAACTGTCACTTTTGATGAATTGAATGCATCTTTCCTTTGAATAAAATCATTCACCCGAATTCACTCAGGTGTAGTTTATTATATTAACTATAAGCATATACACTAACATTCGACAGCCACAAAGTGTCACAGTTATATTGTTTAATTTTTGGAGAAATGAGCAAACATCATTTTGCACACAAGTGTTCTTGTGCTATCTTCCTTTAATATAAATGCAATGACTGTCATACATTTGGAAGTGTTTTAAGTCTATTGAGCGTCGCTCTGAATGTGAAGTGGACTGAATGTGACAGTTATAACCTTCTGATACTCAATGGCCTCTTGCGTCTCCTCCAGTATTCTCTCCACCTCCTCAATTGACATGACCTGACGAGAAAAAAAGATGAAAAAAATGGCTTTAGTCAAATGCTCATAATAGACCAGTAAATAACTTTTTATATATTCATAATATTATTGACCTTACGCTAACCTCCACCCCCATTTGGATAGTGTTGCTCACTGAGATAAGCATTACAAAACGCCCCACAAAAATGAATCAGTGAACAGAGCAATTTTCAGTAAAATGTGCTCGTAAAGCAGTGAAATTGGAAAAGATGTTATTCTTATATAAGCTGGAATTATGTGAACAGAGTTGTTTCTAATGTTCCTATAATACATGATACTGTGAACTTGCTCTCATCTCTACTTGTAACTTGAAACAATATATGAAGTCCCACTCAAAAGTTCGGGGTCAGTTTGTTTTTTAACTGACTTTTTGGCAAAGATGAATTAAAGTGCCCCTATTATGCTTTTTCAGATATTATCTTTCATGTGGTGTGTAATATATGGATAAGTGAAGTTATTGTCTCCCAAAAGAACCGATTCTGAACTGCCTGAAACATGTTGTCAGTAATTCCAGCCTTAATTCCAGCTCGAACCTGCGTTTGTAACACATTTGCACATTGCCAGCCTGTGCTCTTCATTGGTTGCCCAGCGAACATCATCCACTTTGACCCTCAAACACTGTAGTTGTAGCTGACGCCTGGAAGAAATTGGTTTCGTGTTGTTGACATGTCAAGAAGACGGTGTTTTCTTCCAAAGCAAATCCATGTTGTTGCGCTTCTAAAGAATGAGGACTCGAATTGATACGGTGATACCGACGCCACTACTGTTCATATCGCTGTGGAAGATTCTGAGCGGAAATTCAGCTGCTATTTTCAACTAAAAACGTTGAATTTACACAACAACTGTGTTTTGGGGTCCTGAAAATGCAAGTTTTTGAAAATGGTTTCAAAGAACAAGTTTTTGAAAATGATCCTGGCTCAGAGTAAAACTAAAAAAAGACATGAATTTGTGAAAACGGCGACATCATACATATGCATATTACGTGTTGAGTCTATAGGCGTGTATCTTTACAAAGTGACATCGCCAACTACTGGCCTGGGAGCAGAATACAGCGTTTTTATTCGCTTTCGTGGAATCTGTGTGAACGTGGATCATTTTGACAACATTGTAGTCTGTACGCAAAAAACACACAGGAAAAACATTTCCGTTTTTAGTACACCGTTCTCGTGTAAACGTTGTCCCTCGGGAATATGCGTTTTGTTTCTGATACGTGCTGTAACCAATTACTGGGCCGTCTGACCAATCAGAGCAGAGTAGCTCTCAGGAAGGAGGGGTTTAGAGTGACCAAATGCTTTACTGAATCGTTTCAGACACTGAGAAAAGATTTGATGCTGCAATGTATATTATGAGTAGGGCTGCACGATTTATCACGTTTAAATCGCACGCGTTTGGCTGCGATTATTTAATGCACAGCTTGTCAGAGCTTTACGGTTCTGTGAGCAGTAGTAAATGCTTCTAAAGCCAGAGGGCGCTCTTGCGTAGAAACTCAAAATATGCCCCGCAGCAGAAGAAAATAACGCGTCATATTGCTGAAGCTGAATAAACAGAAGATTGAAACGTTTTGATTGATTAAACATGAATAATAAACACACGACTGCCTTATTCTGGCTAAGAAATCACATCATCTGACAGAACGATGCTCAACTTTGTTATGTTACTGTTGTTATGAAGTAAAAACATGTTATTAAATGTTGTCTTTTGTTGGACAAGATGTTAATAAATGCTTCTCATGTCTGGAAAGATGTTTCAAGTACATTATAAGCGACTCAAACTCGTAGTGCTTTCAGATGGATTAGCATTTGGAGCCGTACTTCACTGACAAGCTGCGCATAAAAAATAATCGCAGATTTTGTAATTTCATAATCGCACTAAGAATTGCGTATAATAATCGCACAATAATCGAAAGCAATAATCGCGTTCAAGTTCAATGTTATTTTTCCTATCGTGTGATTAAATTGTGCAGCCCTAATGATGAGCTCTAATTATGATTTGGTGAGCGTACTTCTTTCAAAAATATTACAAATCTTACCGACCCCAAACTTTTGAACCATTATTATATTTATATTACACAACATTCACTTACTTTGTGGCAAATATACTGCAGCAGATGTTTTTACTTATGTTCTACATGTTTATTTGGGAATTAAACACACAGATCCTCCAAAGACTTACATTTGAAAACAGCAAAAGCTTATCTGATAATATAATGGGCGACAACAGTTGCTAAGGTAGTTACACTACATGTGGGGTTTAGCAAAAGGGCAATTTTTCCTGTTGTTGATTTCGAGGGGCTCTGGAGATTCAGAGGTCTTAATGGTATAGCCCAGGACAAAACAAAGACAGGTCAGCTCTGCTGTAATCTAAGAGTGTTACGTTTAAGCCTTTAATCCCAGAACAATGTGCAACAGTTCCAAAAACATGCTGCTGCGAACTACATCGCCCACTGCACCAAAACAGACCGATCTTAATTCCTAATAACAGCATGAAACATGAAAGATAAATGATTTCTAAGCTGCTGCAGGTGTGTTCACTTGTTACAATACAGCAAATCTGTGAGTTAAAGTCACCATGAAATCAAAACATTATTATAAATGATTTATCCATACCCATCTTTTTTTTTAATCCACGTGACCTTGTAGTCTTTAATCAAAATAACTTCCCCTTCCTCTTCTCTGATGATGTTTTTCCTGCGTGAGGGCGGGGCAACCTGTCACTCACATGAGATCCACCAATAGCAAACCACTTTTATGGACAAAATCAAGTCCCGCCCTCCATTTGTTCTTGTTCGAGAAGCAGTTTCACTCTAGCGAAAAAAAGACTATCACAACTTCCATTTCATGGAGACTTTAGACTAGTTTCAGTCTATATAAAGACTTACCTCATGCATTTGCTTGAGACAATCATTTCCAGCTTTTAAACCCTCGATGATCTTAACTTCAATCTGAGCAAATTCAATATCTTGAATCTGAATGAAGCATATTTGAAAAGAAATTCATATTTCTTTTAAAATACTCTTATATGTCTCAATGAAAATGATCATATTTAATACTTTAAATATGAATAATATCATCTAAACCCACCATGCGCTCCAGGTTGGCTATCTGGATCTCGGTCTTGTCCAGCAGGCGATCTTGGTAGCGTTTCTTTTTGAGCAGCAGAAGAGCTCGTCTGCGATGAATCACACGTGTTAATGAATCTGTTAAACCAAAATCACTTTTGCCATGTGCAATGCAGATGGCACCACGTCAGCACAATAAAGGCACTGTGCAATGCATGATGGGTGACTGTGGGTGATCGGCTATCATGAATGTTAACGTTACATAATTGGAAATGTCTTACTCTTTCTTGTCATCCTTCAGGAGCAGTTTGGCCAGACGTCTCTCTTTCTCCAGCTGTAATGTGATTTTCTTCTGGTATTGTTTCAGTTTATCTCTCTGCTGTTTCAGTTGCTGTGATCCAGTGACAGGATGTAATGTACAAATATGACAATCCACTTACAGAAACACTTCTTATTCATAAAGGTGTCAGTTTCTCGACTTAAACAGACATGGATCTGTGTGCAGCTGAAACACTGTTGTGATAAATAAGACAGCAGAAACTGTACAACACTATATTCTAATGCCCCCCATATAGACTGAGATATTTCAAGTATTTCTTCTGTAATTTTGACAATACTGCTTGTTTTCAACCGATAATAAATAAACAATAATTATTAAAGCTGGGAAAAATATTTTATAAAAAATTATTTTATTAATTGAAATACTTTTAGGTCAGCTTATATTGTGGTTTATATTAGTGCTGGGCGGTTTGAACAAAAATCCATATCACAATTCTGGCTGTTTGAAGGTATATCACCTTTTTTTTTTTCACTGGACCTTTATTTTGGCATATTTTACTGTCAGGAGTACAGGAAGTATATAATATATAAACATTGTAAGGGCAAATAAAAATGTATTTAAATAATGTAATCAAATCAGTTCACATAGCTAACAATTTAGTTTAAAAATGTAATCAAATAAATGTAATTATTAAATTAAATTAATAAGTAGGCTACATTTTTACTGTTCAATTTCTGTAATTTCAATGAAGTCTTTGAGTTTGTGTCTTTTAATAAGTGGTGTTATTTTTTTTTTTATCTTTATTAATAGAAGTACGCTCCATTGTACAATGGTAATATTTCAAGTTATACCGAACTTTTATTTTGACTGGGTCGTGAAGATCTTTGACTTTCTGTGTATATGATACGACAAATGTCGATACTTTTATCAATTAAACAGTGAAATGTTCATGAAGTGACCCTAAGAGATGCTCTGCAGATGAAGATCAGCAGACACTGAAATCATCGCGAGCTTCAGTATGTGTAGTACGTTAGTAGACGAAAAAGCTGTGCGCATTCATACAGACTTCATTAGATATTATATCGATATATCGATATCCGGTTCAATGTGCAGCCCTACTTTTGATTTATTCATACAAAAATCGCCAAATTCTGTGACGTTCCGCTTTATACAGTAAATTCTTGCGACTGGTTTCCGTGATTTCGTCCGTGTTTTCTGCCTCACAGAAATCATATGGCTCTACATGGTATTTGCAGTATTAAAGAGAGTTAGTTTTATGAGTTATTCATTGTTGTTTCCATTAGTGTAAGAAGGGTATGAAGTTAATAGAAGTACACTCTCTGTTCACTCTACTTATCGGTCTCAAAGTTGAAACGGGTTTACCGCATGAACCGATATACCGCCCAGCACTAGTTTATATTGTTATTTATATTTTATTATAGAATCTAATACATTCTATAGTAAATCTAAATTATATATTATTCTATTAAATGTTTTGTTTTCCCCCCAACTATACTGATTCGTATTCTATAGTAGATGTGGTCAGGGTTGGGGAGTAACGAAATACAAGTAACTTAGTTACGTATTTAAAATACAACATTTGAGTAACTGTATTTCATTACAGTTACATTTTAAATGGGTGGTAATCAGATTACAGTTACATCTGAAAAGTATTTTAGATTATCAAAGGGATTACTTTGAATTTTAATGTCATTTAAACAGCAATTGGTGATTCTCTGACTCTGACAGTCTGAAAAATCTGAGTTAAGTTTCATGTTTTCATGTTTTGTGATAGTTGTTTGTGAGTCATTTTATAATTCACTCGTCACTGCAACTTTTTCTCACAATTTGTTTTTTCCCCTCACAATTGTGTTTGTATTTCACAATTCTGACTTCTTTTTCTCAGAATTGAGAGATTTAAACTCACAATTGCAAGTTATAAAGTCAGAATTGATATAAACTTGCAATACTGACTTTTTTTCTTGCAATTGTGAATTTAGTATGTGAGTTAAATGTCATAATTCTGACTTTTCTCAATATTGTGAGTTTATATCTCAAAATTCTGACTTTTCTCAATATTGTGAGTTTATATCTCATATTTTTGACTTTTCTCAATATTGTGAGATTATCATAATTTTCACTTTTCTCAATATTGCGAGTTTATATCTCATAATTCTGGCTTTATAACTCACAATTGCAACTTTATATCACACAACTCTAAGGGAAAAAGTCAGAATTGTGAGATAAAAACTTGCAATTACCTTTTTTGTGTTTGTTCCACACTTATTAGTATTCCAAAGTATTCTAAAGTATTTAGATTAAGTTACTAAACTTGAGTAATGTAACGAAATACGTTACAAATTACTTTTTAAAGCATGTATTTCATAATCTGTAGTGAAATACATTTTAAAAGTAACCTGGATGTGGTTCTGTTCTAATCAATTCTGTTTCATTTTACTATAATACATTATGTTCTATAATTGATTTCATTCTATTCATTTAAAGTTCTATTCTTCATTAAAATTCTCTATTCTATAACAAACTGCTCTGTTCTATAACATTGAACACAGTTTGATTCTATTCTATCCTTTACTCTTTTACATTCTTCAATTCTATATATAACAGACTGCTTTCTGTTTTATTCTATTCTATACTCTCTTTTCTGTTCTGTGATCGATGCAAATCCATTCTACTCTATTCTAAAGAACCTGTTCTGTCGTATTTATAATGTCCAGCTGTATTCTACACTATTTCATTCTAATAGCTACATTATGTTCTATAATGGAACATGGTCTTCCATTCTATACAATAAAAGATCTTCGGCTCTATTCTATATCAAACTTGTACTTTTGTGTAATAATGAACTGTTCTATAATATACACTTTCTATTCAATAACAGATGCGGATCTGTTCTGTTGTTTTCTATAATACACTGGTTTCTACAGACTATCTATTCTGAGTTCTGTAAAGTAGGACAGCTGATCTAATCCTTTCATTGGCAGTTCAGTATGGCTGTACTCATTTCAGACGCTACAGTATGTTGGCTCTGTATTTATGACACAAACCAACACAAGTGAGTGTGATGCTGATTGACTTATTGATTGATCTTACCAATATCGCCCTGTCCTGTTCTGTCACTCGACTCTGTTTGCCGAAAACATTTCCCATCGCGAATAAACCACATCCCCGCCTCTCTTACATATCTCTCACATATCATCTGAAACGCTAGGTACTCTTTACTTCAAATGGAAAAGATGTGTCAAATGTATATCGACGGACGGCGTTTTTTTCATTCAGCTGGCTCGCTAAGCTCATGTTGTGTTTTTAGAGGCGGCAGCGCCCTCTAGCGTACATGATGTGACTATTTGGCGCCCCCTGTCTTTGGCTTTGTACAGGTGTTCATTCATTCTAGGCTACAGTAATCTAAATTCAGATTGAACTGGGATTTGTTTACTCACCAACAGTAAATGTGTAACTGTGAATCCTGTCCAGTCTCACATGGGTAAATTTGTACTGTTCTTATTTGTAAATGTATATATTCATTGTCTTCATAGCCATAGTTTTACATCTGAAAATATGGACTGTTATATTGACAAAACGTTTTTACATTCTTGTTTGTGGACAATGACACAAGGACTTTATATTTTGATAGCACTGATATGCTCGTTGATGTAAATGCGTACTTTTGAGAGCTGAACTAATGATTTTGAGCAAGTTACAGGCTTATGCAGGTAAACCATTGTGTGCTGCCGTTTGTATGAATTGTTTTGAGAAATGCACTTAATGGTTTGCAAATCTTAAGGATGATTCAAGAAATGTACTAAAGCAACTGAGAAAAACTAAAACCTTTGTTGATTGAAAGCATTCAAATTGATCTCATGGCGTTCTATATCAATTAAAATAATGGCAATAAAAGTAAATAGTCATAGAATAATTTTACCTTTCAGATAAATCTCATATCAATAGATATATATAACATATACAACATACACACACACACACATATATATGTATGAGTGAATAATATATAACATATATATGTATATAATACATTTTATATATACATATATATATACATACATACACACACACACACACACACACACACACACATATATCTGCCTATCTATCTATCTATCTATCTATCTATCTATATGTGTGTGTGTGTGTGTGTGTGTGTGTGTGTGTGTGTGTGTGTTTTTTTTCATACCTACAAAATATGATTTGACAATTTTTCCTTCATACCAACCATATTTTCACACACAAATGTATGTTACAGCATGGATTAAGAATAAAACATGACTCAAAAAAAATTATTTATTGAATTAAATGTCACAAAAAAGCATTACATGAACAATAAAAAACAGCACTTTTCAAATGTAGACAAATAAAGACAATATAGTGGTATTATTCAACATTTATCAGCTAATCTAATTTTATCATTTTTTTTACTCATTGGGATCATAAACCGCTGTCTGTCTAAACAGCTGTACAGTGAGCTTAAAAATAAATCTTAATAAAGACATTTCTTTAGATTGGCCATATCTATATAATACATCAGTAGAAACAAAAAATGCTTAACCTAGAAAAATAGGCTTCGCCAGCTTTGATCTAGTTTAAGTACACAAGCAAACAGACAAAGATACTTTAAGAAGCTTGAACCAAACAAACAACTAGTCTGTCAGCGATTTCCATATCCAAATTGTTCATCCCCATATCTACTGTTGCAGAAAATGATTCATATTTATCTTTCTGTGATGCGAGCCTCATGCATTTTGTCTGGACCAATTTGACTACAAGAATACAGACATTTATGAGGCGAAATCACATCACAGCAGAGAATTTCATAAAATTAAACAGAGGCACCAAACAAAACATCTTGTTCCTCATGCAAAATATTTTCATTAGAAGACTCATTTAGTCTGTCAGATCTCAGAAGGCCATCCAATTGGTCATTTCTCTCAGGCTACATCATTAACCTGTACAAAAGTCAGAGAAATATTAATTTAAGGTTCATTATGGAACTCAAGGCCTTTGTGTGGTAAAATGAGATTTTTTTTTCATTTCTTTTTCATTTTCTTTAGCCATTAATTGGTATTTTCATAACCTAAGCTTAGATCTCTTTCTGATCCAGTCCACAAAAAACAATTTATCTGCCGAGCCCCTGAGGAGAATAAGCGAATATTTACACGTGATCAGAGCTCACCCATAAACCTCTGAGGTATCCCTTGCCTTTCTAGATGAGAAGTTTATTTTAATGGTCTGGATGGTATGCAGTCTTTGAGAACTCCCTTTAATTAGCATTAAATATTTGCGCTTTACCATCCGCATGCGTCCTTTGAGATGATTCAAAGACGATGAGTGATATTAATCTTCATCTCACGCCGCCAGACTCCTTTAGGATGAGGACTCAGAAAACTTACACCTGAAAGTCTGTCCCAAAGTGTCTGATTTGGGCATCAGTCATGGACAGGTAGGTGGTCCTCATGCTGGGTGAATACTGCAGTTGATAAAGAAACAGCGAGAGAAATAGAGATGTTAATGGAATCCGACACTGAATAATGGCATGTGTGAAAACCACACACAAAAGACCCTCAAGCCTTGTTCACACATGCATACAGTGATCTGCAGTGAGAATAAAACACTCATTTTCAATGTGTTCATGCATTGAAGCAAAATTAGCGAAAGCAACCTTTTGTGATGCGAGCGTATAGCGTGTCATTATGCAAATGAGCAGTGATTCTGTGACTACCAATAGAATTGAAGACTGTAGCTGTGTTCAAAATTACCCCCTATATTCACTTTTCCCTACATTACTAATATATTAGTTCATAAAAACGAGTGTGTGGCATTACTCTGTACCCACATTGGACTAGCGGTTTGGGAACTGGATGGATGATTCAGCTGCAGGTGCCATCTTCTGGCAAGAAGTGGGAATTTATTCAGCACAACCCTCACAGTTTATTATGGGTATTCTCTAGCCGTTGAATGCACATCAGTTGTTATTGCAGTGCATTATGGGATTGAATGGGTGTACTTGATAATGCCCACTATGGTTTCTGGCACCACTAAAAATGGCTGTGCCCTATTTTAGGGTATAGGGGGTGATTTCGGACACAGCCTTCAGCTGCGTCACATTTCGAAGGCTGATTCCTTTTCTTCGGAGTTCACATTTGAAGGCTGCATACATAATCGAAGCAGTTTCGTTTAAGAAAAGTAACTGTTAGATTGCAAAGTAAGAACCAAATTACAGTATTTTACACCTCGCGAGGAAAAACAGTACATTTTATTACGGATACTTAAATAAGACATCCTTGATGATGTATGCAGCCTTCAAATGCGACCTCCGGAGGACGCAGCCTCCAAAATGAGATGCAGCTCATGACTGATCTGTTTCCCGCCAGATACTGTAGATGATGGTGTGTTCAAGTCGTTTTGGAAATATTGTATTTAGATTGAAAGTCAAGTACATTCTACAATTATCATTTGTTTTTGTTTCTTTGTTTTTTAGGAGTTAAAAAAAACTTTTTTGTAGGCACAATATACAATTTTTCGCCACTAGAGGTCGCTTGAGTTCGGGGAATCATGCGAGGTGTTGTCTTCTCGTCTACAGCCGGTGGAAAAGAACCCAATGGGACTTGTCATTCGCAGTACTACATTATTAACATTACTGTAGTATGAAGCAGGCTGTGGCTGAAAGCCGTTGGAGTGGAACGAGGCCGCTGGAGCGATTGATAATGAGAGATGAGTGCGACACATGGCTAGAGAACAGTGGGCGCTTTTATTATAACACAGATGATCACTTCCGCTTCTTCCGTCATGAGTAACGCAGTGCAGTTTATCATATTAGATACATTTGTGTGTTGAAAGTTGTAATAATGCAATGTGAGTACACTCAGCGGCCACTATGAGACACTTGCTGCACACTGCAGTAAGCTAGATCGATATTAGGCATAGTAAAACATGGTACACACTGTAAATGAAGAAAACGAGATTTATACAATAAGACTTACGGTGTTGAGCTATATAACACGATTAGTTTTCTGTCGATGAACGTATCCAAACAATTGCTCACCCGTCTAATAAAACACATAATATATTAAAATATCTTACGTATTTCCATGACTTCTAACAAATAAAACTAGAAACGCGGGTGTGATGTCATGGATAGGCGATGCATGGACAGTCCGTGTCCTGGTTAAAATTGCTTATTTCTCTGGATATAAACATTCTTGGAAACATTTGGGATAATTTAAAGTACACAAGTCAGCAATATATATAACACTATTCTAGTGATTTTTGGATATTTTACTCCTAAAATCGTACATATTGTACCTTTAATAAAAAAGCTTCGATCAAAGTGACATGAACACACCTGACGTCATAATCACGACACCCAAATCTGTAAATACAAACTTCCCAGAAGGACTTGAATGACTGTGGATGTCTGCAAGATGGACAAGTTGCTTGGAGCAATTGCTTGGCTCTATATGATTAGTTTCTATTTTTATATTTCAATTTTGTATTGGGCAATAACACAAAAGTAATTCCTGAAAACCTCCAGAAATAAAATCACTATATGTGTGAACAGGCCTTCAGGTGATGTACAATACTAGTGCAGGAAATGAGCTGAGTGAGAAACATAGAGGGCAAAAATGGCAAAAGACAACAGCAGCAAAAACTGCTCGGGGCTCTTAAGTTTCAAATGGAGGTACAGAATGTTTATGAATTGGGTGAAGGTAATCCTTAGATGAAGGAAATGAGGACAAAGAGGATGAAGGCATGTTGAAGGAAGGCAGAAGCATAGTAGGGGGTAGGGGGCTCACTTACTGTTTCTAAATGTCTGGGGATACAACTTCAAATGTGATAAAAGACAGGAAAGAGACTCAATTAGCTGTAAAATATCTTTGTATGAATACAGCGTCTTGACAGTTAAAAATGAAGTTGGGAATCGGTTCATTAGACAGAAGACTGTCCCGTGATGAGTTTTACGCCTTCTGCAATGCATCAGCCAACACGACTCAGAAGATGATCTTCTCAATTACGCCCGTTCATTTATGATTCATCTTAGACTGCACGAATCTACACGTGCCGGATGGAAATTCTGGCTTCAAATTAAATCAAAGCAGGAGTGTTTTTAATTAATTTGTTTATGAATAATTTAGTATTAACAACTAAAAGTCATTTCTCCTTATTCCCTTTTTATCTGCATGGATACGCGACTAAAAAAAGGAAACATTAGGGGGCAGTAATGCTCCATATCTGCTTTCAGCTTCAGTTGTCATGATCTTGAGCACCACAATCACACAAAGCAACCTTCAACAGAAGCTACATTAGGACCAGATCCTTTACGATTTCATTCGCACCAAAACATTTGCTATAATTAAGAACTATTTTAAGTATACACTAACATTCAAACGTTTGGGGTCAGAGTAAGATTTTTTTTTTTAATATTTCTGAAAGAAGTATCTTAGGCTCATCAAGATGCCATTACTTTCACTATCACATGATCATTCAGAAATCATTCTATATATCTATATGAACATGACTGATCATTTCACTATAGAAGACACTTAATTGTCGTCTTGTTTATTTATGGCATAATTTGAAGCGGTTTAAATACGGATTTATTTATGTTTTTATGGATTATTTCTTTAATGGATCCTTGCTGAATAAAAGTATTAAAGTATTATCATACTGACCCCACACTTAACAGGAGCATATAATGAAAAAGGAAGAAAGAAAATAACCCTAAATATATTTCCATGATCTGCAGAAAAAAGTAAGTCATACTGATTTGGAATAATGACAACATCAACCACTACCTCAAGAAACACATCATGATGTATCGCAAAATTTTTGTCCTCTAGGACATGAGTTTGAGTTTACACTCATTTAAATGACCTACTTGTGTAACTTGATAGAATATAATATAGAAACATTAGTAACACAGAAATACAATAGTAATATATTGATATATTGTTGCAGAGCCCTATTGTAGAATGGCATGATGGTTAATGGTATATGATAATTTTATTTTCTACCAAAAACATCCTTTAAAAGATCAATATTAGTGAAATCCTTTGAACATAAATTTTGTCAGTATTAAATGGAAGATTAAAAATCAAAGTACCGATGGCGGTGGTGAACCACTCCCAATCAAAGGGACGTTTTCATAGCGAGGATTTCTTTCAAACAGCATGGACTGGTTCCTGCAGGAGAAGATAATAGATATGTGGGTCAGCATGAGAGAAAACAACAGCGCTCTCTCTCACACATACACACACACTCACATGTACTCTGGAGTGCTGGATGTGGCCTGCAGCGGAGGCTGAAGGCTCGTCTGGCTGCCCATGCTGCTGCTGTAGCTGCAGAAACTGTGAACTTGAGCTCGGCTTGGGTTATACGCAGTGATGCGTCTCGATGGGTTAAAGGGGTCCTCCTCATCGATATCATCATAATCCCTGTCCCTGAGGACAACCAGCCACAAGTCAGCTACATCGATCGATGCCATGCATCGCAATGACACAACAGGGATGGTACCTGATGGCGATGAGGGTCCAGGCACGTGGGACGGCACACAGCAGGGCACAGAAGGCACTGGCTGCCAGCAGAGAGAACAGGCACAGATACAGGAGCCCCTCCACACCATCATAGCAAATGCCCAGCAGAGCCTCCAGATAGTCCTGCACAACCATAACACTATTAGATCAACACGAGACTATTCATTTGATTTTAAAGGGGACCTATATGCCCCTATTTGAGTGTGAGCAAAAACAGTGTTTGTCTCTTTAAATGCAAATGAGCTGCTGCTCAGGCCCCCTTTGCAGAAGAGGGCGGAGCTTTACCAGCTCATGCTTTGGTTGTACAACAACAACAAAGCTGGAGAATCTTACGCAGCCAAAATGAGGATTGTCAGTAACAGTGTTCAGCCGTACATTGTTCAAACCGGAGTCGGACAGTGATGGAGAGACTCAGGAAGAAGTTACAACTTATAGAATACATCTGGACGTTTCTGAACGGTTAGTGGATAATTTTATGTAGTTGCTGTGGAGTTGATTCAACTCATCGACTCGCACGTGCATCATGTTAATCTTTTGTGCAAATCCAGAGTTAAATTGATCCTCGTTTGTGAAGCAGTGTGGCGTCTACTACAACAACTCTTCCTCTTCTCTAAAGCAGCCGAACATAGCCTCACCCCCTTTGTTGCATGTTCTCGGGGGCGTGGTTTATGTAAATTTTAGGGTTAGTGATGTCACTAACCTAGGAAGAAGCTTGTTGTAGTCCCTACCAGCCATTTGTTGTAGTCCTTAAAAAGCAATTCCTGTAACAAAATATCTCCCTTTGCTTTGAAATTTGAGCGTCGTAACTTTGCAGATTTTGTTTATGCTTTAACATCAACATTACACATGAACTAAAGTTAAAAAAGTGAAATCATAATCTAGGACCCCTTTAAGGCAAGACACCACAGGTGAACAGGGTAGAAAAAGTTAACAAACAGATATCACCATAGTTAATTGACAACGTTAAAAATTGCATTTTTAAAATATTGTTTAAATATGCAAATTCAGCATTATCTAATTAAATATCCACTAATTTGCATACATTTTCCAGAACAGAAATCTGCACATTGGATAAAGCTAGGTTTCATTTTGTTGATAAATCAGAGTCAGCGGGATAATGAACATCTCTTTTTATTACTCCATAAATAAATGCTGTCAACAGCAAGAAAAGAAAAATACACTTTCACTATGTTTTTAGGAATAAAATCAGGCAAATGATATGCAAACAACCCCCTTTGTAAACACATTCAGAATACAGATAGGAATAATATTCAGTGTATGCAAGTGATACTAAAGTGCAGATTTCTGGTTTTGAGAAGACAGCCTTTAAAGATACTGTATGTATTGTAACTGAAATCTACAGATATAGATACAGCGTAATAAAATAAACACTTAAAAGTATGCATGTTTTTCTTTCCACTAGTCTGAAACAACATGTTTTGAAAACCAGTGCATGAAAAAAGCAACAAAAGAAACAAAACAAAACAACGTGTTTGTGCCTGTAGTTTCTGGCCGTACGTTTGACTTTTATTATTATTTTTTAGGGAAAAAATACAAAACTGCTCCATTGCTTATTAATATTTGAAAATCTTTTGTCTGTAACATCGAAGTCAAGTGGTGCAACCAACAAACATAAAAAATAGATACTTAAGCCTAGGTCATCATAAATTTCTAAATATGTCTGACAATTTGATCTTTTTATGAAAAGGTAAGTTTAGTTCAGGTTATAAAGTGTCATGTGGTGCGACTCCCCCCCAAAAAAAGATTTTTCCTTTATCAGAGATTTTTGTTTGTCATTGTGGGCATTTATTTTTTGGCTGATGAGTAAAAGTCTGGCTATTCCAGACAAACAAACTGTTCAAATAATATTAAGCACAAGGATGACTCACTTTATGAAGACTCCGGCAGTCCAGCAAGGCGGTGAGCTGGTGCAAATTGAACTCTGAGGAGTTCAAGAGACGCTGAATTCCAAGAAGATCTTTCTGAAATTATTCATACTGGGGAATTAATCATGTTTGGGTGTACAGAATGTGCTGCAGAACTCTTTATTTCATCTATATTTGACAGCACTCTCACCTCTGCGGTGGGAAAAACGGGGAGAGAGAGCTGCAGCAAACCTTGCACCTGTATCTGCATGGTGGTCAGAGACCTCTGGAAGATGGTCAGAGACTGCAGTAAAGAAACAACAGGAAATCACACAAACATGTGAGCTAAAGCAGTCGAACCCCTGACCTAAAGGATTTCAACACAGATATGCCGTAGGTTATGGCTTCTGTTGATGCAATGACTAGTAAAAGGCCACAAATCCCAGCTGAGGATATGTATTTACATCTGGATTAACAGTTATTAAGGGTTTAAATGTGGTTAATGGTTCCATCTGTCTTATATCTGCTTTATGACTTCCCCCCCAGAACGTTTACAGTAATAGATGATCATCCAAAACAGCAGCTTAACCAGCACAGAATAATGTCTAAATCAGTGGAAAAGCTTTCACAGGATTCCCACAGGCAACGTGAGAAAGCCAGACAAATCTAATTATCCCAAAACTACAGACAAAAGAGACCCTCTTTGATCAAAGTTTATTTTCATATCGCCTATTCATAATTTAATTAGCCACGCAGATTTTTTTTACAGAAACATTATAATGGCTTTAACATGGGTATTTGCCTCAATGAGAGGTCAAATGAATCTGTAAGCTCCGCTAATTGCTTGTGTCAGGAGTTCAGGGAGGAATTGAACATTGACGTGCCGGGGAATTGCTTACCTGCTGGAACGGATTGGGAAGACTCTGGCTGCAGTACAGGTAATAGTGCACAATATCTGCAAGAAGCACACAAACAGAGTGAACATTCATAGGCCGGGTTCATAGTCATCTTCTTAGGAAAGCAGTTAAGTGTAAGAAGTTCATTAAAAATAATATAATAATATACTTGCGGAATAACTCCGTAATAAATCACAAGTGTTTGCATAGTTTTTGTCACAAATGGTGCAAGAGATCAGCACTCCATGTCTCATTTTTTTTTAAAGAACTGTGTATTTTAAATATTTTTAAGAGCCTGTCTAAAGATTGAGTGGTATATGTAGAATTCATTTTCACGCTGTATTCAATAATCTTTAATAGCTGCTAATTATGGCTAAAAATTATGTTGCAATTATAAGGTCCCAATCTGACCCTTGACTCGAATATGGCGTCACTTCATGTATTAAATGTAGCCAGTTTTGGGTGTGATTCATAACTAAGTAATTAATTACTGTAATTTAATTACTTTCCCTTGAAAAGTAAAGGTATTACTTTTTATATAAATTTTATTAGTTACTTCTGATGTAATTGCATTAAACACCGTATAGACTATAGAACAAGTCTATATAAAACAATAGTGGATTTAAGATTGAAATTTCAATGTATAATGTTAAAATCTATGTTTTAATGTAACCTTCACCCCTTAAACACTTGATCAGCCCAAGAATAATTCATGCAATTTTATATTATTTATTCGAAAGAATTAAAAGAGCAGTCTATCCCTTATTGTTCAACTGGTCGAGGTTGATATGGGATTTAGAAAGCAATATGTAATGAAATAGTTTTTAGAGAGTAATTAGTACAGTAACTTACTCGACTGCATGTAGCTAGTGTTATGATGTAATACTTAATATTTGAAACAACATGATATATTCATTAAATATCTTACCTTTGGGTTTTAAGAAATTTGGAAGCTTATCCCAATGTTTACAATTATTTACAAAGATTTTTAAGAACATTTTATTTGGGAATTCAAATTCTTATTAATTTTGTCTTTTGAACAACCTTAAAAAAAAAAAAAGATAAGTATTCTCAATAATTGTTTTTGGGAATACAAAATATTCTCAGTTTCGTTATTAAGTAAAAATGGCAGTTATAGAGATTTTTTTGTAAGAATGTCATGTGAATCTGGCTCCAGATTACTGTGCCATTAACTGAAATCGAACTGGCTAAATGGATCATTTGACAACATTAACATGACCACCCACATATTAAGAACTATTCAGTATTAATTAATGTAAAAATGTTTTTGATGCAAGAAACCTTGACTGAGCAACAACAACAAAAAAAAGAAAAAAGAAAGAACATCTTCCGACTTTCAACTGCTTTTTTTCCAGCAAATGTCTTAACGTGTACATTTTTGTATGAATATAAAGAAAATTCAACAACCGAGACATAAATTGGACATATTTCCCAAACAATGAACAGATTAGAATAATGAGCCCTTGAACAAAGAAGGGGTCAATATCATAAGCAGTCGTCATTATGTAGCGTGTCCACCAGCTGCTTTAAGTCCTACAGTACATCTCATTCTCATGGACTGCACCAGATTTGCCAGCTCTTGCTGTTAGATGTTACTCCACTCTTCCACCAAGACACTTGGAAGTTCTCGTATTCATATGGTTACACATGGTTTGGCACTGCAAGGACAATCAGCTGTCCTTCCTGTCTACCCATAGCACTGTCACTGCAGTTTATTGCTCTGTTCACATCTGCATTCTTCATGCCTCTATGGACTATGGCATGTTCATGCAGATGATCAGAGACCCTGGGCATCTTTCTTCTGGTGTTTTTCAGAGTCAGTAGAAAGGCCTCTTTGGTGTCTTAAGTTATTCTAACTTTAACCTTTAATTGTCTACCACAATTGTCTTAATGACTGTTCAATGCGTTCACGTGCAATAATTGTTTATGTTTCATTGTAGAAGTAAAGCTTGGATTTTACAACACCATCTGTAAAATACAGTATCCAGAAATTGGGACATTTATTTATTTATTATTATTATTTTATTGCTGAGTTTGTAATAATAAAATGGCATAAAAGTTGTTGAATATGCCTTTAAAATATCTGTGCTGAAAAGATTTGGATCATGAAAAAGACAAAGGCATATGAAGTGATGAAATATCACTTACCTGCACTTATGGAGTCTTTGGTTTGATTGACAATGAACTTGTCAGGAGACACACAATAGTCACTTGTGCCCTAGGACAGATCAAATAACAAATTCGCAATTACAATTCTGATATTGACGTGACGCAAATAGTTTTGTGGATATTACAGTGTTCGAACATATTGGGTGGTGATATTTGTATCAAAAGGTGACAGGTTTTCTAAGGCCCTGATGTGTTTTGGTTGATTAGATCACAAGTAGACAAGGAAGACACGTTCCCATTAACACCTGCTGTTTTAATCCGTCCCTTTGTCCACTTTCAACCACTTCTTTCCTGATTTCACAAATCGATCTATTGGACGAAATAAGCTCACTAAATTTACATATGAATGCAAGAGGAGACATTGGGAAGGACATCCGGAGAGCAGTAGCTTTCGCTTCTGTTTTTTCGTGCTCTTTCCACAAGACCACACTGAACATTGTGAGTGCATGCTAGAAATAAGAAAACATTGTGAGTGGTACATTTTTCCTCTTCAAACCAAAATTAGGTCTTCAGCCGACAAATTTTAAATCTCGCCTGGCTCTGGAAGTGTTTGAAAGTGGACAAGCTCAAAACGTTTTAGTTCCCCTTTTTCACCTGTATTTAGCGTTGTCCACTTGTGATCGGATTAAGATAAGATAAACAGTTTATTGTCCCTTAAATTTGTTTTCACAGACTGTCATACAGTACACGCAACTGGCAAAAACATATGTACACAAAAACAACAACACAAAAGCACAAAATAGTGAATGTTCAGCTTTGTAGCCTGTTGAGGATTGAAATCGCAGACGGCACAAAGCTCTTTTTGAAACGAGCCCTTTTCCATGTCGGGGTCCTGTACCTGCGCCCGGAGGGAAGGAGAGTTAACAAAAACGCATCGAAATACCAAGTGTAAACAGGGTCTAAGGCCTTTGCTAGATGTCAGGACCATACAAGCTGCTCACACAGGGGCTAATCCTATTGTGAAGATCTGTGGATGGTCAAGCTTAAAATAATGGGTGTCAGCACCAAGAACAGACAGAACAAACTGTTACCTGAAACTTTCTTGAGGGAAAACGTCATAAATATTGTTTCTAATTAAATTGTTGTGCTCTTATTTTTTTTTTAAACTATTGATTAACAAATTAATGCTTAATTTATTAATTGCTCAAAATCAATCAGAGTGGTACACATGGCACCAATAGGAAATCCTCTCTGAATTAAAAAAAAGGGTTGAATGCAGACGTGTGAGTCACATCCTGCAAGGGATGTTTCCACTCTCAGTAACATGAAGGAATCGATGTAGTCAAGCACTGCTGGAGTAGTACACTTTACTGCAGGGCCTGACCTTTGCTCTGATCCCTCATTGAGCAGTCTTAGGTCCTGCTTCCCACAGACATCCTGACTGAAGTATCGGCTGTGACTCTAATCACTGTAATGCTCATGGTAGAGCTCAGGTCTGCCTCATAATGTGTAGCTCCTCAAAGATTGGAGCTTAAATAAGTGATTAAGCCAATTCATTGATACCCTACCCCATTTATTTATATATATTTATATATATATATATTACCCCTAGCGTGCATTTGTACCCAGGTGTAAATCGCACAGCTATACTCCAATAGTACAATGGTGGGTGTGTTCTGACATATATACCGTTGCTGTTGTAACTATATATCATAGTTAGAATGGCAAAATAAATAGACCAACTTTTAAAAAGGAAGCAGTAAAAACTACCCATTTATGGTTGACACCAAAGGCTGTGTATCAAATCAAACTGTACAATATATTAAATTCATCTGTCTCTAGATAGAAACTAGTCAAATTAAACAGACGAACACGCTGAGTGACGTTTCCACATACTCAAAAACCATGAACCAAACCAAATCAAGATACGACCCAGAAAACATTAAAAATAGTTAAAAATTGATATGTTTATGCACTCAGTTTTCATTTCTCATGTTCAGCAGTCTAATGTAAAAATGGCAGAAGGAGTGACATGTGAATGTCTTTATGAGTAAATGATTTGGTAAGTATACATTGATTCATTAAAAAAAAAAAAAAAAAAGAATTACGGAGTGAAACAACTATGAGTGAGTCACAAAATCATACTGAGTTGTTCAAAGTCACTGATTCAGAAATGAAATGTCATTCTGTTGTACCTTCATTAGGAACTATTCTAGGTGGTACAGCAAAACAGACAGTAACTGGAAACAGTGAAATTTAGTAAAATATTTCAATATTCAAATATTAACGTCTTGTTTATATAACAAGCAATATCACTCACAATCATTCTATTGGTCTGATTATCAGCAATGCTTCACTGCTCATTTGTTATTGCTTACATGACTATTTAATTTACTGAACTCACTACATACATACCATATTACATAGTAAACGAAAAACTAACAGGTTTCTTGACAAACTGCATATAGCATCTGCAGCATTTGCAAGTAATAATAAACATTTACTTTGTTTTCTTCATGTGAAGGTTATGGTACCATCATGGTTAAGGATTTGGACTTCTAATGAAAAGTGGCATATTTGGTGTCAGGTAAGTGCGTCACAGGAAATGTAAAGTACCTAAGATCCCCCTTCATCACACTAGTGACATCATGAACAAGGTAATGCATAATGCAGAGATGAAGACAGAGGCGAGACATGAGACAAAGTAAATTGGGCTGTTTAGTGTCACAGAGAGTGTTTACCTCAGTGAAGCCAGCGGACTGTCTAATTTAAATGACCAGGGCTTTGTAATCAGCTTTGCGAACTGGCATGCACCACGAGATGCACAAATGCAGTCACTGAACCCTGATAATCTCCTAAGAGTTTCACACAGCTCACGCCCCTCTTCTCTTACTTACAAACATTCACATAGTTTTTAGGGGAAAAAAAAATGCTAAATAGTGTCAGTGAATGAAGTGATTAATATTGTCACTGGACACTGATCAAAGGGAGTTTAAAGTGAGCAGTCATCTGAAAACACAGTAACTTACCACAGCTGTGGCCATGCCCACTCCTAATGACGCCCAACTCATGATCAGGGTCAATCCCCCACACACCATAATGCTGAAAAAGAGAGAAAGCGAGGGAATAACAGTGAGATGTGACGTCAGAACTATAAACTGTAGTTAAGAAGGTTTGGGGTCAAAATGATTGTGAAGAAGATAATTTTGATTATTTTCACCAAGGCTGCTTTATATATATATATATATATATATATATATATATATATATATATATATATATATATATATATATATATATATATATATATATATATATATATATATATATATATATTTAAAATAATTTTCTCTTTGAATATTTTTTAAATTGTAATTTATTTACAAAGCTGAATTTTAAGCATCATTACTCTAGTCTTCAGAGCCACATGATCCTTTAGAAATCACTCGAATGTGTGGATTTGTAGTTCTTGTTATCAACAGTTGTGCTGCTTAGTATTATTGTGGTACTGGTGTTTCATGATTATTTGATGAATAGAAAGTTCAAAAGACAAACATCTTCAAAGAGAAAAATGTGTACATCTCTCCTGCAGAATTCTAATACGATACTAATACTACAGACCAATAACACTACTCCTATTAAAACACCATTTATTACAAAAATGTTTTGTTAATGTGTAAATGTATATCAACTAATCTTCCAGTTAGTAAGTAAATCTACTTACTTCAAGTAGCTGCTCTCATTACTTCTTTAATGAGTCTTGTGACTGATCGCTTAAAAGAACTTTCTTATTCACAAAGTATGTTTTGCCATTACAATAAAAATATCTCTTGTCTATTCATTGTATTTGTAATCTTTCATGTTACAGTGTTTTATATCATTATATTCAATTCATCTTTTAAACTCAAAACTGTTTTAATTAAGAATATTGCAAAAGTATCTGCAGAATGTGTATCTAACAGGAAAAGTTTTAGTGATCAACTGCAGATGAGCATAAACTCTACGGTGTGCTATCATGGTAAGATTCTGGAAGTCATTTAAGAATTCAGAAATCAACCCACAAAACACTTACTAAGCAAGTAACTTAGAAAGTAAGTAGTAAGAAGCAAACGAATGATGACGTAAACGGTGAGAAAGTGATCAAACACGTGAGAATGTGAGCAATCATGTGAGTAAGCAGGAAGCCAAAAGAAGACAGAGATGAATGGGGTAAACGGCTCCCTGGTGGCCATGGAAAATGGAGGCGAGGTTTCCTCAAACAGCCATTCTTGACTGAGGATGGTCTTAAAAGCACCAATAAAGCAGATTGGAAGCACGTAATAATTAGTTAAGGGCGAGCACATGCTCACGCGGGACAGAGAGATCAATAAGCATTAGTGGGGTAAGTGGGGACGGATCTAAAGGAGCTTCCAATAAGGCAAACGGGGGGAGAGAGAGAGAGAGCGAGAGCGAGAGCGAGAGAGAGAGAGAGAGACACAGAGAGAGCGATAGACAGAGAGAGATAGAGAGACAAAGGAAATGCGGGATTCGCTGGCGACTGGTAACCACATCACTCAAAGCACTCAGAGTCATTCCACAGAGGTCTTTTTGTATCAGAGGCTGCATTATTTTACTGTGCATCTATTAGGGATGTAAGCTTGCAGAGATAAACAACTTTGAGAGACAAAAACAAACAATTAACAACTAGGAAGTATTATAAATATGTTGAAATACATGTAATATAACACGTGATGCATCATATACAGACACATAAAAAGTATATATTAGATCCTATCTCAATGTTGACATAAAATGGCTTTGTGTACAAACATGGGTCATACTTCCTTTCTGTGAAGGAAACACTCAAAGCCAGGTGTCTAAACCATACATATTTAGAGCATACTTACACTGTGAGCAGCCATCGAGACTGCTTTGCCAATCCCAGACATGCTAAGAGACAGATGACCAAGTCCAAAATCAGAAGTAACAGGTACGTTAACCATCTGAAAGAAAACAAACAAAGACGAGATGTTCATTATGTTTTACATAATTTTCTAGAATTCTCTTCAGTGCTTTTCTAAGCAAATATTATGATTATTTGCATTTGATTGACTAAACTATCACCTCATTCGATTGCATTTTTTAAAATCAATTGACAGCTCAAATTTTAATATTCATCCTGTGTGATGAAAGTGTGTGGGAGCATGCTGTCAGCAGGTCTCTAAGTATGACTTTAAAAGTGGTTGTTTATAGCACTCACATTGTTCATCCATTGTACATTTTCCATCTATATGATTAATCATTTAACAGACCAAATAGGCATAAGTATTTAATGAGCTTTAGCCTAGAATGTGAGAATGGACAATCTGCCAAACAGCTCATGCTGAGGTGGTGTTCCTTCTGGTGATCATACATACTGTTTGAGCTCCCAAAAACTGTTTTATGTTGTATGTAACTCACAACATTTCAATAAAAGAATTACAAAATGGCCTAATAAAGTATGGCCCTGTTTTCTAACCGATGTCAGAGCCAAGTAAAGCAATGAAACCACATGTAAAAACAGCCATGCTGTCTTTTCTGTACTGCATTGATTCAAGGTCTTCAAGGTTTGGTGTTCTATTGGAATGCCTGGCAAGCCACAATACGATCAGTAATCCTACACCACGAGGACTTAAATGGCCACATATCTTGAGACAGAAAAAGAGAGAGGGGGAAAGAGTGAAATACAGTATATGGCGTATGAAGGTGTATGAAGAATCAAAGAAGGGAGTCCAGAAGTTGGGCGATTAGATTTGCCTATGAGTAATGGAGGAAGAGAGGTTTGACCGCTGCTGCTCAATAGCACAGTCCTTTAGCTGTTTGAAACACTAGCTACTTGTCAATACAGGCACTGCAAGTTCATAACGTCCAGATCTACAAATGGAAATGTAATCTTCTAGGAGGACATACAAATCAATTCAACAAGACTAACAGCTCCAAAATAGCAAAAGCAAACTAGTACACATGAGATACAGTAGTAGTGCCAGTAATGATAAAAAAATCTGGCACCTTTAAGGCAGCAGCCCATTCTCCAACACAAAAGTTGATTTTGGTAGGGGGAGTAGGATGAGAGGGAGAAGGGCAACATGTTTGAACAGTTAGGGGTCACATATTGGAGAACTAGGGCCATCATTTTAAGATGTAATGGACAAAGTTTTAGAAAGGGGGTCATACGTTTGAGAAGTAAGGCATTTAAAAATATGGTCAGACATTTGAGGAGTAAAGCCAGACATCTGAAGAAAAAAAAAAAAAAGGGGGTGTCAAGATTGAGAAGTAGGAACAGACGCTTGATAAATTGGGGCACATGTTTGAGGAGAAGAGTTACAGTATAAGTTAGAAAACTAGGGTCTGTTTGAGAAGGCCAGAAGTTTGAAAAATAGGGTTGTGCCAGATTGTTTGTTTGCTTATGATTTAACACCATGTCAGCTACCCCGACTATATTCATGGTGAGATTGAGATTTTTTTTTTTTTAATTAAAAACACAGATGAATTATAAAACTAAATCTGGCCTTCATTAAAATCTATTCATAAAAGTAAAAGTCAACAGACAAATAAATCCATCACAAGCCATTAAAATATGTTTCAGTGATAATGGATTCTGGCACAAGGTGCATATAAAGGTGGATCTTCACCCGTAAACAGTCACATTTGTATTAGCCTGGAGTGCCCTATTCAACAGCGCATGTAGATAATATTATCCCAGTGATTATCAAAGTGGACATAATGTTTTGCATCAACCACAGGACTAATTTTGTAAAGTTTTTTTGTTGTACATTTATCCCATTCAGCTTGCATTTCAACTCCCCTTTCTTACAAATGTAAGAAACGGTAGAGAAAACTGAACTATCATTACGAATCTGTACTTCTTTCTATTGCACCCGTATATTCGGACACTCTATAATCTCTGAGGCAGAATACAAGTATGATATACTAAATTACTACTAGTTAGTTAAAGTTGTGAAGTTGTTAACAAAGGAGCTTTGTAAATACTGATGATTCTTTCTGGGTTGTTGACTTTGTTTCATAACTCCATGTCCTGTTCCCATTTCTGGGTCCACTGTATCATTTCTCATTTTACCTTTGTATGTGTGACTTGTGTGTATGCATGTGTTTGTCAATTTAGTTATGTGTTCGTGATTTAGTTAATTTAACTTGAGGACAATACATATTTGCTTCTGACTCCCTGTCTGCTGATAAGTTGTCACTTAAATTATTGATCTGGTTACACACTCTTAAGTACAGTGAATGCCAAGAAAGAATTTTTTTCTATGGCCATGAAAAATACCCTTCTCTTAGAATTAATTAATTATCAATACTGAGTGTTCACAGGATGAACCGATTGATTGATTGTAATTTCAAAGTAGCTACATCAGGTTAATCTGATTAACTGATTCAAATCTTCATAATTAATCATAATGAATTATCATAAAGAGTTAGAATAATTATCATTTCCCCTTTGAGCTAATTTGCTACAACACAGTCTTCAGTCTTTGGCCCACCTGTATAAATTGGGATATGTAATGGAAAACTTTCTCTGATACTTAAAAGTTATTTGTAATTGTAGTATCAGAAGTCTAAAAAATAGGGTCACATGTTTGAGAAGTAGGGTTGAATGTTTGAAAAATAGGGTCACATGTTTGAAGAGTAGGGCCAGAAGACTAAAAAAATAGGGTCATTTGTTTGAGAAGTAAGGCATTTGAAAATAAGTTAAGTTTGAGAAATAGGGTCAACTAGTTTGAAGAGTAGGGCCAGAGGTTTGAAAAATAGGGTCACATGTTTGAAGTGCAGGGGCATCTGGAACATTTAAACATTTTTAACCCAAAACTACACTAGAAATTCAAGTATAAATAGACTTGTCCTGTCTTTGTCCTCCGATGAGACATAGGACATGTTGCTGCAAAACATTTCAAGTACATGAAGTGCAGTAAATAAGCCACCCTTACCCCACCAGCCCTCACCTATAGTACTCTATGAATGCAGTTTGGTCCGCAATGGCTGCCAAATCCACTTGCACCTTCCTTGTGTCTGGCATGTCTGTCAACTGCTTGATTATGTTGTTAGCCATCTGCTGCATGAAGCGCAAGTTATCGGTGTAGTCTCTCCGTGGAGAAAATATCTCATCCAACCGCTCCAGGTGCTCCTTCAGTCCAACCTGCATACTAGCCAAAGAGTTTCCCACCTGAGAGCAGAGACAAAAAAAAATTGCTGATCACTATTAGCAGACTAATGGTGCTGAGCCGGCCCAGAGATGAATGGGCGCTTCAAATGAATTATCTATGGGAGCAGGAGGCATGCACAGGTGCTCATGGGATTGCCAAAGAAGCAAAGTGTTTATAAAAAAAAAAAAAGAAGCAAGTTTATATAATTGTTTAATTATTATAGATATTTTAAAGATTGTTGGGGTCCAATCATACTAAACCCAAATGATTTTCATTGCATTTCTCAAAATATCTTTTTTTTTTTTTGCTCAGTAGAAACAACCACCCCTTTAAAATAATAATGCATGTATACTTTGTGCATCTGAAGTTAACTATAATAGTGCAACTGCAATGACTTTATTGATTGTTTACAGACAACATTTGCAAATGTCACATCCGATACATATATATTTTTTTATGATTTGTTTTATATATTATATACATACACACACACATACACATATATATATATATATATATATATATATATATACATACATATACACACATATATATATATACACATATATATATAAACACATATATATATATATATATATATATATATATACATATACACATACACATATATATACATATACACATATATATACATATACACATATATATGCTTTATACCGTGCTATTGCTAAAATATTAGCAAATTAGCGAGTTAGCATTTCTGTATTTTCTCTGTATTAGCTAGTTATAGCTAGCTACGTTTACACAGCTATGTTTATTTTAAGTTAAATGTATGAATTTACTAAAATATTTCAATTTTATTTAAATTTTAAGACCAATTAAAATGTTTGATTACAAAATAAAAGTTCTGCTTGCTTAAACTTTAAATTTCTTAACTTAAAAACTTTGATTTAACCGATCGCCTCAATTTTTCTGAGGCAATCGGTTAAAAGAGTTTTTTGAACTTATTCGGGCTTACAGTATAGTATTAGCTAGTTGCTGCCCACAACACTATTATTCTTATCAGCTCCTAAAACCTGATCAATTTATGGTCAGACATCTTTTTCAATCAGAATAAACTACACTAGACTGGATTAATGGCACATTGTCTGTATCCAATTTAAAGTCTGTTATTAGAGGTCAAATCATTAATATACTCTAGTTCATCAGTACATCAGTGAGTGTTTGAAACAAGTGTTCCTTTACTCTTTTTAAAAGGCCGCCATCATTTCTGGTAAATCTTATTATTGGAAATAATTCTGCTTTCGTTTCAGTAAAGTGCAATATGTAGCTCTTTTGAATAATAGCTCTATAACTAATAATTTTCGAGATGGTGGAAGATGGCGTACCTAAGATTCTTTGAGATGAAGATTCATAAAAGCAACGGTTATAGAGTCACTGCACTTGTGGATAGTGTGGACACTGAATGAAATAAAGTTAAAAGCATGCAAAATGGCAATCGCTACACCCATTTACTCATAGTTGCAATAGCTATTTTCTGGCACGCAACCACTGGCAGGAGGCGTTTAAAAAGCTTGGCAGGTCTAAAAACTCCCTCCTCAATCACTTCAACATTCATGAATTCAATTGTGCAATCAAGCTTGGCCTTCAGACTGGTCCCCTTTGCCTTTCAATTTTAAAAGAGACTTGCACTAAAGCTGAAATTGGATTTATGCAGTTTTAGTAAAGCTAGCGGTTGTTTGTTGATCTCACAATCCGAATGTTGTTTTGGTTGCAGCAAACAGTGAAAAGTCTGTTCTAGACAGCTCATTTAGGTATGATCGCCCAACTGTGAAGCAATGCATTATGGGCCAGTGAGCCAAAGATATACTGGCAGAGAGTGAGAGTGATTGTGGGAAGCTCTCAGAGGCAGAGTATTAGAAGAACAGAGGTTGTCACCACAGGTAATGAACATCAGGCCTGTGTGAGGAGAAATATTCTGCTAACCAGACAGCCAGCCAAATGTTCCATTTACCAGACTCAATCTGCCATATTTTGAATTACACAGCCCTCACAAACAAGACTGCTGCTGGAAACACTGTTTGTGGGTTGTTTTAAATATAACATAGCTGTGAACTACAGCGCATTCTCAGCAGAGATAAGTGATGTTTTTAATGGAAAGGAAAGAACTTGTAAACATAGTCTACTAATAGTCTATACATAGGCCTGTTGTAATATGCATGTGTTTGATTTAAAATAGCTTAAAAGGATTTTAATCGAAAGAACCATTATTTCAAGTGAACAGCCATGGTAGTAAAAAATAATAAACATATTTAAAGTAAGAAGTAAAATGCAATAAAAATAGTGGAAAAGTCACTTCCTTCAATATAAGAAAGAATGTTTAATTATTTTCTCTTATATTATGCAACAATATAATTGTACAGTAATAAATAACAACAATTACATTTTTATTTCGCATAATAAATGTATGCAAATTCCACAGAGATTTCTACAAACATTTACATCATATGACCGGAACTGGATTTATTGAAAGCAAACTTGTAGTAACTCTAATGCTTTTTCTTTTACGCAAAATTTTAATCAGCATATCAACATAAGTCGTGAAACAAGGAAAGATTGTGCAACTAATGCAAAATCTTTAAATGTAATGGCCAAAATTGAAATCATGTCGATGCTCACAATAGCTGTTATCATCAAACTATTTTTAATGCGCATTTTGGGATATCGGATAAAGAAACGCTCGATGGAAATGCCAAACTTCACATGAATTCTAAAAATGCACATAAAAAAAGTACTCAAATGAGGTGGATAATTTAAAAAAATAGAAAGAAAAAAGAAAACATGCCCATAAACTACGATGAAAAACATTTACCGAATAAATCCCTTGATAAGCAACAACAAACACATGACTGCCTCAACAGTGGATGTTATTGGATAACTGGTGGATCAGTTTTATTGCACAGCATCTCAAATATTGGTTTGGCCATTCTGAAATGTCAGGGCCAAAGTCTGCCATCAGAATGATTTGCTTTAATTCCCTCCTAGTAGAGTCTGAAGGAATGATGGAGGGAAAAAGAGCCACAGTGGCTTCCCGATAACAGCATGTTTCATTTTTATTACAGATATTTTGCGCCAGTATCGCAGGAAGTTATGATTTTGAGAATGAAATGGTTTAAGCGATATTCCAGTTTCCAATTCTAAGGTAGTTTGCTGTTAAAAAACAAACATAATATAATATAAATATAATATAATATGATATAATATAATATAATATAATATGATATAATATAATATAATATAATATGATTTTAGAAGTGGTCGTTCAGCGGTGGGTGTCCTCAATCGCTCTGTTATCAGCAGGACACTCACAAACATTTCCGGCACACCCGTCGACAAGTATCCATGAGTGGATATACAGATAGATTTTTAATCCCCTTTTAAGGAGATGAACAGATAATCCTAGTCTTCTCTCAGTGTTTCTGCTTTCTCTTGCCTACACGGATGAATACACACACCAGATGGATGCGTTTGCATCTGGAGAGGTTTCTAGAGTCAACAACTTAAACTTCTCAAACACTGGAAGTGAAAATGGGGACAGACACTTTATGTCTATAGCTCTAGCTCGTCCATGTATGTGTTTGTGTGTCTGTGTGTGCGTTGTGTGGGTGCCACTCATCACATGACACAGTCATATTCTAGCAGCAACGAAAAGCCCCTGAGGCTCCGGCTCTTAGTTTTTCAGCATGCAACATATAGCAGGCAAAATTCAGATTTCGTTTTGATCATAATGTTCCTCAGGCTATTCCAATGAAATGAGACAACATGATGAGTGACAGGTGAAGAAAATGAAACTCTTACCAGACTGCCAATGCCACCCAATGTGTGATTGGCATTATAAACTGAGTAAGTCAACTGGTAAACTCCATCGTTGGTTTCACTGTTTCCATAGAAACCCACTCCCACCGCTGAACTGTGAGAAAAACAAATCAAAACAACCGTGTGTTACAAATACAGTTTCATTCAAATACTCTCAATGTTTTTTCAAACTGTTTGTTGAATGTTTGAGACGTTTAAAGGTGAAGTATATACATTTTTTATCACTATAAAGGGTCAGATGAGGAATCAAATTGTCATTGACCTTATGAGATAAAAGATTTTGTTGCCGCTTCCTCAAAGCATCCTGCACAGCTCAAAAAGACCATTTTATTTGAACTAAACTACAAAATTCCAACAGTACACGACTTACTAGCACCTGTCAGGGAGAATTATTTGTGTGTGTGTGTGAGAGTATATTTGTGTATATAAAATATATAACAGTCAGGTTCATAAATATTGGGACATTGACACAATTCTAATCTTTTAGGCTCTATACACCACCACAATGGATTTGAAATGAAACGAACAAGATGTGCTTTAACTGCAGACTTTTACCTTTAATATGAGGGTATTTACATCTAAATCAGGTGAAAGGTTTAGGAATTACAACAGATTGTATATGTGCCTCCCACTTTTTAAGGTACCAAAAGTAATGGGACAGATTAACAACCATAAATCAAACTTTCACTTTTTAATACTTGGTTGTAAATCCTTTGCAGTCAATTACAGCCTGAAGTCTGGAACGCAAAAGCATCACCAGACGGTGGGTTTCATCCCTGGTGATGCTTTGCCAGGCCTCTACTGCAACTGTCTTCAGTTCCTGCTTGTTCTTGGGGCATTTTCCCTTCCCCTCTTGTCTTCAGCAAGTGAAATGCATGCTCAATCGGATTCAGGTCAGGTGATTGACTTGGCCATTGCATAACATTCTACTTCTTTCCCTTAAAAAACTCTTTGGTTGCTTTCGCAGTATGCTTCGGGTCATAGTCCATCTGCACTGTGAAGCGCCGTCCAATGAGTTCTGAAGCATTTGGCTGAATATGAGCAGATAAAACACTTCAAACACTTCAGAATTCATCCTGCTGCTTTTGTCAGCAGTCACATCATCAATAAATACAAGAGAGCCAGTTCCATTGGCAGCCATACATGCCCAAGCCATGACACTACCACCACCATGCTTCACGGATGAGGTGGGATGCTTTGGATCATGAGCAGTTCCTTTCCTTCTCCATACTCTTCTCTTCCCATCACTCTGGTACAAGTTGATCTTGGTCTCTTCGGTCCATAGGATGTTGTTCGAGAACTGTGAAGGCTTTTTTAGATGTTGTTTGGCAAACACTAATCTGGCCTTCCTGTTTTTGAGGCTCACCAATGGTTTACATCTTGTGGTGAATCCTCTGTATTCACTCTGGTGAAGTCTTCTCTTGATTGTTGACTTTGACACACATACACCTACCTCCTGGAGAGTGTTCTTGATCTGGCCAACTGTTGTGAAGGATGTTTTCTTCACCAGGGAAAGAATTCTTCAGTCATCCACCACAGTTGTTTTCCATGGTCTTCCAGGTCTTTTGGTGTTGCTGAGCTCACCGGTGCGTTCTTTCTTTTGAAGGATGTTCCAAACAGTTGATTTGGCCACACCTAAAGTTTTTGCTATCTCTCTGATGGGTTTGTTTTGTTTTTATTTCAGTCTAATGATGGCTTGCATCACTGATAGTGACAGCTCTTTGAATCTCATATTGAGAGTTGACAGAATTTTTTCAAAACACTTGAAATGAACTCTGAACCTTTTATCGGATCCTTGTAAATGGGATAATGAGGGAATAACACACACCTGGCCATGGAACAGCTGAGCAGCCAATTGTCCCATTACTTTTGGTCCCTCAAATAGTGGGAGTTACATATACAAACTGTTGTAATTCCTATACCGTTCACCTGATTTGAATGTAAATACCCTCAAATTAAAGGTAAAAGTCTGCAGTTAAAGCACAGCTTGTTCGTTTCATTTCAAATCCATTGTGGTGGTGTATAGAGCCAAAAAGATTAGAATTGTGTTGATGTCCCAATATTTATGGACCTGACTGTATATATATATAAAATACACATACACAGATACATACACCGTCCATCCATCCATTCATCCATCCACTCATCTGTACGTCCATCCGTCCATCCATCCATCCATCCATATGACAATCAATCCATCCATCCATATGACAATCAATCCATCCATCCATCCGACAATCAATCCATCCATTCATATGACAATCAATGCATCCATCCATATGACAATCAATCCATCCATCCATCCGACAATCAATCCATCCATCCATCCGACAATCAATCCATCCATCCATCCGACAATCCATCCATCCATCCATCCATCCATCCGACAATCCATCCATCCATCCGACAATCCATCCATCCATCCATCCATCCATCCATCCCCCATCTATCCATCCATATACCAGTCCATCCATCCGTCCATCCATCCATCACCCAAAACTCCCCAGAAATGCATAACACCACCATAGCAACCAATTCTAGCAGCACCCTAGGAAACAGACAAGATGCACGAAAAAGTATTTTAACCACATAAAACATATCAGCTCGTGGTTCTTTTCCAAAGTGCCTCTCTTCCGCTTCAATTCCTGTAAGCCCTCAACAATGTCCAATCTTAATAGCAGGCAAAAAGGCCAAGAAGAAATTTACTTTTTATTTTATAACCAATAACTAGCCCAAGAATGAATTCGCTGACCTTTTTAACGCACATTCTGTGCTCATTTTAAAAGCACTAATTTGGTATTCGTGGCATGATTTAATAATCTTTCTGTTTTGTACTACTAGTATTTTACTCTTGTCCACACCATTATTTCATTACTGAGTGACTCAAACTTAAAAGTGGGACATAATAATCTGGGTCACCAAAGGACACTGTTACCCACAGATTCAGTTTCATCCGAAAATGCATGAATTTGAATCCTGTGCAAAATTAAAATAAAGGCTCTACCGCATAATGAAATGTACAAAATGCAACAACAAAATGAAGAATTTATCAGTCCAACAATATTTGAAACAATTATTATGAGTACAAGCTATTTAATTTGTTTCATTTTAATTCATACTTAACTTTTCTTTTCTTTTCCCTCAAAGCATCTCATGTGCCAATTTGGAGTTGTCTTTGATACCCGTTTTTTAACCAACACACTGTACCTTGTTCAACCACAAATACCCACATGAACACACAATCTCAGACTACAGTATTTGTTGTCAGATATCACACAATTCTGAACAAAACATTTTTCTAAAAACACCTTCAATGTAAATATAATAAACCAACTGAAGGACATTGGAGTCTGAGCAGACGCATTCATGTCTTGCTATAATAACTCCTCAACCGTGTGTGTGTGTGTGTGTGTGTGTGTGTGTGTGTGTGTGTGTGTATGTGTGTGTATGTGTGTGGAGGCAGGTGGTCTGAGTGAGAATCCGGTCTCTGATTTCCCCCAAGCATGATGGATTCCAGCCTCTTTCCTTATATCATTACTACAACTCCCTCAGGCCAGAAGCATTTCTGCTCCCATTAGCGGGCGAGTGTGCTAGCCTGGCTTTCACCCTCGGCTTCCAGCAAGCTGCTGAAATCACTGCTCATCTGGTTACATCTCACCTACATCCTGCATCTCTCTATTTATTGAAGTGCCAAAAGCAAATAAGATGCAAATTTTAAATAAATGACTGGACACAGTGGACGATTAAACATGTGAAAGTGCAAAGATTTAAACAGGCCTAGTTCTTACAGAAGTGGACCATACAGACACTACCTGTGGTGTTTTTAACATGTTGACATTAAAGGAATAGTTCACCTAAAAAATTAAATGTAAGTCATCATTTATCCACTATTGTGTTTTTCTAATACTGTATCCCATTCTTTCTTTTTCAAACCACAAAAGGAGAAATAACAAAAATGTCCAGCTCAAACTTATCTATATAATTGCGTAAAAAAAAATAAAAAAAAATAGTATCACAGAATGGTCTGCTGTCATATATTCCAAGCTTTCTGGGAGGAAAACAAACAGAAATTTTATCTATTACCTAATGGAAATTCTTACCTTGGCCATTGGTCTTCTGTGCATGGCTGCACATTTGTAAGACTATTTGCGGCGCAACTCACTCTGTAGTTGTGAGAAATCAAAATAATAAAAACATGACATGAAATACAATGACTAGAATGACTCCTGTGTGCTTTGTCTGGGCAAGACAGAATGAACTGCAGCGCTGATAGAGTCTCGAAAACGCACACGTCGCATAGTCATGCACAGAAGACCAATAACCAAGGTCTGGATTTTTGTTAAATAATACATTAAATTTTTCACCCCAGAACACTTGGAATATATGACGTGTGTAAGATCGAACCGTTCTGTGATACATTTACATTTACATTTAGCAGACACTTTTATCCAAAGCGACTTAAGTGAGGAATACAAACAAGCGATTCTTCATGAATTGGCAAATAGACACAGGAAGTGCTCACAATACAAGTTTCATACATTGCTCAGTAACATAAGCTAGAGTAGGAAGGGAAAAGGGAAGGACAGGGTTTCCTTTTTTTTTTATGAAGGGATTAAGTGTTCACGGAAGAGATGAGTTTTCAGCTGTCTCTTGAATATTGCCAGGGATTCTGCGTTCCTGATGAAAGTAGGGAGATCATTCCACCAGCAGGGAGCAGAGAACGAGAATGTTCTGGAGAGTGATTTTGTGCCTCTCTGTGACGGTACCACAAGCCTTTCATTCCTTCGATCCTGATACTTTTGAGTCTTTTTTAAAATGTCTTTCTTCACGGAACCGCTGCACTGCGTTCACTACATCAGCAGTGTAGGAGACCGACAGGGGAGAGAAGGAATTGTTGAATAAATTTGTTATTTTTGTTTTGCTTTCGTGCACAAAAAGTATTCTCATCACTTCATAACATTAAGGTTGAACAACTGTAGTCACATGGATTATTTTAATAGTATAATTAAAATTAAAATAGTTCCAAATTTCTTCCTTTGTGTTCAGCAAAACAAAGACATTTACATAGGTTTGGAAAAACCTGAGGGTGAGTAAATGATGGCAGAATTTTTATTTTTGGGCGAATTTACTATTTAACATCAAGAAAGAATAATAAATGCAGCAGAAGTGTTGTTCATGTTAACTAATATAGTTAACTAATGTTGACAAATGAAACCTTATTATAAAGTGTTACCACAAACTGTTGTAGTATGGAAAGATCTGCATAGAGAATCTTCTCCTTTTGTCTTCAAAGATAAAAATAAATAAAAGCGATATCACTGCTAGAAATTGGTGATCCTCTTCTAAGCTGCCGGAGGACTTATCCAATGCTTCAGTAAACACTTTATATGCTGTGGCGAATTGATAGAGCGCTACGGGATAAAGTGCCATTTAAATGCTTAATATGTCCAAATGAGCTAATGAGAGACACACTATCTCCAAAAGCGGCAGCATCAGATGCTGTTCTGAAGCTCGATAAAAATTAGAGGGTCAGTTCCTGCTGAAATGACCCACTGCGGCTGAATCTTCACCCATCAGCCATCTCTGCAGGACTTTAATGGGGTCAGCACTGTCATTAGAGCTCAGGGCACAGCTAACTGAAAAGAACGTTCGTTTATGATTAGCAAAAATTGAGATAAACTGGAAAACTGGAGTATGGGGTGAAAGGGGCTAATGTTTTTCTGTAAATGTGATGGAACTGTGGAGTGGGATTAAAAATGTAAGAATCCGTTTAAGATTTGCTGATCCTACTTCCTGACATAACATCATGTGAAAAACTAAGGGGTTAGGAGTAATTTCCTATATTGTCTTTAGATGCTTTTGTTTTTGCGGTCACATATAGGGCTGTTTGTAAGGTCAACACTTTTAAAGACTGCCCACTGAATGCTTATAAAACACAATGTTCAGCTCTCTTAGTTGGACTTGATAACTGCAGCGACCAACAACATGTTCTCAATAAAGAGTTCTGCTGAAGAAGTCTCCAGGTCTTTGCTTCTTAGTTGATCTAAATTAATCTTCCAAATTAATCTTGTAAATTAATCCTTGTAGGGTTGTAAAATGAGTTTATGCGATTAATCCTTTATTAAATTACTTATCGATAAACAGAGGCGCTTTGCTAGTGTGTTATTTAACTCAAAGAAACGCATACTATATTAATCAGATGAACTTGAACTTCAAGTGAACTTGAACTAAGTTACGTGCTAGTGAGAATGCTTGAGTAATGTTGTGGATGCTCTTCCTGGAGTAATGCGATAAAACTAGGGCTGCAACAACTAATCGATAAAATCGATAATAATCGTTAATGAAAATCATCGACAACGATTGTCATTATCGATTAGTCGGGTCTGCCCACGTGCACGCAAAACTTCCGCCAGTCTTGTCAAATTACAGCACTGAATAACGCATTTCTATGGACAAAATGCGTTTAAAAACAGTGGAGGAAACAGAGTGAGCTGCTGCGGGAAATGTGTGGGATCCAATCTGCCCAAAACATGAGAACTCTTTATTTGAAGCTTCAAGCTAATGCATTAGCTCCATGTTTAACATGGCTTGATCTGTCAGGCGCTTGACAGATGCGCGCGTGCCCTCAGCGCAAAATGTTCATACTACGGCTATATCCTTATTAGTAAATGTTTCAAATTCACGCAAGCATTTCCATTTTGCATAAAGGTTTGTCCTGACAGATGGAACGCGGTAGAAGGGAGATAATTAATGTTCAGCACAAAAATATTCCTTTTGCTGAAATATCTGTTGTTGAAAGTTCAATAGGTTTAAAAATCAATATGTCATTCAAGTATTTCATGGGAGGGATAACAGCATGTAACTGAATAAATGTTAGACGTTTCTATTATTTACACAGGATAAAGAAATGACAGTAAGAAGTTATGTGTGTGTGGTCCTGCTGAACATTTCTCTTGCCTGTTGTTTAATACTGAGTTTGTGTTTTTGATTTTCTTTATTTTCTTTATTATTAATGTAGAGATTTAAACTATATTTACTAAATACAGTGCTTAAATTTATTAGACCACCACCATCTAAGGTTTGTGCTGCAGATGCCATAAACTAACGGTATTGGTGATTACCAAAATCATTTTTATGTTTCTGTAATGGTTAATCCACCAGTGTGTGTAAGCCGTTGAGTCACAGTAGTATTTCTAATTGTAAAATATAAATATTGTTGCCATGAATTTTCGAATTTACTGTTTTACAAGAAAGACAGAAATAATAGAAAAAGCACTTTTTCAGATGCCAATAACAACAGAGACTGTGGAAAAGTACATATAAACAATGCCAGCAAGAATTCAAGCTGCTATCAAAGCCAAAGGAGGCCAAACAAAATATAAAGTTTTTTGGACATTATGTGTGAATAATGACTTTTTGTTAGATCCATAAAATATTTGTGTTCTCTTTTCTGTGACAGGTAGTCTAGGAAATTAAGCACTGTATGTTTTCATAGCAATCAATTGGCACGTTTGTTTTAAGGACATTAGGCAGGATGTGCAATGTATTTTTTGTCAATAAAATAATTTTAAAAAGAAAAATTAGGATTTTTATCCGATTAATCGGAAAAATATTCAGCCAACTAATCGATTATCAAAATAATCGTCAGTGGTTCGAAGCGCTCGCTTCATTTTCCTCGTTTCTGCTTTAATGTTTCACCGTTGAGCAGCACAAACGAGTATGAACCTGCTTAATTGATGATCGATAAGTTTTATTGATTAAATGTAATGTCGACAATTAATCGATCGTCGATTAATCGTCAACATCCCTAACCTACATCCAAGTGTTTCAGAAGGAACAGAAGCACGGACAATGAAAACTATTCTCGTTCTTTTCTCTCTTTTTTTCTTTTTCTAAGATTAAAATGGTAATATAATGGAATTAAAGAGCAACTTAAGAGCTGATGGGATAATCCAATAAGGATCACCCGACAAAAACGAATGAGATAAACAGCCACATTATTGAGTTAAGGACTTAGTTGAATAGTGTCTTAGCTTAAGAACATGCTGTGCTGCAGTACACCACCTCTTGTTTTTAATATATTTGCACTACAGTGCACATGCACCTCACACAGGGTCACAACCACTATATACATTTAGAAATGTATGGGTAACACTTCACAGTAAGGTTCATTAGTTAATGTACTAACCATGAGCGATACATTTGTTACTGTATTTACTAATCTTCGTTAATGTTAGTTAATGAAAATACAGTTGTTCATTGTTTGTTCATGTTTGTTCAGTGTATTAACTAATGTTAACAAGATTTTAATAACGTATTAGTACAAGTTGAAATTAACATGAACAAAGATTAACAAATGCTGAGTAAGTGCAGTTCATTATTAGTTCATGTTAACTACTATAAGGTTCCTTAGTTAACATTAGTTAACAACATTAAAGTGTTACCAATGTATGTGTCCAAATTTCAGATAAGTGATCAACTGGTATGGGGCTTTCAAATATTTATTTACAGTCAAAAGTTATTCAGGTTATTGTAAAATGACATAAGAAATGACAAGTGTTGTTTATCTGTGCTAGAAAGGAAACAACAGGAAGGTGATGTCATAGGTCATACAGAGGAAATGAGAAAACTGAGCTTGCTACTTGATGCCTTCACTAAACACTCAATCAGACTCTAATTATATACCATATGAAGGATATTACTAATTTATGGGCCAGTCACAGAACGTTTTTGAGTTCAAAAACATCATGTCATGTTTTTTAGAACACTGTTGCGGTGTTCGAATATGCCTACTTCCATTCTCCACTGTAAAGCCCAATAAGTATAGAATACTCCATTTTTGTAGACACCGATTACCTCAAAAAAATTAAGTAAAGCAACTCAAACTTAAGTAAACAATATTTATAAATAATTAAGTCAAACTGAAAAAAGGGTTAATTTTAATTTTATTTAATGTAAGTCCACTGTACTTAAAACTATTGTTTACCAGACGTAATGCTTCTCATTTTTTCATTATTTTGATGCAGTGGTTATAAACCTGCTAAATTGAGAATACTCAAAACATTTAAATAAACAACTCAAGACTCTAACAAGATTATTTTAGTAGAACTCAAGTTTTATTTTCTACTACAAAAACTCACTAATTATATTTTAATTGAAATACTGAATAAACTAACACCTAATCTTTATGGTTAAATGATAGTTAGCAACAGCACACCAGTATGCGCTAATGTAACCATCAAACAGACTATCACCATTTACCCCAATACATAATCCTGGGCAAAGATTCACCGATCAGAGAAGTTGTTGTTGCCATGATATTGTAAATTGTGGTAAAGGAGCTAATCAGCCAACTTCCATGACAAAACGCCAATGAAATTGAGTCAGTCTCCTCAACACTGATGTAACCTATTGCTAGTCAAACTCAACAAGTGTTTATATTTTAATGGCAGGGGCTCTCAGAAGAGAAAGAATATAGATTTCAAAATTCATCTGTCATCATATAGAAGAACTTTAGAATGGCCATAAAGCTAAAAAGCATGAGCTTAAGCCACAAAACCCAATTTGGATTGGTCTTTAAAAGAGCGTGTTAGAATGCATGTACACAAGCGAAGGGTTAAGTCAGACTTTATGCTAAGCAGCATCACGCAGCAGCACTTAACATGACAACAGGCCCCGTGTCTAGATCTGGAATGTTAACTCAATCAGGACTCAAACTTTCATGACTGTCACAAGTTTAAGCTGAACCCTCTGCCAATTCAATTTAGCACTCCAGCAAAAGCATTTGTTCTCTTTTATTGACATAATGAAAAGCAAACAGTGTTAGCAGTATGCTAACTCTCCAAAGCTCTAGAGGTTTGATCCTCTGGGAAGATCGATTTATAGGTTCTCCTTAAGGGTATGAACTGAGCTTTAAGATATCATACATGCACATACCTATTGTCCTGACTCCCTATCAGAGATGAATCCCACTTTATGGGATCCTGAAAACTAATCCTGAAACTGGTCCATATCTCACTGTAAACGTGATCTCCAGCAGGCTTTGTGCATAAGAGATCCTGACACGTTTTCATTCTAATGACATGCACTGGACATAATGAATCTTGTGACGTGTGTGTGCTGGTTAGCAGAGAATCAATTTCGCAACATATCCGGCTCAAAGAGAGCAGAGGTGAAGGAGGATTAATTCTAACAAAATTAGAATTGAGTTTCCATCTTAATTCCTACCAATCGGAGCTGAAAGCAGCGGTTCATGCTCTGATTTGCTCCGCCGTTTGGGAGAACAAGAAACTGTGTGCGAGGTCACAGCACACAAGCTTAAATACTAAAAATATCTCTTCCACAGCTAACATCTCACCTATGATCCCGCCGCAAAACAAATCCAACACAATCATCCATGGTAAAATACTGCTGATATCCTAAATGAAATGCCACAGGTTAACCCTTAAATGCACAATTCTGATCTTTATCCACTCGGGACCTCTATAACTATACCCTCATTCATTTTTTAAAAAAAAGTTTTTTAAAAAGAGATCAACCCTCTTAGTATTCCTAAGTGTGTTTATTGCAAATAATAAAAGAAAAATAAAATAAAATTATTAAAGAATCTATTTCTATATATATATATATATATATATATATATAGTTCTTTATTTATATATATATATATATATCGTCCTATCTATGGGACTGAACTATATAGGGCCTTAAAAATGAAAATTTCAAAAGAAAAGTTCATTAATCTAGACAATCTAGAAGGATATTAAGATATCTTGAATAATATGTATTTTGTTTATACATTTCAACATTATTTGTACTTTAGATATTCCTCTTTACATGAAAAAAAAAGTATAAGCTGTTTGCAAAGTGACCCACAATTAGTTTTTGACCAATGAAAATGTGTATAATTTACCAATTTATTCATGGAGCCACATAACATATCCATATCTGTGGGATTGAACCATCGAGGGCCTTTAAAATGAAGATACCAAAGAAAAGTTTGTTGAGAACCAGAACCTAAAAGGATATTAAGATATATTTAATACTTGAGTTACAGGCATGGAAATTTGAGTCAAAAAACACAAGAAGTGCTTTTTCTCCCATTTTGGAACTGTCACCATTGGCATAGAATGAAACGAAGATTGCTAAAGTCAACAGATTTTAATAATAGACCTACCAATCTAGCAGTAAAAATAAAATAATGATGCTGCCATATTTCCAAGCCATTTTAAACCTCACTAATTTGGCTCCAAATCTCAGGTGAACACAGTGGATCTCTACAAAACACTGGATTACTCTGTAAATATACATGGTAAATGGTAAATGGACTGCACTTATATAGCGGTTTCACAGACCTATGGCCACCAAAGCACTTTACAATTTGCCTCACATTCACCCATTCACTCTCATTCCTACAAGGCGCCATCCAGCTCGTCGGGAGCAGCTGGGGTTGGGTGTGTTGCTCATGGACACCTCGACACTTGGAACCGGGGATTGAACCACCAACCTTCCGGGTTGTAGACAACCTACATGAACCACTGAACCGGGGAAGTTTCTGAAATTTGGTTGATTTGACACAGAATGACCCAGCAGCAATATTGTGAAATTTTATTATAATTCAAAGCAAATGTTTTGTATTTTGATATTTACACACACCCACACATATATACATACATACATACATACATACATACAAGATTTTAATTTTATTCCTATGTATCAGCCATAACGCCAGTATTTTTTCTTTTTTACAGTCCAATTAGATTAATATAAAGTTCAAAATAACAGCATTTCTTTTAAATAGAAATCTTTTGTAACAGTAAAAATTTCACTTTTAATCAATTTAATGCATGCAATATAAGCATTAATGTCTTCAAATGTCTTTTGAACGGTGTATTTTTGAACTAATGTCCACAGACTCTAAAGCGTCTGCCAAATAAATCCCGTAACACTGCAGCTGCAATAGCATTTAGTGACACAAACATGAAGTAGTATTCAAAAATACCCATGCACATGTCCGGATGGGTGTAAAACAAAGTGAATTTACTCACCATATGACCAGACCGGTGATAACAGCAGCCCATGTGACACAGCAGGTGTCAGGCCTTTTGACTTCCTCATCCTCTTCCCTTCGGCAGCAGCACAGGCAGGTCAGATATACAGATAGCACCAGCAGACTCAAGCCCAGACCCAGCGCAGAAATACAGGCCAGGAAGATCAGAGACTGCGAAGAGAGGCAAGCAAACATGGAGCAGATGGTCAAATTAAACAGGAAGTAGCCCTTAATGTTAATTCATCTGACTTCAGTGATGCAGTGCAAAACAAGTTGATTAAATTGCATCATTTTCTCAATCAGTATTATTGTCTTATATATTTTGAATTAAATTATTTTTTCTTAACCCAATTCCAAATAGTTTTGTCTTGATTTAAACAAAATGTTTTAAACATAATGCATTACTAGATTTTTTTTTTTTCATTTTAAAACTGGAAATGCTCTAAGGCTACACTTGAATGTATTTGTGACGTTTAGATGATGTTTAGAAAATATTTTTTTTTTGTAGAAATTTGAAAAACAAAGGTGTTCGGATCTCTATGAGATTATGTATCTTGACGTTGTGACTGAAACAGTTCATGGCAGCTGTAGGCGGATAAATCATATAATGGTTGTTATGAGGGCAAGCTTGTGCCCCCATGCACATCGCCATGGTAACCCACATGGACTGAGGCTAAACAGAAACGTTCAGTCTTTGAGTTGAACATCATGTGATGAAAGTAAAGCACGTCAGCTATGGAGTCTTGTGATCCATGGATAGCAGAAGGGCAGCTGGATATTAGACATAGATATATTAGATATTATTCAGTTAAGAAGGGCTGCTGCTCATTTAAATGCAAAACTAAAACCCCTCCAAGCTTTTAAAGGTTAATGTTGCGTCAAGGCACAAAAAAATAAAAAATAAAGTGTGGTTACGCCAGACTGCAAAACTGAATTTCACATTAGATAATCACAACATGCTCTTGGGAAATTCTGAGCAAAATTACTAAAATCACTAAAGGGTGGTGTGAAATTATTTTTAATGCTCAAACTGGTAGAGTTTAACCACCATATAAGAACTTGAGGATTTATGGTCAAAATTAAAGTGTGGAGCTCTAAGAAAATATTGTTAAATTTTAACATTATTAAATACTAAAGTAGGTTTTTGATTGAATCACTTCCGTTGAAGAAATCATTAATTATTAACTTAGGTATCATTTACGCGGCACCTTTCCAACTGAAAACCAAAGACCATTAATTCATACGTGTTTAATCTATAGATTTGCACATTTGAATGTGTATGTGCGCTTAGTCTTTTTTTTTTACAGTGACATTGCCAAATTACTTGTCTGGTCCACATAATACAGAAAAATCAGTCGTGACCACGGATCTATGCGAACCGGAATAATTTTGATAACGTTTTATCTATACATAGGGAATGGAAAGGTCATACTTCCAGGACGTAGAATCTGTGATTCTGAAGTACGGTATCCACACGGGTGCGGTGACTGACAGCAGTCGCGTAAAAATGATAATTCCGCAAATAACTGCAATTGCTGTTCTCAAACAGAGATGGCGACAAAGAGGCAAAACTTACAGACTGCAGCTTTAAGAAATGAAAAGCTCCACTTTCCGTCAATCAGGGTTAAAAGAACTGTTGGGAAACATAACATGCTAGAAACACTGCAATAATAATCCAGTCATAAGTATTTGCCTTTGTATTTATTTAAATTCAAACTGCAACTTTTTTTTCTTTTCACTCAAGCACATAAAAAACTAAAAAAATCAAGTACTTTTGTACTTTTGCTCAAGTAAAAGTGAAGCATAGCACTTATACTGGCTATTTTTAGGGCATCTGTACTTTTGAGTAATTGATTTGCATAGTTTATCCACTGCTGTATGCAATCAAAAGTCAAGACCTCATACATTTCTCATCATGTTCTTCCAAAACTAAATATTGCATCCACATTTTACTACTCTGCACCCTTAAATAATTGTCTCCTTTTTATTGCTGCACAGAAGTTTAAGTAACATCTGAGAAAAGGTTGATGCATAAATGGAAACATTACTGAGACCTCCACTATTTATCCAAAGCTATGAAATAATAGCAATGCAACAGCCCGACACACGTTCACACTTTTAAACAACTTTATAATTACTAATAATCTCTGTAACCTGACACCGACTGCTGCATAACTAACCAGAATATGTTTGCGAACTAAACACCGGTGTCAGTCGCTACCAATAATAAAACTGTTTGATCTATATTTGTCCCAAGCATTATAATCAGAGGAAGTTTAAAGAGCACCACAATAACATTTAGTCATTTAGCTTTTATCCAAAGCGACTTACAAGTGAGGAAAAACAAACAAGCGATTCTTCATGAATTGGCAAATAACACAGGAAGTGCTCACAATACAAGTTTCATACATTGCTCAGTGCCATAAGCTAGAGTAGGAAGGGAAAAAGGGGGAAGGATAGGGTTTTTTTTTTTTTTTTTTATGAGGGGATTAAGTGTTCACGGAAGAGGTGAGTTTTCAGCTGTCTCTTGAATATTGCCAGGGAATCTGCGTTCCTGATGAAAGTAGGGAGATCATTCCACCAGCAGGGAGCAGTGAAGGAGAATGTTCTGGAGAGTGATTTTGTGCCTCTCTGTGACGGTACCACAAGTCTTCGTTCCTTTAGTGATCGCAGGCTTCTGGTGGGGACGTAGCGTTGTAGCAGTGTGTGGAGGTAGGAAGGTGCAGAGCCTGTGGTGGATCTGTAAACAAGCATCAGCGCCTTGAACTTGATGCGAGCAGCAAGGGGTAGCCAGTGCAAAGAGATGAAGAGGGGCGTGACGTGGGTTCTCTTAGGCTCGTTGCAGACAAGACGTGCAGCAGCATTCTGGATCATTTGAAGAGGTTTGATTGCACTTGACGGCAGACCAGCTAGAAGAACATTGCAGTAATCAAGCCTTGAAATGACCAGGGCCTGGACAAGCAGTTGTGTTGCGTGCTCAGTCAGGAAGGGACGGATTTTCCTGATGTTGCAAAGTGCAAATCTGCACGACCGCGCCGTCTTTGAGATGTGGTCACTGAAGGTCAGTTGGTCATCGAAGATAACTCCAAGATTTCTGGCCGATTTTGATGGGGTAATGGTGGTTGTACCAAGCTGTATGTTGATGTCATGTTGAAGAGTAGGAGTGGCAGGGAAGACTAAAAGCTCAGTCTTTGCCAGGCTGAGCAGCAGGTGGTGTTCTTCCATCCACGTGGAGATGTCCGCCAGACAGCTTGAGATCCGTGCAGCTACTGTGGAATCATCAGGTTGGAAGGACAGGTAGAGTTGTGTGTCATCAGCATAGCAGTGGTAGGAGAAACCATGTGCCTGTATGATGGGACCCAGTGATGTAGTATAAATGGAGAATAGGAGGGGACCAAGAACTGAACCCTGAGGAACCCCAGTGATCAGTTCATGAGGTTTGGATACCTCCCCTCCCCAGGCAACTCTGAAAGACCTACCTGTGAGATAGGGCTCAAACCACTGAAGCGCAGTACCTGAGATGCCCAGTGACGAGAGGGTGGACAGAAGAATTTGATGGTTTACGGTGTCGAAGGCAGCAGATAGATCCAGTAGGATGAGAACAGATGATTTGGAAGCAGCCTTAGCAATCCGCAGGGATTCCGTGACAGACAGTAGCGCAGTCTCTGTTGAATGGCCGCTCTTGAAGCCAGATTGGTTGACGTCCAGATGGTCGTTCTGTGTGAGGAAGGATGACACCTGGTTGAATACAACTCGTTCAAGTGTTTTTGATATGAATGGTAGGAGAGAGACAGGTCTGTAGTTGTCCACGAGTGATGTGTCTAGCATGGGTTTTTTAAGCAGTGGGGTTACTCGAGCCTGCTTGAATGTGGTAGGGAAAGTGCCTGTGTGGAGAGACGAGTTAATGATGTGTGTAAGTGCTGGTAAAAGAACCACACTTCCAATAAACCACACTTCCTGCCAGTGCTAAAGAAATATTTGGTGAAAGAAATACACGAATGATGAAGAAAGCCAAAATATTGCACATTTGCTTTTCGACCATTGAAAATGGGTAAAATACTACAAATTGAACACGGAGCTGGATTGAGATCCCCGTTTTTATGGGATTGAACCATAGAGGGCCTTGAAAATGAAGATTTCAAAAGAAAAGTTAGTTAATAACCAGCATCTAAAAATCATACTGAGATATGACATAACTGATATTAGATTACACTGAAAATGTTTGCAATTAACCAATTTACTCATGGCGCTGCATTAAAGTGCCCCATTATGCTATTTGAAAGGTTCCTAATTCTGTTTAGTAAGTCTCCTACAACAGTTTTACATGCATCAAAGGTCAAATTTTCTCATTATATACATTGCAAATCAGCACATTTTTCAATGATTCTCAAATGACTCGTCAGATGAATCAGTCTCTCTAAATCCCTCCTTTCCGCAAGCCTGCTCTGCTCTGATTGGCCAGTAGGTAGTCTGTTGTGATTTGTCCACCACTTACAGCTCTGGAGCTTCCTAAAGCTCAGCGATTGTACACACTGTAAAACTGTATTTTACCTTATCCATCAGAGCGTGAGTCCGATGATGAAATATTGGAAGAACCAATAATTCAACCCTAACCTCCATCGCAAGGACGACTCGAGCAGGACGTTTCTCAGTGTTATGTTACTCGGTTTGATGTTCATCATTAGATGCTGTAACTGTAATTCCTTACTATCAGCATTAACAAGTGTATATCCATCCACAAACCGATGTGTTTATTTTATAATTTATTGTGGTGTAAATGTGGGAACTGTATCATTAACAGTATCAATAACAGCGTATACTTTAGTGAGCACTAATGTGAATGACTGACGTTTGTAAAATAAATTTCGCTCCATCCTTTATCATTATTCAAAATAGTAAGAACGAAAGACAATTTGCATTAATGGAAAATTTTAGGTAATAGTGGCCCACAGATGATTAGCATAAGTATTTCAGTACTAACATGAGTTAGTCGGTAAGCCAGAGAAATACACAATATAGCTAAAACACAAAACTATGTATTTTGAACACTCATTACTATTTATCTAAGAAAAAATATTAACAAAATCCAAAATTTGAGCCACGGAAGTTCCCAAAACTTGGTTGATTTGACACAGAATGACCCAAATGAACTTCAGCAAAGACCCGCCTCCTTCAGTTACTGTTGCAATGTCTGACAAGACATGCGCTCTCTCGCCACACATCATGTTCTCACACAGTGAAAAATACATTGCGGAGCAAAGAGGACACGTCGACAGACATATGAAACGGTTTCATATCTAAATATTAAAAAGTTTAAACAATAAACAGCGTAGTGTCTCTTTAATGTGTCGTGACAGATCGCTGTAGCTCCTTCAAGCGGCTCGTGAATCAACATCTCTTCATACTAGTTCATTTATAGCATCAAATAAACATGAATGAACATCAGAAGGAATGTTGTTTCAAGCGCGGAAAGATGTGAGTACACAATTTTTCGAGTTCAAGTTCAACAACGTTAATCCACTAACTCCCCTGACTGCTTTGTCGGACAAAATGGCGGATTCAGGGTTATGATTGGTCAGATCGCCTGTCAATCAAACTGCCGGCAAAGGGTCAATTGGCATTTTCTTGTTAAATGACTTTCGAATCACAAAATCAACATCTGTTGACAACACACATTCCAAAAATAAGTTATTGGAAATATGTTCAGAAGAACAATTCCTGAGATTGATTTCAAATAAGTGATAGTGAGGGAACCGAGAGGAAGATTTGACAAGCAGACTTTATTTTAGAAAGAGAAAGGAAATAAACTTGGATTGCTGCTTTATCGATTTCCTCAAGTAACCCAGGAAATATGACCTTGAACAAGGAACATAATATACCTTTTGATAAAAATCCCAGCTGAATCGATGAGGAAAATGTCTCTCTGGAGACTGTATTCTGTGAAAGTACAAATCGTAGAGGGAAACAGAGATCTGACACACCACCACACACATCTGTGTTTACCAGATATCACATATTTATAGAGATCAGTGAGAGACATTTATAATCATCACACATTTTTGGCCCCAGGATGCTTAAGGTACAAACTATATTCCATTACTGGAGTGTAGAATTCTTGTCTTAACGGTAATGGATGTGGATTATGTAAACAAAAAGATGCATATAAAAAGTACAAGTCACAGATGACAAAACCTGTTTGAGTTCAACACAACTGCAGAGCAGAGAGAAACCTGTGATACACTTATGAAATTACATTTCACACTGCATGTTCTACACCTACAAGAATATGGCAAGCCGTTTTGACTTTTATTCATTTTCAGGATATGAACTTCTGATATCAACAGTTACATTTTCACTAGTTAAAATGTTAATTCTTGATATCAGGAATTAGATTTCCACTACACTGCAATGCTGCTGTGTTGACAGCATTTTGACATATGTTGTGTAGGATGTTACACAATGTGTAATTTAAAAAAAAAAACTGCCTCTGGATAGATTGGCACAATAAATGTGTCATATGTATGCGGGCAGTTTGTGTTTATTGAAATAAAAAATAATACGTATATTTCATATGGTAGCACATAAAAAGCTCTAAACTTAATAAAAATCATAAACAAAAATAAATATACAGTATATACATTTCAATTTATGAAACTTAAAATATTAACGAATGTTTTTGGTCGGCCAATCCCGTCATGCCTCTTGTTTTTTTTTTAACTGCAGCGGATCGCGCTCTTTTTACTCTGAGTTGGTTTGAGGGGAATCAAGATACTGTTCGACTCGGAGCCATCCGAAAGTTACAGCAGATAATACTCGTGAAAATGCGCAGTGCTGAAAAAAATCGATGATGGAAATAGTTAGCTAACAAATACGTTGTTAATTAGTTGGAAAGTGGCGACGTGCATTGAATAGTAACGTTATACCGTTAGTGAAGCGTTAGCCAGGCAGAGCGCGTGACAAGATGTCCAGCACACCAGATCATCATAACCCCCTAAAAGAGTGTATGAAAGAGTGCATTATAACTGAACAATTTAACGTGGAGCGTTTGCCTTGTTGCATCAGGTACGTTCACGGTTTTTTTGCGGTTGGCAGCGCGAAATGTTTGTTCTCATCGCATTACTTACATTCTATTAATTGTCTTCAAGGGCGTTTTTTAGATTAACACTTGGCCTTATTTTCAAGAATTTGTTGATATTGACAGACGAATATTTGACCGATTTCAAGTGTTCACGTCAAGCACAGGAGCCTTGCCACAAATGCTGGAGAGGCCACTTCAAATCCAGGTATTTTGATTTTGTTGTGTGTGTGTGTGTGTGTGTGCGTGTGTGTGTGCGTGTGTGTGTGTATGTATATTATATATATATATATATATATATATATATATATATACATACATACACACACACACACTACCGGTCAAAAGTTTTAGAACACCCCAATTTTTCCAGTTTTTATTGAAATTTAAGCAGTTCAAGTCCAGTGAATAACCTGAAATGGTACAAAGGTAAGCGGTAAACTGCCAGAGGTTAAAGAAAAACGTTTAGGTTACCAAAAACTGAAAAATAAATGTACATTTCAGAGTTATACAAAAAGGCCTTTTTCCGGGAACAAGTAATGGGTTAACAACTTACAGCTGTTCTGCAGCAATGGAAGTAAATTAAGCCTTGAAAGTTGATGCTAACAATTCCTACAAGTGTCCCAACTTTTGTTGATTACTTACAAACCCTCTATCTGTATAAAAGCAGTGTTGGAACAGACTGTGTTACTACACCCTCTTAAGCATTATTTGGACAGTATTGTACCGCAGGAAGTAGTATATTGCTCTCATAATGGCGAGAAAAAGGCAATTAACAAAGGAAGACAGACAGACCATTATAACCCTTAAAAGTATAGGTCTTTCCTTTAGAGAAATTGCAAAGAAAGCCAAGGTGTCAGTGAGTACAGTTTCCTATACCATCAAAAGGCATTTGGAAACTGGAGGAAACTCTGACAGGAAGAGGTCTGGCACACCCAAAGCCACAACAGAAACAGAAGACAAGTTTCTGAGAGTCAACAGCTTGCGTGATAGGCGGCTCACAGGACAACAGCTTCAAGCACAGCTTAACACTGGTCGAAGTAAGCAAGTCTCAGTTTCAACTGTGAAGAGAAGACTTAGAGCTGTAGGTTTGACAGGTCGAGTGGCAGTAAGAAAGCCATTGCTAAGATGGCAAAATAAGAAAAAGAGGCTTGCCTGGGCCATGAAGCACCGCCAGTGGACTACTGAAGACTGGAAGAAGGTGTTATGGACTGATGAATCGAAATTTGAAATCTTCGGTTTATCACGCAGGGTTTTTGTATGCCGTAGAGAAGGCGAAAGGATGGTTCCTCGGTGTGTGACACCAACTGTCAAACATGGAGGAGGAAGCGTGATGGTCTGGGGCTCTTTTGCTGGATCCAGAGTCGGCGACTTGCATAGAGTGAGTGGCACCCTGAACCAAAACTGCTACCACAGCATTTTGCAGCGCCATGCAATACCCTCTGGTATACACCTAGTTGGTCAGGGGTTCATCCTACAGCAAGATAATGACCCAAAACATACCTCCAGGTTATGTCAGAACTACCTTAGAAGAAAAGAACAAGACGGTAGGCTTCAAATCATGGAATGGCCAGCAGTCTCCAGACTTAAACCCCATCGAGCTGGTTTGGGATGAACTGGACAGAAGGGTGAAAGCAAAGCAACCTACAAGTGCAACACATTTGTGGGAACTTCTGCAACAGTGTTGGGAAGAACTTTCCGAACAATATTTGATTTCCATTGTAGAAAGAATGCCACGAGTGTGTTCGGCTGTTATATCTGCAAAAGGTGGCTACTTTGATGAGTCAAAAATTTAGATTAAATTTTGTTAAACAAAACAATTCCATGATTTCTTTTTTTATCTCCAATTGTTTATTTGTTCTATGCTTTAATTTCAGAGTACATTGAGACATTAAACTGCGTAAATTTCAATAAAAACCGGAAAAAATGGAGGCGTTCTAAAACTTTTGACCGGTAGTGTGTGTATGTGTATGTATATATATATATATATATATATATATATATATATATATATATGCATTGTTAATGTGAGGATATTTTAGGTCAACATGTTATTCTTGTTTTACACTCAGCTAAATTAAAGCTGCTATTCCTTGACTGTTTGTTGGCCTTTAAAATTTCTCATGATTTACTAACTTGCAGCTTACTACATCATGTGACCATTTGATGATATTAGAAATTAATGTATTTTGTTGAGATCAGTACTTTGTTCTTTGCATCTTTCATTAAATCAGCAGTGGAGATGAACATCGAAGGGGACTCCCTCAATGGCTGAATATCGCTGCAATATTTACTTCATTCTAAACTCCTAAAATGTAAATGTTTTTCCCTCCTTAACTCTAAGCCTGGAGCTAGTATTGCATCCCTCTGCAGCAGTTTTGTGACCGCATCAAAGACCAGACCACAACCGATCTTCATTGGGAGTTGGAAGAGCACAACATGACAGTACATCATTGTGAGGATCGACTGAGTGACCGTTCCTGTGGACGAGGGCCTGACGTGCTGTGGACAAGATGTTCTAGATGTGAAACTTGTCCTGTCCACCACAGATTAGTTCTGTCTTCACTTTCTAAGACCGGGACATCTAATATTGAAACTCCACTTTCTCTTCCTTTTAAAACTGACATTCCTACTTACTGTGTTGCCTCTTCTGTGGCCCAAATATATTCTTCATCAAATACAACTATAGCAGATATAACAAGAAGTATTACTGCACAATTACAATTTTTACAAGTGATTGTCATTGAGAACAATTTCAAAATATGTGCCTGAATGTTTGTCTGATCTAAAATGTTTCTTTAAATGTATCTGTCTGAATTGAATTTAAGTTGATCCTATGTTATCCACTAGGCTTGTTTCAGTTAAGAGTAATTTGATGTTGGCAACACTTTTAATGAATACTGCTGTTAATGGCTTGTGCATCACAAACACATTTGTCTTATGATGAAAAATGGCAAATATTCTATAGATTTTGAAAATTGACTGTCATTGATTTAAAATTAAAATTTAAAATTAGCCTGATTTGGAAACTTTTACCTTGTATCTGACATTTTATAAGTTGGTCTTATGTTATCTGCTAGTCTTGACTGTGTTGTCCCTGAGCACACTCGGCACATGTGTTCAAATTCTGCACAACATATGTCATTTTTAACACATCTCTTTTTGCAGTGTAGTAACAATGGCACTTTTTGATATCAAGAATTACATTTCCACTAGTAACAACGTTAATTCTTGATATCAACAATTCAATTTCCACTATAAACTATAATTGTTGATATCAAGAATTAATTTCTTACTAGTTGAAATTCTAGTTTCACATATCAGGAATACAATTCTTACTAGTAAAAATGCAAATTTACAAATTACATTGTTACTAGTGCAAATGTCTATTCTTGATTTCAACAATTGAATTGCTACTAGTAAAAATATTCATTTCTGATATCTGAAAATGAATTCCTGATATCAATATAATTTCTGATATCTAAAACGGCTTTCTTACTAGTAACAATCACATTCATGATATCAGAAATGAATATTTTTACTAGTAGCAATTCAATTGTTGATTTCAAGAATAGACATTTGCACTAGTAACAATGTAATTGTTGATATCAGAAATTTGCATTTCACTAGTAAGAATTGTATTCCTGATATGTGAAACTGGAATTTCAACTAGTAAGAAATTAATTCTTGATATCAACAATTGAATTTGAATGGCAGCCTATGGTGAGATTTCACTAGTAAAAATACAATTACAGATATCAAGAATTATAGTTTATAGGGGAAATTGAATTGTTGATATCAAGAATTAACGTTGTTACTAGTGGAAATCCCTGATAATCAAGAATTAACATTTTAACTAGTGAAAATGTAATTGTTGATCTCACAAGTTCATATCCTGAAAATGAATAAAAGTCAAAACGGCTTGCCATAACAAGAACAGGCCACTGCTACTGCTGCTGTCACAAGGCAGTCCGGGGCAAGTTGTCACAATACTTACTCCAGTGAATATTTCTATGGGTCAAAAAATATCTTCATTTGTGTTTTGCGGGTGTGGAACGACATGAATGTGAGAAATAAATGACAGAATTTTCATTTTTAACTGAACTAGCCCTTTCACTCAAAACAGTTTTACTGTTTAGTCTTAGGTTGTTTAATGGCATTTCAAATTGTGGTCAAGTCAATGTGTGCTCGATATGAACTGCACTTTCTTGAGCCATAACAGCCTCGGTTATTTCTTTAAAATAAAACACTCTTGCTCTGAAAACACGGTTTAAACTTTCAATCTTAATGATATAGTTGACTATTGCATGAATGTTTACCCAACAGTTTTAGCGCAATAAAAAAGGATATTTACTTTTAGATTCCATAAACTAAACTCACATCCTCTCCTCTCACCTGCTGATAGCTGGCGTCCTCCGGTTTAAAAGTGTTGTCAACCGTCTGGAAATTAAAATTAAGATGCGGGAAATTGTGAAGCCAGTAGGTCCACCACGGGGCAATGTAGTCCTGGCGCGATGAGGCCATCCCGGGCGAGAAACTCGAGCACACCGCTGATCGCTGGAGCTCTCCGGTAATCCTCACTGTTCACTCTAAAACACCAAACGCAACGAAGATCCGCCGCCCGGAGACAAGACACGATGACTGCACAGGGAAACACCGCACAAAAGTATTTCCCCTGGCTCTTTTCGCTTGAAAGGATGCATAACATAAGAGTTGAGTGTGTGACTGCATGCAGAGTGATCAGCTGTGAGCCCTTCCAAGCTCCCTGACACTGACTGACTCCAAGAGCCTCTCCTGCGACTGCGCGCACCACCCGCGCTCAGGGAGCGAGCGTCGACGGCACTGAAGTTGAAAACTCATATATAAACAGCGCAGGTGTTACACCAGATTCTGGGACCATCGTATTCTGTTACAGTGGTTACTTGAAATTAAACAATATGGAAGCAAAAACGTTCAAACTGTGATCAAACAAGTGTAGCCTATTATAAGACAGATATTGTTTTAGTAGCTCAGTATGTGTTTTTTTTAATAATGTTTAAATGGTGTAATATTTGTGAATTTGATTATGCACTTATCCACATAGATATAATAAATACATAGACTCCGCATTGGCCGCTTTGGAACGTTGCTGCGATACGTCATCGCGTCCGCCATTTTGCTGAGAGCAAGATGCGCTGTAAACAAATGCAAGTCAACTGGCGAAAATAACGTTTATATTTATCAACCGATTTCAGTGGTTTATGATGTACGTGGTGCACAAAAAGTTCCATCTCTAGTTACTTAAAACCTCGATGGTAGACCTAAAAAAATATGAATTTTAATAGTCAAAGTTCAGACTTGTTCAGTATTTGGCTGCTTTATTCTTGGATAAGAAGTGTGAAGACGCCCATAATGAGATAATTTTAATTTTCACATTAAATAAAAAAAGATTTCTTATTGTGGAAAAGCCATTTTCTGTCTTTTAACCCATTTTAGCTTTTCTTGTGTTTAGAATTGACCACCATTGTGAAAATGAAGCAAATCGTCATCACACACGCTGGAAAAAACTTCCCTTCTTATAGCTACTTCCCACTGTCTCCTCAACTCTTATCTCTGGGAAACCTTCAGTGTGTGAAAAAAGTAAGCTAGCCAACTAACTAACGTTACAGTAATTCACAAAATGTCAGTCAAGTAACCGAAACGAGTGTTTGTCTTAAAAGTTGGTTTTAAGATGCATATTTCAATTCCAGGAAATTTAGCTCATAAAATAAGTTAATATATGCTAAAACTATAATATAAATCATGTAAACTCAATTTTCACAGCTAATTAGCGACATGGCTAGCTATTTTCTGACTGACTCCAGTGGCCAACTACTATCAACATAATTATATAATGACCAAATACAACCAGAAACAAATGTTCAGCCTTACCTGTGTAAGGTTATTCCCCGAGACCTGTATTCAATTGTGCGGCGATTTGTACAGCCAGAAGCAGCACACGAAACAGGCATTTTTCTCAATTCCAGTTATGAGCATTATGGGAACGTTGCCCTGCACAATATGGCGGCGCCATTGACGTACGATCTAGAGGTCAGTGGGGGGTCTATGTATTTTATTATGTCTAAGCTTATCCATGCCCTAAAGTTTAATCTCTGGTGTCGTGCAAATGCTGCGAGTATGGTGTACAATTTAGGACGTCCTCAGACCTCAGACATAGGATGTCATGCTTCAGTCATATATTTACGACATTTTGCCTGTTAGAAATATATGCTCAGTTTTAATATTATTTTAAGGTAGGGAAGAATTAAATGAATGGCAAAGCTTAGATTTTGTTCACGTCAATATTTTTGTCACCTCACCGTCAGGGAGAACCACTGGGTTAGGACAACCGGTAACTTAAACACCTCTGATTGGTCATTATTTTCAACAGAAATCACTGTGATTGGCTACAATACTCAATGCTGCAAGCTCACACTGTGATGTCCGTTTTTTATTTGATGCTATAAATGAACTAGTATGAAGAGATGATCGGTTCGCGAGCCACTTGAAGGAGTTACAGCGATCTGTCACGACACATTAAAGAGACACTATACGCTATTTATTGTTTAAACTTCTTTAAAAATTTACAATATTTTAAATATGAAACTGTTTCATATCAAAAGTATCCTGCTCTGTCTTGTCTGTCGACACGTTGTCAGTGTCCTCTTTGCTCTGGGATGTATTTTTCACTGCATGAGAACATGATGTGTGGCGTGAGAGTGCATGGCTTGTCGGTCATAGCAACAGTAACTAAAGGGGGCGGGTCTTTGTGAACAATCAGTTGATGCCAGTGTAAATTGTTTTCAGTTAAAACATCTCAAACATGCATTTTAGTCTGGAATATGCTTAAGCCTTGTGTGAAACCGGGGCAGTATGTCATAATTTCAGCTTATTCTGGCTTTTGTTAAATCAGTTTTCAATTTTTATTTCAGAATCACGACCGTCACAATTATTTATAGTCATATTTATGACTTTTGTGTAAAAATTTACTTTTTATGTCAGTTATGACTAGGTATATGGAAGCCCGTTCCCGCCACTGTTGAGAAAAAAAAAAATTCTGTAAGTCATAATAATGAGAAACTTTCTCATAATAATGACTTAGTATCTCATAATAATGAGAAACTTTTCTCATAATAATGAGAAACTTTCTCATTATAATGACTTAGTATCTCATAATAATGACTTAGTATCTCATAATAATGACTTAACATCTCATAATAATGACTTAGTATCTCATAATAATGACTTAGTATCTCATAATAATGACTTAACATCTTTAACTTAATCAAAAAAAATTTTTTTTGTTTTTTTTAGAAACTAATGACTTAACATCTCATAATAATGACTTAACATCTCATAATAATGACTTAGTATCTCATAATAATGACTTAGTATCTCATAATAATGACTTAGCATCTTTAACTTAATCAAAAAAAATTTTTTTTGTTTTTTTTAGAAACTAATGACTTAACATCTCATAATAATGACTTAGCATCTTTAACTTAATAAAAAAAAGATGTTAAGTCATTATTATGAGATGTTAAGTCATTATTATGAGATGTTAAGTCATTATTATGAGATACTAAGTCATTATTATGAGATAATAAGTCATTATTATGAGATAGTTTCTAAAAAAAAAAAAAAAAAAAAATTTTTTTGATTAAGTTAAAGATACTAAGTCATTATTATGAGATACTAAGTCATTATTATGAGATACTAAGTCATTATTATGAGATGTTAAGTCATTATTATGAGAAAGTTTCTAAAAAAAAATAAAAAAAATTTTTTTGATTAAGTTAAAGATACTAAGTCATTATTATGAGATACTAAGTCATTATTATGAGATACTAAGTCATTATTATGAGATGTTAAGTCATTATTATGAGAAAGTTTCTAAAAAAAAAAAAATAATTTTTTTTTTGATTAAGTTAAAGATACTAAGTCATTATCATGAGATACTAAGTCATTATTATGAGATACTAAGTCATTATTATGAGATACTAAGTCATTATAATGAGAAAGTTTCTCATTATTATGAGAAAAGTTTCTCATTATTATGAGATACTAAGTCATTATTATGAGAAAGTTTCTCATTATTATGACTTACAGAATATTTTTTTTTCTCAACAGTGGCGGGAACGGGCTTCCATATAGGTATGTGAAAATACTAAAGTAAAAAATTAAGCTCTGTAAAAAAGAAGTCAGTTAAAATAGGACATAATGTTCTTTATATATAAATATGAAGGAATTTTCTGTATTGTTTTTTACAGGTGTTTTTCCTGTATTTTGAATTATGCATTGCAGTGTTGTAAAGGGTTAACGAAAAACTCCTGTAAAATTAGCTTACTGGCAGAAAATCATTTCACATTTTCAGTTTTTACGGTGTGACATATAAAGTCATAATTATGACTTATGACTTGACATTAAAAAAATCATAATTATTTACTTATAAGGTGAACACAGGCTTCAAAAAATGTGTGCAAAAAATAATGTGCAAAAAAGTGCTACTAAAAAGATCAAAAGCATCAAAATCTATTATTACATACTTATTTAAAACTTGCCTCATTCAAAAAAAAAAAAAAGAAAAGAAAAGAAAAGGGGAAGAAAGCACCCATAACATTTATTTAAAAGCGAAAACAATTCATATCCATGAGAGAGTGCCATTAACTCTTTCCCGGTTGTTCAGTATTGACATCTGGTGGACAGAAAGGGCATTTCACAAAATAATTGTCCAATTTCAGGGTTTTCAAACCTTTATAAACCAATGACCCTTTCACGTCCCCAAATCGTGTTTATGACATAATATTCATTTTTTAAAATCACGTTTAAATGGAGAGTACTACACTACCCACAATGCTGAAACAAAATCCACCAATCACAGAAGTTGTTGTTACTATGGAAACTATGGATTAATTCGAAACCTGTGTTTGTTTAATTATTTGTACATTTCTAAAATACTGTATTTTTATAGTTTTAAATAATGACTGTTAAAATTTAGTCCTCTTAGTGAAAAAGAGGTAAAAAAGTGGACAGAATGCATAGGAAACGTCTCGTCACCAATGCTAAGAACAACATTTCACCTGAAATTAAAAGTCAGGTTTATTGACAAAGGAGAAAATAATGGACACACAAAATACTCCAGAAAGGCAGCAAGGCCAAAACAAAACACAAACGACTAATTAAATGTAATTAAATGAATTGCATCATCATTGCAGAGTCAATAAAAACTGATTCACAGGGACGATTTGCATCATAAAATAAGTTAAATACACAGTCATGTACATTTGTCTCGGAAAGCTATAGAATGAATGGAAAATATGCATTAAATAGGCCAATATTAAGGCAGGTGATGCTAAATAATGAATCAAGGTTATTAGGTAAAAATACACACCTTTCATTATGCATACTGAGAACACATATAAAAAAATAAATAAACCTAATAATATTATTTTTAATGATGCTCCATATATTCTAAAATGCTGTGATAGATGTGGGTGTTAAATTATTTGTTGAGCTTGTGATCACGTACCGAGAGGTGGCAGTAGCACATTACAAGTCAAAAAGAATACAAAGATAAGAAAAGTACATAGAGAAAGACCATGATCTCCAACAACCCAATGTGCTGAGAAATTAACATTTTACCGCTTTTTTTAATTAAAGCGCATGTCCATAAAATTACAGTCTGTTGTCATATGTCATGCCATGAATCACTGCAGTAACATGTGGAATATCAATATTGTGCTGGTCCTACATGAGTTCAGAGACATGGCTGCATTGTGATGCATTTAGGGAATGTGTTGAGCCATCAGCTTTATATTGCATATTTGTCATTTTTGGCACGTCAGGTTTCAAGGTCAACCGTGCAAACCACCATGCAGTTATTTTTGATTAGGGGCCTGATTGATTTTAATATCAATTACTCTTCTGACTGCGATGACCTTCCATCATAACAATTAAGCGACAAAGTATTAGGCACAGGCTGTGCTAACTTCAAATTATTCAATCAATGAGCTTCAGAAACTGTAAATATGTTGTAACTAAAGCGTATGACCCTTTTGCTATACAAAAAGAACATATAATGGAGTGGCATTTTTGGAATATATAAGAGCTTTCAAATCTCATTTGTCTTTCTCTATTGCTCCGTGAATTGACATAATGAAATTATGACAATGTCCCAAGACACCAAAGCATGAATTTGCATCATAAACATTTTCATAAAGGTTGTTGCTGACATCATCACAATAACTCAGAGAGGAATTTCCTCCCCGTCACCTGTCGTTATTACAAATTAATCCTCCAATTCCTGAGCCAGCTGTGATGGTTTGCTTTTGATGTTCAAAACAACATATAGTGATATCGAGGTGTCTTTCCTCTTTGGTTATTGCTTTTTGGGATTTGGAATCTTAAATCCCTCTGTGGTGCAGCGAATGACTAAGGCCTATACATATGAATGAAGATTTACACATCAGGCTCAAAGAGTTTGCGTTCAATCAGAAGCCGCTGCTCACTAGCTCTGAGGGTTGAGCTGAGCAGTAATATCCCAGCTTCAGAGCAGGGAGATTTTACTTCCCCTCAGACTTTGTTTTATTCTGATTTACTTTCATCCATTGAGACATTTGTCTGTCTGAAAGTCCTTGACTAACTCAGCTGTGCCACCATGAGCAATGGGAAACTGGCGTATGTCTTCAATCATGGCCATTTTTGAGTAGTTCTGCTAAAATGTTTAATTGGGGGTGAGGGAAGCATGCTATTATTGGACTCAGACCACTTAGAACTTCTTAGCAAGCACAAAAGCCGCATTTCCATTAAAATTACCCGGAATATTTTTTTCCAGTTTGGAAGATATGAAATATTTGCATTTTTTTCCATCTGTCAACAACGGCTTACACAGCCAAGCATCCTAAAAGGAATATAAGAAGACCAAGGAAGGGTCATAAAGAGATAAAATGACGGGACCGAACAGGAAACAAGATAAGAGTGAATATCATTAAAGCGTTTCATTGATGGAGGAAGCCAAGAGCTCGTACACACTTGAAAACAGATTCCGAACTTGTTTGCTTCTGTCAGATATTGCGTTATCACAATGGTTACGCCAATCCGGCAGTTGTTGAAAGAGAAGGCATGTTTGTGTTGGACATCATAGAAGAGAAGGTTTGTATCTATTTTATTTAAATTTAAGTGGGGAAATTATCTTTAACAAATTCCCATTCAAATAATGAATTTATTCATATTTGTGATGCCTGCAGTCAGCAGCAATTTCGCATCCAAGAACAAGTCCTATCTGCTTCAATGGGGAAATACTGAAATCCTAAAAACTGCATGCAATACTCACATTTAAATAATACATTTAAAATGACTTTTCCAATTGGCAATTGACCCTTAGCCGACAGTTTGATTGGCAGGCGATCTGACCAATCATAACCCCTGAATCCTCCATTTGGTCCGACAAAGCAGTCAGGGGAGTTAGTGGATTAATGTTGATGAACTTGAACTTGATAAATTGTGTGTACTCACGTCTTTCCGCGCTTGAAACAACATTCCTTCTGATGTTCATTCATGTTTATTTGATGCTATAAATGAACTAGTATGAAGAGATGGTTGGTTCACGAGCCGCTTGATGGAGCTTCAGCAATCTGTCACGACACATTAAAGAGACACTATACAGTATTTATGTTTAAACTTCTTTAAAAAATTACAATATTTGAAATTTGAAACTTTGTTTCATATCAAAAGTAGCCTGCTCTGTCTTGTCTGTCGATGTGTTGTTGGTGTTCTCTTTGCTCCACGATGTATTTTTCACTTCGTGAGAACATGATGTGTGGTGTGAGAGTGCATGGCTTGTCGGACATAGCAACAGTAACTAAAGGGGGCGGGTCTTTCCGAAGGGTCAATTGGGTCTTTTATTTAGAAGTGGGACTTGTTCCACCATATTGTCCTTTTCATAGTAGTATGAGTGCACCATTCTGGCATATATAAAGTCTTTAGGCTTGTTCGAGATGAACTACACTAGCCTGCCACTGGCTGTTGAGATCTGCCAGTTGCAAGCAGGGGAGGAGTACAGAGACTGCCGTCAGGTCGGATGCTTTGTGCTTTCTGTAGTGTGCTGAACCAACGTCGTTCATGGCAGACCATGCCATTTTTCCGTTGATTGTAGACTAAGAAATGGATGAGATTAAAATTCCTATGTTTTGAATATCAGATATTCAATATCAAGAATGATTAAATACAGCAACTTGTCTAAGAAAAAACACACAACACACATCGTCCTCGTCATCACAGAATCTGACCAATGAGGATAAAGTGTGTTGTCATCAAGGCTTTCGCAGTCGATTTTGAGCAACTGGAGCGCATGACCTAGGTGGTCTCGTTTTGCTCTCGTGGTTCTTTGATTGGACATGTGATAAGGCGGCTGCAGCACCGATTAAATTCGGAAAAATTTTCGATCTTTGTGGCACCACATGAAGTCGAACAAACCTTACAACTCAATTCCTCTCCTGTGGCCTCATGGGATAGTATCCATCAGATGTGCAGTTCAGAATCTTGCTGGAAGTAAGTAGGCAATTCATGTACTTTTTGCTTACTGTTTTGTGAAAACTGAATTCGGACATACTACTGTTTTTACATACTGTTTTTCACCTACTATAGTAGGGAAGTGGGCATATTCGAATGCAAACTGGGTTAAAATCTACATTGAATTAATACCACAGGTTGCAAAATAAGTTTTTTTTTTCTGTGGTAATTAGTCCTAATATTGTTTGAGAGCATTTGTAATGGGCACACTATACCATAAATATATGATTTTCTGGCTAACTTGTAGAATGGTAAAACCCTGGCAACATTTCTTTGACCTTCTGCTTTTTTAAATGTGTTCTTGCATTGGAAACTCTGTCTCTCTTCCTCAATTGATTTTTACCTATAATGTGTGTCACTTAACTATTGATCTTTTGTTTTGTTCCCTTTGACCATTACAAGGATAATCCATTTGCTTAGTGGAACAAGGTGACAGACTCGAATAGTTTGTGCACTGCAGGAGGGAATAAAGATATCCTGGGGTCCCTTTGTTTGGCAACCCTAAGGGCCCGATATACTTTGATCGAACTGGTGTGACATCATTTTAAATTAAATCAGGCCGAAACGAAGTTTGTTTGGAGTTCGTTTTGGAAGTTCGAAACAGCTCGCCTAAGCAAACTTTCTGGAAAAGTTTGCTTCGGCTGGTAAACACCTTCGTACTACCATCGGTCCGTGGCCATTATGTAAGGTAGGTGTGCACTGAGGCGCCGCCTTCTTTCAGTGGGACAATCTTTTCCAGTTCATTTCTCCTCTCGAGTCCGTAGAAATCAGACACCGGTGAGTGAAAACATGAACATGAGCAAAGTTGTACTACTGATGAAATGTGAGGCTGACACTGTTTTTTGTGTTTAATATGGTAAACCTGCTTGATTTTAAGTGTTATAATATGAACGTGACATGAGTTTACTGGAGTGCCAAATCACGGAGCTTGTGCAAACAAACATATCCAAGCTACTATGATCAGATGCTTTTCTTATGCTTTCTTTCCCTGCTAGTTCCTCAATTTTGTTGTTTATTTTGTTACTGAGAGGAAAGTGCACAACATATTTACATATTCATCTAACCATCGCTCTCAACAGTGTGGGTAGTGTCAGATGTTCGATAACAGTATATTGCTGCTCACGCATTTCGAACTTCTTTTTACCCCTAAACGAATAACGAAAAAGAACTTTGCTTGAAGTACGGGTGAATCTCAATAAATTAGAATGTCGTGGAAAAGTTCATTTATTTCTGTAATTCAAATGAAATTGTGAAACTTGTGTATTAAATAAATTCAATGCACACAGACTGAAGTAGTTTAAATCTTTGGTTCTTTTAATTGTGATGATTTTAGCTCACAATTAACAAAAACCCTCCAATTCACTCTTAATAAATTAGAATACTTCATAAGACCAATAAAAACATTTTTTAGTGAACTGCTGGCCTTCTGGAAAATATGTTCGGCCAGAAAGACTCGGGAGGTAAGATAACGTAACAATGATATTTATTAACAATCAGCAAGCAAATATAGTAAGAAAGTTCTTTGGCGTAGGCCCCGTCCGTAGCTTAGATCTTGAGGGTTGCGGACTCTGCATTTCCTGCCTGAAGATGAAGGCAGGGGCGTAGCCGACCCCCCCGGAGGTATGGACAGGGACCATCCTGGTGGTGGTGGGGAGGATGGAGGTAAAGGTTGACGTCAGCATCTGCGAATTCAGACGTGTGTTAGTACCGATCTTATATACTACAGATGTTGGATAATGATTGGTTAGATCTAAACTCAGTGACGTAACATTTGAGTCTTCCTGGCAGAACTTGCGCTAGAGCTTTCATTTCATTTATTGTACATGTACTCAATACATGGTAGGGGCTCCTTTTGCTTTAATTACTGCCTCAATTTGGTGTGGCATGGAGGTGATCAGTTTGTGGCACTGCTGAGGTGGTATGGAAGCCCAGGTTTCTTTGTTTCTCATTTTCCTCTTGACAATACTCCATAGATTATCTATGGGGTTCACATCTGGTGAGTTTGCTGGCCAGTCTTTTGGTGCTTTTGGCAGTGTAGGCAGGTGCCAAATCCTGGAAGGTGACTTTGGTTTTCAAAAAACACAATGAACCAACACCAGCAGATGACATTGTACCCCAAATCATCACAGACTGTGGAAACTTAACGCTGGACTTCAAGAAACTTGGGCTATGAGCTTCTCCACCCTTCCTCCAGAGTCTAGGACCTTGGTTTCCAAATGAAATACAAAACTTGCTCTCATCTGAAAAAGAGGACTTTGGATCACTGGGCAACAGTCCAGTTATTCTTCTCCTTAGCCCAGATAAGATGCCTCTGACATTGTCTGTGGTTCAGGAGTGGACAAGAGGAATACAACAACTGTAACCAAATTCCTTGACACGTCTGTGTGTGGTGGCTCTTGATGCCTTGACCCCAGCCTCTGTCCATTCCTTGTGAAGGTCACCCAAATTCTTGAATCGATTTTGCTTGACAATCCTCATAAGGCTGCGGTTCTCTCGGTTGGTTGTGGATCTTTTTCTTCCACACTTTTTCCTTCCACTCAACTTTCTGTTAGCATGCTTGGATACATCACTCTATGAACAGCCAGCTTCTTTAGCAATGAATGTTTGTGGCTTGCCCTCCTTGTGAAGGGTATCAATGATTGTCTTCTGGACAACTGTCAAATCAGCAGTCTTCTCCATGATTGTGTAGCCTAATGAACCAAACTGAGAGACCATTTTGAAGGCTCAGGAAACCTTTGCAGGTGTTTTGAGTTGATTAGCTGATCACCATATTCTAATTTGTTGAGATAGCGAATTGGTGGGTTTTTGTTAAATGTGAGCCAAAATCATTACAATTAAAAGAACCAAAGACTTAAACGACTTGAGTTTTTAATTTAATACACAAATTTCACAATTTTAGTTGAATTACTGAAATGAATTGACTTTCCCATGACATTCTAATTTATTGAGATGCACCTGTAGATTGGGGCCTTTAGACCTTGAGAAAGAAAGTACTATACAACAGCAGTGCAAACAAATATAAACCTGCATTGAGGTGAAATTTAACATATACTATATATGTACAGCAGGCAATTGCGCTTTCAATTGCCTGGGGATCCAACAGTAACAGCAGTGATTCCTTTGAATGGGCTGCTAAACTGACTAATGTCTTGAAGTGAGTAAATGGGAATATTGTTCGACAGCCTGGTCTTTTTGGACATATTTTTCTCTGAGATGTATGTATATGGTTGTTTATAAGAAGATTACAGCCACAGCAAAAGTGCAATTGGTCCAAGCATTCGCTTGTGAAACATATCATAGCAATCTGCAGTTTACGATGATAATTGTCACAGCACTGTATCGATCTGTTGGAGTGATGAAAAGAGAGAGAGAGAGCCAAACAAAGCAGGTTTGGAAGAACTCTCCAAAGACATCTCTGCACAATAACTGTTTGCTTTTATGAATCAATTGTATTTCTGAGGACACAGAGACGATCTGAACAGAAAGCGGAGATAAAGCACAAGCTTTGGGCTTATTGCTGGTTTGAGAGGAGATTCTTATACTGATCTGAGTGTGAACAGCACACCTATCTAAGACAAGGGGGAACAGAACAAAGAACACTGCAGCTTAAAGACTGATTATGGTTTCTGTTACCAGCTCAAGTAAGATAAAAACTTGCTCCACAGCTATATGACCACAACCAACAAAAAGTAATTTGATCACATAGCAGATTTATAGTACAGTCAGAGTCATTGTGTTAGAAACACCGTGTTTATACCAGACACGACTGTTGCCACTCATGTTCTTTTCTAACTGAACCAATGTATGATTTTCATAAGACTGTTTTTCACTAGCAACTATCTATCCAAGGACAACATGCTAAAACATGTTAGCAACGTTTTAAAACATGATATGTGCTATTTTAATCTAACAGTGTGATATATATTAGAAACATGCTAACGCATCTTAGCAGCTTGTTAAAACATGCTAGTGGCATGTTAATTCATGTTAGCAACATGCTAAGTTATCTAGTTATGTATAGTTTTTTTCCTTATAAATTTGTTCATGCACCATTCTTTACGCCTGCATATATGCTTGAGATGTTAAAAAAATAAATATAAACAAATAAAATTAATAAATTAATATATTTCTATTAAATATAAAATATTTTTTTAAAAATACAGAAATGAATGTAAATCAATGTAACTAAATTTGTTATATAGTTATTGTTATATAAAATATTATATTATACAAAACATACATATATATATATAAATAGTGCTTATATAATATTGTTCCTTGTTATTTAATGGTTCATATGTGTCAGCCTCTTGAGTATGGATTATCAAATCAAGCCAGTATGTGACAACTCAGTTATTTTATACCCATTTAGAATGAAACTATGTATTCTTGGTGTGAACAGCCTTCAGTCTGAATCAAGGAAGATAAAGATATAGTTCTAAAAATCGTTCTAAATATAAAAGAATAGCACACCTATATAACTATAACAATAACAGCACAGAGGAACAATATCACTTTCAGAATGATTTTTTCCAGCTAATGAACGATAAAATCATAGACAGACAGAATTTGAATTAAAACTGTTTTAAAGAGTTTGAACATTTAAAGTTGCAGACACTTGTGCTTTGGTGTGGACAATACTATAGTTTTTATTATAATTATCTTTATAGTTATTGTTGTTTGACTGAATGGGCTTTAAGACTGATAACAATAACTATACATTTTTGATAATCGTTCTAATTATATGAAAATAGCAAAGTATCTCCGTTGAATCGTTTTCGAAATGGTTTTTATAGATGAATAACGACAATCCACCTGAGCTCTAGCGATTGCTGGTCTTGATGCTAATATAGTTATTGTTATTATTGTTATAGTTATCATTCTTGATCTGTTGCTTTGTCTGACAAGCCATGCGCTCTCACGCCACACATCATGTTCTCACGAAGTGAAAAATACATCCTGGAGCAAAGAGGACACTGACAACTCATCAACAGACAAGACAGTGAGAGGTTAATTTTGATGTGAAACAAAGTTTCATATTTAAAATATTGTAATTTTTTAAAGAAGTTTAAACGATAAATACCGTACAGTAGCTCCTTAATGTGTCGTGACAGATCGCTGGAGCTCCTTCAAGCGGCTCGTGAATCAACATCTCTTCATACTAGTTTATTTATAGCATCAAATAAACATGAATGAACATCAGAAGGAATGTTGTTTCAAGCACGGAAAGACGTGAGCACACACAATTTTTCAAGTTCAAGTTCACCAAGGTTAATCTACTAACTCCCCTGACTGCTTTGTCGAACAAAATGATTCAGGGGTTATGATTGGTCAGATCGCCTGTCAGTCAAACTGCCACCGAAGAGTCAATTGGCTTTGGCTGAAATGCAGTTCAAATAATTTCAGCTTTTGTAGACAAAACATAAATAATTACCTCATTTATTCAGAATAATTAAGCCTATATATTTCCTTATATGCACACTCTAACAAATAAAGGTTCTGAGAGGGGAGTTTCGTGGTGATGCCATATAAGAACTATTTTGGGTTCCCCAAAGAACCTTTCAGTGAACAGGTCTTAAAAAAAAAACATTTTTTTTTTCTCTTAGTTTTTCTCTTAGTGTGAAGAACATTTTAATAATCTGAAGAATCTTTTGTGTAATGGAAAGATTCCATTATTATGGATATTGAAGATTCTTTATGGAGCCACACTGTCACACTCATGGACTTTTGTTATGTTTGCATTTACTTCTGTCATGTCTTGTTCTGTTCATTTGCCCTCAACATGTGTATCTTGATTAGTTAACCATCCACACCTGTTTCTGTTCTCCTTGATTACGCGCTCCCTCATTAGTTCCCTTATATAAGCTCCCTATTCTGTTCCATGTTTGTCGGATCTCGTCTATACGTGTTTATGTTAATTTGCCTATCGGTGTTGGACATTATCGTGTGAATTAAACTTGTTATCTGAGCTTCTTCTTCATTGTGTTCAGTTATTTATACACAACTAGTGTGACACACACACTGTAAAAAAGAATTGTTGGTTTGATTTAAAAAAGTAAGTTACCTTGCCTTAAAAGTTTGATTTCATTGAAATTAAAAAATTGAGTTAATACAATGAAGGTGATTGGCTAAAAAAAATCTTATTTTTGAGATAATTATTAAAATAAATTATTTATAAATTATTAAAAAAATTAAAATATTTTTTCTTAGACACTTTCAATTTAGACATAAAAAACATGCTGACAAAATATATGGTGTATTTGCAGAATCAAATTCAATTTTTTTTATTTACTGCTGTAAATGTTACATACTTAATTTAATAGAACAATATAAATAATGCATAATACATCTGTATCTTCTAATGTTTTTGGAAATGTCCCATATATTTTGTATGGTAAGTTTTTTATACTGCGTAATACATAAGAAAGAAAGAAATTTAACTATTAAAATCTACTATTAACAACGGTTACATAAATCTCTTTGATTAATTTAATAGTACTTAACACTGATAGAACTCAAAATTTGAGTTATAATTCTGCATTTTGTGATGTTTGAGATGACTATAGTTTAAATTAATTTTGAATTCAGAAATGGAATATAAATATAGAAAGCACTGTAAAATCTTAATGGTGCACCACACTGTAAGTCACACTTGAGAATGCTCAACACTAGTAATTTATTAAAAACCGAACAGTATCTAAAATTGCTATCTTGGAGTGAGAAATAAGAACATAGTACTGAAGACGTGAACTGAAAGACCTTGATAATGTAATATTTCAAATATTGAATGCTATACGAGATTTCAGTCCGTACCTCAGAGACCAAAGCCTCGGCTGCAGTTCTATTATGATCTTAATCCTAACTCTGCCTTTTTGAGTATTACTCCTGTTGATTATTTTATTTCCAGCGCTAGACTCTTTGCAGAATCACAGATTGAACCACTGCCAAGGTCCCCTGACTGTAAAGTGCCATCAAACACCTGGTGAATTTCAATGTTCTCGCAGACTCCGTATAAGAGAGCATGTGTTATAGATTTTGGTCAGTGCTGCACGTCTGAAACACTTTACAGTCAAATTGAGGAAGGTGAAGCAGTCTAGCTGTCTCAGTGGTAACACATTGTGTTCCATACAGATGACTCCCATTAGAGGTAATGACATGACCATTCACGAAGGACAGGGATTCAGAATCTGCTTCTTGTGAGTGATAAGGCCACATTAAGAAGCGTTTGAAATAGAAATGACAAATGATAGATGAAATTTAATAGGCTGGGTAGGTGCATGAAGGATGGGCTGCCTCCATGAACGTAGGAACAAAGGAAGTAAACATTTTTTTTCCAGTGCATTTTGTATTTTAATTCCTGCAGCAATGGCCATTCTTAAATCTGCTGATATTATTCAACGGCTTTTAATCGCTGAATTTTAAGTAGTTTATCCACATTTAAAATGCAATGAATTGTATAATTAAAATAGCTTAGAATGTAAATCAGTGGGCTGGAAAGGCAGTAGGTAATTAAACAGTTTTCCTAGTGGAATAAATTCCAATTGTCTCAGGAAAAAAAATGAAGAAAAATCTGTTTAACAGGAAGAAAACATGTTTTGGTGTATTTCTTGGTGCATAATTTGAGTCAGTAAAATAGCTTGCATATGCAAGTGTGGTTATCTGGTAAAATCATCATCCCATCATTATTGTAATCATTTTAAAGATGCGCGCGATTGTTTCCTCATTAAACAGTTCCTACGGAAATGAATAGGAAACTTTTGAGTGTAAATAATTTTAAAGGGGACCTATTCCTTCATCTTGTGTGGAATTTTGTTATTTCCTGTTTTACGCAATGTTTTGTAGTCCTTTGTAGTTTTTCTTGATGATTAGTTCTTTGATTGTTCCCAGGTGTGTCTTGTTTGTCTTGTGTATTTAAACCCCAGTGTTTCTTGTATTCCTTGTCAAGTCTTGTCCTACATGGATGCACGTTTGATGCTTCTCATTCTGTTCCCTGTTCCTTGGTTCTCTGTTCTCTGTTGTGGTTATGTTTGTTTATTTTTATTCCAGGGGGATCCTGGAATAAACCCTTTGTGTTTTGAGTTCACCAGACATTACAATGCCGCTTTTCACAAGATGCAATATAAGTCTCTTGTGTCCCCAGAATGTGTCTCTGAAATTTCACCTCAAAATATCCCACAGATCATTAGCTTGTCAAATTTGTTGCTGTGTGAGCAAAAACGCTCTTTAAAAGCAAATGAGCTGCTGCTCCCTGCCCACTTTCCAGAAGAGGGCGGAGCTTTAACAGCTCAAGCTTTGGTTGCTCAACAACAACAAAGCTGGAGAATCTCACGCAGCCAAAATGAGGATTGTCATTAACGGTGTTCAGCCTTACATTGTTCAAACTGGAGGCCGACAGTGATGGAGAGACTCAGGAAGAAGTTACAACTTATAGAATACATCTGGACATTTCTGAACGGTTACTGGATAAATTTATGTAGTTGCTGTGGAGTTGATTCAACTCATCGACTAGCATGTGCCGCCATGTTAATCTTTCCAAAACCCGTGTGGACGGCCTCTATACATAGCAAACACACCAGACCAACATTTATGTTTGCTATCAAAAGCTGTGAATGGTCTGTTTTTTTCCCAAAATATCGCTCGGACAGAAACGCTCCTTTTCTAGCAATTGACGCTTTGCAAAGACCCACCCCCTTATTTAGTTACTGTTGCTTTGTCCGACAAGTCATGCACTCTCACACCACACATCATGTTCTCACGCAGGGAAAAATACATCGCGGAGCAAAGAGGACACTGACAACACATCGACAGACATATGAAACAGTTTCATATTTAATATAGCGTAATTTTTGAAAGAAGTTTAAACAATAAATACCGTATAGTGACAGATCGCTGTAGATCCTTCAAGCGGCTCGTGAACCGACCACCTCTTCATACTAGTTCATTTATAGCATCAAATAAACATGAATGAACATCAGAAGGAATGTTGTTTCAAGCCGGAAAGACGTGAGTACACACAATTTTTCAAGTTCAAGTTCATCAACGTTAATCTACTAACTCCCCTGACTGCTTTGTCTGACAAGATGGCGGATTCTGGGTTATGATTGGTCAGATCGCCTGTCAATCAAACTGTTTGCGAAAGGGTCAATTGAGCTTATCAGGGTCAACTTGCTAACTGCATGCTTTGCTCAAACTTTTGCCATGGCATTAGAACTGGTTCATCATTTTAGCTTGCAAAAACAAAATGAGGACGCCAAGGTGGAAACGTACAGATTAAGGGGTGATAATATTATAATAAGATCCTCCCTTCCTACATCTTCCTATGTCACGAGGGGTGCGAAATCTCAGGGCCTCGTGTTTTTTTTACAAGCTTGCAGAGAATAAAGTTACTGGGTTGTCCTTTTTTACGTTTTCTGGGTTGGTAGATGCCCCGGGGACCCGATTATAGCACTTAAAAAGAAAAAGTCAGATTTTCATGATACGTCTCTTTAAATATGAGATGAAGACAGCTAATGAAAGCTGTTTTATTTTACATGGAGCGGAGCTTTCATATTAAGATCAGGTGACCAGCCCAAATCTATTAGTTTGTTTGATTCATTCTCATAGCAAAAGTCACACTGCAGCATGATTCACAATCAGTTTCTCAAGTGCTGTAATGTTTACTGTTTGATGGAGTGTCTGCAAGTTTCATGTAGTTTTCTTCCGATAACATGGCCTGCTTTGTGGTCTGAAGTTGCAATTAAGATTTAGCAGATGGAGGCCTCACAATTAGAAGGGAGAGGTAATCAATTTCAGCCATTTACTAAGGACTGGGATGCTGCCATGGAGAGAAAAGCCTGCGTTTCTAGCAAGAACCGTAACGTGATATCAATTCTGCTCCACTTCAGCATGCAGTAGCGCTGTGCATGTGAACCATTTCTGAGTGCTCTTGCACTGCCTGAAATGTATTACCACATACAAGAGCTGCAATCTGAGGCAACAATGCACTTTTTTATTACCAAAATCATGTTTATTGGAATAGTCAATTAAATGTTTATTATCAAACCATAACAGCATATGCTTTTGTGTTCATTGCTGTGCATTCAGCATATTGATTTCCAATTACGCCATTTATGGGATGAGTATTGCCTGAGTAAAGAACCGGTCATGTTATCTGAGGCACATATGGTGTGTGAATTGTGCATGCGTGCATCTGTGTGTGTCCACTGTTGATGAGCAGATGTTTATGCTGATGAGAACAGCTTTGGGAACGTGGCTAGCTCTGCTCTAGATGAGATGAGATTGGCATGGCATTCTCAGCCCTCCACTCACGGCTCCTTTGGGCCACTTGATGCCGCAGACAAGAGCATGTCAGCATTGAATGCTACGGCTGTGTGAATGAGGGAGTGCAAGATGAATGGCCGCCCACCGAGGAGTTGGTTTTCACCTTGAACATCTCATCACTCTTCCTGACTAATCCTCTGCACTGCTTCGCTCAGGAAGAGCCAGGTGGTGCTTATTCAATGACACTGAGGAACACGGGAAATGTCGGGAGTCGACCGCGCATATATCACCCGCCATCAGTTTAACAGGCCTCTGTGTGGGCCTACACCCAACCTGAGCGTGCGTCAGTGTATCTCCAAGACAGCTTTTATTAATTTACTGACCAATCCAGCTCTGGCAAATCTTGCCATCCTCTATATTGTCAGAAAGTAACCACTTTACCTTTCTTTTTGCCTTTGACTAGGAAAAGAAGCGAGTTGGATTCGATCCTAGGTTGCCCACTCATATTTTAATTGCCATTACGTGTCACAGTGAAAACTTTAGTGGAAATAGCTTGCATGTACAAGTACAGTATCTAGTAAAATCTTTATTGCAATAATTTTAAAGATGTTCTTTCCTCATTAATCAAAGTCCCACTAAATACCATTATATGTTGGAGCATATGAACTTCCGACCATCCATCCATCCATCCATCCATCCACCCATCCATCTGTCCTTCCATCCATCCATCCATCCATCCATCGATCTGCCTGTCCATCTGTCCATTCATCCATTCACACATCTGTCCATTCATCCATCCATCCATCCACCACCCGTCTAACCATTCATCCATTTGCCCATCCAACTGTCCATTCATCCGTTCACCCAGCTGTCCATCCATCCATCCATCTGTCAATCCATCCATCCGTCCGTCCAACCATCCATACGTCAATCCATCCATCTGTCCGTCCATCCATCTATCCATGTCAATGCATCTGTCCATCCGCCCGTCCGTTCATTCATCCATCCACCCATCTATCCATCCATTCAGCCATCCATCCATCCATATATACCCGTCCGTCCGTCTATCCATCCATCCATCCATACCAGTCTGTCCATCTGTCCATCCATCCATCCATCCCAGTCTGTCCATCTGTCCATCCATCCATCCATCCATCCACCCATCAAAACTAATAACATCATCATAGTTGCCAGCTGGTTTTAATGATTTTCACCCAACTTTCATGGCCCCCAGAATATTTTGTTGAATAAATATCTGAACCTACAATATATCAAAAAAAGAAAAGAAAAAAAGGACAGAGCCTCTGCTTTTAAACAAAACAAAACAGTCTTCATTCTTTTTTATTAACTCTTGAATTTCTGTAAATTTCATTAAAAAAGGATCATTTTAAACAAAAAGCAGAGAAAATCACATTTTTGATCAAAACATAGATCAAGTAGATCGAATCCATCAACACCCCCAAAGCTTGCACAGACCTCGTCCTGGGTAGACATTTCTTTCTGTGTCATTAAGCAGTTTTGATTTGCTTTTTATCGTTAGCTTACATGTGAGTAAGCAATGTGTCAGTCTGGTTTTGGATCTGCAGATTCTGTACTCTTTCCGAAGACACGTAATATTGTCTGCAAAACATGGATTGCTGGAAAACTCTGCCAATGTCGTGGAAGTGTTATGTGATTAGGTTTGCCAACTAACATTGGTTGACATCCCTTATATTGGGCTTAACTGATTTATGTGACATTTATTGACTGCTACGCTGACCTAACGGCCACTTAATTTAATTTATTTCAGGAGAAGTGGATGAATTGACATGTTGTAAATCTGACAGATATAATCCTTAGAATTGATACAAGACAAACTAACATGGCGGTGCCCATCGCACATTATATATCAGATAACATGAATATCATAAAGGTTTTTAAATGACAAAAACACATACACGTATTTTAGAATCGGAATATCAGATAGTTGATGACCTAGCAAGTTTGTGAATACTTTCACTAAAAAAGGAAAAACGGAAAATAAAAGTGATACATCTGCCATACAGTGCTATTGTGGCTGTGGTGTGTCACGTGACAACTATGACGCATTGCCATGGAAATAATAAGGTAAAACATTATAAAATAACGGTCACCTTATAAAAACTCATGCTGGGGCATCAGCTAGAATATTTTAAACTTACACGTGAAAAGGTTAATATTTATGCTTGTCTTTTTTCAGAATAAATAGTAATAAAATCATAAATTTGAGACAAAGTTTATGATATTTGGTTGATTTGACATGGAATGATCCAAATGTGTTTATATCTGAGAAACTTTATTTCTTTTATACAGATACTTACATGCTGAAATGGCATACACTGTGTGGTACAGTACATATATAATCCTAATTCTGTCCCCTTATTTTCCTATAAGGAACCACAATTGTCACTTATTTTCCTTTCCTGAAGTTGGCAACCCTGTGAATAATGGAAAATTCAATCAATGGCAGGGAAAGAGTTAACAGTTAACAACATTTTTTTTGGACAGTATAGTAAAAAAATATTTCTGGGGAAACTTACCTAAAATATGGAGGTTGTTGAACCCAGTGAGGATTCATGTGTTTATTTTGTTAGGTCATTTTCAAATCCTAAAATAAATCTGAGTATCATGTACTGACATGAGCTGGACAAAAACACACATCACACCAAGACTCAACGTGTATAAAAAGTGTGCAAACTATACTAGGTCACGCCTCCAATCTCTTACACATTCTTACTGAGAGAAAAATGCCTATTTTATCCTCGCATGCTTCAACGTCTGTTCAATTTACTCTTTCCTTCATCTTTTTTGAATCTGCAAACGGGAATGAACATAGCCAAAGCTTTCATGGTGACTCTACGGCACCTGAGAAACTGCTTGAAACCATCATTGGTATTCCAGAGGGGCTGAAAATGGTTTTCTACAGTCCATGTCTGGTGGTCTCTCCATTTTCTTTTATTTTTTTCTCCCTTTTCTATTCTTCATTCTATCAGTTTGAGAGCAGGGGAGGCAAGGAGGAAGTGTGCTTAAAGGGAAATCCTCTCTGCTTTGTGGCAGAAGTCACAGACTCAGGCTTGCTGATGGAATGACAGGACAAAGCAGATATCCAGAGCGTGTCCCTTACCGCGGCAATTGCAGCAACTTCGTGCACTCCGTGTCATCACATTTGCGAGTGCAGCGTGGTGTGACAGTAGAAAGATGAGTGTCTGAGGTATCTACCTTTTTTTCCAATCATATAGTAGATAGGGTGAATACAAAGCTCTGCAGAGTTGAAATCCAGACTGAGTGAAACTGCTGAATTTGAGCTTGGGAGAGCAGAAGGTAATGTTTTCCCCAAAAAACTCTGAGGGTAACTTATCTGAGCCACGAAAATTGATAGAACCCAGAACGGCCCCCACCACTACCAGTATGGTTGGCGTTGATTTCTTCTAAAGTTGTCTAAACTCAGCAAGACTTTATTACAATGAGCAGCAGGCATACGTTTGGTCTTGAAGGCCAATGTGTGAACTGCAATGTGGCTGATACACTTTTTGGCAGGGCACTTTTGGTCTGGGCAAGTGTGGAGTGCTGATAACAGGCAAAGTAGCTGCCAGTCGGAGATTGCACGATTAATCCAGATGAAAAGAGAACTATGGACGGTAGTGGACGAAGTAGAGCGGGCCCTCAATCGGGTGGAGGCGATAGTTTAATCCACTCTCAACTGGTGGGATGTGATAGCGACAGCAGTGATAAACAATGTTACATTCTAATAATTTACCCTCTGGAGCTGTTGGGTTATTTTTGACCAATTTTGTAAAAAAATTTTATCGGAATTGAATAAAACTTGGTTTTGGCACTTGGGTAAACACACACAAAAATTTATGGACGTGATTCGAAAATGTTAAACGACAGCATTGGAAATGAATGGGAGATGAATTTCATGTATCGGAAATGTTTGGTACTGCCCAAACAAAATCTTACTTATTTTTTGAGATATCAACTTCAAATTTGGAACACAGCTTAGATTTCTGCTTTGATTTTCTCTCAGTTTTAGAGTAAAACGTGTTTTGGAAAATGTATATTTCATATAAAAATCGAAAATGGGAATTTTGTGCATTTTTCGTAACAATAAATGCAAAATGTTATCACTTTTTTCAAGTTAACTTTTTAAAAACTGCCAAGTGCAATAATCTGCCAAGTGTCATCTTTAAAACAACCCCAAACTTGTGCTCCAAAGCATTCAAGATTTAAGTAAAGGCTCATTTAAGTTTTTAGGTACATGCTCAAAAAGTGAATAAATGGAGTATAACTACTGCATAAATATAATTGAATATCATAAAATGCCTAAAAATACAAAATATTAAATAAAAACATTATTAAACTAGTACAATAATTTCATTGAAATGATAATAATAATAATAAACATTTCAGCCTTTTTCGACTGACACTAAAAAAAGCACCAGAGGGTTAAATATAATATATAATATATATTATAATACTTTGACAGAGATGAAGCCCCAAATATCCCACTGATTTGCACAGGCTAGCTTGGCCTGTTATCTTATGCCTTTTCCCCAATTTTCATGCAGTCATGTTTATAAATTTGTGTATTACTGGGCCTAGGCAGTTCTTCTAATGTTGGTACATTTTAATGTTTTATTTTAAGGATATTTTTGTTTACCATTGCATGATTTTGGTTGTCAAATGTAAAATCTGCAACCAGCAAAATCAGGTGACAACCACTGGTCTGTACAAGCATTAATATACATAATTCTAATATTTTTCTTATTAATTATGTAAGTCTCCTCTGATGGCTAGGAATAACATAGACGCGTTATTAGCATACTTTAAAACATGTCATCTCGTGTAAAGGTTGTGGGACTACTTCTACTGAAATTTTAATTCACATCCCCGTCCACCCACTACCTGTTTTTCCCATCTTTACGCTTGTTCTTGAAGCGCATCATTTACTTGTACAGAATGATCTCCGCAGCCTAATAAGATCTGACTTCTGTTGACATAAAAGTTTAGTTTATGCAAATACAGCTGGCAGGGACAGGCAGCGCAGGAGGTGTACCATCCCTCAGAACATCTGCATCCTTGTGTTTCCACAATATGTTTTTTACTATCATCATCTCTCTGTTACAGTTACAGCTCCCAGGTCCAATTAGAGCTTCAAAACAGAAATGAGAGAATGGGGGTGACTAGTTTGAATGTTGTTCCCAGCTAGTTGTAGTCTCAGCTTCAGATGGCACGCCACCCGCTGTCCTTTCACTGACCACCTAATCCACCGAAAATCCGAAAAGCTATAAGACTTCATTTATGTCCTTCCATTTGTCCCGTCCTGACTTTCTACTCAACAGCACTGCAAACTGGAATAAGTTGGCAAAACTCAAAAAATTGAGGCAATCAGTTGCCTCAAAATTTTTAAGTTAAGAAATTTAGTTTAAGTAAGTTTAAGTAAGAAGAACTGTATTTTGTCCACATACATTTTAATTGTTTTTAAAATGTTCACCGAGTAACTATTTCATGTAACCACAATGTGAACATTTTTATTAGTGTAAACATAGCTAGCCATAGCCATGACAAGCTAATTCAGAAAATGCTAACTTGTTAATCTGCTACCATGTTAATAGCACTTGGTATAGTTATTCACTTACTGAATGACTGCAGCAATATGTAGCATTTGTCATACTTGCTCTCAAACCAAGCCGCATCCACCACTTGTCACCATGATGGTAACTCTCCAAGAATCCACATTAACAACTCTTCCAAATTAGCTTAACAAAATCAGTCACTATCTCCCACTTAACACTAATCTTGCACAAAAATGTTATAGAAAGCTTAATTTTAGCATTTACTCTCCCTTTCGAGTGCCATGGGCAAAGCATGCTGAGAAAATAGAAGTCCTAGCCAGTTAAACATAAGTTCGTCTAAATTAAAAGAAATTCAAGAGTTCATAAAACTCAAAACAATGAAACAGTTCAGTTTACTTAAAATATATCAGTTATGTGAACTTGAAAGAAAAGGAAAGTAGTAAATGCTCATAAAACTTCTTTTGGCTGAACTAATTTGTTTAATTTAAGTTTGTCCAACTCAAACCAATTAATTATTTAAGGAAGTAAGGAAGTAAATCAACACATTGGGGAAAACTGCACTCTTTAGAATAATTCAGAGATTTTAAAATGTTAATAGTTTGGTACAATGAACACTTCTGACAAAGAAATAATAGCTGGATTTGAAGTATGCAAAAGTTAGTGGCATTACAGTTTTGTTTAAGGCAAGACTAGTTAACAATTCCACTTTATATTAGGAAATATTTTTTGTGAAACAACTAGGACGTATAACCTTTGGATGGATGTTTTTCATCATTTTTACAGTGTCCCCTGTACAAGAATACAAAAAGACTTGTTGGCTAGAATGTCTCTTTCTAAGTAGCTAAAACGTTAAAAAAAAAAAAAACATCTGTCCACATGAGACTATAGGGTGTAGTGCTGGTCAAACTGGTGGACCAATTTTCCAATGCCTTTCACCAGCAAAGTTTAGCTAGTGAAAGTGTTCAATATGCATTCCAAACACAAAGCAAATGCTGGTGAATAGTTATGCTGGTCTTTTTGGCATATACCAGAGGTGCCCAATCCAGCTTCTGGAGGCCATTGTCCTACAGAGTTTAACATGAACCTGCTCCAGCACACCTGCCTGGAAGTTTCTAGTAATCCTGGAGACCTTGATTAGCAAGTTCAGGTGTGTTTAATTAGTGTTGGAGCTAAACTCTGCAGGAGACTGGCCCTCTAGGAGCAGGATTGGACACCCTCTGTTTACAAAAAGTAAACAAGAGAGAGTCTTTGGTTTCTAAGTTTTGTACTTATACAAAGGTAGCGCATACAAACAAACATATTCAGGGTTGACTTGGAATAAAGCCCAAGCTCTGAAAGCATTCATTATCGGACAAAGCGAATGCCACTTTAATGAGATTACTCCCGCAGACTGCGCTCCAGAGACAAAGCAATCTCTGCATCGGTTGTCTTGTTTACAGCTAATGGTAACATTTCACAGCCCTTTCAGATGGACAGCTCCAGTGCATTATTGCAGTAATCGATCAGAGCCTCGGCACACATGTGAAAGGCCCATTCATCGCTTTTGGACCACCCGTTTTCGCTCACACTTCAGCCGACCTCTCGGCGTTTGAAAAAACTGAAAAAACAAGCCGGTCCTTGCTGTGTGAACATGGCACGTATTTTCTTCTCACCTTAGGCGTGACGGTTTGACAGCTGTGTGTCGATTTGATGTCAGGAGCAGCGCCTGATATGCTGCCGTCAGGATCTCTGTGGCAGACCCGTCGGGTCTGCCAGGGGTCGTTGTGGTCAGGTGAAAGTGTGCCATGGAAAGGTTAGGCCCGGAGCAACACTCTCATTTTGATTAATGGACCTCTCTGTACCCCTGAGTGAGCAATTATCAGAGGATCGGCGCACTCGTTCATCACTGTAACAGAACAGTGGCACGGCCTGTGCTGCACAACTGTACCCGACCTGCAGAACTGCCTCCTTACAACACCACACCACCAGTTCAGGCCAAGAGAAGAGCAGTGCCTGGATGAGGGGGAAGAAGTGAGTTTAGTGGAGTGGAAAGCAGAGTAGATAAGGTTTCCCTCGAGCAATAATTCGGCAGCCTCTTGGATTTGCTCTCTGGCTGTGGTGTGAGCTAATAATCAAGCCTCCTGCTTTCATCTACACTGGCGAACGTCCGCACCTCATTTCAGAATACCCAAACACAATCGTCTACATGATGCAAGAGCCCATTAGTGCAATGTTCTTCCCAACAACACAAGGTTTAGGTTACGCTGCGACCTACTTCAAATAATCATCATTTTCACAGGGCAAAACATGTCGGAGCTACAAAATGAGTCTGTTTGTGCCAATACGCAGTGGCGGTCCTCAAGACTGTTGTGCACTGATACTGTCACATTGAGAAAAAGCTCATTATGTTAATCTGCAAATCTATTGAGGACATCTGGCAGATGACATGCGTCTTTTACTCACACTGCCAAACATATTGACATTAAATGCGTTATTACATTAGAAGTCAGCAATCAAATTCACACTGACAGATGATCAATATGTAATTTGCAGATGTATTATTTCACTGGCCGAGTAACGGCCGAGTAACACATCATCGATGAATAGGTTCACTTAGACAGACCTCAGTAATTCTTATCCATTGTCTCATAGCAAATGCTCCAATCTGATTGGCTGCCTCTCTTCTGCGAGCAAATGTACACAGTTTTTATTTCCCCGCCTGGAAACAAAGTCATGTTTACAAAGTCTGGGTTGATACAATCAGTTAATCAATGGATTTGCCAAAGTTTGATTGGTTTTTGTTGAATTTTGTTTGAAGCAACTGGCAGCAGGTTAACTCACAAGCTCCACTGTATATTCTGTGTTGTTTTGAGTACATATTACTTTTGGACGTGCAGAAAATCTAATCACAGAATCTGTACATGTTTTTCCTCGTTTTTTTTTTGGAGGCGGGGGCAGATTGTGGGAAACCATGGAAAAAATACATTTTATGATTGACAGTCCTCGCCCTTGAAGTATCAGGAAACAACAAAATGAAGCAGTCATTAATAATTGTCAGTATTTGCCATAGCCATTTTTAAAAAACGTTTTCATTTTCCTGAGATCATCATAGTGGATGTGATCAAGTTTCAGCATCTAGCTGATCTCAGCGTTTACATAAAAACAAGACAAATGAGACTGCTCCTCTTAAACAAATCTCTATAAAAAATATAAATCACTGATACACATCACCTATATCATGTTTTTAAATGATGATTGGATGGCAAGTTAAAAAAAAGAATAATGTAAATTTCACTTAGTTATAGTCTGTTTTCATTACTGTCCCTCTTTACCGTAAAAAGTTAGAAAAAGTGAGGCAATAGTTTTAGGAAAAGTTTGATGGATTATGATCATTAGTCATCATACTAATATACGCTAACATAAACCATGTCATACAACCAACCAATTTTTCCTGAAAGTCTAACTAGCTGTTTTGTAGAACAAACTTGAGATGCACATAGTAGTCTGTACTGTATGTGTTACCCTGTTTCACATGGTTTGTAGCTGGACCAAGAAAATCATTTAGCCAATCTTGAATAACCTGTTTCTCATTTTCCACAATCCCTGTATTGAGGAAAGCATTGACACCGTAATATTTTCTGTTGGAAAAAAAAATTAATGAACAAGGCTTGATAAATGTAATGACTTAGATGATTAATTTGAAGAGGATGAAAATTAATTACTCGCTACCTCCTAGTGGGACCACTCTCAGAAATATAGTTTTATTAGTAAACCTCCTCAGCCTGTTAGAATGGAGCGTGCTGTCATCCTTTCTAATCCCTAGACCCGATGATTTACCTGCTATTTACCTCTAACTATTAGTCAATTACCAGGCTGTCTTCTGGACCAGACCTCTGAGTTAATGGGTTTGGAGGAAGGCCAGGGTGTGATTTCTTTTCAACACAAGTCTTGCAATGCATTTTTAATGCACCGCATTGAGTGCAAACCTCCTTTGCCAGCTATTCAGGTATTTTTCTCACATTGATTTTTGTCTTCTCTTTTTCCTGCCGTGCAGATGCATACTGAATATGCATGCTAATGCATGTCCTTGATTTTCATAAGCTATTGTTAAGACAGGTTCTTCTCTAAAGACACGCTCATTTAGAGATTTTAGTGCAGTGTGGGATTGCACTGCATGGTCCGCTCAATTTAGATACAAGTATGTATAACCCTTCTGCTTCTACTTGCACCGCTCCAATCGGAATTCAAACCTGTGCTTCTGGCATGGAAGGCGGGCGCACTAACACTTGACTTAACATATTGACTCCAGGGGAGTGAGGTTTACTCGCACAGCTCTTACCAGAGGGTCTCCGTTATACTCACCCCCTAAATCTCATTCCCATCCGGGTCACGGCACCAATTTAACCCCTCCGGCTCTACTCGCACTGCTCCGATGGGGATTCATTTCTGCCATAGGAGGCAGGCATACTAACAAGGACACTAAATACCACACTCTCCAGCACACCCCTTGACACCAGGGCAGTGAGAACTATGTGGCCTCACTCCTATCCGGGTCATGGCACCAATATAACCCCTTTGGTTCTATTCGCCCCACTCCGAGCAGGATTGGAACCAGCGCATCTTCCATGGGAGGTTGGCACACAAACCCTTGATGGATTTTTGTACAGGCCACCAATAACATTACATACATGAGTATGAACGTCAACTATAACCAATAATACAGACACTCAGTAATGACTGGGTTCATGCATGTGTATTACATTTGCATGTATATGATATTAATCATTTAATGTTTTAGCTTCAATACTAATGGAAGTTTTTCACAGACACAGTTAACGCAAAGTCGTTTTGTCATGAATGTAATACACTTACAAAGCGCAGTATAAAAAGCTCCTTATAATGGCTTTCCTGACATCTTATTGCTTTTTAAGAGTGGAGTGAAACAGTTGAGTAAAGATCTGTATTTTGAATCTACATATTGCTTTCATGTCCTCTCTTTCATCTCTGTCTCATTCCTTTTCTCTCTCTCCCTTGCTCTTTGCTCACTGGTTGTCTCCATCCGTTGCTCACATCTTTATTTCATTCCAATTTTCACCCAGCACGATGGAAATGGAGTGGGAGGGCTGGGGAGCTGGATAAGATGGAAGTGGCTGAGGGGAGACAAAAATAAAACCCAATTTCAACAATAGCTCAAACCCCTGCCTCAGTGTCTACAGGAAGACAGACCAGCGCACCATCAGCAAGTCCTGGAATTTTGTCTTCCACTGTAGGCGCTTTTTATAAGCTCTTTTTTTTCATAGGCGTCCTTGAAAATAAGGTGGGCAAACAATGACTAGGGTGACTAAACAGTTGTGGCACATTTGCAAGCAGTAGTTCAGTGAAAAGAAAATACTATTCATTGCACCTGAAAAGCAAAGTTACACAGAGGTATGTACAATCGAAGAAATGTGAAGATTAACATTTTATGAATTTTTTATAATTATTTTTTCATGTAAAATGGCATAGAATCCATTGTATTCATATTTCTGTCAAATGTTATGTATTATTTGAACTGTGAAGTTATCAATATTGAATTGAATATGTATATATACCATTTAAAATGTATTTAAATTTAAAATGTATATGTAAAATGTATAAAATAGATTTATTTTTGCTACATTAAAAACATGTTAACAAACACATAGTGTCTCCATAGTGTGGCTTTACTATTAAAACTCTATAGATTACTATAAAGTAAGTGTTTCACTGTTAATGTTTTCATATGAACCTTAAATATTCCTTTAATGTTAATGAATTTCCCTCTTTGGGTTTCTTTTTTCTATATTGAGCCACAACTCGATTAGCTTTATGTGTCCAACCTGTGGAGCCTTGGGTGTGTAGAAGGGATGTATTAAGAGTGTTCTGTCCATCCTGGTCAGATGGCATTACCTATCAGTGAATCAGTGAATCAGACCTATCATCCCCTCAAATGACAGCAAATTACTGCAACGCTGTCAGGTATGAGCTCTAATCACACACGGCTCTCCGAGGGGAATGTAATCACACCCCGGCCACACCGTAACTCAGCAACTGGCTTAAAATCTGCCCTCTGACATCCAAAGAAGACCTTTCACAGAATATATTATATGGGAAAACCATCACGGTAATATCGCAGTGTTCTTTGGAGTATGTGTGCATGATTATGTTACAGTCCATGGTGGCCCCGAAAAGTAATTGAGCCACACTTAAAGGGTTCGTTCACCCAAAAATGAAATTTCTGTCGCTGACTCATTATTGGCCAGCTCCTGCTTCAGCATCACCGTTGTGCTCACATGTACAGCGTCAGCCAATATTGTTCTGACGTAGAACACGGAAGCCTACACTGCACCAACTGCATAGGAGACTGACAGCGGAAAAAAAATTGTTGAATAAAGTCTTGTTTTGCGCTGAAAAAGTAATCTAATAATTAAGGTTGAACCACTGCAGTCACATGGACTATTTTAACGATTTCTTTAATACTTTCTCGACCTCAAAAGGTGCAATGACGTTGCTGCCTATTTGTGGTTCAGAAACCCTCAGATTTCATCAAAAATATCTGGTGTTCCGAAGATGAACGAAGGTCTTACGGGTGTGGAACGGCATGAGAGTGAACACTTAATGACAGAAATTTCATTTTTGTGTGAACTAACCGTTTAACATGTCATTTGATTAGATATTAGATATCAATATCAAACCAAGTGGCATCTGCAAACAAGCAATGAGCCTTTCTTTTGTTTTAGTGATTAAGGATGTATAAACATGTCAACTACAATGTTCACTTAATTTATTTTATTTTTTTAAATCTACTTTTTACAATTTAAAACATAAGCTTTCTTTCTAAAAAATGTTTGCTTGGAAAAACGTGCTCGTGTTTCTTTCTTTAAAATGAATGCTAATTGGTTTGATGCTTTGTAAGAGCCCGTTTACTTGAAACTGCTTTTAACCAAAAACTGAAAACTTTTTATGCGTTTTGGCCATTCAATTATACAACAATGGCGTTACGACTTTTGAAAACAGGTTTCAAAGTGCACGCTTTTGAAAATGATACTGTTATCATCTTCACGTAAACTACAAAAATGTGAATTTGTGAAAACTGTGACATCATGCGCATGCGTATTACATGTTCAGCCTATAGGAGGCGTGTGCTAGTACGTGACATCCAAATCAACAATGGCGTACTACAGGACTGTTTGTGCTGCTGAAGATACTGAGTTTATTAATGCTTTTCCGGCAAAGTGTAGATTTACTGCACCACTATTACCAGCAAAAACGCATTATTTACCTTTATCTTGATTGTTTGCAGTCACCATTTTGTAGAAGAATGCGTATGTGTGCAGGCATGTAGTGTTTCTTTACAAAGTGACATCGCCAACTACTGGCCTGGTATGAATAATACAGCATTTTTGAGTCGTATTCGTGGATCCGTGTGAATGTTAGGTAAATGAAATGAAATTTTTTTTAAAATTGCAAAGGAAAAACATTTCCAATTTCAATACAAAGTTGTCTTGTAAACGTACCCTAATAAAACAGGAGTGTTGGCCCTTGGCCCTACCGAATTTGTTTTAAATAGTATCTTATTTAAGTGTTTTTTTTTTAATACTTTTTTTATGTCTGCTCTTCAGCAATTCAACCCAGTAGAAAAGACAAACTCTAACTTGTTGTTTTGAATGTTATAGCTCTCATCTTAAAGTGAAAGAAGAATTTTTTTTTCTCTCTCTCAAATTATGCAAGTGTTCGAAAAAGCCAGCGAATGAAATGACAGCGAATGCATTTAGCAACTTATTAAGAACTTTTGTTTAAACATGCAGTGCCTTCAAAATGTATGTTTGAGGTATGACTGTGTGTAACGTCTGTTGTAGAACAAAACATAAAAGTCTTCTCAAGTCACATTAACCGCAGACCTTATTTTTGTCATAACTGCTATGCTAAAACCCCAAAAGAAATTCCCGAGGGGAACCCACGGCTTAAAAATGCAAATTCTCTTCCAGGTTTTAGGACTATAAACTGAATAGCTCTATATAGCCTAATTATTTATTTTCCTTTCGAAATGTAGTTCATTCAGTCTCAAAGAGATAATTCACCCAAAATTTAAATTTTGTCATTTACTTTACCCTCATGAGGTTCCATGAGCAACACAAAAGAAGATATTTTTGTATTTTTTACAGTGGATGTCAATGGTAACCAAAGCTGTTAGCTTACCAACATTCTTCAACATGTATTTTTTCTGTATGTGTGTGTTTGTTTCTGTATGTGTGTGTGTGTTTGTGTGTGTGTGTTGCATAAAAGGAGAGTAAACAAACCTATATAGCAACATTATAGAAATCACACACAAAGTAAGAACATTAGATAAATTAACTGTGAAAAAAGATTTACAGTTTGGAACATTTCTCAGATCACAACTGAAATTCTCAAAACTAGTTCATCCTTCCCATCATCTAGTCACTTGTGCACACCATAAAAGTAATTTCTCATTCTTTTGAACAAATTTCAAATGCTTTTATACAGTCATGCAGCTGATTATGTACAGTTGTCTGCTGTTTCCTACATTATCAATTGCGTATGTCATGCTTGTTTCGCTCTCTGTTGAATAGTCTTACCCCTTTAGTAACATCTAGTTCCTTGCATAAGTCATTAAATGGAAAATATGAATTCAACTAGTTGTCATAAACTGTCAACCATATTTTCAACACATTTTTTTATTAGATTTTTTGTAACCGTGTCCTGAATTGATGAATTGCGGAGGGGAATGTAAAGCATTAGATCAACCAGTTCCCTAAAATAGCTCAGCGGTTCATCTCATGAAGCTTCATTTGGCAAGAACACAACTGAGTGTTACAAATTCTGACAATGGAAGAACAACAAGGAAACAAACAGGGTCAACAGCCGGGAAGAAGAAGAGGAGTAAGCATGTGTGTTGGAAGGGTACGGAGGCAAAACAGTGGAAGAGGTCAAGATTGTATAGATGTTTCTGATGAAATAAGGGCCACTATTGTGGTGGACCATGTTCTCAAACGGGACCTTATGGTCGAGGTGGGTCAAAAGGTACAGCCGAATGTTGGGAGAACTGTCCTCAGTCATTCGGACCTTTGTAGACAGAACAGGTTTGTAAACAGAAAGTGTTCAATATACTGTAATGCTATATTACAGTAGTCCACTTGCATTTTACATTATACAGTAAATAATATATAGCCTTGTAGTTTTCTTTATATCACAATTGTACTGTAATTTGTTAACAGACAAACAGTAAAAGTGTAACTGTGAATCCCGTCCATCTTGCATTATCCCACATACAATAAAATGTAAATTTGTACAGTTGAAACTAATATATGCCTTACAGTTAAAGTACAGTCTTGTTCATCCGTAGCCATGGTTTATGTCTGAAAATACTGACAGAGCTCAGTGTTATATTGACAATATGACTAAACATTTTGACATCTTGTTTGTGAAAAAATGACAAAAGGACTTGTCATCCTGATGTAGGGAGACCAGACATCCCGTTCTTCCCAGGACAGTCCCCTATTTCAGCTCTATTTTCAGTGTCCCGACTTGTTAAGAAAAAATACTTCATATTTCGTATTTAATCTTTCCTAAAAAATTCTTTACGAATGTATAATAATAGTTCTGTTATGCAAGAACAGACCAATCAATTCGTCTCAGAACCAAATTACCATCCAATCACAAATCGTTATTATATGCAAGTGATAATGAGCGTCAGCTGCGCGGCGCACCGGTCTCATATCTCTCACGGAGGAGCTCTGGAAGCATAAGAGAGGAGCGACGATAGTGAAGGACGAGAGAGGACCAGGCTTGGACTTTATGGTGGGTTTTATTTTGTTTGTGTGGGTGGCAGTTCCTCACGGCGACTTTTACTTTCGTTTTATTGTTTGTTTAATTTATTATTAAAGTACGTTCGCCGGTTCCCGCCTCCTTCTTCCCGTTCTTACGAACTCCGTTACAATTAACTTGCCGTTAGTGAAGGCGGGACACACACCAGAAACGATCTCTCTCGCGCGAACAGTTCTCTTTGCGCCTGAATGGTCAAATGCTCACTAAATATTTTTTCAAAATGTCCATCGTGTGGAGTGTCTTATGTGAATACAGTCGGTTATGGCTTAAGTGGACGTAAACAGGTGGGTGAAAATCGGATTTATCAGTATATTACATCCATGAATTCGGTCTTAAAGGGACAGTAGCCTAATTAAATATTTGCCAGTTATTAATCAAACAACAAAAGTAAACGTGGTAAATAAGCCTACTGTGTATATAGGCAAATAAAATTTCTCATATTATGGTCATATTGCCCACCCCTTGCTTATACCGTCTATGGAGCCCCTAAAGGGACGAGGTGGTGGAAAAAAATTGGGATGGGAGGAATTTTAAAAAAAAATCTTTTAAGTTCCAAGTTCAAACTTTTTTTTTTTTTTTTAAATTCCTCCCATCCCAATTTTTGCCCTTTAGGGGCTCCGTACCCGTCCCGTATTCCACCCTGAGAAATCTGGTCACCCCATTTGAGGCACTGATGTGTTCATTGACATAAATATTTACTTTTGAGAGATGAACTAACTGAGCAAGTTACAGGCTTTTGCAGATAATCCATTGTGTTCTACTGTTTGCATGAATTGTTTTGAGAAATGAACATAATGTTTTGCAAGGATAATGTGGGAAATACTCCAAAGTGAGAAAAACTTTATAGAAGAACTTGTTGCTATATAAAGGCAGGCATTTAATGAGTGTAACTGAGAAGCAGTTCTATAATTAAAATGAGTCATATGATTCTAATTTTTCTTTTAGCTTCATAACCTTTATTTTAATGTTTTGTGTTATGCATATGGTGAGTGTTATGCATATGGTGAATAATTACAGAATGATGATTAAAATAAATAAAAATGCCATATGTACCAACCTAGTGGGCTTAATTTACATAAGATAATTTAGCTGGGTCACAGTATATCTCTGTGAAAATTAGATCTGTAAATGTTAGCAGGTCTAATCGTGCTCCTGATCCAAATCGATGGCATTTACTTTTTGGGGTCACAGTATTAAAGTACTGCCACTTTTCTGTTGTTGTTTGTTTTGAGGGCATGTTGTTCGACCTGACCAGATCTTCAAGACACTTTGTCTAGAAGAATATTATTCCAGCCACACCACATTCATATGCACTGATCTGCCGAGACTCCATCTTGAAATCAATATCCACCACCGGCAGTGGAACTGAGTAATAATATATTAGCAATTGAAATTCATAGATCTTGCATGTGCACATTTTCCTCTTTCCAGAAATCTTAAAGTGTTGCCCGGTACGGCCTGATTGGGAATAGATGCAGTGATTGACAGGTCATGACAATGTGTAGAACAGCAGGAGAATCGCCCTACACTCACTTCTGCTAGAGAGAATCAGACATCACATACTGAGAGTGAAGGTAAAGAATTCATTAGAGTTTGACAATAACAAGTCCAAAACAATAAAAAATTCATTTATCATCAATTTTGCTTCTTTTAGACAATCTCAAGTGTAGAAGAGCCAGAAGCGCTTTACCACAAACTATGCTTTGCGTTTGCCCGATTGGATTATTTTGATAAAAGCATGCCATGTAATGAGTGTTAATATTTTTCAAATGTCACATACAGTATCGTGCTGTTACAGATGTGCCTTGCTTTGTTCAGGAATACCATCTGTTCTTTTTGTCCTTGGTCTTTTTGTTCATCTCGTGTCTTTCATTCCGAGTGGTTTGTATCTGTACATTTGTTTGCTTGTTCACTGTATCTGCTTGTGTGTTTTGATAATGATATTGGATTACCTTCATTACTCGGATGGATTCTGATTCCAATATTTTTTGTTTGTACCTGGATCCTTCAGACTGATTACATCTTATGTTGTTTCTCGTGCATTAAAAAATGGGCCAGTGAGCGAAAGCATCCGGAAAAAAGCAGAATAATTACGAGCCCCAGAGAAATTCTTGACCTTTGATTCACAATACACCAAATATTCAGGGTATAATTAGGAGATAAAAAATTTCAGTGCAGTAACCATGTCATTTTAATCCCAAATGCCCATCATAAATTATTCGCTCTTAATGGCAAAAAAAACATTAAAAACACATTTTTCTCTGAGACAGTTATCAACTAGTTATGCAGCAAATACTATTTAAAATTACACAAAATAAAAACTCCATATTCAGCCTCATTTGCTTATGTGTATATCTTTATTATTTTACATATTGTAGATGGATAAATATTTACTTCTCCTGATGGTTCAACATTCCAGCTGTATAAACTAAGCGTAAGGGTATTTGTTTACATACCGACTATAAGACAGATGGTTTTATATCCACAGTGGAGCAGATCCTTATTTACACACTACCAGTCGACAGGTTTAATATTTAGTGGAATTTTACAGTCCGACATAGTTTGGAAAATAATCTAACATACTTTTTTCTGATTGTGTACTTATTATCCTGTTTGTGTAGTGCACGTCCTCTAAAAAATAACAGTGCATTCACATTTCATTGAATTTTCTTTGAGAAAAAATGATAAATTCAAAGTTTAATTTGTGTTATGAAGATGAACGAAGGTCTTATGGGTGTGGAACGACATGAGGGTGAGTAATTAATGACAGAATTTTACATTTTTGGTTGAATTTACCCTCTAACGAAAAATTCCGGGTGAAAAACTACATTACCCATGATCCATGTACAGAAAATTACACCAATCAGAGATCTGAATCAAGCCAAATTTACATTTGCATTTAATCATTTAGCAGACGCTTTTATCCAAAGCGACTTACAAGTGAGGAATACAAACAAGCGATTCTTCATGAAGAGGCAAATAGACACAAGAATGGTATATGGATTGCAAATGCACCAAAAGAACTCATTGGCTCCGCCCACTCCTCAAAAGCATGAAATCGAGTCTCCCTACATTCTCAAAATACTGGAATATTTAAAAAAATATGGATATTTGGCAATAAACTTAAAATATATTGTTTATATAAATAATATTTTTTTAAATGAGTAGTTTTATAGTCAATTGAATTATTATACTGTTCGCAATGCTTCATGGGATTGTAGTTCTTTCCCTCACTAAAGCTGTTAAGTACACAATCTTATACCTTTGTATTTTTGTTTGATTTTCAAATATTTTTTTCTTTCAAAATCAAAGTTTATAATGTTGTGTTTCACCTCATAGCTGGTTGGCTTGCTTCTTTATCAAAACTGTATGCAAAAACTACAAAAACTGCATTGTTACAAACTTGAGCCAGTTTGAAATCTGGAGAAATCTGTCCTTAAGCTAAATTCCCAATCGATTGCATTCTTATTGAAAAGACTTTATTTCGTCTGCAATAAATGTGACTGCATCAAAGTGACTAAAACAGTCTACATAGACCGCATCACTCATGCAAATTCAATTAAATGCCACAATTTACATAAGAACTTCATTGCGCTACTGTTTCATGAATGAGGCCAATGAAGCATGTCGCTAAGCTAAAGAATTTGGCATATGACATGACACTATTTTACATTGAGATTTGTCAGAGCTGATTAAATTATACTTTGCGTTTATAGGTTATATTTTGAAATTGCTGTTTACTGTTTTTAATGGAAATTTTAGTCACAATATATTCTGGGATTACCTTATCTGTGAATGATACATGCTGTGCTGCCGACTATTTTTGGAATAGCACTGGGATTCGCATTGGGGGAGAGTTTATAAATGTTGCAGATCACTAGGTTTTGGAACAGAGCAAATGCCTTTGTTTGTCTTTTAATTTGAGAAGGCCACCGCTGGATGAGAGATCTGGAATAGATGGTCCACAAGAGACTGTTCTGAAAAAGAAAGAAAGACGAGACAGTCAGCTACTTTCACATAATCTGAGCTATCAGTGAAGCTATATCATATGAGCTATAATATATTACAGTAGCAGAGCACAGAAGTGACATGTTTGCTATGCAGGTAACGTAAACAATTTTTGCGCGCGCACACACACACGCACACGCACACAAACACACACGTCTGGTTTACTATCTTTGTGGGGACTCTCCATAGACGTAATGGTTTTTATACCGTACAAACTGTATTTTCTGTCCCCTTACACTAACCCTACCCCCAAATATACCCATCACAGAAAACTGTCTGCATTTTTCATTTTCAAAAATCATCACTTAGTATGATTTATAAGTTGTTTTCCTCATGGGGACCAACAAAATTCAGGTATTACCATCTTTTTGAGGACTTTTTATCCCCATAATGTAGGGTTTACCTGCACCACACACAGACAAACACACACAATTTTTAACACACGGAACACTATTTTACCGTACATTTGGGACGATCCACAAAACATATTATTCGTTTATACTATTGATCAAACTTTCACAGAATTCATCTGCTATTATTTGATTAATGATATACTTTATATTCAGACCAATGGCTCACTCACTGATTGGGACAGCACCAAAAGTGTTGATTTTGGTAAGTTTTTTTTTTTTTTTTTTAATTTGTAACAACTATTTGAACCAATCCATTGCATCATTAATCCATCCCATCATCAATCTCTCCATCCATCCATTCCTCCCTCCATCCATCCTGTCATCAATCCCTCCCTCTCGCCATCCAGCCATTCCTCCCTCCATCGATCTATCCCGTCATCAATCCCTCCCTCCTAACCCTCCATCCCTCCATCCATCCTGTCATCAATCCCTCCATCTCTCCATCCATTCCTCCCTCCTTCCCTCCCCACCTCTCGCCATCCATCCATCCCTCCCTCCCTCCATAATGTCAACAATCCCTCCATCCATCCCTCCCTCCATTCATCCCGTCATCAATCCCTCCATCCCTCCCATCATCAATCCCTCCCTCTCGCCATCCATCCATCCCTTCCTCCATTCATCCCGTCATCAATCCCTCCATCCCTCCCTCCTGTCATCAATCCCTCCCTCTCGCCATCCACCCATCCATCCTGTCATCAATCCCTCCATCTCTCCATCCATCCCATCATCAATCCATCACCTCTTAAGTTCAGGTAAATACTTCCTATATAAAATACAATTCCAAATCCATCCCTCCCTCCTTCCCACCCCACCTCTCGCCATCCATCCATCCATCCCTCCCTCCATCATGTCAACAATCCCAGCATCCCTTTCGCCATTCATCCATTAATCCATCCATCCCTCCCTCCATCCATCCTGTCATCCATCCCTCCCTCTCTCCATCCATCCCTCCCTCCTAACCCCCCATTACTCCTTCCATCCATCCATCCCCTCTTAAGTTCAGGTAAATACCTCCTATATGAACTACCGTTCAAAATGTCAGTAAGATTTTATAAAATCTTTTTTTAAAACTTTATTATGCTCATTTGGATCAAAAATACAGTAAAAACAAAAATATAATTTATAAATTGTAAATATTAATTATTAAAATTTAAAATAGTTTTCTATTGTAATATTTTAAAATAATATATATGGTAAAGCTGTATTTTCAGCATCATTACTCCAGTCTTCAGTTTCACATGATCCATCAGAAATCAATCTAATATTCTGATTTGATGATCAAGAAACATTTCTACATTTCTATCAATGTTGAAAACAGTTGTGCTGCTTCATATATCTGTGCAAACTGTGACACATTTTTTTCAGAATTCTTTGTCGAATAGAAAGTTTGAAACTTTAAAGATTATAAATGTCTTTACTGTCCCTTTTGATCAAAGTAATGTCTCCTTGCTGAATTAAAGTATTAATTTCTATCTTTTATAAATAAATAGATGGATGACTGACTGACCCCAAACTTTTGAAAGGTAAAAATTTGTCCTCCTGGGTACTTACAAACAAACATTCGTATACACATGCCACACATGGCAACAACACTGGCGATGTTGAGAGCTCGGCCGCACTCTGGACTCATCAGACAGTTCTTGGTGCTCAAGCAGCACCTGCAGCAGCAGCCCTGCGTCTTATCAGCCGAGCGGCTCTGATTAGTGTTGCTCGTGTGCTGCTGGGTAATAACTTCTTCATAGGACGGTGGTGGTATCTTGTAATCCTCCTCCATGGCTAGTCTCCTGGATCGGGCCTAAGGGAGAATGAGACGGTTACGCTGGGACTCACGAATGCAGAGAATCAATCGATGGTAATTACATTCCAGTATCTGAGAGCATTGTTTCATTGTCGTTAACTGATATGGAAATAAATCAATGCTCTATCTATGAATCTCGCAAACTTTATCTGAACGCTGTTGACACATTGCTCAACGGAGAACTCCCAAGTTGGAAAGTTGTTTTGAACCAGACAATTAGCTAACGTGACGGTGCTTGCCTGTTTTTTTACATTGATGACTTCAATGGATACAATGAGTGACATAGTTGTGAGATGAATGTGTCAGTATTAAGCTCAGCCCTGCAGCTCAAAAGCAAAATGCCAGCAAAATCATTAAAAAACAAGCATTGAGCTCCTCCTAGTCATCCGTTTCTCTTTCACAGACTGCTAAAGACGTAAAAACAGAGGGCACTTTTATTACACCAAACTTTTCACACCGAAAAAATCAGTTCCAATCAAATAATTTACCCAAGGACAAGGCTGTGGGCGATAGATATGTTTCAGATTGCTCAAATGATCAGAAAGCTGCCATTTCAATTCAATGTACCTTTTTCAAGTGCCTTCAGACGTTTAGAATCTTCTTTTTTTTCTTTAATCTTCCTTTTCTTCTTTTTCAATCCCAGTTCTGTTTTTTTTTTCATGAAATTGAGAACAAATTAAAATCCTCAATCACAGCACTGTCAGAAAAGGAGAAAAGAGCATAGAAACGACATTCTCTGCTTCTCAGAAGATCATGTTTACCTCATTTGTATGCGCTGTCCTCTTTTCACCTTTTAAAAGTCACCCTAAAAAGCCACCAATTTCATAAAGTTAACTCAAAATTATCTAAGTTGTCTTTCGCGTGATGTTGACAGGGCTGGTCTGACGCACAGATGGGTGGATTCTTACATATAAATACTGTACCTCTGTGACGGTGCGTTCCACAGGGTGTGAAAATCAAGTTTTTCCTGCCTGTCTTCTGAGAGTCAGTCATTCTAGAGCAGACCATGTAAATAAAAATGTGTGTTTGTTTTATGTTCTTTGCATGGGTGCTTTCACTTCTAAACTTTTTTCAGGCTTCTTTGGTGAACAGAAAGTCTAAAGAATCACATTGATTTGAAGTAGAAATTAGTTCTGGTCCTCAAATCTGATTGGCTGAGAGGTCTTCCAGGAATGCTGCTAATTTTCCTGCCATCTGAAATTCAGTCATGCTTTTTTTTTTTTTTTTTGCATTCATTTTTGAACAGATTCTGTAGACGCTTTGATAATTCTCAGAATGTTGTATTTGCTGCTACAATATACAGAAATCAGTGTGCAATACAAATTGTGCAATCCTATACACATTGCATCATGGGCTACAAATGCACTGTAGAAAAAAAACATTTCCTTCATTGTTTTCAGTCTCTTGCTGTAAAAAAAAATGGCATCTTGATGTAGGAAACAAGTCTTCATCCAACCCATCAGGTTCTGTTACGCATATCAGGCGATCTAAACCAGTTGGTCTCCTTCCAGATGAGACCCTACAAGACACATAAACACAAAGTGTTAATAACCCTTACATCAGTATGAATACTGTATAATGTGTTAAGATTAGCTTGGTATCACTTTAGGATTCATTATTTCACAAGAATACCCCTGTGAAAAATTAGGCCTGCATATCTTTAAAAAGAGTACTTATTATGAAAGTAATATACTTTAAATGAATATACTTATGTGCGAACTGAATGTAACACTTAATTGCATGTTAAATTATGTATTATAGTTTAGATTTTAATTAAATGCAATTAAAACACTTGAAAATTAAAATTATCCTGTGATTTACTCACCATCGAGCTATCCTAGGTGAATATGGCTTATTACTTTTATGATGAATGGATGGACTTTTTCGGTCTTCAAAATCTCACGCCCCCTTCACTACCATTATAAAGAGAAGCCGGGATATTTTTAAACCTATTTCAGATTTTGTTCATCTGAAAGAAGATGGCCATATACACCTAAGATAGCTTGAAGGTGAGTAAATCATGGGATAATTTAAATTTTTTGGCAAACTATCCTTTTTTGACACACTGAAGTACGACTTTAGTACACCTCTGTAATTTCATAACTAAATTTTTTTTTTAAAAATATAAAGATTTGAAGTACACTACAAGTGCATATTCAACACATTAAGTGCATTTTATTAAAGGCAAAATATGTAGTTTTTTGCCGCTAGAGGTCAACTATTCAAAACATAGATGTAGCTTGATGATGCCGAGATGACGTTGCTTCCGCTTCTTCCGGTCAAGCGTATGTGGGGTGTTTATTAGAATATCATATTAATAAATGCTGGATGGCTTGTTAAATAGCATGCAATTAATTTTAAAACATACTGTATAATGGAGAGAATGCTCTATTACTGTTAAGACTAAAAATGTTGAGCTACATAACAATTATTTTTCTGTCTATAAATGTATCCAAGCAGTTGTTAATAAAATACATAATATATTAAAGGTGTGTCCATGGTTTCTACAAAATTAAACCGGAAATCGAGGGTAACGCGGGTATGATGTCATTGATAGGCCCGTGTCCTGGTTAAAATGGCTTATTCCTGGTTTTAAACATCTGAGATGAGAAGTGCACAAGTCAACAAAATATATAACACTGTTCTAGTCGTTTTTGGATATTTTATTCCTAAAATCTTACATATTGTGCCTTTAATGTTAGTGAATGTTCATGTTTAATGTTAAACTCCCCAAAAAAATATTGATTTATTATAGAAAAAAACTGCACTGAGAACAATTAATTGACTAACATTAACAGCGATTAATAAAAATATTGCCCATTGTTATTTCATGTTAAGTTAAGTGCTACCAATAACTTTCCGAAGCATTTTTCATGGAACATGAAATGGAATTTGAAACAAATCACAGCAAGTTAAAAGTCGCAGCAGACTTATTTGTTACCTTCTCTCGGTTTCTGTGTAGATCTGGGCTGCTCGGTGGTCAGAACGGCGGCGCAGGAGTCGGCCGCCTTGGTGCACATGAAACAAAGAGTGTAGCGGCTGTCGTCCGAGCAGATGAGACAGAAGCAGTCCAGACAGAACTGACAGCACAGGTTACAGCAACGGTCCGCACACGGCTCGTCCATGTGACAGGCACAAAGGCAGTCGTCCCCACATCTTTCCCTGCACTGAGGGCAAGGGCCAGACATTATACAGCAGCTCAGTCCCATGTCTACTTCAGTTAAACTGCATCCCTCTGACCAAAGAGACTCCCAAATATGTCGTAATGAGTGCGTTTATGACTGCGTCATTAGGAGATTGTGTGAAAATGCCAATTTGCCTGCCCATTTAACTTTCCATGTGCTGAAGACAGGGACGACAGGCTGTGTTTGTTAACAGTGAGCTCATAAACCCCAGGGTGGCCCGGGCCACCCCTGCTTGTGTGCTGAGTCAATTATTAGACAGGGTCCCGTGATTAGCAGCTCAACAGAGAACAGTGTTGAGTCTGTCTCCCCTCAGGACGACTGTGAATGGGTTCGCAAAAGAGGCGCCTGGGAGCTCTGTTCTGTGCGCTGGCACAAAATGTGCGTGAATAAATGTCCGGCTTTTAGCAAATGTAGCATAATAACCCGCAAGAGACGTCACATTTGAACCAGTCTATATGGGCCACTTTGTCTTATCACAAGCAAGGCTGGGATAATGACGACTTAGGGGACATTTATTCACCTTAAGCACAGAACAATGTTGGCAAAATGGAGTATGGGACGCACGGCATGTTTTCTAATCCCGGCTCCACATTTTTTATAGCCGACTCGATGGCGTTGTTTCGAAATGAGGATAATTACATTACATTATACAGAACCATAGAGAATACTTTTAAAAGCAAATAACTACACATCTAAAAGACGATAACTCATATATCAAGGGATGAAGTAGAAGCTGATGCAACATTACATTTAAGCATTTGGCAGACACTTTTATCCAAATCGACTCATGTTGCATTCAGTTTATTCATTGATCACTTCATGCTTTCCCCTGGGAATCGACCCCTTGGTGTTGCTTGAATATCAGTGAGAACAGAGTCAATTCTTCTCAGTACATTCCACAATATAACTGTGCAACATAAAGACCAGACCCGGCCTTGTGAAAAAGAAGCACACTTTAGTATACTTTTAAAAAGAGTGCTTGTTGCGGAAATAATGAGTGCGAGCTGAATGTAATGTTTTCAGGCGCTTGTTAATTGCAATTAAATTAAAATGATGTATTATTGTTTAGCTGATAATAAATGCAATTTGGTGAACAATTAGTTGTACAACCATAAATGTAGTTATATTATTATTTCATTTTCCTTTGAATATATAGGTAAAATGTGCTGCTGAATATATGGTAAATTAAGATATACTTTTAAGGGTTAGATCGGTAACACTTTACTTGAAGGGGTGTGCATAGGACTGACATGACACCTTCATAAACACATGTCATGAATATGAAGGAGGGTTTATGCATGTTTGTGACAACTGACATGAAGTGCCATTTGCTCAATTATGTCATTTTTAATGCAAAGATGACATTGTTTGAGATGTCTTTGTTATGACATCTTGACATAAATCAATACATCATAACCTGTCAGTGTCTTTTTTATGACAACTTGACATTAACAAGATATATAACAGCGTCATGAATATTTTTCTTTTCTCATTTTCACCCAAAAATGAAATTTCTGTCATTAATTACTCACTCTCACTTCATTTCAAACCTGTAAGACTTTTGTTCATCTTCGGAGTCGGCCCTCATGGAAGCGCTGCAACAAAAATACCAGAATGACAGGTGAGAGACAAATTCGTTGAATAAAGACATTACTTTTGTTTTGTTTTTGCACACAAAAAGTAATCATAACATTAAGGTTGAACCACATTGACTATTTCAACAATGTTTTTACTACTTTTCTGGACCTTGAATATGGTAATTTCGTTGCTATCGATTGAGAATTGAGGAAAACCCCTCATTTCATCAAAAATATCTTAATAAATAGAAATGGCATTCAAGGGTTAGTTCACCCAAAAATGATATTTTTGTCATTAATTACTCACGCTAATTAATGACAAAAATATCATTTTTGGGCGATCTAACCCTTGAATGCCATTTCTATTTATTTTTTTAAGTCATTTAAATGTATTTATAATTACACATTTGCAGTTTATATAATTAAAATATAACTTGAAACTTTGAATGTAATATGGAATAGGCCTACATTGAAGTTAAATAAAGTAACAAAATAAGTGTTTTTGGTAACACTTCATTTTACGGTGTCATTGTTACTGTTACATTCGTTTCTGTTTCGGACTGTTTTGTTGTCATGTCTCACATGCGCTCTTTGTTTTGGTTTTTTCCCGCCACTCGTTTGTTTCATCGTCATCAGCTGTGTCTTGTTAATTACCTCGTTTCTCCCTGTGTTTGCTCTGTGTATAACCCCTGTGTTTTCCCTCAGTCCTTGTCCATTCTCGCTGGTGTAAAGACATGTTCTGTGTTTTATTTGCCTGCATATCATTAAAGATAACTTGTTCCTATTACTCATTCGTCTTTGTGCTTCCCTGGGACCTTGTCACATAACAGTTACACATGTTATGTGTTGTAACAAGTATCAGTTATGCCAATTACATAAAACTAACCCTAAACCAAACCCTCATTCTAATCCTAACCCTATAGTAAGTACATGTAGTTACTTATAATTACTCAGTACTTAAATGCATAATTACACTGTAACAAAGACACTTTAAAATAAAGTGTAAGCGTGTTTTTCTTTAAAACATGACAAGTGTATTAAAACAATAGTTTAAAATGTACTTTAAAATAAAACTTGACATTTGACATTATTACAGATTTCACCTTTTAAAAATCTTTTAAATAGTCATGAAAGTCTTTAAAGTGTTAGTTCACACAAAAATGAAAATTCTGTCATTAATTCCTCACCCTCATGTCATTCTAAACCCGTAAGACTTTCGTTCATCTTCAGAACACAAATGAAGATCTTTTTGATGAAATCTGACAGATTAATACATAAACAAACCATAAACAACAAAAAAAGCTCAAATGAACCTGCTTGACGCGTGAGAGCCAAACTCAAACGTGTTGCGTAACATGAGAATGAACCTCGTTGGTTCAAGAGAACATGCTTGAGCTGTCGTGTTCCATAACTGACGTGTGCGTTGATGAATGTTTATATACGAATAAAAGCCTAAATTCTGTCTGTTCATCATTGTAAAGTGTCCAGAAAGTTTGGACTTAACCACTCGATTCATGGATTATTTTTGCGACCTCTTTATGTACTTTTTGAAGTGTCAAAGTGGTAGTTATGGACCCGTTTATGGAGGTACAGAAATCTCTCAGATTTCAGCAAAGATATAATCTGTTGTGTTCTGAAGATGAACGAAGTTCTTATGGGTTTGGAACGACATGAGGGTGAATAATTAATGACATAAATTTTCATTTTTGGGTGAACTAACCATTTAAGTGGACTTTTCATTAATAATAGATTATTTGCAAGTACAGTTTTTGAAAAAAAACAAAAAAAAAACTTTTACACTACACTCAAAAAACTTCTGGGTTATTTCTTCAACCCATTTTTGGGTTATTTTTTCAGAGAGTAACCATTTTCTGGGTTATAGGGCTAATATTTTGACCCAATTCCTGGGTTGTTTGGGTTTCTGGGTTATTTTTCAAAGAGTAACCCATGTTCTGGGTTCGCGTCCCCGCTGTTGTTTTGGAATTTTGGTTATTTTAACCCAACATTTGGGTCAGGTATTTGACCCAGAAGTCGGGTCAAAAAGAATAACCCATTTTTCTGGGTTGAAATAACCCAGAAATTAGTTGGCCCTTTTTTAACCCAGGATTTGGGTCAAACATAACCCATTATGGGTTATGTTTGACCCAGGAGTTTTTAGTGTGCACATTAGATACAATTAAGCACAGTTCTTTTCCACAAGGGACAGTTCTTCTCACATCTCCCCACACCAGTAGATTTTGGCTCTATTAAATCAAACACGTGAACATATTTTGACAGAATGTGAAACATCCAAACCAGCCCTGGACCCTTCTAGGCCCCTTTTAAAGTGTTATGTTGAATATGGTAATGACACACACCATAACCAAAGGTATTTTGACATCAATGACCCCAAGATCAAGACTCCAACTCAGATTTCAGGTGATAAGTCCTTTACTGCAGTGGTTCCCAACCACGTTCCTGGTGCATATTTTGTCTGACACACCCATTTCAGGTCTTGAAATCTCAATTAATGAGTTATTGATCTAAATTAGGTGGAGACATGGAAAACATGCAGTGTTGGAGGGCCTCCAGGAATGAGGTTGGGAACCACTGCTTTATTGCATAATAGTGATTCGTTGACAATGTGATAGCCACTTCTTGAGTGGTCAACATTGTTTAGCTTCTTTGATATTTGTCACTCCAGTGAGTACGATGAATAAATGATGGTGAGATAAGCAAAATAAGAAAATTTGGAAATGTCACAACGCTCCTTTAAAAGCCTTTTAATCTTTAAAAATACGTGGAAAATTAGGTATGAGGATCATGATGAAAACGAAGAGGTTCTCACACACCTTTCCCAGAAACACACACAGCCTTTCCTCACAGTTCACAAATCAACACACAAGAACATGACAAGTGAATCACTATAAAGTGACCTTGACTTCTCCAGTAGCATAGTCTGAGCAGTAAAAGCTTGTAGTGTGCTATTGTGGGCCCTTGGGCATCCATTAGTGAATGACATGACACATCTCTGAGATACGAGGGCATGCTGGAGATGATGGAGGCCAGCTGACAGGTCTCAGGAAATAGTGGCCTCCCATTTGCGGTGGACTCACCTGTACAAATGCCTGTGCCTCACATTCACATGGAAATAAATCACGGCTCTGTCTTATTACCTTATTCATGCTGTAGGGAACTATAGCCAGTGGTGACTCTCATTTATCCAGCTCTCTCACAGCGACGTGCCAAGGGGCGGATCTCTGATTTCACGACTACATACATCAGTGCATGTTGAAAAAAGTGCAAAATGTCAACACACTGTTGGTTCCAAATATACCTAACGTTCATTGTTATTTCAGTCAGGGTCCTATATTGGCTAGAGGAATGACTTTAGATGTAAGCCTACTGCATGTTGAAGTCAGGCAAGAGTCTTGTGCTTTCCTGAATTTTCCAGTCAGACGATTATTTTTGTTTGAAGCCACACAGCAAAGTTTAAGACCTTGGTTTTCTCCCTTGGATTAGATGCTTCTGCCATTGGTAGCCGCCAAATGCTTTGGATAAAGGTGTCTATTTATTTACTACATCTAAATGGTTCAGTGATCCAATCACAAAACGTTAAAGACCATTTAAACACTTGTATTTAGTGCTGCCCGCTTCTGATTGAACCACCTAAGATCAATATTATTAATGATTTATTATGTTTACTTTCACTATCATTTAACTGAGAGGAAACAATGTAGGAACTACCAATGGGAAAGTGATGCCCCTTGTGAAAAAGAAGTACACTTTAACATACATGAACTAAATGTAATGTTTTCGGACACTTCCATGGCATTCACAAGCAAGATCTTTGACTTCTTGACAGGTTTGATTCCCGTTTGCCACGTTCTGTGTTTTTGTCTCATTCTCCTCAATTAGCGTGACGCCGCCATCGCATTCTTTAATGTAGCCTTGCCTGATCCCAGTAGCAGTCTTGAACCATCTTTAGGACTATTCTGGATCTTAACACAACAGCTTGATCGCAGGTACAGCCCGGTCTTTAAAGATAATGATGAATATAAAAGTATAGGATTCACCAAAGGGACTCTGCCAAACGCTTGAAGTCAATGATGGTGATGGCCAAAGATTGTCGATATATCAAACCAGTGTTCTATGATTTTTTGAAAGAGAGGAGGGTGATGGGGCTACCAGTTGACACATTTGGACATATTGCCTTTCTTTGGGATCTCATCTATCACACCTCTTTGAATTCTGGGATTGTTCTGTTTTTATCTATTAGGTGGAGACCAGAAACATCATGAGCTGAATTTTTTTTTTAGACATAGGGGAAATGAAGTACCATGCAGAGTCTCAAAAATAGAAGCCACACTTCCATCAACACAGCTTCATCGATTAATGGGATTGATTTTGTTTTGATGCATCATGACATACCAGTCCTGGTAGCCTAGACAATCATTAATCATTGACCACTAATCAAATGGAGTCCAAAGGTTTTATTATTGTGATAATGTTATGAAACACTCTCAATAATTTAAGGAGTAGGTCTCAGTTCAGCTATGCTAATGTTGCATTGTCTGGAGCTGAAATGTATTTAAGGATAATCAATCATGAGATGCAGGTGTGATTAAAGTTATGTAATGCACTCTTTCGCTCTGCCCTGCTCCACCTATGAGGAGTGAATGGATTTCTGCGCTGATAATTACACTCTCCAACCATTCCCTTTCTCAGACATAAAAAGAAAGGAGACATAGAGCGTGAAACAGGAGAGAGAGAGAGAAAAAGATAGAGAGAGAGAGAGAAGGTGAAAAGAGAGCAAGAGGGGGGTAGCTAACAATTTATTTTAGGTCTCCATTGAGATTGAGATGAGATTAAAGATGCTGTTTCGGTGCTCACAATTACCATAGCGTCTCCAACTCCATCAGCTGACTTCAAATGTAGAGTGTCCACTTTTTTGAAGTCTAAAAAACATTGAATAAATAGGTTTTGCCATCTACACTATATCTCAAAAGCATGGACATACTTCTGTTGAAAACATACACAAACACACACACACACACACATATATATATATATATATACTTTTGTGTTTTTTAGTACACTATAAGTGAACATGAAATAAAATTAAGCACACTTCCACAAGGGTAGGCTTGTCCAAATATGTGAATGCAATCATGAGAAACCCTCATTTGATCTTTCACAAGTTGCACTGAGAAATGGATTGGCTCCTTGCTAACTTGTGAGGCTGCTATTAGCACTGAGAGCACAGAGCAGCAGGAAGTTAGTGTGGTTATTGTGATCGATTTGAACCAAGCTGATTTGCCGAAAGATGTTCTAGAATGAAAGTATCGAGAAATCTGATGGAAATAGCAAATAAAAAACTAATTTTCTTGCTCTGCAATGTCAGTAATGACACCAGAGACAGAAGCTATTGTAGGACATTGAAGGCAAGTTATATGACATCAGTGAATCTAACAGCTGGGACATGTTCATATTTTTTAGTTTTATTTTTAGTTCTTTGTTGGGACACTGAGACACACCTCATGAAACCGGGTCTGTCTGGACATCTGGTCATCCTATTCAAATCACACACAGCTGCATCTGTGTTTGCATGAACAATAACATCACAGCTGACTGGAATCAAGCACATGAATTTAAACAGTTCTATGGCGATTTTTGAAAACAATAGATTTCTCTGGCTCGTCTGTCATTCCACATTCAGAAAGCATACAATGTGCTCAGGTTATCCATAAGAGTTTACTTATTAAAAAAGTGTTAGATTTAGAGCTGATGGCAGCAGAAAGATGACAACGAAAGGTGAAATATAGCAGAGAGCCCTCTTAAACCAGCCGCTAGCATTTCATTTGGATTGGCAACAAGCCGTGAAGACGCTCATATTTTATCCCACAGTTTCTACAGGTTGTGCTCCAGAACTCAATGTCTTTCCATCACATCTGTCAAACGAGCAAAAAGTTGGAGGTAATTGGTGGTTGCGGTTCGGAAGGGTGTGCATTTGTATTTTATGGCATGAGGGTCCTATTAAAAACATTGTGGTGGTTTTGAGTACTTTTAACTTAATAATGCATTCCAACTGAAATAGATTCTAAAATAGTAGAAAATAGGAGTAGGTACATGTTTAGAAAACGCCGAGAAAAATTCAGTGACTATTTGGAAGAATTTTTCAAATGGAAAAGTAATATCAGATAATGTTATGGTGCTATTATTTTTTTTTCAGAATGTACTGTGGTCTTCAGAAAAGCACTTTGTACATTTTATTTAAAGGACTAATTCAAATTTGTGACAACTCATTTACTCATGACAGAATGTGTAGGATTTAAATCCCTTTAACATCAATGAATAAGGTCTTTAAAAAGCTACTACATTTAAAAAGAGCAAGCTACTTTCAAGCTGGGACAAAATAATTACCTGTTGGTTAGAACATGTCTTAAAGCCGTTTGCAATTTAATTGTTCTTGTACAACAGTTTAAGTCAAGGTTCAGCAAAAGAGAAAAAAAAAAAGTAAAAAGCCACACCTGATTTGTACCAGTCTTACCACAGCAACTTGTCAGTATAATATCAATCTCACTCATACCTTATACCATACTGTCACGGATGGTTGCGGGAAAGGAGACTAAGATAAGGACAGGTTTAATGAATAGATCCAACGGGTAGACTCAGGTACAACACACTCTGGCATAGATGGTGAACGGACAAGGAGTGACTGATAATAGGTTCATATAAACAGAAACTGAACTGAACAGACTATGACACATACATATATATATATTTAGGTACTCACTTTATTTACCCACTTCAATTATGCTATCCATGATTCCAAATGTAATTTGGATATCACTCAAACAGATCATATCATCAGTTGCGCTATACTGCTTCTATACTGGATAATTGCATGATAAGGCTTTATTTACAGAATGAAGCTCTGCTTCAATACCTTTAAATTGTTTTTAATCCATCAGGGACTTGACACTGCTTTATTAAATGAGCAAGATCTGCAGATCTGACTGATTATGAATAGTGGTGTACCTCATGGTTATATCCTAGGCCCCATACACTTTTTCACCTGTGACTGTTGGTCTGTTAAATCAAATGCAACTAAAATCACTACAACTGCAGTATGCAAAACACTGAGAGAAAAAACATACAGCAATGAGGCAGTTGAGCTAATATACTCACCCTTGAATGTGAGAAAAGACAAAAGGGTGCATTGTGAAGTTCAGCAGTCTAACATTATTATCTGTTTAAAAAGAAAAGAAAAAAGAAAGAAAAAAAGAAGACATTGTTTGCTTCTTCGTATTCTGCATGGCATCTTGCACAGATCATCTGACATAAAGGTCATTCTGTTGCAGCCCTGCATCTTCTCAATGAGAGTTATTAGATAACAGAAACTGGAAAGATGGGAATAACAGGGAATACAGCCTGCGGTACAACTCCTATATCTTAAAATGCTAACCACAAATAGTTTTTCTGAGTAGAGCGATATACAACATCAATGTTTCTCCACTCTTTTAGTCTGGTGTATCCTCACAGCCCCATCAGAGAGGTTCTGGTAACCCTTCATTGACAAAAATCAGAAATGTACTCCTTTTAATTGGATATGATTTAGCATAAACAACAAAAAAGGGGGGGGAAAAGAATTTATATTGATATAGTGGAAACTGCTGTATTTTTTCAAGTACCTCTTGGTTTACATGTACCACCGATGCCATCACCATTAGTCATTATGCATTTTATTGCAATTATTATTGCGTTTTACATTGATGTGAAGAAAATACACAGGTTCAATGTACTTGTAAGTTAGTTGACAGAAATCTTAAATGGGACCTATTCTGTCTATTTTCAGAGTCTTGATTTTGTTTTTGGGGTCTATGAGAATAGGTTTTCATGCTTGAATGTGCAAAAAACATTACTTTTTTCATATCTTACATTGCAGCATGACCTCTCCACCCAGTCTGTCAGTAACACTTCGTTTAGTTCATGTCTCTATGAAGTCCCTTCGTAATATTCTCTGATTGGTCGGCTGGACCAGTGTGTTGCCTTTGATCAAGGCAACATAAAATACTTTGCAACCCACTGCACTTCTGTAAAGTGACACATTTCTGAGTAAAAGAATATTTAATGTAAAAAATGTTGAGTGAAACATGGGAATGAAACTGAATGTAAAAAGTAGGCATTATCGGAATGTCACAGAGGAAGCGTAGAAAAATGAAGAAGGATGTGTGATATCAAACGTAAAGAAGACTCACTCATATTGTCTAAAAACTGGCCACAAAAGACAAATGTCTTCTATGTTGACATAGAACTTGTTGCTGCAAATCATTGTCAAGTTGAGCACGACTTTACAGAGGAGTAATCTGAGGATAAGTGTCTTTCCCAGAGGCACGTCGGTGTTTGGCGCTTTGAACCTGCAAACTTTTGGCTACAATCTGATTATTTTAAGACACTAACCAACCTTAGATAAAGAAAAACAAGTTAGGTCGTCAACTGTCTGGAAGGCTTTATGCATTGGATCAATAGTCTAGATGAAATTACAACATTTTCACCCTGTCAGAGAAGTGCATTCTGATCATTAACCTTTGTCAACATATTTTGCTCAGCCAACTATTCATCATGAGCAGCTCTGTATGTTTGATGCTTAAATCTCTGAACAACCTTTTTTCGTCATCCGTTTTTGTACCTCCTGGTCTCTTCACTCTGTTTGCAAATAAGAATCTCTAAAGAGGTCTAAAATTATGCCTTTCTCTCAGCTGTCTGGCTCTCAAGTCTCAAGCCCGAGCTCCAGTTACGTCGGCAATCAACAGACCCCCTGGCCTCATCCATCAAAGGGAGAATGCGCTGTTAGTGGGGAATTTACAGCACTTGCACAGGAAGTGCAGAATCACTCTTGATTTATGCTTTAAAGACTGAGAGTTGCGAGGCGAGTGTTCTTTCTGCTGTCTGAAATATGAAATGGATCGGCCTGGTGCATGGAGGATATTAACCATACTGTGGGTGCCTATCTGTCTTAACAATGCTGTAGTTTTTTTGTTTGTACTGAACCCTTGACGTCACAAGTGATGCTGGTATTTTCCAAAAATAACTTTTTTCTTTCCCTGCACTTTGTTGATCACGTGAAGTTGCTCCAGAATAATTGCACAACATTTTAACAGACAAACAGATATGATTTAGCATAAATATTCTACCTTGCATTGATAAAATGATCATTATTTTTGTGTTACGGGCAATAATAATTAAATAAACAATAAAAAAAAAGGACTACAAGTGAATTGAATTCTTATGTACAGCATGAAAAATGGATATGATGAAGATTAAGAGTGTTATAAATTGATTTATTTTAAATGAACTTTGAATCTAAAACACTTACACTGAGTGTTAGATGAGAGCAAAAGTTATCTAAATGTAAAATTAGGAGAATAGAGCATGTATAATTAAATATATAATATCGAACGATACTGATTAAACATTTAAATTGTTTGATATTGGCCGATAACTGATGTGGTAGTACCATTATTTGAATATACATAACTAATGAATTTTACCTCCAGTTGAAAATTAATTCAAATTTTTGTACGCGATTTGACTTTTCAGCATGAAAACAGCATTGGCCATTGGTTTATATACTGTATAAAAATGCTAATTCACTCTCTGACAGTAGGTGGCGCTTATGACAAAGCAGAAATACAGTGTTACACAAGGCCAGCACTGCACAACTCAATGTTGTTAACTAAAACTATTAAAAATTATTATTACACAGCTCTGTGGAATACTTGATTCTGATTGGTCAATCGGCCATCCAGCGGTATGTTACTAGAGCTGTGTCCGAAACCGTTCACTCGTTCACTAACCCCTATATAGTGCATGGCAGTTGAGGGCACTATATCAGCAAAGAGTGAACGAAAATGAGTGAGCGAATTCAGACGCTGACGGTAATAGCATGCGCCAGACAGCGCAGACAATTTCGTCATTAACATTTTCTATATCCATCTGTAATATGTCCTGTTTAGCTTAATGAATTGTATATTACTGTTTATTTATGTTTATTGAAACAACATCCTCATCCGTCCCTAAAGCAAATAAAAATTCGTCAATACATCATATTCTAAGAGGTACACTGTACAACAGTTCACTAACATATGAGAAAAATCGACCAAATTATCATATGATAATAAGTATATATATTATGATATAAACCTGTATCATTTCGCTTCAAAATATCTTTACAAAGATGTTTTAATTAATAAAAAATTACACTTACATTTGTAGAAGTTGCCGCTTCCCGTATTGCCGTCCGCCATATTTATTTTTCTTTCGCGCTCGATCGTCTTATCGCGTTGGATTTTGGGTAACGGCGCTTTAACGAGTGTACATCGAATGTACACTCAAAATCAGAGAGGATTGTGGGTAAAAGTAGTGAACGAATGTAGGGAATGCAGTCGTTCACTCAGAATTCGGACAGCGCTACAAAATGGCCGACACCCGATATAGTGCACTATATAGTGGATAGGGAGCGGTCTCGGACACAGCCTAGTGTTATAACGCGCTCATCCGGGTAACTGAAGTCATCAGCGCTATACGCTTGCTATGAACGGTTTTTCTTCATCGAAGGTAATACAATATTAAAACTCAGTCAAATCAATATTTTGTGTACAGTTATGTAATTATGTATCCTGCACTCGCTCTCTCGTTTACCTGCTCCATTTTGCCGCTATTGTTTTGTACACTGTTCGATTATATAACAAACAGTTGCGATTTTAAAACAGTTTAATCTCAGATGAATATCTCTCATCCCCTTAATTATTTATATGGCGAAATTCCGTTTAATAAGTGGTGTGACTGTACCGTACCCCGTATGTTCGCTTAGTTTGAACTTGCCGCGCTAGCAACTGCCTCTTTCCGTTTAAAGAGCTGATTAAATATTTCCACTTAGATCAATATTTCGTGTCTAATTATTCATTTGTATGGAAAGTAGTCGTGTAATAAGCGTGGTAATGTACATCCACCCGGTTGTTATCTCAGAATTGTACATTATTACTTAAAATAAAGCTGAAATAAAATAATTGGTTAAGATGAAAATGGATAAAATTTTGATATAAATCTTTAATCTTTAAACTTTAACTTAAAAAATGTTTCACTTGGATCTACTAACATATTATGTTTACCTAATTAACGTTACCCTGACAATTTACCAAGACTTGAAAAGGCTATGGATGTTGTCAAGACAATCTTTGTATAATTATTCGTCCTAGCCTGCATTATTTAATGTGGATTTAAATCACTCTTGTGTTATATTATCCCGACATTAAAAGCACAGTTGTGCTCAGCAAATACACAATAGGTGCAATATTACAGACGAGAGAGAAACAGTTGTAACTCCCAATTAGGTGAATCTATTATGTTTAAGTTCCAATGTTTTTATTTTGACAGCTGTAGAGGTATATACATGTTATTGGGACTTTTTGGAAGAGAGCTCTTTATTGTGCTAGATGAATATTTAGGCCTATGTCAGTCCTCATAAATAGACCTTTTGTGTGCGATTGCCTCATGTCAGATTCGGTGTGAATAGGATTTATGTCAAACTTTGCCAGTAAAGTTTTGGAGGTATGTTGGTCTAAGTTTCAGCAGGGCAGCTATAAGTAAACTTTAGCTTGAAATATTGACATTCTTAATACAATCAATCCTAAAATTGTGTAGGGAGACTGTCAAAAGAAAAGTGTATACACATACTGAAACAAACTGGTTAGAAATATTGAAAAAGAAGGCTGGCAAAAACACCTTTTAAAACACCTCCAGGGTGTTACAATTTCATATTTGTGCATGTAATTCATCTTTACAGTGAAACTCAGTGGGATCTTTCGGGCAAACAGACAAATGAGCAGGATTATTTTGTCAAGGTCTAGTTTTCTGACATAACACTGAGTCATAACTCTGAAGTAATACTGTACATGACGTGTGTGTGTAACTGTAGGGCTGCGTAGGAACAATCACACTCAACCTGCTGAGTTAATGACTGCAGATATTTTCACAAGCTACTTCAGATCCGTTCATATCTCTGCATATTTTGCTCATTAAACACTAGTTAATTTGAGCTATGACATAATCAACTCTGAGAGGCACAAACATGCGCTTGAAAAATCACCTGGAGGAGTTGAAAAGAAAGCGATTGCCATAAGATCATTCCAGTGGAAATACAATACAAACAAAGGCTGCTGTTTACAAGAGACACTTGTCAACAAACAAATACAAACAACATTTGTTCTTTTAGGTTGCAGCTGGATAGACTTCAATGAGCTTTATATTTCTTCCCTCACATATTTATATGAAAATAAATCTGTAGATTACAATCATTATAATGCTCTCATGCATAATTAAAGTTACACAATCAATTTATGATTCCTGCAGTCTTTAGTTATTCTGGTCCTTTATTTTGAAGTCATTTTGTCAGTGGCTTCTAATATATTACATTTACTTTCCATAATATTACATTTAAAGTAAATATTTTTGAAATGTACAAAATTGCAATTTCATAATGACAAATCTTTCACACACACACCTACACACACACACACACACACATATATTAAGGGTGTAATGGTACAAATATTCACCCTGCAAATTTGTCTTTCATGTGTTACATTTCAGTTTTTTGTAGCAGTTTTTTTAAGTTTACTTTGTAGCCTAACCACTATTAATCACCAATAATCGCAATAAGCTCACGATATTCAAACGAAAAAATGCCATTTTGACACAATGTGCCGTGACAGATCACTGTTCAAGCGGCAGCGTGATGAACGAACATGTCCAACTTACTGAAATGTATCATATCTCGTGTAATTGCTCAGTCAGTGTTTCATTTAAACAGCTTGTAAACAATGTCACGTAGCATTACGTTTACCTCAGGCAAGTCATTTAGTGTCCACAGCTTGATAGTGGGCCAGAGAAATGAACTCTTTCGCAAAATATATGTACTATATTATCCTATGTATATTTATTGTATTTTGCTTAACTTGTTTGTGATTAGGCTATTTAATGCATGCTTATGTCATGAAAATGACAGCCACTGTGTAAATGATTATATTTCAATGACGAATTGGAGTAAAAACATAATTTTATAATTAGATTATTTAGAACGTCATACAAAAACTGCCTTATGTGCACTTTGTTGCGGGTTAGTTGGATTCAAGGAGGCGCTTGACGAAAGAATTCCTCTAGGAACACGTTTAATTCGAACAACTACACAAACAGGACAAATAGCCAGGAGAAAGATTGCCAAACAAACCACCAAAACAATAATAACGCTCGACACGGAACAGAAAGAACTCAGGGCTTATGTGCGAGGGAAACAGGGGAGCAAACAAGACTAATTAATTACACAGGAATTAGCTGAACACAAGGAACTAATAATGATCGTAACCATAGAAACTAAAGAGTGGCGGGAAAATCCAAACAAAAACAGACGTGATATAATGAAAACCAAAGTCAAACAGACATAAATGTGATACACTTCACATGTTTGCATACAATTTGTTATTTGAGTGTTGATATCTAAAAATAAATAGCTCTATATATGTGTGTATATATATGTGTATATATATATATATATATATATATATATATATATATATATATATACACAGTGGGTACGGAAAGTATTCAGAACCCCTTAAATTTTTCACTCTTTGTTATATTGCAGCCATTTGCTAAAATCATTTAAGTTAATTTTTTTTAGGATACTTAGTACCATGTGAAAGTTCAGTTTTTCTTTTCTAATAAATCTGCAAAAATGTCAAGAATTCTGTGTTTTTCTGTCAATATGGGGTGCTGTGTGTACATTAATGAGGAAAAAATGAACTTGATAATTTTAACAAATCACTGCAATATAACAAAGAGTGAAAAATTTAATTTAAGGGGGTCTGAATACTTTCCGTACCCACTGTGTGTGTATATATATATGTATATATATATATATATATATATATATATATATATATATATTACATTAAAGTATATTTTAGTTCACCATTATTGCTTGTCAGTATACTTTCGACAGATAACAGAAATAATTATGAAATTACATATTAATATGTACTACAAATCATACTTGGGTCAAAAAGCACTCTTGAGTTCAGCTAAATGCATTCTATTTAAGCTAATAATAAATTTTTATGTAATAACCACATGCAATTAAGTGTCTGAAAACATTGCATTCAGTTCACACTTGAACATGCAGTAAGCGATTTTTCAAACACTGTTATAAATAAACCGGACTGAGCGCCATAACAAACGAGTAGCCAATCAGCACTAGGCAGGCGTCTCCTCTGATGAGGGGAGAGGAGAGAGAGTGAGATTTGAAGAAAGACTGTAGAAGGAGAGGTGGCTGAGAGACATTACAAAAGAGAAAAGCTCAGAGGAATATCACTGGAAAAAGAAGGGCTATGATCAGGCAAGAGCTTTAGGACCCGAGTTAATAGATAGAAACAGATAGAAAAGCTTTCCAGCGCTTTAGAGGCCAAAGCGGAAAAGCCTGAAGGCGGATGCCGAGTTTGCGTTGTTTCTGCTCCATCTAATGATATTTTATTAACAAAGTTCAGGAGGAACACATTAAAAATGATCACATCACTCCAACTTGCAGTCATCAATCAGCGATCAACATGTCTACCCAATCAGCATGAGTGGAGATATATATCGACACAGTCGACTCACCTATGTTTTTGACAGTTTTCAGCATCCCTCCACCCGGTCTCCTCACACATACTTTTCTAAACCAGAAATATGGGGGGAGTTCTCTGGGTTCGGGCCAAACACCAAGCTCGGAGCCCTCTCCTCGGACAGCACGCCAAATATGCATACTAATTACTCTAATTAATAATCTAATCTGATTATTTTTAAGTGTGAACTCGTGAATATGTGAGTAACATTGGTTTCGAGTGTCTTTGTTCATCTGGAGCTGCTGTGCTGCTGGCCACTAGTAACCAACTCTTACTTGTATATACTCTTGTGTGCTGCATGTTCATTTCTTGTGCTTCCTTGTCGTTCGTTTGTCATCTTTTCTTTATTTTTCGCTTAGCATTATTTTGCTATGCTAAAGAGACATCCACTTTTGCATTGCTCGTTTTTGCTTTTCGTGGGCGGAGCAATGAAGGGAGGGGTGTGTTTGTTTCAAATATAAACAACGATTCTCGCAAATCGCATCTTTAAGTATATTATTTGAAGCAGATTATTTAATTAATAAGTACTCCTTTCACAAGTACTGTATGCTAAAATGTACTGGATGGTTTGGCTTAGTCCAGTTAGCCCCTGCTGGTAGATGCCATAACTAAAAAACATTCCCTCACTGCCTCCTCTCACGTGACTTTCCTTCTGTTTTCGTTACCCTTTTAAAATTCACGCCACATTCTATGATCACAATGGAAACGCAATGAGCTCAAGGGAGGCAAAAGAGACATCGCCTCTTTCTGAACACTTTTCTGCTGTTCATGTTAAACAGCGCTGGATTAGTTGTGACAGAGCACAGAACACAGTCTTCCCCTGATGACAACCCTGACTATGCAATGTTCTTCATAATATTTGTGTCTTATTTTTGTACTAATTAATTCTTCATCTAAACTTTTTTTTGAGGAGGCACTGCCTCTGTTGCCTCCCCTGAGAAAACTGATACTGCATCATTACTTGCCTCAATAATATGCAGACGGCTTAATGGTATGAGGGATGTGACACAAGCGTCATTAGCAAGACCACACCAACGCAATCACACAACAGCGCACTGTTTGTCTCCATTCACAACGTCGTCGACTAACTCGGTGGGAAGATTAAAACCCTCTTTTGACAATACACATGATGTCTTCACATTAAAAAAAGGCAATTAAATAGACATCATTATGTCAGCCTTAGCAATTCTCCGTTTCCCTCGAACTGATTCAAAGAAATCTGCAAAACACATAAGAAAGCACACCTTCAGGCTGATCTTCTGAGGCTCTTTTGCTGTTTTATTCAGTGAACTAAGAGGAAAAGACACACGAGAGAACAGAAAAAGCTCTGCGCTCAATCCCTGGAGGCCTATAAAGCTCAAAGAGTCAAATCCATAAACAGGGTCAAGTGCTTGAACAACTTACCCTCTGAAGTTATCATTCTTACACCAGCAAAACACCGCCAGACACCTCCAGAGATAAATGGCCCATGTTAAATTATCTAGTAAATGTGGCTAATGTGTCTTAGCACTCCAGTGGCGTGATCTTGACCTGCCTATTTGACCAGTCAATGCCGCCTGTACTTGTACTTGAGCTCTTTGTTCAATCTTGGCCCTTATTTGAGAGAGATAATGATACTAGATTGGCTATTTGATAAACAACGTCTTACAAATGTCTTACAAGAGACAATGTCTTACAAATCGCAGTCTCTTCATGTTATTATGACAGACTCCACACAACCTAATGCTCTTTATTTATGTTTTCAGACAAAACATTAGTGCAAGATTTTGCTTGGGTTTTTGTGGTACCGTTTCAGTTTAGTGTCTACTGGAGGTCAGGATGTTTTACTCTTTTGTCATAGTTGTTGTTACTTTAGTCAATGTTACTCAGTTTAATTGATGAGAAGGAGAATAATTTTACCAAAAATTAAAAACATTTCATCTATTAATTAAAAAATATATCAGCATTTGACGAAAACATGTGAAAACTCTTGTAGTTTAAGCCTGAGCTCTTAGAATAGTATTAGTCTTGTTAACTGAAACTAAAACTTTTAAAAAATCGGGTTTTGTAACTAAAATAAAATATAAATATTAGATGGAAAACCTTAAACTACCTGAATTAGGTTTAATAATAATTAAAAAAAAAAATAAAGGGAAAAAACGCTAATAAACAGAAGCACATAAAAGTACTAAAATGTAAAAATGAACTGAAAATATGAAAATACAAGCAAATTCAAAATATGAATAAATACTACAAAAGTAGATGCTTAATGCTAATGTCATGGTTTTTGTCTGTGTGTTGGGGCTGTTAGTGTGACGTTCTTTCTGTTTCCCTTTTCCTGTTTAGTTTCTGTTTCCTTGGCATGACTGTTATTCATTGTTCCTCATCACCCACTGTGTATTTAAACCCACAGTTATCTTCTGTTCATTGTTGAAGTTACGTGCAAGTGTGCATCTCTTTAGGTTCCTGTTTATTAAATGTGAGTTTATTGTCCTTCTGTGTCACACATTGTCACTAACCATGAAAGCTAAAATAACACTGATTTTCCTTCTACAAAAATATGGTGCATTGCTCATAGCTTGTGTTGATGAAATAATTTAAAGGGATAGTTCACCCTAAAATGAAGTGTCTGTCATCATTTACTCAAGTTGTTCCAAATGCAGTATAAATTTCTGCTGTGCTGAAAACAAAGGAAGATATTTGGAAGAAAGTTTGTAACCAAGCAGATCTCCCCCTATTGACTATCATAGTAGGGAAAAAAAATACTATGGTACTAAAATCTTCCTCTGTGTTCAGCAGAACAAAGAAATGTATACCGATTTGGAACAACTTGAGGGTGCGTAAATGATCACAGAATTTTATTTTTGGGTGAACTATTCCTTTAATTGTAACAATTCACAATTTTAGTTGTGTTTTGACATTATGACCAATCATAATGCAGAATCCGCCATTTTGTCAGACAAGGCAGTCAGGGGAGTTAGTAGATTAACATTGGTGAACTTGAACTTGAAGAATTGTGTGTCTTCACGTCTTTCTGCGCTTGAAACAACATTCCTTCTGATGTTCATTCATGTTTATTTGATGCTATAAATGAACTAGTATGAAGAGATGTTGATTCACGAGCCGCTTGAAGGAGCTTCAGCGATCTGTCACGACACATTAAAGAGACACTATACGCTATTTATTCTTTAAAAAATTGCGATATATTAAATATGAAACTGTTTCATATGTCTGTCGACGTGTTGTCAGTGTTCTCTTTGCTCTGGGATGTATTTTTCACTGCGTGGGAACATGATGTGTGGCGTGAGAGCGCATGGCTTGTCCGACATAGCAACAGTAACTAAAGGGGGCGGGTCTTTGTGAAGGGTCAATTATGCCCTCTTGATTTTTTTGGGGGGGGTCCACTATGTTTTCATGCTTGAATAATACGAAAACATTACTTTTCACATCTTTGACATTGTTGCAGCACCTCTCTTCCCAGTCTGTCAGTAAAGCTCTATTTAGTTCCGGTCTCTATGAAGCCCCTCCTTCTGAAAAGCACAATGTGAAAAGTCACAAGAGTGTGTTGTGATTGGTCAACCGCTCCGAGCGTGTTTCAGAAACGTCACTCAACTTACTTTAACCGCGAGTTTCAATAAACTAACGCAACTCAAACAGACCTACCCTCTTTATTTTGCTAATGCCTTGGGCGGGAATTATTTAAATGAGTGATTCTGTGACATGTTCTTTCCCAGAAGAAAAAATAAGACTACAATTGAGGCATTTCAGAAACAGTGCTTACTGGTACAGAGAATAACTCCCTTTGGAGTTTGTTTTGTAACTTTGCAGACATTTTTCATGCTCAAACAGCAACATTACACACTAAAGAAAGTTGGAAATATAAAAAAGCATCATATACATTTCCGTCAATAATTTTAATTGACAAGATTAACACTGGACATGACTGATAAAACCACTCGTATGTGCCAGCTTTGTAGTTTCATCGATTATATAATTGGTTTGTCATGCTTAATATGTGAGTATAATGTAGTGAATGAATGTAGGGAATGAAGTCATTCACTCAGAATTGTGACACCACTACAAAATGGCCGATACCAGAAATAGTGGACTATATAGTGGATAGGGAGCGACACAGCTATGCTGTCAATCAAGTCCTGAGATTAAGGACGTAAAGCGAGACATAAATAGCCTTAGATGTCACACAACATGCCTTGGTATTTACCCATGATCTCTCTGGGGTCATATTGTACCATCTGACAAGCAATCACAGAACGGGAAAAAAAAACAGTGTACAGCAGATTGAACACACACACACACTTACTTGGTTCATCAAGACGCAAACAAGGGACCAAAAATGGTTGCACTTCTACTATATTTTAAGCGATTTCATTAGCCATGCTGCTAATTATCTTTTCTGCTAATCAGGGACATAAAAAGAGCAGAGCCTCTCCACTTCATTAGACAAAGAACACGTTGTTCTTCTGATTGCTGCTCCGGCGACTCCCCGAGTACAGGGTTTATTAACTCTTTTGGACAGTACCTGTAAAACCGAGCTTGCTCCATCTTTGCAACACATTGCATCAAAACAGTAACTTGCGCTCTGCAGTGTCTTTTATTCGCAAGTGATAGCAAATAAAAGTCTCATTAGGAGCCTTTTGAAGTATCTAACATTTCATAAGGAAAAAAGTACAAAAGAAAAACAGTATATGAGGTTTATACAATTGCTCAGAGTCAAATGTCTGTTGTTTGTAAGGCAGTCGCCATTGCTTTGTGGAGGATATAAATCTTTCGATTTACCTGCTCGTGTTTTCTCAGATGACGGCTTCCCTCAGGTCTCTGATGCCGGCTGCAGACAGCATAATACAGCAGCTCCAGCCTGGAGCTTTTAATTAACACAGAGATTGCCAGAACCGGCTTCACCATGGGAACTAACATTACATTAAATTGAACCAGGTATTGATTGTTTGTACTTGTGCTGCTGTTTCAGTTTTGAAAATTTTAGTAGCTAGCATGTGGTAGGATAGACTTTACTGATTTTTGCTAAAATGTAAGAGCCTCTCCTCAGAACTAATGCTACAAGAAAGAAAATAGAACTTCACTTGATAAGACTGAATCAAATAAGACCAACAAAATAAATGCAATAGCTCTGTCTGAAAACTGAGACTGTGCTATACGACATCACGGGTGTATTACAGGCACAAAGGCTGTCTCAAAGCAGAACACAACCTTCTACATCATTTTGGCCATTGTACTCAACAAATGGTGTGGGTTTGGACGGGACACTCTGTTTTTCTGAACTATGCATATTATTTCAAAGCAGTAATGACAATGTTTTGAATTCTATAAGGTCCACATTCAGCAGTTCCATTTAAACGGGACCTATTATGCCTCATTTTACAAGAGGTATCATAAGTTTCAGGTGTTCCCAGAATGTGTCTGTGAAGTTTCAGCTCAAAATACTCCACAGATCATTTATTGTACCATGTTGCAAATGCTCATTTTTGAGTGGAGGGAAAAAATGCTGTTTTTGTGTATGTATCTTTAAATGCAAATGAGCTGCTCCTCACGCAGCTTTCCAGAAGAGGGCGGAGCCTGTACAGCTTGTGCCTCAAATACTCTGCCAAAACTAGCAAAACATCTATTTGGTTTTGAATATCATCTCTATTGTGGCCACGCTCACGTGACATAGCAGTTCTTTGTCATCATGAAAGTTATATATAGTTTTTTATAGTTTTCTGAGCTCACACATCCGAAGCACACGCACAGAAAGCTAGCCATGGGACAGCGAGTCCCATTAGTATTAAACTGATTTCTCTTACACGTCTCAATGGTCTTATTGCACCTAAAATGTCAAATACACACAAGGTTATGTCAAAAGTTCACAGATATTGATGTCTGTGAATGTAAACAACAGAGAAAGAAAACACATGTTTATATTAGATCTGTTTATTAAAGTGACAGCAGCGTAATGCACAGTACCTACTGCTGTTTATGGAAGCCCGTTCCCGCCACTGTTGAGAAAAAAAAATATTCCATAAGTCATAATAATGAGAAACTGTCTCATAATAACGACTTAGTATCTCATAATAATGACTTAGTATCTCATAATAATGGCGTAGCATCTCATAATAATGACTTAACATCTCATAATAATGACTTAGTATCTCATAATAATGACTTAGTATCTCATAATAATGGCATAGCATCTCATAATAATGACTTAACATCTCATAATAATGACTTAGTATCTCATAATAATGACTTAACATCTTTAACTTAATCAAAAAAAATTTTTTTTAGAAACTTTCTCATAATAATGACTTAACGTCTCATAATAATGACTTAGTATCTCATAATAATGACTTAACATCTCATAACAATGACTTAGTATCTCATAATAATGACTTAACATCTCATAATAATGACTTAGCATCTTTAACTTAATAAAAAAAATAAAAAAGGTTTTTTATTGAGTTAAAGATGCTAAGTCATTATTATGAGACACTAAGTCATTATGAGATACTAAGTCATTATTATGAGAAAGTTTCTCATTATTATGACTTACGGAATATTTTTTTTTCTCAACAGTGGCGGGAACGGGCTTCCATAGCTGTTGGTATGAACCAAGCAACAAAAGAAAAACAAAAAATCACTCACTGTTCTTGATTAAATTACTTTAGTAGATTTAATAAGAATATATTTCTTACTTGAATGCTGCTGTTAAATGCTCTGGTATGAGACAAACATGGCGCCGGACTGTGTACAGCCCTCTGGCGAGGAGCTAAGCTAATTTGGCAGATTCCGTCACCAGCCATGTTTTTCTTACGTGAGAGTAGGGGGAAATCTGCAACCGTTCATTTGGAGAATCTGTTTATGATTATGGGGATTATAAAAAAGGAGAGGGTGGATTTTTACCATTAGTGTACAGACACTGTAGACCTATCTGTTTAAACACCTTATAGAAGTGAATTTTCCATAATAGGTGCCCTCATGTATTTACCTATAAACCCCCAAAGATAAAGCCAAATGCCACTGTGGACAGGAATAAGAAACTGGTGAACATGTAGTGTTAATGCTAGACAATACAAATAAGTTTGTCATAATTAATGAAACATAAGTATTTCTTTGTGAATAGTTTGTAAAACCATTATGATATAAATGGTTGCATTCAAATCAGTAGTAATTTACATAAGCATACACTTATGAATGATTTAATTCTGCTCATCTGCCATGAATGAGGTGCTACGACGTGTTTCAGAAAAATAAATATATTTTATTTTATTTCAGCTTTATGTCAACTACTATTTACATAAGTTACACAATGCCATTTTATGACAGAATCACATGTATCTTCATGTAACAGATGAATGAATGAAATCCCAAAATTCATTGTGACGAAAAATGTTTCTAAGATAATGGACAGTGTGAAGGGAAATACTATAAATATATTTCATTTAATGTTCAAAATTAATAATTAAAATGTCATGTCAGTATTTTGTAATAAAATGACTATTCTAGCTATTAAGTTCTGAGCAAAATGCTAAAGTCAGACTCTCTCTTCTGATACTGTTTTTCAGATTTACTTCAGAGTCATGATGACATTCTGATGGTTGTATTAGAGTTTAGAAAATCAGTGTGACACACTGAGACACAATTTCTCATGGAGGTCACGTTTATGAGAGCGCTTAGGTTTGTTTAATATCTGTTATCTGACCATTTCAAAAAAGCTACTCTTTGAGTTGCAATCTCTCTAGCCAGATCTGCGCTAATTATACAGGGTTTAAAATAGCCATGACAGTTTGCTACCTAATTTCAGGTCCTGCTGTGGTGCTTTCTTGAAAGGACTGCTAATGAGTTTTGAAATAATAAAATAAACACATACAGCGGGCTGTAAAGGTGTTGAGACACTTTTAAAAAGGCATTGATTTTCTATATATTACACAATATCAAACCAAGGGGCATCTGCAAAAAAAAAGATTCTAGACCTTTTCCTCAGATTTAGCAATCTGAAAGTCGTTTGACATTAAATTTGTATGGTACAAACTTAAAGCAACATATCGTTGCTCTCAGACAGAAACCTTGTTTCTCCATATGTCGTTATTTGTAATTTTCATAAATCATCACTGTTGGCCACCCTTTATCTCTGTCTGTGGGTTTTGCAAATATTTAATCTATGAATAACATTAAAAAGAGCTTGTGATTAAACCTCAGAACTCCAACTCCATTCACTGGTCAAAAACCTTGTAACTCCATTGAGCTTGATTTTGGTGAAATGTTAATAATATAATTACACATGCAAGTGTCTGACCATATATAAAGCCACACTATCAAATTTGATGACACCCCTGCTGAAAAATCCAGCATAAACCAGCGTGGATTCCAGGCTGGTTTATGCTGGTATAGTGCTAGTTTAGCTGGTGGACCAGCATATTCATGCTGCTCTCAAGCAAAACAGAGTGGTGAAGCTGGTTCACCAGCATCGTCTTGCTGGGTTGATTGTGAGTAGGCCAGCTGTTTGTATGCAAGCAGTCTTTTTGGGACAAGCATTGTTTTAGCTTGCATATTTCTATATTTAACACATTGATGATTTAAAGGAAAACCAATATAAAGATAAAACACTGGTAAATGTCACTGGTAAACTGTTAAATGTTTCAAAGCATCAAAGGAAGTGTCTCCTGTTTCAAAAGTCAGTTAAAAAGAGAGCTTGTGTACATTGCAAAAAAAAAAAAAAAAAACATTTAGAGATATGAAAACAAAAAAAATGGTTAATAAAAGCATAATCATAAGAAGTTTGTTCAATAACAGGTTATGAGAAGAGCTCTTTCAACAGGACAGTTAGTTAATAACTTGATAATGAAAGGTCAAACCTGAAAGTTGCTGTTTTTAAAGAATTTCATACTCATTTGGGAACTCACATGTCAAAATGTGTCAAAAAAGTGCACACAGTATCATAAAGTCATTACTGCTGTGTTTAGAAACGTCTGAAGTTGAAGCTTTATTTCTCGTTAATTTAGTAAACTAAATCAAATAAATACCTAGGGTTGTGTTTGTTCTCTTCTAAGAGAGTCAAAAAATAAGCAGATTTAGCAGTTTTTAAGGCTCTTCTATATTCAATAATGCTTTCATTCCAAAAAAAGCGAAACATCTCTAGTTTTGTTTTCTTCCAGATGCGCTCTATTTTTCAGGCTGCTCTCTTAAGGCCCGAGTGTGCTCATTGTACCACAGCGTTGGACTATGTTCCTTAATCTTCTTTAAGCACAAAGGAGCAACTGTCTCTAAAGTGCTGGAAAAGAGAGTCAATAGTTTCTATTGCAACATCAAGTTCTTCTAAGCTATCTGTTATGCTGAGGAGATGAAACTGATCAGGCAGATTATTAATAAAGTGTTTTAGTGGTATAAGTGATAGTTCTACCATATTTGTAACAGGGAGTAGGTTTTGCCGCCTTGGCTGAATGGAGTATGTTCAAGACTGGATAACGCCATCAACATCGATTCCATGTGACAGTATTAGATCTAAAGTATGGTTATGACAATGAGTGGGTCCTGACATGTGTTTTCTAACTCCAATAGAGTTTAGAATGTCTGTAAATGCCAATCCCAATGCGCCTTTATCCCATTATCTACATGGATACTAAAATCACCAACAATTAGGATTTTATCTACAGCCAATATTAACTGCGATATAAAATCAGAAAATTCTTTGATTGAGTCTGTGTGGTGCCTTGGTGGCCTGTATATTGTACCTAGTACAATTGTCAAACAGGATTTATCACTTAAACCATAGTGTTACATAAAGTACCATTACATCAAAAGAATTATATTTGAAACTAGACCTCTAAGTAATACTGAAGATATTACTATAAATTACAGCAACACCTCCCTCTTTGCCTTTCAGACCAGGCTCGCGTTTAAAACAGTATTCTTGGGAGGTGGACTCATTTAAAGTAACGTAATCATCTGGTTTTAGCAAGGTTTCTGTCAAACACGGCACATATAGGTTATGAGGTTTTTTGAGTTTACTAATTTGGGGAACAGACACAGTCTCTATGTCATGATATTTAAGTGAAAGTCTCTCTATGTGTTGGGATTTATCTTATTTCTGTGATGTAAGACAGCTAGCATAGGGTCGGTTTAGCCGGTCTGTCTGCTTCCTGACCTGGGCCCCAGTTAGTCAAGTTTCAACTCTATGTGCTATATTACCAGAGAGAACAGCAGCACCAACCTAAGAGCAATGGATACCATCTCTTTTCAACAGTTTAGGTCTGCCAGTTCCAATTGTCTATGAACCCAATATTATTCTGCAGACCCCACTTAGATAGCTAACCATTGAGTGACGATAGTCTGCTAAGTATCTTGTCACTCCACCAAACAAGGAGGTGGCCAGAGCATATTACATTGTCTGACATCGTACTTGTGAGTTCACACACCACTTTAATATTATTTTTAGTGATCTGGCAAAGTTGGACATCATTATTACTGATTTGAATAACAATCTCAGAGTATAATCAGCATTAGCCAGCACTTTTAAATTTGATTTGATGTCAGGCACTCTGGCTCCTGGCAAACATGTGACTATGGTGGCTGGTGTCTCTGTCTTGATGTTCCGTACAATACAATCACCAATAACGGGGGCACTTTCAACAGGTTTATCAGTGGGTTCATCACTCAGTGGGGAGAACCTGTTTGATGTTCTAATCAGAAGGGTACAACAGTGTTATACTTTATCAATTTATTAAAATTAATTTGGAAAATGGTCTTGGTCTTTATTTAACTGCAAAAACACACTAAGAAGCGTGATAAGCAACAAAATAAGCAAGTTTTGTTGTGGTTTTGCTGGGATCATACCAGTACCCTGAGAACCACATATGTTGGTCCACCAGCACACCAACGTATATTACCACATATCTTTTGGTGATCAACAATGCTGTTTTTTTTAAAGCTGGGACCATGTTTAATTATTTAATACAGTAGATTCAATTGAATCGAATAAACTTTTTATGCACTAAGAAAACATGCACATAAACTACAGTGGAAATACATTTACTGAATAAATTCCTCTATGATAAATTCCTCAAAAAAGTGATTGACTTTGCGATGGGATTGCATAACTGGACCAACCAGTGTACTGATCTCATTGCAAAGCATCTGAAATGCTGTTTTTGCTGTTAAATACCTAAGCAAAGTCTGTCCACAAAGTGTCTCAGTATAATTAATAATAACAATATATGAAGCATCCGCCTCAGAATGCAAGATAACTTTATTGTGTTTTGTCTGTGCTCTCTGAGATGCAAGTAATTTATTATATACTAAATTATTATATACAGTGTCTTCTCTGACTGCAGCAACTTCCATTTTTCTCAGTGATATTTAGCACCAGTTTATCAAGAAGTGACAATTCTGTTCTCTTCGATTCACTGGATGCTTTATTTGCAATATTCCAATTTTGCCCACACGTTCAATTTGCACCTTTGGATGGAAACATAGCTAGCGATGATATGAAGGGGCATATTGACATTCAGAAAACATTACACTGTCTTTCCCTCTACAATCAAATAAAACATGCACTGATTCTGACTAGACTCTGAATGGAAAACATGAATTTCCTCTTATTTTCCTTCAACAAGGCGCACGTGTTTTAATAAGCTACACGAGTCTCTAGCCTCTAATTTTCCGCTGTTTATCTTGACAAGGGATACATAAAAAACTACAAGAGTTATAAAGGAAGCAGTGTTCTTTCTCCTGTCTGTCTCCCACTGGATACCCACTTTCAGCATCAACAACCAAGAAGAGAAGAACTTCAAAGGGCAACACTGCCGACAGCTGAGTCTCAGAGAGCCAGAGAGAGAGAGAGAGGATGATATAGCACAGAACAGAAAACAGAGATCATGAAAAACAAATAACAACAACAGAAAAAGTATATTGGGTACCACTTTCCCTGGACAGAAAGTAGCTGAAGGTAATGCAATGACTCCCCTGAGGGTGTATCTACAGAATCCTTCAGTGAACCTGCTCGTCGGCACTTTGCACTTGGAAATACACCTGCAACTGATTCCAGTGAAATGAGGGACAGATGATAGGGGAGGCTGGCATAGAGAGTAGTAAAAGTAATAAAATATAAAGAAGGGATATATCTGACATCATTACAGGGTTGTGTCTTCCTTTAGAGGCTGGAGCAGCATGATTAAACATGTTGTTGGCTTCAGCTCCTACAGCAAAAACCAACACTTGGCATTTGTAACTTTCTTGCATAGTTCAGTTGTTTTTGCAGAGAGCACTTAGCTTATCTATGTTTCATTGGGCTGATACCGCAAAGGTCTTCGACTGTAGAAATACTTATAATAATTTATTCAACGACTGAAAGGCTGCATCTGAAACTGCATACTTCCCTATTATATAGTAGGTGAAAAAGAGCATGTGAAAATAGTAACCTATGTCCCGTACCTGGAGGACCAACTACATCTGAAGTGCACATCTGAAATGACGCTTTACTATCCCAGGAGGCCACAGGAGAGGATTTTTAAAAGACAATGAAGCGACACAACTGAATCTGGTAGAAATTAGTTATTCAAAAGAAGTACCTACTTCTACTACTTCAGGCAGCGTCAACATGTTTAATAATAGCAATATTACAGAGATAAAGTTGGCAGGATTTGGCCGGTCATGTGATCTCAAAATGGCAGCCACTATGAGTGGGGGACCCTCCTTATGAAGAATACAACAACTTTGTTCATTCAATGTCTTTATTTCAAGTTAGTGTTTCATTAAACATTTACCAAAAGTACTTTTCATTTTTGAAAAACTTTGTGTACTTGTCTACATGACCAATTTTTTGAAAAGTGGTTGTTACCCACAAGAATGGAGCCAGTGTTTTGAAAAAGTAAAAGGTTTGTCACATCCAACAAAAAGAAAGTATAAGTTCAGTGGTTTGGCAAGTTATTACATTTTGATAAAAGACTATAAAAAAGATTTTATCTTTAAAAAAAATCTTTTTATCTGTTTTCTTTGGAATGACGTCCACCGTTGAATCATACACAATAAGATGAGGAATGTGCATTAGGAAAGCAAATTTTAATTTCATGCTGAGTTTAAGAGGAACATCTTGGTAAAGTTAGGATGAAATAGCCAAACTATTCCAGCTAGTGTCATATTTATAGACCTGAGATGTCAGTGAGTGCGTTTGAATCTAAAGGACTCTGCCTAACCGTAACACAGAGAGACAGCTTTATCGTCATACATTCAAAACCTCTTTCCATTCTCGTATCTCTTTTTGAATAAGTTGCTTTGCCAGACATTAGTCTGCTTGCGGGGTGACAATGTGTTCCAGCGCAGCCAAATGGGATAATTTGAAGTTTCTGTTGCAATTCGTTTATAACTCTGTGCTCTGAATGTTAATTTATTCAAGGGCTTGACATGTAACCTTTTTAGTTTTCTACATCTGTCTGAGTGTCCTCTGAGGGCAGATGCACAAGAACCCTTCTTGCTGTCTTATTGATAATTTGCCTCCACTCTTTAGACATCAGACTATCAGATGCCCTTTCTTGGACCCTTTCCAGTTCTGAAAGTCATTTCAGAGCTGTGCCGTCTGGCCGTAGAGGTTTAAGCCAAGCACACAAATCATGCTTGGTGCTCGTCACATTTTCATGCAACAAAAACCCCAGATTGTAGCCATGCCATCGCCGATGCTCTTTCTAGTGCTAGTAGCAAATGCTAGTACTGCAGTCACATGGCTTGCTGTTTGAAAACATTATCAAGCATCAGCTTTTATATTGATATGTACGCAAGTCTGTGTGGGAACGAATTTCAGTAACGTAGCTACTGTTGGGTAGGAGAATGATCCTATAGATAACGTAGTTGACGTGTAGTTAGTTTCAGTCATGTTCTTTTCAAGGAAAATTAATAATTTCATGATGGGTGCTTTCAAAACACTGCTTTGTGAAGCTTTGCAACCTTTGTTTGTTTGAACCAGTGATTCGGAGCATGTATGGTTAAATGGTTAATTCACCCCAAAATGAAACATCGGTCATTAATTACTCACTCTCATGTCGTTCCAAACCCGTAGACCTTGCTGTAAAGTACGTGAAGTAATGAAATTTCAAATCACTTAGACAACCGTGCTGAGAATTCCAGGCCGAGAACAGTGCCGTACCAGGCTCAAGTGGAAACATAACTGGAACGGTTATTACCAGAGTCAGACATTGTAAACATTCCGGCCTTAAAATCATTTTTTTCCAATTTTAATTTGGCGTTAACAGCTTTACTGACATGAAATGAAGTTTTGTTGTGCTGGAACTATGTTGGGTGTACCTAGATTGGGAGGTTTTTGTCCAATTTTGTACATATTAAGGTTAAATTCATCAATCTGGTGTGATCTGAGAGCTTAAAATTAAGAGCTTCAACCCATGTACAGTGTGCAAATCAAACACCAAAAAAGCATTGACAGTGGGACACACTGAATGAATGTTTAACTGACAAATGTGCTAAACTTTATATCATAACAAAACCCCTTCAACCGGACCGAACAAGAGTCTTGAGGCCTGCCGCTGCACTGAGTGAGTGACAAACTGCGGTGTGCGTGAACTTGCTATCGGAGAGAAGAGAAGCACTCCCCATAACGGAGTGAATACAGCAGAAAAGCGGTGTTGAACTGTTTAACATATTTTAGTAGAGAGATATGAACAGAAATATGATATTTTGACAGCACTCGTAGGAAAATTTGGACCTGAAAGATTCTGGGCTTTTGAAAAAAACATTCGGGGCTCCAGCCCCCTTAGCCCACCCCTAGCGCCGCCCCTTGTTAAAACCATTAAAAACCTGATCTAAAAACTGGAAAAGTGGCTATTGACATTTCTTGACAACTCGAACTGTCTCGTTACAAATCAAACAGAACGATTATGTGCTGGATTGGAGCAAAAACGCATACCTCTCTCTCTGTCCAATCATCTTTGAAAACTCTATTTTCTTTGTCAACTTTTATTTTCCTAGAAACTGACATCCTCACCCATCCAAACGCTCAGTGCGGTAAAGTTTGTCGCTTGATAACATCAAACGTCGTACGCTCAATGGATGTCTTGACAACAATGTCATGCATCTCTCCTTCGCTTTCATTTCGGGCCATCTCTAAAAAGAAAATAAAAAAACTAAACTAATGATTTACAAGTTTAACATTATCAAATTAGGAATTTCACACTTTTAATCACTTACACTCAATTAGTGCTCCTGAAATAAGAAATGGAGACGAGTCCAGGTTGAATTGAACGATGGTTAAAGACGAGAGAGGATTTTTTATTTTTCTTATGTTTGTGTGTGCGGCAGTCGTCTGTGAGTGACTGCCACCATTTTACTTTCGTATGGTTGTTTGTATATTTTATATATTAAAGTTACGTTGAACATTCTCCGGTTCCTACCTCCTTCTTCCCTACTAAACGAACTGCGACGTTTGCCACAAACGCCACCCCTTTCTTACAGTCGACTGCGAGTTCAGATCTGCTTCCATCCAATCAACAACTGCTGAACAGAACCAATTCCACACCCTAATGTTTTCTTTATCAATAAGGCGTTTTACTCATCTCAATACATAAAAAAGATGAGTTTAGAGGTTGCAGGTACACTGGTGTACGATAAACGGGATCTCCTCGGAAGTGTTTAGACTTTAGATTTCATAAAGATTTAGGAACGTATTCAGGGCATACCTGGACATTGTTGTTGGCTCAACTGAGTAGGAGAAATATGTATCTGGACGATACATATTTCATGGTCTGAGCTGCACTTGAGGATGTTTTATCCCAGAGAGGTAGCATTTTTCACGTTTCAATCTGCTTGGCTTTACAAGCGTTTCAGGGACGGGGCTGTGTCTGTGAAGGATGATTCCTCTCCAAGGGGAAATCAGATTTTCCCAGCTAGACATCCTGTTTAACAGCAGCTTAGTAAAGAGTAATGCTGCGATATCATATAATTGTGTGCATGTGTGTGTGTGCCAGTGGACATGTGGTGAAGACACTCTCAGGAGAAAGGGCTTATCACAAGGAACGTATGTCAAATTAGGATTGTAGCCATGGTGGGAGGCAAACCGCAGTGCTCCGGCTCTAATGAGCCTCCAATCCAGAGCATCACAAAAGCCTACGGGATCCTGTTGAACACCAAACACTGCCAATCAGACTCAATGCGCAGGGCACCGTAATGTATCCCTAATTTCCCAAACTGAGCCAGTGAGCGACTCGAAACCGAATGAAATTAAGCCATTCCATTTCTGTCCGTTCAATCTAGTATGGAGGAGGAGTTGAAGAAATGCGAAACGGTTTCCCTCTGGAAGGAATGACAGTGCTACGGTTTGACAGGCGCAAGATTGAGGCGAAGCTGAGAAATAGCATGTAGGCTAGCGGGTCATATTATGTGGCTTGATTTGTATTCTCGCTCCACGGTTAATAGGCAGGTCCGATTGGCATTGCTGAAACTTTGCTTGACGTGCAGTATAGAGCTGTCACTACACACAGGCTCATGGCTATGCATTTTCTTCTAAGCTTTAGTTCCATGGGAAAACAAGGAGAAGGGTCAGCCTCAAATTCGGAAAGAAAAAGTGACATTCGTTACAGTGATAAAGCAAGAGAGTGTCTGCATTACTGATAAATGATCTTGTGCATCCTTTCGAATATTTCTTTATTTGAAGCACCATGTGTCATATAATCCCTAGTGATTAATGACTAGAGTGTGGTATCAACTCGAAACTAGGCTAAAAACAATGAGCAATGTTCTGTGATGTACTATGACTACATCGAAGTGAGCCACAATTAAATGTAAACATCTAAACAAAATATGGATTAAGGTTGTCAACATGAAAGAGATTTTGTTATATTGTGTGACGTCTGTGTGTGTGTATCAAAGTCCTGTTCAAGGAAAATCAGTTCATTTGGCGGCCATATTTGTACCACCTGCGGGCAGCTATTTCAAGATGGCAGCATGCCAACGCACATATCAATAATATATTTCAACTCGGCTACAAAATATGACATGAACTGTTTCTCCCATTCAAGAAACCATTGTAGTTCACGTTAGTTAATGTATAGACTAACATTAACTAACAATAAGCAATACATTTGTTGCAGTTTTTATTCATCTTTGTTAGTGTTAATTAATGAAAATTCATTCATTGTTACATTACATTTAGCAGACATTTTTATCGAAAGCGACTTACAAGTGAGGCAACTAGGGGTTAGGTGTCTTGCTCAAGGGCACCTTAGTCATGGTATCAAAGGTGGAGAGAGTGCTGTTTATTCACAATCCCCACTGGCATGGGAATCAAACCAGCAACCTTCAGATTAAAAGCCCAACTCCCTCACCATTAGGCACCATTAAAGTTCTAAATCAAACGGCCTACTTGTTTGTTGGCATTTGTCTGTGCGGTGGGAATTGGCCTTTAGTTCATATTAACTGCTGTAGTTAAACAGTGGAACATTATTGTAGTGTTACCAATTGGTTATAATATTTAATGGTTGACATCTCTTATCTGATTTATCCAAATACCAATGGACAATGACCAAATCAGATGATGTACTTTCCATTTATTATGTATATAATTGAGGAGATTATTCAAAATAGTCCCAATAGAAAAATAAAGCCCAACTAGCTCATATTTAAAGGGTTAGTTCACTCAAAAATTAAATTTCTGTCATTAATTCCTCACCCTCATGTCGCTCCTCACCCGTATTACCTTCGTTCATCTTCGGAACACAAATTAAGATATTTTTGATGAGGTTTTTATCTCCCATAGAAAGCAACGAAATTACCACATTCAAGGACCAAAGAAGTAGTAAATACGTCATTAAAATAGTGCATGCAACAACAGTGTTTCAACTTTAATGTTATGAAGCGATGAGAATACTTTTTGGGCGCAAAAACAAACAAAAAAAATAATGACAGTTTCTTCTCTTCCCTGTATTTCTCTTGCGCAGTTGACGCAAGCAAGGCAGTGCAGCTCTTTCGTGTTTACATCTGAACGCCGGCTCATTATTGGCCGACGGTGTTCACATGATCAGCTCGACACATGGGTGTGATGTTGATGCAGGAGCTGACCAATAATGAGTCATTATTTTTATTTTCTTTTTGTGCACAAAAAGTATTCTCGACACTTGTTGAATCATTGCTGTCATGTTGACTATTTTAACGATGTCTTTACCACTTTTCTGGACCTTGAATGTGGTAATTTCATTACTTTATATGAGTGATAAAAAAAAATCCTCTCGGATTTCATCAAAAATATGTGACCAGTGCTGGTAAATCGAGTTTGAATGCGCAATTTTTCAAATATGATTTTTTTTTATTTCCACATTCTCCATTAAAGGGCCTTGACCCTTTCATGCATGGTGTCCACTACAGTCGGTTTATTTTCATCAGCATGAGTTTGAAAGTTTTGAAAATTCACAAAGTTAGAATGCTGCGCTTTGCAACGATAGGCCTACAGCATGTGGTGAGAAGGTAATCTGCCAGAAGCGAGCAGAAAAAAAGGTAATCCTCTCACAAATAAAGATTGTTTTATTGATGAGGGCTTAATAAACTCATTTTTGAGAAAAATTCGACCAATATTCACCTTTTTCACTTTTTGCCTGTAACTCAAAATTATCCTGTGCTCATTCTGAGTCATTTTGACAGCACCGGTCACATTTTAATTTGTTCTGAAGATGAAAGAAGGTTTTACGGGTTTGGGATGACATGAGGGTGAGTAATAAATGACATAAATTTCATTTTTGGGTGATCTAACCCTTTAAGTATATAAAATTTTGTTTTTAAATATATGCACCATTTTTCTTTGAGTGTCAAGGGGAAAAAAGTGATATAAAATTACTCATAGCATGATGTAAGATTTTGGTCACACCGCCCACCCCGATTACGGTATGAATTTATTCATCCATTCTAAATCTGAACTATTCTAAGTCAAACAGAAAACATAGAGCAAGACATGGTGCACCACCTATTCCCCCTGCCAGTTAACTAGTGTTTCTTGCCACCTGCCATGTCTACCTGGTGCAGTGCACAGCGGGATAATAACGGCAAGACAGGCACAATTTGCGTCTGCATCAGACTGGGAGCGGAAAGCTGCCACCCAGCCTGCGAGTCTCATCATCTGAGCATCATTAAAACAGGCCATGAGAAACGCAGCTCGACGCGGCTCCAGCAAGCACGGGAACCCTGCTGCTGAGGAGCTGTGGTTTTGACGAGATGTCATGAGAGCATGACAGGATGGACTGCGGAGCAGTCCCACATACCGTGAGCTCTGTTCCTTCGATTAATAGAGAAATGCTTTTCTTGAAAGCTGGAGCAAAGCATTGTGTGTGTTAATCAATATGGTTCACTTCTGCCTCATCCACCTTCGCAGCCAACAGTCCAAGGCCCAGTCAGCATCACTCATGAGGCTTATTTGGTTTTTGTTCTCCTTCTGCCCCAGCCCACATGTTAATCATATTAAGTGGTGAATGTTGCTTAATTAAAAACCATAGGCAATTTGTTGAACTTGCTAATGTTTCTCAGCGGTGGTTCCCCTGAGGGCTGAAGAAATGTGTGTGTATTCTATGTTGAAATGATCAACCACAATCTGCCTCATTCATCAAGCATCATGATCACTTCCATTGTTATCATCTTCCCCACCATCATACAGTGTTTATAAAGTACAGTATAATGAAATACAATGCCCGGTCCAAAAAAAAAAAAAGAGTTACTATTTGGCTTTAAATAGGAAAATGTTTAAAGCTGCAGTCCGTATGTTTTGCCTCTTTGTCGCCATCTCTGTTTGAAACCTGCAATTGCAGTTATTTTCGGAATTATCATCTTTATGTGGGTTGTGCATCGGCACGGCTCCTCAGCGCGGATTAATCTAATGTTTGCTGTCAATCACCACACCAGTGTGGATACTGAACTTCAGAATCACAGATTGTAGTCTTGGGAGTATAACCAAAATAAGAATTTTCACCGGAAAATATCATCTGGACAAGTAAGTAACACTTTTGTTCTGGTCAACTGAGGGAAAAAAAGCATTACAATAAATCAAACTACCAATGGTGAAAATCTAACTATCGCTTAGCTCGTATCACATCAAACCATGCATATTATTATTATTATTATTATTATTATTATTATACTTTGCTCTCAAATTGTTTATGTTAACAACATCAGCATTGCGTAGCTACGTTTATTAGCATTACCTGTAGATTTCAGTTTCTGTACAGTCTAATCTCTAATGTTAATTTGTCGTACCATACAGTCCGCTATCAAAATGATAAGGCTAATGATAAAGGCTATAAATGCAGCATCCTGTATAAGATCCTCACATGCCATATAGCCTGCTGGGATGCCTTGTTTATGTAAACAGACATGATGCAAAGACGAACAGCGGCATGCTCCAGTTTCCTGTTGAAACCCATCAGTATCACTCGGATTAGATCACATTATTACAAGGATAATTTTGGATAATTTTCAACCAAAAAAGTTACGGACCGCAGCGTTAAAAGTGTGTGATTGGATCCTTACTGGAGTGATTGATATGTTTCTTGTATGTTACATGTTTGGCAGCTCCTTTAACCCTAATTGATGGAGTGAGTAGTTTTTCATTTCTTAAATGAAAAACATCATGGTCATATTCCAGGATGACAATGTCAAGATTCATCAGGCTCAAATTGTGAAAGAATGGTTGGAAGCGAGCATGAAGAATCATTTTCACACATGAATTGGCACCTCTGAGTCCAGACCTCAAAAGATTAGTTCACTTCAAAATGAAAATTATCCCAAGCTTTACTCACTCTCAAGCCATCCTAAGTGTATATGACTTCCTTCTTTCCGATTAACAAAGTTCTCTGAGTTATATTAGTAAATATCCTGACGCATCCAAGCTTTATAGTGGCAGTGAATGGGACCAACCATTATGAAGCTCAAGAAAGTGCATCCATCCATTATAAAGGTACTCCACACAACTCCAAGGGGTTAATAAAGGCCTTCTGAAGAGAATTGATGCGTTTGTGTAAGAAAAATATCTATATTTAACACGTTATAAAGTAAAATATATTGCTTCCGCCAGACCGCCTTCCATTTTTACGAAGAAAGTGTTAAACTCTCATGTTCAAAACATTTACGCTACATCCTACGCCTTCCATATTGAAATTAGAAAATAAAATTATAAGTTCAATATTTATAAAGCTAGGATTTATCAGGATATTTATTAACCCTTTCACAAATAAGTTCAAAGAGTTTTTCAAGGCAACCGTTATTTAGAACGTATCACTTTATTGTTTCAGTGGCAACGGGTCATTTCTTGTCATGTGACACACCGCAGCCACAATAGCGCTATATGACTGTTGTTTTGCTTTTATTTCATTTTTCCTTTTCATACAAAATATTCACAAACTTGTTAACTATAACATGAAATATGTGATGAGTGGATGTGTTTTGTTGTTTAAAAATTTTATAATGATCGCGTTTTTAGTTGAGCTGTATGCGTGATGGGCGCCGCCATGTTAGTATAGAGAATCGCATCTGTTGGATTTACAACACGTGAATTCATCCACTTCTCTTGAAATGCATGAATAAGTGGCCGGTAATTTGGGAGAAGAATAGAGTAAACTTTACAGTTACTTACATGAGTATCTGATATAAAACACATTGTCTAATTACAATGGAAAGGATTATTATTGCTGTTTCCATAGACATCAGAGTGTATTTTACAAACTCTAAATATATTGTTTTGTTTGTACTGGTGTGCATTTAAATGTCTGAAACCTAAAATGAATATTATGTGGTTGAATTTGTGATTTATGACAAGCGCTGATCGCGTCTGTCTCTGGCTTAGCTCCAACCAGAGCGCGAAAGAAGCATATTTGAATTTAGCGGTTGATCACGTGACGCACTGAACGCTCTAATCACACCGGTGTGATCGTACGCTAGGAACCAGCCAAGACGGTATACTCCTAGGATGGCTTGAGGGTGAGTAAAGCTTGGGATAATTTTCATTTTAAAGTAAACTAATCCTTTAAATTCATTGAAAGTCTTTGGGATGTGCTTAAGTAGACTTTACAGAGTGCTTCACTCTTGCATTGTCAATACAAGATCTTGACCAAAAATTGATGTGCCCGATTTAAATCTAAACAGCTACTTTTTTTGGCTGAGCAGTGTATATAAATGACACGCCCCCCAGATATGTCCCCCTGTATTCAGATTAGTTTTTATACAGCATCATCATCATCACTTTCGTAATCATTGCAATCATATTCACTACATAAACATCAATGCTATCATATTTACCACCATCACCATAACTATAACCAACAGTATTACCACCATCATTATAATCACAACTAGGATTAGCACATAAACAACACTATCATGATTACTACACTGAAAAATATTATTTTCATGATTTGTTATCACATTTTTTTTCTGGTCAAATCAACTTAGATAATTAATATGGTTCAGATAACAATATTTTGAGTGTCTGTTGATTAAATCAATCGCCTTCATTGCATTAACTTAAATTTCTAATTTCAATGAATTCAAAATTTTAACCAGGTAACTTACTTTTTTAAGTTAAACCAACAATTCTTTTTTTACAGTGTCCCATCATCACTACCAACAACCCTAGTACTTTAATACCTGATGATTACCACCATCTATACTATCATAAACAACACAGCTATTATCATTATCACCAGTTCTATCAACATCACCACCACCATCACAATAACTAGTGCTACTATCATAACCATCTTATGCTAAGTCAAAGTATTGAAGCACAATTCCAGAAGGTACGCCTCACATGCTTATATTTAGACTGCGAGTTATCATTTTGATTTTTGCACAGTGTGGGAATGGATGCGGTTTCTGGATGTAACTTGAACAGTTGTGCAGTACGTGAGTCATAGCATGCTCGTGTAACGAGTGCAGTAGTCTGTGGATCTGTTCGGAATTTAAAACCAGATTTGTGTCCTCAGGATCAAAGCTTACCGAGCCTTGAGAGAGAGAGAGAGAGAGAGAGAGAGAGAGAGAGAGAGAGAAAGAGAGAGAGAGAGAGAGAGAGAGAGAGCACAAATAATCATGTTGCTCTAGGAGTTTGTAGCCTACTCTATTTTGCAATCGGAGTTATAAGGGGTGATAGATACTGGAATCCAGCGGGAAAATTGTCGACCTCTTTAACTATGCTCGCAACTCTATAGTAATTAATAAAATGTTGATAATTAGAGCTCGCTGCGTGCTTGAGTTATAAACCCTTGATATTTTCCTAAACATGGACTCATCGTATCATGAATAATGGCCAAACTTTCCAAAATTGATCGACGGTTAGCCAGTATTACGAACACAGTACTAAGATGCAGGTCTCTCATCCGCCGCGTGGTGGCGACATCCCGCAGTAAAGCAGTTCGGCTTCAGTCCTGAGTTGTCGGGGACTCACACATTGTTACTCGCACAACTGAAAGGACACGGACACTGCATTTTGGGGGAATACATCCAAGATACCGGACGGAATATTTCCTCATCGAGATTCCACTACTTCAGCCTGCACTTTTCTCGAGGAGTGGCTTTTCATAGTGTCTCTTTTCAGAGCATCCTGTGAGAGATGCCTCATGACGCGCAGAGATGCAGCGGAATCGATTCACTCAAATGACTGAATTAATTCATCTGAACCTTGTTCTTATTGACTAACTTTTTGTAGATGAAACTTAATAAATAAGCAGGATAATTAAAATGATTGTCATTTGAATATTGTGCTGTTTATGCTGTTACAGTTCATAAACTTTGCTTCATCAGACTTTGCAGCAGTTTATTGGTGTCTGACGCGTTCAGACTGATTTATAGACTCCTCCTTATTAAGCGCTGGTTTTGGACGCACGGGAGCAACGCGCTCAGTGTCTCTCGCTTTGCTCTCTGGAAACCGGGACTACGGCGCAACATGTATCCAGCGCGGCGCTGGCGAAAGCCTGCTGCGGACTCACAGACGTGTCGGAGCATCATGTCAAGACGCGCGTTAACTCTGAAGTGGGGCGCCGGATGGATTCTGGTGTTTTCATTCATTAATAACACTTGGGCGCAAGGTAAGCGTCTCGGATCTTATAGTGGCCCCTGAGACTATAAGGCAGTGATGTGTGGGATTTATGCAAAGAATCCAAAAGGAATGCTAATGGATTTCAATAATAATTCGGAACCAATTCTAATGGGATCAAACACCTTACTAGATTAAAAACAAATCATTCATGCATGCACTAAAATTTTAAGATTATTTTTCAGGTCAGCTCTAAATTATGATAGAAATATTATTAGTATTCCTTTGGGAATGAGAGATTCTTTATTGCACATTGTGATATTTGCTGCTGTGTTTTTGTGCTGCTATGAAGATGTGGTTGAAATAATACCCTATGACCAACTTGCCCCATCACTTGTAGAACAATCCCAAGGGATGGAGAAATCACAGGCATCCAGCATCAGTGCCGCACATTACAGGTCATTTCTGTTAGTGCAACACAACTACACAATGGGTAAAGTTTGAAAAGAGAGGTCTGTTCAGAGAATGAAACATCAAATCATATTAAAAAAATGCCAAAATGCAATAATGGATGCAAGCTTTTCAAGATATGTCATCAAGTTGAATGAAAATCATAAAATAATTTGCTTCGGCTCATGTCATTTCAACTGTCATGCTTTCTTTCCTACTTGGTAGACAGAGACGAAATGAATCAGCTGTTATTTGGGCAATTTGACATAATCGGCTAAGAACTGGTAGATTTATCTAAATTGTCATTCCACCATGTTGTTAATGTTCAAAATGCTCAGTGCCTTGTGGTGTTTATTTTTATTTGTTAGAGAAATTATATATAGCAGTGTCAGTTTAAAAAAAATCTAATTAATAGAGTCACACAGTCTGGTTTGAAATGACAACTGTTGACCTGAGCATCCCTGAAAGCATCCATAATTCATGCCAATAAATAATCAAATATATAAAATAAAACATGAGAACATGAGAAAGAGAGATTGTGAGCGTATCTTGATTTAAACTGACTTGAAGAGCAACTACATAAACCAACAATTTAATTGCATCAATCCCCCATCCGTCTCCCTGACTGTCTCACCGTCGCTCGTTTCGTCCAGTTCGCTCCTAAGGGTATTTTACCTTTTGACAAGGTGTTCTGCTCTGTCCGCGGGGTGCATTTTTCATCTATTAGCTGCTGTAAAAATGGCCCTGGCATCCGCAGGCAGATGGCTGATATACAGCCCAGTGATCCATCCTGTTTGACAGATCTTAAAGCACTGGCACTGGTGATTCATTCACTGTGAAGAGGCTTGGATAGACTGAGGTGCATCTGATCATTATAATGCCCTAAGCATTGGTGTGCTAAAAGCAGCGTAATCCTTGAGCATATCGGCCTTTGAACAGGCCACATTTGGGTATAAACGGATCCCTATCTTATCTAAGAAGCATTCAGCCGTCCCCTATTATGCATGGCACAGCGTTTGCTGCTACTTATAAGCGTCCTGTCATGGAGCTTTCGCATACACTAGCACACGAGGTCTGTCCGGTGTTTGTTTAGTGCTGTTCAGGGCTGCTTTGTTTTTCCTCGTATTGATTAGATCCCTGTTTTCCTCCTTAAATGTACTTTCAATGCCCTTGGACAGCTTTAAGGGAGCTTAGCGGTGACTAAAAGGAAACCTAGCACTTTGGTCAATGGGTAGAAAAAGCTCTCTGATCCCTTTTCACCTCAAGTCTTTCTCTGGTGATCAATTGCTCGACTCCACTTGAAGCTGCCAGACTTTGCAGCCCCGAACGACCAAATGGGTACCTGTCACAGAGGGTGGCGAGAAGAAGCAGCAGCAGCAGCAGTCGCAAGGCTCTTTCCTTCACGGAGGGTGGCATCAACCACCATCGGGGAGCAGCGAGCCTCTGATGCCCAACGTTCCCCCACGGGGCCGCCGGCGTATTTGTTCTGAAGCTTCCCGCTAATGAGTATCAGCGTGACTGGCGCGCAGGGTACAGCAGAATGGGTTCAGTCATCCTTGCGGAGCGTGGGGAGCACGGAGTGTTCCATAAATTAGGAGGGCTCAGAAGCTGAAGAGGTCTCTGGGGATGCAGAGGTGCCATGTGCTGGTTTTTTCCATTCAAAGGCTGAATATGTTTCTCGTGCTGCGTTTAATAGCGATCGGGGGCTCTAATTCCACTTGGATACCTGATAGAGTCCGCAAAAAGAGACGGCTCTAACAGTGTGACACTTATTTTGCGCTCATTGAAAAGCAGAAACCTTCCTCTTGAGGCTGACCACCTTTGGAGTGTTCTACCATTAAACCAGTGCACAAATGCTTTTCGAACCCTTGAAGAAAAGCGTCAATATGCCCCAGAATATTTGTGTGTGTCTGTATGTATATTTCCTTGGATTTTGAACTAATCCTGACTGTCATATTGTAATTTCGAGACAATGTCTTCATGGCACTTTGTTGCTTCATATGACAGCTGTCAGCCATCTTTAAATCTTCTGATTATACTTGATAATCCTCCATGCTTACAAAAATGAATTCGGGTGGAATCCACATCTTTATGCGATTAAAACTGCCTGCACTGTTGTTTAAGCGGGATAATGCGTGCACGCAGGCATATGTTAAGACGCCAACCGCCGCTCATTCATCCACATCGACAGACTCACGCAAATAAGGAGGGTCAGACCCGTATGCCTTAAAGGGGACATATCATGAAAATCTGAATTTTTCTTTGTTTTAGTGGTATAATCGGGTCCCCAGGCATCTACCAACCCAGAAAATGTGAAACAAGACAACCCAGTAACTTTGTTTTGGCAAGCCTTTTTCTGTAAGCTTGTGAAAAAAACGAGCTGCTCAGATTTCACTTCCCTTGTGGACATAGGAAGGAGATCTTATTATAATATTATCGCCCCTTAATCTGCACGTTCATTAATTCCTTAATCATCATTTTGTTTTCACAAGTGAAAACGATGTACCGGTTCTAAGTTTGAGCAAAGCATGATAGCTGTTCTGCCGTTGGCTGCACAGACGAGCACTGAACACTATTTAGAGTCTCGTTAGCTTGGAAAGCCTGCAAGTTGACCCTAGCAAGCTCAGTTGCTAAAAAAGGAGTTTTTCTGTCAGAGCGATATTTTGTAAAAAAAAAAAAAATTAGACCGTTCACAGCATTTGATAGCAATCATAAATGTTAGTCTGTTGTGTATGGCTCTGTTTGGCAAACAGGAATGTGATTTATAGTGGGCGTCCATACAGGTTTTGCACAAAAGATGGCGGCACATGCAAGTCGATGAGTTGAATCAGCTTCACAGAAACTACATATAAATTTATCCCCTAACCCTTCTGAAACGTCCAGTTGCATTCTAAAAATTGTAACCTCCATCACTGTCCGACTTCAGTTTGAACAGTGTAAGGCTGAACACAGTTACTGGCAATCGTTATTTTGGCTGCGTGAGATTCTCCAGCTTTGTTGTTTTTGAGCAACCAAAACGCCAGCTGTTAATGCTCCGCCCTCTTTTGGAAAGCGGGTCGGTAGCAGCAGCTCATTTGCATTTAAAGGAACACACACAAAAAAGGCATGTTTTTGCTCACACCCAAATAGGGGCAAATTTGACAAGCTATAAAAAATGATCTGGGGGGTATTTTGAGCTGAAACTTCACAGACCCATTCTGGGGACACCAGAGACTTATTACATCTCGTGAAAAGGGACATAATAGGTCCCATTTAAAAGCTCCAGGAAATTCAAGCCACAGTCATAGTTTAAATTCGCCACCATGCGGATGTTCCCCTCCTTTGAGGGCACCAGTAAAGCTTGTTCCCATATGAACACATGGGACACGAGCGCTGTTTTTTGATGTCCCAGATGGGCCATAATGAGCATGAAAGACCGCAGCTCCCAAGATGCCCTGTCATAATTATGCGCCCTGCACCAGTTGCTTCATATTTATCTGTAAGCGCCGTGACACTTATTTAATTAAACGTCTTGGAAGCAAGGTCCCGGCATGGCAGCAGATGTCTCGTGAATTTTTGACAAAACGCACAGCGTTTTCTGCGAGCCCTAACTGCGACAGCCCCAGATCATGGCCCCCAGGTAAAACAAAGTGACAGCCCAGCTCCTGCTATCCCACGCCGTCTACATGGTAGCTCTTCTTCGTTCCTCACCACTGCAGTCTGCTGATGTTTATTCATACAGTCAGTAGACTGAGGAATGAATAAATGGCTCAAAATGAGGAAGGTCGACCTCTGAAAGGCTCCGTCTGTTTTTTCATTACAGGATGTCAAACTTTTCTTCTTATCGAGACGGTGGCTCACGTTAATCTGCCTCGAGACCAAACGTGATTGTAGCCCTAAAATTAGAGAACCTGTGGAATGACTGTGCAGAGCCTGTATCTCGCTCCAGGAGGCTTTTAAACGGACTCGTTCGAGCGGTAAAACTGTTTGGATAGTGCCGAATGGAAATATAATCAGATAAGTTTAGACTTTAGGGCCCCTGCCTAGTAATTGCAGTGAGCCTGAGGGGGTATGACTGTCAGTGTTAGTGTGGGGCCAACGAGAGTCAGATCTAGCATTGCATCCATGAAATGCCGGCTTCTAATGCAGTCCCAGAGGAGATCCGACTGTTTGCTATCTGCTCGCTGCGAGCATGCGAAAGAACCCGTTTCATTATTCTGCCGCAAATTAATGTCTTTTCATATTACGCCGCTGGAACAGCATTGTTATCAGGCCAGGATTGATTCTGTCTCACTCGTCAGTCGGCGGAAGTAAGAATTAATTCATAAAGCTTTTTAAAATTCTCTGTTAAACCGAATCTTGTGAATTTCTACAAACATCATTTGGCTCTGGAATCTCAGGCTGGCTCCAATCAGTAAGGAAGCAGTTTCTGCCAACGACCAGCTGCTAGAAGCTGCTCACTTGATGATGGTAATGAGAATACTTCAGTTTTGTAATCGACTGCTCTTTTAATATCGCTACAGTGTTCAGTCTTACTACAACATTATTTATTTTGAAAGCATATATATGTTTGTTCACAATTGCTCCAGCGAAGTGCTTTAACTCAGCTTCGGCATGTATCACATTCAGTCAGATGCTAGCACAGCACTTGAAGACTGATGCTGGTTGTGTAGGTTGAGGCTGTGTTTATACAATAATAAGTGTATCTATGAAATACAACGATTGGTCTTTTGGAGCTGAGAGTGACTCAATGAGACACTTTTTTCACCCGCTTGATAAAACCATTCTTACATATTGCGTTTTTGAACACTGGACTCCATTTTGGGATACTGATATCAAGATGTCTATGGTCAAAAATCTTGGTTTACAAGCTAAACCTGCACCAAGCAGGCATAGAAATCATGCTGGTCTATACTAGTCTTGCCAGCAAGGTTTAATTTGGAAAGTCTTGTATCTGACCATTAAAATGGATATATGACTGGTGACATTGCTGAAATTAGTGAAATGAGATGCCAAGCCCCCAGAAAATGAATTCCTAAGTGCTGTAGAAAATGCACCAACATTTCAAAAGAATAAAAATGGTGTTCTATCAGACTGACCGTGTGTGTGTGGCTCGATGTTTGCATAAGTGAGATATTTATTTCTAGTGTACCCATTCAAAACATCTCTTCCACTGTTCTGTTCCCAGTCAAATGAATATGAATAATCACAATTTACTTAAGTGTAGTATTTGGCAGCCTGCTAAATTGCCTGCAGTTGGCACAAATTTGCCTTCGAAAAATAAAGTAAACAAAACTTTCCACAAATTTAATGATTTGATGAAAAAAAAAATTCACTTCTTATTTTAAATAAACATCTACATTAGTTAAAAATCTAAATAGAACCATCCACAAATGTTGCAGTTTAGTTTTACAGTGTCATTTCAAGGCTGCTTAAAGAAAATCTGTCAAGTATTTATCATAATGTTTTATTTTGGTTGTATAAAATTATGTATTTGCGGCTTAAAGGCTTAGATCACCCAAAAATGAAATTTCTGTCATTAATTACTTATCCTCATGTCCTTCTACACCAGTGGTTCTTAACCTTGTTGGAGGTACTGAACCCCAGCAGTTTCATATGCGCATTCACCGAACCCTTCTTAATAGGAAAAAGCGGGGCGTGTCATCGCGAATCATATGAGTCGGGTGTGTGTCTTGACCTCCGCCGAACCCCTGAGACTGACTCACCGAACCCCTGGGGTTCGATCGAACCCAGGTTAAGAACCACTGTTCTACACCCATAAGACCTTTGTTCAGCTCCGGAACACAAATTAAGATATTTTTGATGAAGTCCGAGAGGTTTTTCATCTCCCATACGAAATTACCACATTCAAGGTCCAGAGATGTAGTAAAGACATTGTTAAAATAGTCCATGCGACTGCAGTGGTTCAACTAATGTTATGAAGCAATGAGAATACTTTTTGTGCACAAAACAAAACAAAAATAGTTTTCAACAATTTAGTATAGTATTCAACAATTTCTTCTCTTTCCTGTCATTACCCTTATGCAGGTGACACAGTAAGCAAAGTGAAGGCTTCCGTGTTTACATCCAAACGCTGGCTCATTATTGGCCGATGGTGTTCACGCGAGCAGCACGACGCATGCGTGTGATGTTGACGCAGGAACAATAATGAGTCGGCGTTCTGACATAGAACATGGAAGCTCTGCAATGTGTCTTTAACGTAAACTGCGTAAGATAATGACAGGGTTAGAGAGGAAATTGTTGAATAAAGTCGTTATTTTTGTTTTGCTTTTGCGCACAAAAGTATTCTCGTCGCTTCGTAACATTAAAGTTGAACCACTGGAGTTTTAACAATGATCGCAAGTCTTACGGGTTTGGAGCGATATTTGTTATTTTTCTAAACCATTTTTAGTTTTGAACAATAAATACCTGTGAATGGATGCAAACAGGTGGATTTGATACAAGGAATATTTCAAGGAGAGAAGAACAAGAAATGGCTGGTGAAGGTCAAAACATTACTGGGTGTTTCAATAAACATTTCATATTTCTTGCAATCTATTATAGTGTACAGGATTCGTCTCTGTTGTAGACTTTTTTATTTTGTATTGTAACATGACCTAACTGCAACCAAATTCAACATTTTGAAGCGAAATGTTGTAGAAATGTTTTGGGATGGGATGCCAGCCACAATATGATTCAATTTGACTTATTATTTAATGACAACATACAGTACACACAAAACTATGGAAGCTTATTTCCGCCACGGAATAAAACAATTTAAAAGATAATTGCTACTTTTTTTTTTGCTCAAAATTGTGAGATATACACTTTTTTTTCTTGCAATTCTGACTTATTTTCTCAGAATATTGAGATATAAAGTCGCAATTGCAAGTTATGATGTCCAATTCTGAGGAAAGAAAAATTGATTGACAGGCGATCTAACCAATCATAACCCCGAATCCGCCATTTTGGAGGCGCAACAGCGATCTGTCACGACACATTAAAAAGCCACTATACGCTATTTATAGTTTAAACTCCTTTTAAAAAGTACAATATTTGAAATATGAAACTGTTTCATATCAAAAGTAGCCTACTCTGTCTTGTCTGTCGACGTGTTGTCAGTGTCCTCTTTGCTCCGCGACGTATTTTTCACTGTGTGAGAACATGATGTGTGGCGTGAGAGCAGCATGGCTTGTCAGACATAGAAACAGAATTGCAAGATGTAAACTCGCAATTGCAAGAAAAAGTCAGAATTGTGAGTTAAAAAGTTACAATTACCTTTTTTTTTTATCTTTTATTCAGTGGCGATACAAACTTCCATACAAAAAACTGATCGTTTTTACTTTCTTAATAAATGTTTCTGGTCGCATTGTACATAATTCAGCAGTTGAACCAATAAGATCAAAGTTTTCTGTTCTCTGGATAAGGCTTTGCTCGGGACCTGAGCTCAAATCAATCTACAAACCAAAGAGAGCTGTAATAGAATCTTTACAATTCTGTTTTGCAGGCAGATCATTTGATATTTAAGGTGGGTGGAAACAGAAGCTGAATGCTGCAAGATTGAATGCTTGATGAGAGGGATGTCAATAATGAAATTCCTGCCTTTGGAGAAAACTCATTATTTCAGGGCTAGTTTAAATAAAAGAGCATCAGCTTGAGTGAATTTGGTTTTCATTTTCTGGTTGTTTACTGCAACGGAGAGGGGAAAACGCTAGTGGTATTATAGGCTTAATAAACGCTTTGCATGTGCATTTGCTTCAAGGAAATTTGCTAAGAAACTCAGGGAAAATTTTGCACAAGTCTAAACGGAAATGACTGGTCTGTGTGAATGTGTGTCCTTATGAAGTCTTTACATAGTGAAGGTTCTTTCTGAATTGCCTCAATGTACAATGAACGTTTTCTAAAGAGACCTTGGTCACTGACTTGCTTAGCACTGAAATGAAATTAGCAAATCTTTCAAAGCGATCTTGTCATGCCAAAATTGCTTTGGAAGGGAGAAAATGTGATGAAATTCTGACAAAGTGTCATTTTCCTGCTGCATACAAGCTTGTTTCAAGCCTCTGGGCTGTTCAGTGTAAACATTTAAACAACAGAAAGCTTGACTGAAGGGAAACAGCAGCTAGAAACAAAGCCTTCTACATCTTTTCCCTTATTCAGCTTCATCCTCCTGGGAAACTGGGAGTGCATTCTTGTGTTGTGAATAAAATAGCAAAGTGGCAACACGACCGTATGATAGAGACATTGATAGAAAGATTGAAAAGGGGGGAGTGGAGGGGGGAGGAAAGCAAAGGAGATGCAAGCCTCATTTTTTTTTCTGAAAAGCTCCAGCGCTATGAACCCATTTATGCGCACAAAAGACTGAGCGCTGTTGTTCTGGCTGTACGTGCTCAGAAAAGGTGTTCAATCCAAGCCCGACCAATCACAACATGGATAATTTTACCCATAAAACAATCTTCTGCTCTCCGTTCATCAGAGCTCTTTCAGCAATGAAAAAAGCTCTCAACACAGAGCAGTGCTGCGAACCATTGTGAGCAGTCTTTTGCAGATTTGAGGTTTTTAGCCTTAAAGATCCTGTGAAATTGGTGTTTTGTGGATTTTAGTCCGTGTCTGTTGGCTTTGAGGGTGTCTACACTGTATATGTTAGTGTATTCCTAAAAGTTTCCCAAACAAACCTTATTAGTAGATAAATGCAAATACAGGCATGTAATGACGTTTTACTGCCATGTTAAAATGAAAGACTGTGAAAATAAAGGACCTGTTAACACTTGGTATTAAAAAGCATTTTCACCAATCCTATCACAAGTAGACGAAACGAAATACAGGTGTAAATGGGGTCTAAAACATTTTGAGCCTGTCCACTTTTGACCACTTCCAGAGGTAGTCAAAAACCAGATTCGACCAGATTACTTTCATAGTGTAAATGTGGTAACACTTTACCTTATTGCAATAAGGTTCATTGGTTAACGTTAGTTAACAACATTAGTTAACATGACTAATAATGAACTGCACTTATACAGCATTTATTAATCTTTGTTAATGTTAGTTTCAACATTTACTAATACATTATTAAAATCTTGTTAACATTAGTTAATGCACTGTGAACTAACATGAACAAACAATGAACAATTATATTTTCATTAACTAACATTAACAAAGATTAGTAAATACAGTAACAAATGTATCGCTCATGGTTAGTTCATGTTAGTTCATATATGAATTAATGTTTAACTAATGAACCTTATTGTAAAGTGTTACCGTAAACGCTCATGTGGTCAAATGTGTTTTAACAGCTAAAAAAGATTGCCTGCTTTCCTCCTACTGACCTAATGCGTAGACATTATGGGATGTGTGCTAGCCAGACGGGATTTAAACTTTGTCGATTGAAGACCTAGAGGAATAGTTCACCCAAAAATGAAAATTATCCCATGATTTATTCACCCTCAAGCCATCCTAGACTATGTTCTTTCAGATGAACACAATCTGAGATATATTTAAAAGGTATCCTGGCTCTTCCAAGTTTTGTTATGGTAGTGAACAGTTTTTAAGCCCCCAAAAATGCATCCATCCATCATAAATATAATCCATACGGCCCCAGAGGGTTAATAAGGGTTGCCTCTTGGCCAGGACTCCCTTGAAAAAGAGGTTTTTAATCACAATGGGACTCTCCTGGTTAAATAAAGGTTAAATAAAAATAAAAATAAAGGGCCTCCTGAAAGAAAGCGATTGGTTTTTGTATGAAAAATATCCATATTTAAAACTTCATAATGTAAAATAACTAGCTTCTGGCAGACGGCCGTGCACATACTGCTCAAGTCGATTTGCAGCACAATTTTAGATCACGCGATGCGATGTAGCCTATGACGCAGGATATGTCTCTCGTGATTTAAACAAACTAAAACTCCTCTTATATCGAAATCCTCCAATATTTCTCTTTAAAATTTTTCGTTTTATACTTCTAATTCGTGACTGGTGTTTTGTTTTGAAAGGTGAGTCGACTGCTTCAATATATATATATATAGGTCTCCACTCATGCTGATTGGGTAGACATGTTAATCGCTGATCCAAGTTGGAGTGATGTGATGATTCGTTACATCATTTCAATGTGTTCCTCCCGAACTTTGTTAATAAAACATCATGTGTCGGATCAGAGATTACCCTTACGCCGCAAATCGATGCGTACCGCCATCTGCAGGAAGCTAGTTAATAAAGTTTTAAATATGGATATTTTTCTTACAAAAACCCGTCACTTCACTTCAGAAGGCCTTTATTAACCCCTTGGAGCCATATGGATTATATCCATCCATCCATCCATCCATCCATTCAAACACCCAAACATCCAAACATCCGTTTCCAGTATGATGACTAAAATTCTGTTTCGTTTTTTTGCAATATTGTTTTTGTCAGAATACAAGTATACTGAAATGTTCAATTATTCTTTTCGCCCCAGAAAGGTGTATTTTTGATGGGCCCTTTGATATGTCCTTAACCATAATATGGACCTTAATTGGATTAAGGGTTACAATGAAATGACCTATTTTGGATCCTGAGTGCAGATTCACAATCTGAACAAGTCTCCCTATGACCTTCCAAGGAGAGCTTGGCATAAGCAAGCCTGGACATTTAAGTCTGTGAGGGACAGGAAGACATTTCTGAAAGCACGGCACACCCACCGTGGCTGTGGATGGAAATGTTTCAGATTGTGAAGTTGTCTCTCTTCCCTTCACTCCCCATCCTTTGGCAGTACGCCTGGACGTTTGCCTGGCCGCGAGCCCCTGGCTGCATCTCAATGCCTTGTGCTGGGTATTGATTAGGACAAACGCTGAGCTCTCCCCACCATCCCAGAGTCAGCGCGTGCGGCAATGTGTGGCTGTTTGATGTCACTTCTGTGTCACTCTCTTCCTTTCCCTCTTATTTTGCTGTTTTCCATCTCGTCTGCGCTTCTTCAAATGCTAGCGACGTAGTCAGCGGCCCTGCAGCCGTCTCGTGAGTTTGATGTTTCTTTGCATCGCACCTTCCTTGCAAAACAAATTGACTGCTGCTTTGAGGTGGAAACTCACGAGCCCCCGGTGTGCTTCAGAAACTGGTGCGCGTGTGTAAACACATGCGTGAGTAGACTTGTGGAGAATGTATAAATTTTGTTTCTCACTCGCAGTCGCTAACAATTCTTACGCTCAAAGGTTTGATATTTATCGCGCATACTTACGGCGTTAAAGGGGAAAGGTGGCCCAAAAAAGATAATCCTGTCTTTATTCACTCATCCACATGCTGTTCAGTGGAAATTTTTATGCACTCATTTACATACAACAAGATTTCATATCAGTGTCAAGCTCAAAAAAGCATCATAAAAAAGTATCCCATATGACACTATAATCCAGTAAATAAAAGTTATTATTCACTCATAATTTTACTCTCTCGTTTCTCATCTGTCATACGCCTTCAGAAGACTCAAAATATTCTATAAAAAATTCACAAAAGCAGTATTATGCTGTTTAATGGACTCTTTTATTTAAGTAGTAATATATATATATATTAACCATTTAGATGTAAAACAATGACATTTAGCCTGCAAGCGTTTCTTAATTAAGTATAGAACAATACACCTAAAATAAAACTTGGAAAAGTTAAATGTTTTCAGTTATTCAAAGTGAGTTAATAAAGAACATTTGTTGGCATAGTCTTCACTGCATGATGTTAAATTAAACATTCATTATCACTGATTCTTTAAATTAAAGGACTTATTAAAGCTACTAAAGATATCCATCATTGTCTTAGCAATGTTGTTGTTTAATTAATATTGGTTACATAAAAAAAGTCTGATATTCTGCATATAAATGGCAATGCTTTTGAGTCACTGTGAACCGTCATTAAAAAGAGCTGTGTAAAGAATCTCTGTGTAAATAAATAATGACATAAATGTCCTTCCACTTAGGTATGATGCAAATTTTTGGGATATTTTATGTCGTTTTTATTAAACAGTCCTTTTATTTGAGATGATTGATTTTCTCAAGCTGGCAATGAATTGCCCTGGGAAATGACATTTGGTTTTGGTTTGTTTTTTCTCCACTTGGCAGTAATTGTGAGTGTCTTACCAACTGACCAATTTAATGTGTTAATAGATTAGCGGCATTTAATTTAGACTGTTGTTATTACAATGAGGTACAAGACCCAAGAAAAGTCAATTCCATCACCGCCTGTGCCCTGAATGATTTAGCGAGGGTTAGTGGAGCTAGTGAGGTTAAATGGAAAAACCATGGTGCATTTTTATTTGCTCCTCTTGCAGTAATGAATACTGACAGAGATAAAAGGGATTGTGAGCAGATATTTAGTTTCATTTCAAAGCGTGCAAGAAAGCGGACTCTAATAATAGTCTTTATTGCCGTGAAACGTATAAACCAATGCTACAACACGTGCTCTAAATTCTTGACAGACGCAGCCACGCGTCAACCCTAAATTACCCTCTGGTTTCAGGATACATTTCGGTCTTGAAATGTTTCCAGACGCGTCAGTGTTTCCAGTATCGACTGTATTCACCACATCCACCATTAGAATCAATTCTGGTCAATAGCAAAGCATGTCTGAAAGAGAGAGAATGCTCTTTGTAAAATAAATCCCTGTCATGTTGGTACCTGTTTATTAGCGAGATCATACAAGGAAAAGAAAAAGCATTTTAGAGATGAAACGAGAGAGGGATTGCAAGTGAGTGCATTGAGAACAACATATCGATGCGCTGTATTGCACATCCCAAATTCACCCTTGATCCAATGTAGCTGAGAAACCCTTTGCGATTGGCTCTGAAATTGTGTGTTCTTTTGAGGGGGGGTGACGCCATAGCAAAATTTCAGTAGTTGGTAGCAATACCCGTGAAATTTCACACTTCTGCATTCTTCATTTCAATACCAAAGCAAAAAATAGTTATAGTTTTTGAATGCACTCTTTCATTTATAATGTTTAATAGAAGTAATAACAAATTAAAACATTGGCATTTAGCCTTCAGGTTTTTCTCAGATAGGTAAACATGAGTAATTATTCAAGAGAAGTAAACAATCAGTAATAAAAAAGAAAAAAAGAACAAAGAATCAAATTTGATGGAACAGGACAAATAACAGCAATAGAACAAAGGCAACCAAATAATAAACAGTTATTGAAGTTTCTCACAAATCCAATTAAACATTTCAAGTATTCAATTAAACGTTCAGAAATGTAAATATAATAAGTACAAAAAATAAGTATGCATGATCCATCCACCCACCCACCTATCCATCCATCCATCCACTCACCACACCATCCACCCATCCATCCATCCATCCACCCAGCAATCATCCACCCATCCATCTATCCATCCATCCATCCATCCATCCACCTACCCATTCATCCACCCACCCACCTATCCATCCATCCATCCATCCATCCATCCACCAAACCCTCCATCCATCCACCAAACCCTCCATCCATCCATCCACCTACCCGTTCATCCATCCACCCACCCACCTCTCCACCCATCCATCCATCCATCCATCCATCCATCCATCCATCCACCAAACCCTCCATCCATCCATCCATCCATCCACCTACCTGTTCATCCATCCATCCACCCACCTATCCATCCATCCATCCATCCACCAAACCATCCATCCACCCACCCATCCATCCATCCATCCACCCGTCCATCCATCCACTCCACCCACCCATCCACTCATCCATCCACCAGAGTACTTTTGAGACTACCATATTTGAATGTGATCTTGTGAAATCAATCTGTTATTTCAGTGTATTTCTCTGCTCGAAACACCAGCTTAGACAGGCATGAATTTCCATGTTGTTTCTGCTCTGTGATGGTGGTTGCTGTTTGAGTCTTGCTGGTCAAAAATTATAGTTTTTCTCAGTCGATTTGGAACATTTCTCAGATCACAACTGAAATTCTCAAAACTACATGTTCAACCTTCACATCATCTAGCCACTTGTGCACACCATAAAAGCAATTTCTCATTCTTTTGAAGAAATTGCAAATGCTTTGGTATATTCATCCAATTGATTATGTACAATTGTCTGCTGTTTCCTACATTATCAATTGCTTATGTCATTTAGATTAAAACATAACATACAGTTAGTCTTACCCATCAAAACATCTAGGCGTTAGCTCATTGCGCAAGTGATAAAATGCAAAATGGTTCAATAGTTGTCAAACTGTCAAACATACTGTATTTTTTTCTATACATTTCAATTAGACAGAGTTGTGTGTAAATTTGTACTATTGAAATTTATATGTGCCATACAGATAAGTACAGTCTTGTGCATTCGTAGCCATAGTTTACATCTGAAAATATAGAGCATACTGTTGTATTGACAGTATGACTAACCAACTTGTTTGTGAACAACGACACAAGGACGTGTCATTCTGATGACACTGATATGTTCATTGACATAAATATTTATTTCTGAGAGATGATGAGCAAGTTACAGGCTTTTGCAGGTAATCCATTGTGCTGCTGTTTGTAAAAATTGTTTTGAGAAATGAACATAATGGTTTGCCAATATTAAGGACGCTCCAAAGTGAAACTGTACAAAGCTTGGCGATGATGTACAGTATATACAAACATCAGTGACCCCAGTTTCCCTTCAAAGAACATTTTGGATATATACTCTCTGTTTTTTTGAAAAAAAATTAATACTTTTACTCACCAAGGACATGTTAAATTATTCAAAAGTGACAGCAAAGCCTTGGTGATCATAAGAGACTTCTTTCCAAAAAAAATTAAAATCTTACTGAACCCACAGTTTTAAATGGCACTGTTCTCTATGTACTATGTTAACTTTGTAAATTTTATATATTTATATATAAATATAAAAATAAAACTTTAGGTGGGCATTTAATCAAGTCCCCTGACCCATTGAAGTATCACCTTCACGTTTTGTCCGCAGTTAGCCCAGCCTGCACAATTAAAAACGATTAATAGAGATTGACATGATCATGCAATTAATAGAGTATCATTTTTGACAGACATCCCTATTAAAAGCATGCAATTCCAGTGCAGAAATCGCCACTTTTTAAACACAAATGCGAATGCAATTAAACCTCCAGCTCGACAATCCCTCAGTATTAGATTCATCCTTGCCGCAAGCTATTTTATAAATTGATGGGGACAAAATCTGACATTCTTCTACCTTTCTCACAGTTGTATCATTCGGCACAAGTCTTTTAAGGACATCGGGCTTGCATTAAATCTCTACCCATTTGGCTTAGTTATGTTGCCCTTACCTCTCGGCTAAGCTTTACTCGATATACTATAGTTGGGTTGTTTTCTTGTGAATGATCCTGTAGGACTCCCACTCGCTCTGATGCACTTTGACAAATACATCGGGGGCACAAGAAAGGTCATGAAGGGAAGAAGCTGAAGCAAGTTCCTCAGACGAAACAAAGAGTCGCTAGCTGAAGGGAGAGGCTGCTCACGTCACAGTGAATCAGTGCAGGGCTGGTGATCCGGGTGAAACTCTGTCATCAGGTCTCCGCACTGGTCTGCGGGGGCTCTGGATATAGCGGCATCATGAGGACTTTTGTCTAAGAAGCGTCTTCTTGTCTCATTGAGTGCAGGCCTGTGAGGACCTGTGGGATACATTCATTGGACAATATAGAATCACATGTACATGCTACAATTCGTGTTTCCTGCCATTCCTTTGAGAAAGTCATCAAAGACAGCGTCTTACCAACAACTGCAACAGTCTTTCTTTGTTCAAGTGTGTATTTTTTTTTTGTTGCATCGCCAGAACTTCAATCAGAATTGCATTAAGGTGCATATTTCATCAGTTGGTGCATTCCCTGTGAATCAGACCTATAACCTTAGCATTGCTCTGCTAGCGTAATGCTTTACTGTTTGAGGTACAGACTAGTTTAGAAGTCTGTCTTAAAAAAGCCCTGTATATTTATGGGTCAACCAGACAACGACCAGAATCTTAAACTGAATATGATGAATAATAGAAATATATTTCTCATAGCAGATGATCTGAAGTATGTCAGTAACTATTAGCATGCTAGCACAACATGCTACAATCTCAGAAAAAAAAGGAATAAAATGTGTTACTGGGGCGGTACCCTTTCAAATGTTACTAATATGTACCATTAAGCTTTTAACATGCACTTTAAGGTACTAGTATTCACTTTGAGGGGTATTATAAGGTGTACGTTTTGAAAAGGTACCGCCCTAGTGACAGCTTTTGTACCTTTTTTCCTGACAGTGTATCAGCTTGCTACAACCTTCTCCTATAAGTTATGATTTGAAATAATTCCTTGCTAAAATATTGAATTAAATATATTTATTTTTAATAGTTTAGCTAGTTTTAGTAGTCATCCTCATTATTTAACTAACTGGCTGTTTGATAACTAGACAACCAGAATAAAACTAAACCTGCATCAGTGAATCAATGACAAATAATAGTGTCCAAGATCAAAGAAAAAAAGGAAATTCATTTTTAAAAATGTAGTTTAAAACAAATGCAGGAATTAAGAAATGTATTCGTTTTTTAAAAAAATATTTGATCCATCAAGTAAAAAGCAATAACATATTTTCCATGCATTCGAGTGTTTTTCAAATATATTTTTAATCTATTTTTAAAGATAAAAAGCATTTTCATAAAAATAAATATCATGAATTATTCATAAATATTATTTCGTTTTTGGGGAGACGCACCACATGACATTTTACAGCCAGAACTAACCTCGCCTTGTCATAAAAAGGTCAAATTATCTGATATGCACAGTCAAAGGTCAATAAGAGGATCAAAGTGAATTTTAATTCAGGAATTAAAAACATAATAAAAGAGGTGAATTCAAGCCGACCCTTGTGAAAAAGAAGTACACGTTAGCATACGTTTAAAAAGAGTATTGCAGAAATAATGTATTTTAAAAGAAGAAACTTGAATATGAAATAAATGTGCTTAATTTCATGCTAATTGGAGTTAAATGACAATGTATAATAGTGTAAATTTATATTAAAACAATTAGTTAGAACTTTAGAGTTACTATAAGTACATCTTTATATATATAAATTGTGAGATTGAAATATTTTTAACTTTATTTAATAAAGTTGATTAAACAGCATTATAGCATTTTTTTAAATATGCTACATCATAAGGTACAAATGGCTCTGGGGTAGTACTATTAATTGTACTAATAGTACAATTTTGTACCATTTTTAGGGCCACAATTTAGTCACCCAAGTTTCACATTTGCCTTTGAAAGGTTCAAACTGTACCAATATGTACCTGTTGTAAAGGGTACAACAGGTGTGCCCTCAATGGTACTGCCTCAGTGACAAGCTGTTGTACTCTGAAAGGTACAAATTTTGCAAATCTTTCTTTTGACAGTATATGTAATTTCATAATTATTTCTATTTTCCTTGAAGTGTGGTTGAAGTGTACTACTGAGTACACTGACAAGAATTTATGGTAAACTAAAATATACTTTAATGCCATTCCTGTTGAAACTTGTAAGTCAGTTATTTACATTTTTATTTCATTAATATTATGCTTTCTGCCAGTTTTAAAATTATACTTTTAAGATTTGAAGTACACAAGAAGTGCACATTCAATATAGTTAAACACTTCTTTTCCACAAGAGATGGCATGTTTGAATTCCACCCACTTATCCATTCACCCACCCATCCATCCATCCATCCATCTGTCCATTCACCCATCCATCTGTCCATCCACCCATCCATCCATCCATCAATCCACCCATCCACCCGTCCACCCATCCATTCCACCCATCCATCCGTCCATCCACCCATCCATCCAATCCACCCATCCATCCAACCATCCACCAATCCATCCATCCATCCATCCACCCACCCATCCAACCATCCATCCACCCACCCACCCATCCAACCAACCATCCATTCATTCACCCACCCATCCAACCATCCATCCATCCATCCATCCATCCATCCATCCATCCATCCATCCACCCACCCATCCAACCATCCATCCATTCACCCACCCATCCAACCATCCATCCATCCACCCACCCACCCACCAATCCACCCACCCATCCATCCATCCATCCATCCACCCATCCATCCAATCCACCCATCCATCCAACCATCCACCAATCCATCCATCCATCCATCCACCCACCCATCCAACCATCCATCCACCCACCCACCCACCCACCCATCCAACCATCCATTCATTCACCCACCCATCCAACCATCCATCCATCCATCCATCCATCCATCCATCCACCCACCCATCCAACCATCCATCCATTCACCCACCCATCCAACCATCCATCCATCCACCCACCCACCAATCCACCCACCCATCCATCCACCCATCCATCCATCCATCCATCCATCCATGTATTATGCTCTTATGGCAGTGTCGCTCTCTTCCCAAAAGCCCAAAATATGCTTGTATGTGACCATATGTACAAAGTCAGGAGCATTGGATTGATGAATTGGTTTTTTTATGTTACCATTTCATTAGCCAAAGAGGAGCTATCAGCATACAGCCAGACAGGAAGGTGATCTGACAGCTCCCCCCTAACCTGTCTATTGATCCTACAGCCTCATTAAACCTCTTATCCAGTGGCTTTCACACACCCGAGCCTGTCATCGCTCTCAAAGCTGTCAGGGCCCAAGCAACAGTCAGAACACACGCACACACACAAGCTGACAGTCTCCGCAAGCAAACATGCAAGGCTGTGTTTTTTTAAAAAGCTTTAATCATGGCACAACAGCGAGCGGAGCATGTCAGCATGCCCTCCCCCCTCTGAAAGCGTGTTTTATTAAAGGAGTCCTCAGTGAGAGGCCCATGGAGAATGCCGTGTAGAGCTGGAACAAAAGACGAGGATGAAGTCCAGAGAGTGCATCATAAAACACTTCATTAAAACTTTTCACTGTTAATAGAGGAGATGAGACCTAGTTTAACTCCTCGCTGGAGCTTTATATTTGTGGCTCATGCAACAAATTGAATTATATTTGGTTGTCATAAGTTTAGAAGGTGACCTGAGGTTTTTGGCATTGCGGTAATTGCTAATTCTGATGAATCAAAGCAATTGTGATTGCAGGTGCAACTCAGGGAATAACCTGAATTGCTTGACTTTGATGAAGATTGTGATGGAGAGTTCAAAAAGCCTTTGGCTAACATCTTGATGTGAGCATGACATCTTGGGATCAAATCTGAGGCAGAATCCTAATTTACATACTATTTAGCATAACTGGATTATGTGTCCCATAATAAAAATATAACGTCAAAGCTACCTGGATGACATATTTTGTTTAGGAGATTTTTGAGTAGACGTCCATGTGTGTTTTCTGAGATAATACTAAACGGGTTTTTAAAGTGCACGTTTTTGAAAACGATACTGTTATCGTCTTTGTGTAAACTACAAATACGCTAATTTGTGAAAACAGTAACGTCATGCGCATACGTATTATGTGTTCAGTCTCACACCTCACAAAACTGATAACAGTTTAATGATCTACTGCAAAATAGTGCAAGCTTTTGTGAGAACTAAACAAACATTTAATTATTATAGTAGTGATTTCTCGCTAGAAATGACATCAGAAGTGGAAAACGTTGGTCAAAAACAGACATTTACACACAAACTGACCAGCAAACGCAACTTTCGGACGCCATCTTTTTTTTCCAGCTCAAATGTGAAGGAGTGTGAAGGATACAAGCTGCCTTCAAAAACTGATCAGATATCTCAGGCGACAGGAAATGAAACTAACAATGGTTTCGGACATGCCTTGATGCCTTCTTATCTTGAAATAGGCAGCATTTTTCAGTTTTCGGAGGCATTCTATAGGTGTGTAGTGTTTCTTTACCAAGTGACATCGCCATCTACTGGCCAGCCATGAATAATACAGCGTTTTTAATCGTGGATCATGGATCCGTGTAAACGAGGATCGTTTTGACAACATTGTCGTCTAACATAAAGGAAAAAAAATTCTGTTTTTTATTTTATTAAGTTTATTATAAAAACAGTAATATTGTGAAATACTATTACAATTTAAAATGTAATTTATTCCTATGATAAAAGCTGAATTTTTTAGCATCATTACACCTTTCTTCAGTGTCACATGATCTTTCAGAAATCATTTTAATATGATGATTTGATGCTCAAGAAACATTTCTTATTGTTATCAATGTTAAGAACAGCTGCTTAATACTTTGTAACAGATTTTTTGCAGCGGACTATCCTTTTTTGTTGATTTTAGAAAAAAAGAGCAGTGCGCTGCGGTTTTTTATGTACTAGGCAACCACTGAATCAGCAGTCCTGTCCGTGTAGCCCGAGCACTCTTTGGTTTGCTGTTAAACTGTCATATTAGCAGAAACTTAAAAAAAAGTATGTTACAAGCAAAGGGTTCCTTCTTTGCAGTGTCCAAAGAACTGTAAACATTCGTCAGCACGACGGAAAGCCGTCTCTCCATTCATTCGATTGGCCAATGGAAAAAATACATGAATGACTTTGGGCACTTTTCCGCTCAGAGTTGTTTTTTTTTTTCAACTTCAGGCGCTCCTAGTGCTCCTGCAAAAACATAAGGAGCCCGGGGCACATAAACAGCGTGCAGAACGCTCACCGCCATAGAAAACAATTCAAAAACGGCGCCTCTCGCTGCACAAAAACACGTTCTGTCTGATCGGGGCCTAATGCGTCCTTGCTATGCGCTCATATGCTCCAATACTAGTGCACTGGTTTATTACACTGTCGAAAGTGCCTAATTTAGCAGCACGTTGCATACTTTTCAAAGTATGCTACTTGGGAGGCAGTCTGATTGCCACTGCAATCGTTTTCATGCATCCATGTGATTCCGCAGCACTAATCTCAGGCAGTGTTTGTCAGAGGCCTCACAAGCCTTGTTGCTAATTGCTCTCATTAACAGCGAACACTCACACCCTGCACGCTTCCCTGCAATTAAGACTTTGCAGTAGAGATGTTATGAAATAGAACAATGTGGTGGGTCAAGAAGATAAAGTAACATCTAATTAATTATCACTTAAATTAATGATATCTCATGAAAAAAAAAGGCTTTTGCCCTTGGAGTGTTTTCCCTTTTTGATAAGTCGAAACATGTGACAGGAAAAGGAATAAATAAGTTTTTTGTTGTGCCTGTGTGAGTTATTCTTGTGAGACGAACACGGGATCTGACGGTGAGCTCGCATTTAAGATCTGCAGTAATGAAATGACACTCAAGACTAATGAACATGAAAGCATTTATAAAAATAGGCATGAAGCTCCTTGGAGCAAGAGATTGTATGACTGCTACATTGGCTGAGCTTATCTGACATAAGCTTCAGGGATCACATATGAGGACACAAAGTACAATACATATTATCATGAAATGAAGGACTGAAGGTACTGGAGGTGGTCTCAGGGAAACAAACAGTGTACTTTCTTTTATGTTTTTTCAGACACTGGCCCGTCGGTTGTGTTTGACCAATTTAATATCACAACAATCTGAAACATAATCGACTGGGATAGATTTTAGATATAAACTGCACCTGAAATGGATGGACATTATAAGAAATTCATGTTGAGATTCCAATTAGTGATTACATTTTTGATTTCCTTAGTACATTTGATAATAATTGGAACAATTAAACAATACTATTTTTCTATTTCTATTTTTTTAATTGTTGTTTTTAACAAAACCTTTTATCCGACTGTTTACCTTTAACTACACATAGTCATATGACACCCTGTAAGTAATTACACAGTTTGTAAGTCTCACAGGCCTTACATAATCCGATACCTTCATTCGTTTGATTGGTGAGTCTTTAATGACTAGTTAATTACAAGAACTGCCTCCTAAGAGTCATACGTTTATGAACCGCAGCAATGCTTATGCAGTACGTTTTTGTGTTGTATTCAGCCAGCAAAGACATCACAGTAGAAAGATGTGTTATCAATTTATTGTTTTTGCTTTTGTGCCCAGCCTTTCTCTCGCATCACATTCAATTCTGTCTGCGAGCTAACTCAACTAATACATAATTTCTTTTGCCATAGGGCTGTGCTATTCAGTGGTGCAGCGCCGCAGCTGAAAAACAGTCCTCATATCTCACATGGGACTATTTAAAAGAAAAATAGCCAAGTATTCTAATATATATATATATATATATATATATATATATCAATCATGAAACTCTTCCAAGCAGCTTTTTATCTTAAAGCCAACCACTTCAGCCAAACGATCTGTTTGTTCTATCTGTGTAGCCTATTTATATCCATTCCAGACCCGCTCAATTCAGTGCTGAGCACAATGGGGATTTTCCTAGCCCTCCACCTTCCCCAGCACCACCTGTCTAGATCTGCTAGGGGTTTTTCCCCGACTTTCCTTGCCGCAGTTCACATTCTGTTCAAATTCTTTTGTGTTTATGTGCGTATTTCAGCAGTAGCCTCCACTCATGCAACAGCGTAGCAGATCTAATCTGCCAGAACTAAACCTATTTACATTCTATTCTTATCAGTAAATGCTGTTTAAATCTATTTAATCTGTTTTCTGTTTTTGCTAGTTTCAGCTTGACGCAGTTATCATTTTCACATCCGTTGTTTATAAAGCAAATGCATTTGCACCAATTTGTGCGCCCATGGGCCTGCTGGTCTGAAAACGAGGTGTGTTGTTGGCGTTTTGCTATTTTGAGGCAACTGAAAATGACTGCACTATTGACCAACAAAACCCTGGTCTAAAGTCGATGGCACAGTATTTTTGTTGTTGTTGTTGTTGTTTAAAGGGCGCGTTAGTGATATAGTGCACAACACCTGCCTACATAATCTGTTTGTTACTCACACAGGGACGAGCAGCAGCATGCAGCATGCCAAATATTAAAAACAAATTACAATGTATAGTCATAGTGCATAAAGATAAAAATGAATTTGGCTTTTCCCGTATATGGATCCGTTTCCTAGCTAGAGAAGTGTTCAGTTTTTCCAATTGCAAATTCCACCATGTAAATAGTGAATCCGCCATGGCGTGAGCACAACTCGCTTTTAAAGGGAATGGGAGAAGAGACTCTGATTGGTTTATTGCTCATTATGCCCAAAAAACACCCATTACTCACTAAGAGTCTAGGGACAACTCTTTCAGGCCATGAGCCAGACATGCCGACCATTTTTTCCATCGTTAAACTAGCAAAAGTGGATTCGGACACGCCCTAAGTGCATTTGTGCCTTGCGCTTTAGACCATGCTCTTAGATCACATGTGCTTAGCCTTAAAATAGGGCCCAAGATCCCCAAGGTCCATCAGCCAATCATCATTGTTATGGCCATAAAGGAGCACGACTGTTTTCGTAGCTCATTAAAAACTACAAAAATTAAATTCAAAGTGAGTGCGCCATTTTGTAACATAGTCCCATTAATACCGCTCTACAGTAGTTGATCATTTTTAGTGTAATGTCTCCAACACTGTTAAAATGAGACTCAAACAGTGAGATGATTTACGCCTCGCTGAAACAGGTGTATCAGTCAGCCCTCTTTGAATGTTTTGAGCATCTTTTGGCTCTAAGCAATGCAATACATCACAGGGTTTGTTTTCTTTCACTCTGACATTTACGCTCATGACCATTATCTTATATAGTTCTCTGTGTGACAGTTTATTCATTCATATGCTTACAAGATGACAGGGCATTCATTGATATTAGTTAGTGAATGAGAACGAGTGGCTGTAGCTCAGAGACAGAAGCCATGACATGGCTCTAATGAATCGAATCAATTTTGGTCTTGTTTTCCTCCTCATGTCCTCGCTCTGGCTTTAAAAAAAACTTCCATAAATGTGATATCCTGCAAATCACAGTTAGTCCCAAGTCTGTTTTGTAACTATATTCCAAGCGTCGTTAAAATCCTCAGTGTAATGCATGCAGCTGAATATGTGGATCGCTCACAGACATACATTTACACAAGCACGCATAGTTAGCCCTCGCCTAGCTTTTGCTAGAGCCCCTGGTGATCAACATTAAGATGTTTTTGTTCTCTTTAAGGAAGATTAAGTTGGACTGGATGTTCTTGGAGGAATCGAATAGAGAGATCACAACACATGAGATGCAAATGTGTTCATCTGGCTCTCAGTAGGCAGCAGTTTTAACGGATTAATTGTAGATGTTTATTTGATTGGCTGCAGCTAACTAAACCATGATGTTATTTGTCAAGCTCTTCCACACGGGAATTTGGTGCTTTTTTCTGTTAGAACTTTTTTTTTGCTTTGATCGTTTATTTAATATTTTCAACATCAGCTCTCCATAACCCTACTCAATCTGATTGTCAACAAAGAAAAGATGATTTTTTTCTTTATAAACCGAATTAACTTAATTAGTATTTAGCAAATTCCCTTTCTAATGATAGACATTGTGAATTGCACTGGTACGTGAGGATTAGCCATCAATTCAAAGGTCATTTGGATACAGAAGTGTTAGAGGGACAGTTCACCCAAAACTGAAAATTCTATTATTTATTCACCCTCATGTCATTCCAAACCTCTGTGACTTTCTACACATATATATTCAGTTATAATTTTAAATTTTAGTCATTTTATTTTGAGCTTTTGTAATTTTTATTATGGAATTTTTTTAAAAGGAATGAAATACAATATTGTGTTACTCCCTAAAAAGTAACTAATTACAGTTACTTTTTATAAAAAGTAATGTGATGTATTATATTTGTTTTACCTACCTGGGCTAGGCTTGCTTGACCCTTTTTTCGTAAAAATGAACGACCACAATTGACCCATCACGGGCAGTTTGATTGACAGGCGATCTGACCAATCATAACCCCGAATCCTCAATTTTGCCCGACAAAGCAGTCAGAGGAGTTAGTAGATTAACGTTGGGGAACTTGATAAATTGTGTGTACTCACGTATTTCCGCGCTTGAAACAACATTCCTTCTGATGTTCATTCATGTTTATTTGATGCTATAAATGAACTAGTATGAAGAGATGGTTGATTCACGAGCCGCTTGAAGATCGGACCTACAACGATCTGTCACGACACATTAAAGAGACACTATACGTTTTTTATTGTTTAAACTTCTTTAAAAAAAATTACAATATTTTAAATATGACACTGTTTTACCCAATTTCTCTCAACAAGGGGAAAGGAGGGCTATCTGTCATTAAATGGGAAAACAAAGTAACTTACTTATTTGAAAAAGTAACAGATACTTTAATGTAAATTTAAAAGTAATGCTGTACTCTTTACTTGAAAAAGAGTAATCTGATTACATAACTTGTAATCCATGTTTTGGTACGTGTGGTGAAGGAACACTCCAGACAATGCAGTTTACGGGAATGCAAAGTTTAATCTTAAACTTAGATATTCCAGGGAAATAATGCACCAACATAAACGTCCAACACAAACGAGAACCGACAAGGACCAGACAGAAACAGAGGGCTTATATACTGAGGAACACAAGGAGCAAACAAAGTAATTACACACAGCTGACATGACTGAACTAATAATGAACTCAAATCAGAAACCAATGAAATCAAAGAAACACAGATCCAATGAACACAAGGCAGATGACAACACACAGAGTTCAGACAGATATACATGTAACAATCCCCAATAATGGTCGCCAAGACATTTCTATTTTTTGCTGAAGTTTTGGTTTAAATTTTTCATCTGATATCCATATTTTATTTCAGTTTCCAAAAAGAATTTTTAATAGCTTAGCTTTAGTTTTAGTTAAGAGTAGCAACACTGCCAGATCCCACTAACTTCATTGCATGGACAAAAACATTCTTCAAAAGATCTTTGTTTGTGTACTTCAGAAGAAAGAAAGTCATACGGGTGAGCAAATGATGAAAAAACCTCTGTCTTTTAAGAGAACAAAATTATGACAATGTTAAATTCTGCCTGAAAGTAGTCATATTACAACTGTTTTTAATTTAAGAAACCATTATAAGTCGACTTCAGCCACATGATAAGTCTTGAGTGTAATTGACCATTGAAAAGCCCATGTTAGTTGCCTACTAATCTGAATATTAGAGAGAAGTGTCCCCCTCGGTGTCTATCGTGCTTACAGCATGAATTGAAGGAAAGAAAAAAAGGCTACAAAAGCGTAGAAAATGGTCCCTTTGAAGCTTTAGTAAAGCATTAGCATTCAAAACCCAATCACAGTAATCATTTATCAGCCTTAACACTAGTGTAGAATCACAAACCAGTGATGGAGAAAGAGTTAGTAGGTAGAGGAGTGCAGTGCGAACTGCTGTCAGTGGACACATCTGTCAACACCACAGCTCCTCTGTTTAAGTCAGTCTGGCTGTTTCGCCCGGCCATTCTCTTCCCTGTGTGCCTGTCTACAATTTAATGAGGCAGTATTTCAATGCTTTCAATACATCCAGTGTGGAAATAACAGGCTCAGAGCAACACACTGCATATAAAACTGTAATACAGTGCATTGTGAGATTTAAAAGCTTTTGAATGAAACTTCTGTAATAGCTCCTGCAACCTGAGAGACTAAAGCAGCCTCGTTTTTAACCGCTGAGATGTTTTGTTCTCGGAGTCTGGTGTTAACAGATCTTAGGATCGATCCAGCTTGGAAGAATTAACATCAGCGACGTATACTGTTCACTTGTACATTGGGGGACACACTCATTTTTTCTTTTTTTCTTTTTTTTTCTTTTCTTGGCAATATTTGTTTGTGTGCCTATTCAGATTTTTATTTTTTTTTAAATGTGTGTGTACATATATAATTTATTGATCTGTATTATAGTAAAATACAAGTAAATTGATTAATCTCTAGTGTCAGAGTAAAATCAAATGTGTGTGGCTGCAAAAAAAAAAAAAAGTCATTTTCAACATTATGAAATGAATCTCATCCTCATGTCTGTTTATGAGTGTGCGCACAACTCCATAAACATGCCATTTTGAAGTGCATGAGTGTAAATGCACTGCCGCGAACCTGAACAACAGCAGCGTGTGATTGAAGAACTCCACCGAAATGTCAAGAGTCATCAAGCTCCATTCAATCACAATCAGGCCTAATTCTCCCTGTAGTGTATTCTTTAAACCCATGCGACATGCTGTGGTCCCGTCGGATTTAGCCCCTCTTGACTTTGCCACAATGATTCAGGAACAGGAGTGTGCCCAGGAGATACTCCTTTTCAGGGTCAAGGGTCAATTAAAGCTTATGATAATAAATGGGAAGAAATAACAGGCATCTGGGAGTGAGCAACGTCTCGGTCTCTATCTGCCCCCCCCCTCTCTCTCACTCTCATTTGCGGTCTGCCCTGTATGAGCCTGCGATGTCCTGTATATATATGCAGGGATTCATATTGCAGTCACAGCCACGCTGGCTGAAATTGGTGGTTGAAGATGAAGTTGAAATTGGAAAGTGGTTATCATGTCTGCATGAGGAAACACATTTGAGTCAGTAGGAGGTGGGGGAGAAGAAATCAGGCTGGCTTTATTATTGTGGAGACTGTTCTCTACGTGCTGTGGGCCTGAGATTTTCGCCCAAGGTGAATCCAGACCAACCTGAAGTCAGGCGCTCCGAGCGGACACAGGTGAGGAGTCGCCTAATGATGCATGGTTAATGCGCCTGAGCTTTATGACACTGAACAATCGCTGCAATCTCGTTAAATACCACCGAATCTGCTGGAATTTTATTTAACACCTCTGTTATTCACATTTTTATTGTAATTTGCTATATTCCCCTCTTGAGAACGATTGTGATATCACAGTGAATCTACTATTACAACTGGACAGACGTACAAGAGAAATTGGAAAAAGCATTGGCGTTTAGCTGTTGAAGTGGTTTATTCATCCTTCTACATATAAATATTGGCCCTCGGAGTTTCCTTTCTGTGGCATATGAGGGAAATTGGAAGTTAAAATCTCCTGCAGTCGCTTCGGTCTTGTCTTTGAAAACATGTCAGGGGAGAGCCGCTGTTCTGTGATCGCAAGGCATTAAAAAATCTTTGGGCTTGATGTCTGGAGTCATCTCTAGAGTATAACACTCTGACACACTTGTATTTTACTCCCTTTACTAGAATGTTTATAAGTATTTGCTGTCTTCATTGGAAACTGTCAAAATCAAAAAATGCAACTCATTAAATTCCCCTCACACCTGGTGTTAATATGTGTTTAATTTTCACACTTTTACATATTATTATGCAAATGTTGCATTCCATTTAGCTAAATAAAAGTCAGCATTTCCGACTAGGAAAAGTGCAATAGAAATCGTTTGCATCTTGAAATCCAAAACTGATTTTGCAGGGATTCGGATGTATAAAGTCACATGGTGTACACAGTTAAAAAGAGAGTTCAGTCCTAAAGTAAATGTCTATCATTTAGGGCTGCACAATTAATCAAATTTTTAATTGTGATTACATATGCTACATTTTCGTAATCGTTCAGTGGCACGATTACATAAAAAAATATCCACTTACATTATTCTGCATGCTTAAGAGGTGTGTTTATAGTATGTTAGGTTGTGAGAGGTGAATCAAGACTACTTAAGAGTGTAAAAGGTCCTATTTAACGGCTCTGGGCTAACCCAGCAAAAAACTACCAGTGACGTAAGCGTACGCTAATTGGTCGAATGAACGTGGAACACCAGCACCCGCCATTTTTAAAAAGCCATTTACACAGCCTATATAATTACTCCACGAACTAATATGGAAAACAGTGATGGATGGGCCTCTCAATCTCACGCTAAGGAGACAAACCAGCGCAATTTGAGTGGACCAAGCGAAACATGATAATGTATTCCTATTCAGCTAGCAACATTGGACATCAACCACACGGCAAAAGCTAATACTTTTTCATATACTGTCTACTTTCTTTGTATAACAGTTCTAACTAATGAAGATGGAGAAAGCGAGCATTGTGTGCTCAGGCTCTGGCTGAGCTGTTCTCAGGAGCCATCAAAATAAATGTCCACCTCCCCGTCAAAATAAAAGTCACAAGTGCAGCTTACGTCACTTTAAAGTTTCTGCTAGCGGTGCAAATGCAACCAGGAAAATGGCCCTAGGGGAACATTAGCTCTCGGGGAATCATCTTGGTGGCTAGTTCCTAAAAACATGGTGCGAAAGCCCCTATTATAACTACATGCATATGTTTACTTTTTTTTTTTTTTTTAAGAAAAAACAAAACCAATGAATAGTTGACTTTTGACGCATAATGCTATAGAAACCTAAAACCATACAGTTGCTTTCAACAGTGGTATAAAGCTATTCAAAACATCATTCATTGCAATTGTGATAATCATAATTAATAATCACAATTACAATTTCAAGGGAATAATCAACAATTATGATTTCTTTCATAATCGTGAAGCATTGTTTACCATCTTCATGACTTTTTCTTCTACAAATACACCAAAAAGATATTTTGAAAACTGTTTCAACAAATCCACAGCAGCATTGAAACCCACTGCCGTTCATTGTATGTGAAAAAGAAATAGGCCTACATTTGAACATACTTTTAAAAAGAGTACTTGTTATGGAAATAATACGGATAGAGTCTCTTAAGTGCAAACTTAGGTAAAATACATGAATACTATAGCTTTTTAGCACAAACGGTTACGCTAGCATGCTAAAGTGTTAGCCTGGCATTGCAATTTAGCTACTAGCAGACTTCTTTGTTGACAATCTAACCGCTGCAAAGCTCACAGTAGCGCCACCTTTTTTCCCCCTCATACACCGTGTGCCAGACAACAAAACTCCTTTATGTTTGAAATTCACAGATGTTGAGCAGGAATATTATTCATCCACCTCTGAATGGAATGTCGCATAATAAAATCTTGTGTGTTTTGAGGAGCGAGGTAGGGAGGTGATACATTAGCTACAGGATGCTTGCCATTCATTCTGTAATTGGGTAGATCTTGGAGAGAAAGCCTGAGACGCTAGTATACCCATGTGAGAAGCTGATTAAGAGAAGAGATGCTATCTCATGGGTTTTTTCTATTTTGCTGACGTTGAATATGTGTGTGATGTTATAATATGCAAAGCACAGTGTCTTACGATAGCCCCTTCTTTCCAAAGACACCAAATTACAGCCCCCACCTGGAAAAATGGCTATTGCAACAAAGAGAAACTTGCTGTTTATTCTGCATCTCATTCATCCGCTACAATTTTAGTCTGTTATTGAGGTCCGGTGAGAAGAAAAAGAGAATTAATTAGTCATTCTTCACAGCTTTTCCTAGTTTTGTTTTCATCAATATATAATACATCTAGGCTTGGTTTGGTGTATTTTTTTGTCTTTATTTGCTGATGTGACAGCACCCCGGGCATGGTGTGCAACCCCTCCCTGCGGGCGGGCACTTCATCCTCCCTGCCGTCAGTGCCGCCTCACTGAATCTATTCAGGTCCACGAGCGGCAGGGCTGGCCCGCAGATCCACGTTTTGTGTGGTCTGAAAGGAAGTGGCTGTAGGCCTTCAGGGCTCAACGGCAGTGTTTTTCATGGGGGGGTTTGGAATATGCCAGGTCAGGACAAACACAGCCATTGTGGTTTGTTTAAGATGGCATCTTGCCAGCCACCTCATTGCAGATGTATTGAGTGGACTCCGCTGTCTGCACATTTCTCTCAAAACGTTTATTGCAAGCAGGAACGTTTTGAAAAGTGGTTGGAGGGGCACATTGTAAACCTTGTCAACCTGGCTTGTGAATATCAATTCGATGAATTGACCGTTCGCAAAGGCCCGCCCCCTTTAGTTACTGTTGCTATGTCCGACAAGCCATGCGCTCTCACACCACACATCATGCTCTCACGAAGTGAAAGAGGACAATAACAACATGTCGACAGACAAGACAAAGCAGGTTACTTTTGATATTAAATTTTGTAATTTTTATAGAAATTCAAACAATAAATACAGGTTTTTGGCTCTTTAATGTGTCGTGATAGATCACTGTGAAAAGATCATCTCTTCATACTAGTAAATTTATAATCAGAAGGAATGTTGTTTCAAGCGCGGAAAGACGTCAGTGCACACAATTTTTTTTCAAGTTCAAGTTCACCAACGTTAATATACTAAATCCCCTGACTGCTTTTTTATTTCAGTTTTAGTTTTAGTTATTTTAGCACACCAAAAGGCGTTTCACACACGTTTTCACATTCTGAACACCACTTTTAACCCCGGGTAAAGGAACACTTGTAATACAAGTAAACACGTTTTACCCAAGGTTATGAAACCCTCCTCCGGAGCATTGCAGGGCCAAACTTGTACAGTGTAAAACGGAATCAGCAAAAAAAGTGAATAGCGGTTGGCACTGCCTTTATAAAGCGGCACCGAACGCCAATTACACTGAATCATTCTTCAATTTCTTGACTTGTCACTGTCTGAACAAGCCCAACATTGAAGTTGCTGGTCACATAAAAGCGCGGCTTCAGCGGCTATTGTGAACAGCGCGCAATCCGCTGCTGTACGTGTTCCAGTGAGAAGACGTACAAGAAGCTGAGCTTGTGAGGCGCTGTCAAAAACATTTTTATATATATATTATATATTGGCACTGTTATATTGTTCATCCAAAGCATCACTGAAATATTTAGTTTTATTGTTTATTTAAATTGAAAATTCTGATCTATTATTTTCTCTTGCTGTTATATTTTCAATGAATTAATGACATTATAAAGTGAAACAATTGCAGGTGTTTTTCATTGCATGTTTTTCAATTTAAAAAAAAATCTTTCCATTTTTATCATTTGTAGTGAATTTATTTGGTATTATTTTGGAAGTCAGAGGTGTTTGACAACTAGCTGAATTTTTATGACTTGTCTTGACAACTGAATTTTTATATAAATTTTATTTCATTTAATGAGTGTGAAATTACGAGTATGAAACATTTATATATATTTCATAATACATACGCATAAAACATATATATATATATATATATATATATATATATGTCATTTAACGTTTATTATATTTCAAGTAACAAAAATGTTTTTTTTCCCCAATGGTTTTAGTAAATTATAATAACCCTGATTCTGTGAAACATACAGTAATAGAAGGTGTTTTTAAAAAATGTATATGTATTTATATTGACTATGTAATAAACCCCAATGACTTTCATTATATGGATAAAAATACGAACACCTTTTTTTTCTTTTGTGTTCTACAGACGAAAGAAAGTCATACAGGTTTGGAGCGACATGAGGGCAAGTATATGAATACAGAATTATCATTTTTGGGTGAACCCTTTAATGCCGTCCTTTTGTGTGAGTGGCAACCATTTATTTTCTTCGCACTTTGACCAAGCAAAAAAAAGCTGAGTATTGCCAAGTAGAGGTGAACTTTCTAAAAAGTGTCCATTGCCTAGTTATAATGCTTGGCGCAGGAATGTAAATCGATATGAGAAAAAAGACGAGAAAAATAAAGACTTACAAAGAGGCCTTTTTGGTAATTTGGTGCTTGGTCACTGTGACTGAATGCACAGAAGTGGTCAGATGAAAATGTTGCCATGGTTTCCAGAGAACATGTGACGCCTCTGCCTGATCTCTTGCCCTCCTGTGATAATAACGAGGTTTTCGACATTTTGGATTTTGATTTGGTCAATTTAGGGGTTTGTTTGCCCCACCGGGGGACCCCCGTAGGCCTGTACATGTGTCTTTAGTCATCACGGCCTCGTTGCGGAGCATTATGGGGCAGTCCCACACAAGCGGCCAGGCGGGAACACACGCACCAAGAGGTGGGAAGAATGCCAGACTGACTCCAGTCCACATGAAACATGGTGAAGTATTTCTGTGGCAGCAGTAAATGTGTCGTTCAGTCATCTGGTACTCATTTAAGACAACCGTTCCCACCACATGCCACGGATCTACTTAGCTTCAGGGCTGAGGGCACACTAGATGCGACTATTTTTTAAGACTTTGAGGCAAAAGCCAACAAACTGTGCAGCATTTATCATGGTCAATCAGAGCTAACGTCCTGTTCAAGTTCACTCATTGCTCGCTGGAGTTTATAACCTCGTGATTTAATGACAGGCCGCGGGGCAGCTCGGGTGGCACAAATCCAAGCTCTGAGCTGTTGTGGGTTATCAAGTTTTATTTGGTGTGGTCTCATTAGACCCTCCTTCACATCTTGAAGTAATGTATGTAAGAGTTTGCCGTTTTTAATTTGGTTATCATTTCCTGTTATTTTCACTAATTAAAGTTTGATGGCGAGCATTAACCTTAGCAACTAATGCTCTCATTACCCTTCAGATTTTAATCGTACACACGTATTCGTTTACACACACTCATTCTCAAGCTGTTACAGTGTCATTGCTATCCTGTTCTTGTTTAATGTTGAAACACATTGTACAAATCCTGGAAGGTTTAGTAAAGTGTGTGTAATGTTTTACCATCTTTACATGAACCAAATGTCTCTAAGAGAATATTAAAACCTGATAAACACATCTTGTTGTTTTTATGTGAGGAACACAACTCCATTTTTTCTTATTCTAATAGAGTAGCAGTGCTAATAAGCTAGCTACATTTTCAATAGCTCATGTTTTTATAATCAGTAACGTGGAAAAAATCACTGGAAAGGATGATTCACGTCCGCGTGCAGTCAAGTCCCAGTGCGGCAATTTGCATCTTTTTATAGCTATATATTCAGTTAAACGCTGTAGTTCATCATGTATTTCTGAGTCATAGTCTAGTTTAGTTGTATTTAGTGTAAATGAACTGGATCTGCTGAAGATAAGCTGATCTAATTATGTCACCATAATCAAGATATATTCATTCAAAAATCTTCATATCTTTTGAGTCTGACAAATACGGCTCTGATGGAGTTATAATTATTTAATTAGTTACTTGCTTGTTTCAAAAGATTTGCCTCCCTTAAATAGCTTACGCTTCTGTTAGCATACTTGTAAGAAGAGTACTTCTGGAAATACTTCAAAAAATATACTCGATTATGAACTGAATGTAATGTTTTCAGACACTTAATTGTAATTAAATGCAAATTTATGACATTTCGGTAACACTTTATTTTACAGTGTCATTGTTACATGTAGTTACTATAGTAAATTTTGCATAATTACATAACCATAAACCAAACCAAACCCCAATCCTAAACCTATAGTAAGTACATGTAGTTACTTAATATTACTCAGTACTTAAATGTATAATTACAGTGTAACAAAGACACCTTAAAATAAAGTGTAACCGACATTTCACATTTATATTAAGTACAAGTTGAACTTAAGAGAGCTATTTGACCTACTTAAGTATGAAATGTTTATAATTCTATTGTCTTTGAAGTATTGTTAAAGTGTACAGCCAAATATTTATGGTAAATATTGCCTATGTTAATGTAATTTTGATTGAAAATGTCATGTATTATAAATTTAGTAATAATGAAGTTGCAATTTTGTGCATTTAAAAATATATTAAAGGGATAGTTCACCCACAAATGAAAACTAGCTGTTAATTTACTCACCCTCAGGCCATCCCTTTCTTCAGTAAAGATTTTTTTTAGCTGAAACAGTAAGTGGTTCTTGGTGATTCATATAATGCAAGTCAACAGCTTGGGAATCAAAAACACAGGCAAACAAAATTAATACCCGTGGCTCCTGACAATACATTGAGGTCTTGTGAAGCAAAATGATCAGTCTGTGCAAGAAACTGAATATTATTTACAACATTATTACCTGTAATCCACAGCCTTGGCAAACGGTCCGAAGAGAATTCATGACAGTCAGCACAAACTTCCTGTCGCATAATATGCGCGGGAATCTGAAAAGTCAATCTTCAGTTAAGATCGTGCAAGTGAACGTAATCTTAATTCTAAATATAGTTTGCAGCATTTAGTATAAGCACAAGTACTTTGACACAAGTCTTTCCTGCTCTGTTGTAAATAAAAAGCGTCAGCTCACATGTGAGTTCGTTCGCTTGTATCATAATGCGTCAGAAAGTTCGCTCTCAGGACCGCATGCCGATGGTGAGGTAGTGGATTATGAATCCCAAAATAGGTAATAACAGGTAAAAAAAAAAAAAATACCTTTAAAAATAGATCAAACTAAAACAAATGTTTAAGAGCAAACATGTAAGATAAGTCAAAAAGCCGTTTTCCCTCAAAAGCAGTATATTCAGCATATTAAAGCCTCTCGTCCATTGACGTCCTTTGAAAATAAATGAATAAAAACTGCAGCGTTACACTAATATAGCTTTGCTAAGATTGGAGGCTTGCCTTTTACGAAGCCGCTTTGTTTTAACTTGAAAGATTTCTTATCCTGTGGCTGGCTCTAATGGACAGCAGTATTACAGCCTTAATTTCCATGTAAGTCTATGGGGGTTTTTTTCTTTGAAGTTTTGATTTATACGAAAATTAAGTCCAATCAGTTTGAAAAGATATAGCAACAGTCTGACAAGAGTTAGAGTTAGGAGGAGTTAAGGCCCGTTCACACCAAGAACGATCACTATAAAGATAACGATAAAGATATAGATCTAAAAAACTTTTTTTTTTTCCAGCTGTTGAACGATAAAACACTGACAGCCAATCAGAATCCATTCTAATTTAAGGGCTTGTGCATTTAAAATGGCAAACGACATTGTGGAGAAGCTAATCATCGAGGTCCAGAAAAAGCCTCCAATGTTTGAGAAGTCACCCCCCCCCTCCTTTCAGGGATACTTTAAAAAAACTGGATATATGGAAAACATTTGGTCATACCCTCAGACTAAATGGTGAGAAGTATTAACGATGAGATCATTACGCTAGGCTAGCAAACAGTGTAACATAAAAATTACCTCAGGTATCCAGCGCTAGTTTCGACAAGTCACCTTTGAAGTTGCAGTGAAAAAGACTAGGTGTTGTTTTTATTCCACTATATTGACTTTGTCAGCTAAATTCACTGTTAGATTATACCGATTACGCTAACTATTTACCCGAAACAACATGCTGAGGACATCTGCTTGTTAAAGCAGTGTAAATGCAACAGAAAAAACATGCCGTTGAAACTGCAGCGCATGAGCTTAGAATAAACAGACCGGTATACTTTGTTGTTGTGGACGCAAATATAGTTATTGTTATAGTTATCGTTCTTGGTGTGAATAGGCCAAGGAGTTTAAATTGTATACAGCATGTTGTCAACATAAATAGTTTAATTTACAAACAATTTATTTTGGAGGTCTCCATAGTGAGTAAAAACAAAAACATGTTGGTTGTTCAGGCTTTTGCTGCAGTCTTTGCTATATTCGTTTCTCACAGTTAAAATAAACTTGAAACATGTCTTACTGTACTTACACAGTATATCATAATGAAATCTGTGTATTTATACAAAATAAATCGCAATATATCTAAAAATGCCAAAAAATCCCAGGCTAGTAAAAACAGTATAAAAACACTATATATGTGCTGCCACAGAAAACTGCTTGTGGCCCTTCAGCATACAGTAGAAGCCAAAGTCCCCATGGGACGTGTCAGTCTGAGAGATTGCCCTGTTTAATAACAAGACTGCCATAGACCGGTGGGAAGTCCATTCGCCAAGAGCCTTACAGGAACTGAAAAGCTGTGACACACTGTCCCGTTATTAATATGACACTTCACCGATGCTGAAATCCTCACCCCAGCTGCTGATAAAGCAAAATACGATTTACCACACATTAAATGCAACTATGGCAGTCAATTGTTAAAGGGGCACAATGAGTTTATTGGGGCTTAGCAGATGTGCCCATATCCAATTCAACATGTCATTCAGCCACCATGTAGAGCACATCTACGACATATTGGCCAGCAATACAATTCTCCAGTCTGGGTCTAATCATAGCAGCACTTCTTGAACCTATTTAGGTTAAGTGATTTGCTCTGGGCTTTATACGTATGACAAAAAAGGCCGGGAAAAACATAAAAAATAGGGTGCGGACCATGTTTGCATGAGTAGTGTAAGCCATCTGGGCTTGTTGTTTTGTGTGTCTACTTGGAATAAGATCACACAAACAATGGCATTAATGGGAAGTGAGAGGATAATGTCTCGGTGATGTCACTGATACCCACTGGAGTAAACAGAGGTGAGAAGCAAGCAGACGAATTACATCGCGGTCCAGATGTGGCGAAAGGTGCCGTGGTGTTGTGATGGTTCTGTGCCATGGATATCTATTCATCTGTTCGTTGACTTACACCATATTATTGTTATCCTGCTAGATCATCCTAATCCCTTGGTTTTAGCCACCTAATGCGTATGACAATAACAGGGCGGGGGGGGGGGGGGGTGCTTGACGTCAGAACGAGGTGCACTTTGGCACTTTGCAATAATGTCAAATTAAAAGTTGAACTTTATAGCGCACTTTAAATAAGTATGTTTCAGTAATATTTTATCGTGTTTTAAAGTGTACCATGCATGTTCTATTTTGGTTTAGTTTCATTGGGTTTTTGGTTTTGTTTTCCCTGTTCTGGTCTGCCTATGTTCCCTAGTTAGTTTCCTTGGTTGTTAATTAGTTCTGTCAAAGTCCCTTCCTCTTGTCATTTCACTCAGCGGTCATCTTTGAAATGCCTCTCGGGAATGCAAGTGCAGCTCCAACCTCTTTGAATGGGGAAACACCAAATTCTCCAAAGCTGTTCGCCAAGCTTTCGATTAAAATTCATGTTTGAAATCACCAATGAAATCTGACAACAACTGTCTCTTAAATTTTGTTTCTAAACGCTCGAATCATGACAAAAAATAACATTTTTCAGGCTGGATCATGCTAATGACCTAATTGCGCATCTCTAAAGTGCGTTTTTGATTTTTTATATAGAAACCGGAGCTTCTAACGGACGCTGCAGTGACACATTGACTACTAATCAACGATTGGCTCTTATTTAGAAGGCGGGACTTATTCCGCCATATTGCGCGTTTCACTTTCTCCCATTCATAATAATACAAGTGCATCATCTCTCTATATATAAAGTGTTTCATTCATTCCTGTTCAGTTCATTACTCTCGCTTGTATTAAAGCAATCAGTTTCCTTTGTTTAGTTGTCTGGTATTGTTTATGTTAAGCGTGGTTATATCCTGAGCTTCTTCCCTGTGATTCTCCTACATGTTTAATTTACAATTAAAGGGATACTTCCCCCAAAAATGAAAATTCTATAATCATTTACTCCCTCTCAAGTTGTTCCAAACCTGTATAAAATTCTTTGTTCTGCTGAACACAAAGGAAGATATTTGGAAGAATGTCAGTAATCAAGCAGATCTGCCCCCCCCCCCCCCCCATTGACTTCCATAGTATATTTGGTAGTCAATCGGGGGCAAGATCTGCTTGGTAACAAAGATTCATAACGTGCAAATGTTTGTCTGTACATTTGGCAGTTTAACTACTTTTCAAAGACAATATAAGTATGTACTTAAGTTTGTCAAATACTATACTATAATATACTCAAATAGTCAGGGCTGGGTAGGTTACTTTTAAAATGTATTTCACTACAGATTACAAAATACATGCTTTAAAAAGTAATTTGTAACGTATTTTGTTACATTACTCAAGTTTAGTAACTTAATCTAAATACATTAGAATACTATGGAATACTGATAAGTGTGGAACAAACACAAAAAAGGTAATTGCAAGTTTTTAATTCACAATTCTGACTTTTTCCCTCAGAATTGAGTGATATAAAGTTGCAATTGTGAGTTATAAAGTCAGAATTATAAGATTTAAACTCGCAATATTGAGAAAAGTCTGAATTATGAGATATAAACTCACAATATTGAGAAAAGTCAGAATTATGAGATATAAACTTACATACTAAATTCACAATTGCAAGAAAAAGTCAGTATTACAAGTTCATATCTCCCAATTCTGACTTTATAACTTGCAATTGTAAGTTTAAATCTCGCAATTCTGAGAAAAAGAAGTCAGAATTGTGAAATTCAAACTCACAATTGTGAGGGGAAAAAAACTAATTGTGAGAAAAGACCTTTTTTACAATTATAAAACGACTCACAAACAATTATCACAAAACATGAAAACAGTTGAAAACATGAAACTTAACTCCGCTTTTTCAGACTGTAAGCGTCAGAGAATCACCAATTGCTGTTTAAATGACATTAAAATTCAAAGTAATCACTTTGGTAATCTAAAATACTTTTCAGATGCAACTGTAATCGGATTACCACCCATTTATAAAGTAACTGTAATGAAATACAGTTACTCAAATTTTGTATTTTAAATACTTAACTAAGTTACTTGCTTTTCGTTACTCCCCAACCCTGCATACAGTATACTATAATAAATGTTCATGAAGTTGCAGAATAACCCCACCCCACTCATTTCCCATCTCTGTGCTCCTTTCAGACAGTTTTGAGCAGTTCTCCACATTACTAAACTGCCAGAGGTGATCCTCCTAGCTTTCTCCTTTTTGAATTCAGAACTCCCAGCACACCTTTCCGTCTCACTCCATCCTCTCTGTTTTATTTTTACCATCCTGTCACTGGGGATCCGACTCGAGGCCTGCAGAGGGAAACAGGATCATCTAGTCCAACTGCTAAATGTCATCAAAATGATTTGCACAGTGCTCTCAAAGACGCTCTCGAAACTATTTAAATGGAGCTCCTCCTCTCAGACTCCAGAAGTGTTTTTAAATCAAAGTCATTTGTAATATTTTTCAAATAGGAGATGGGGACTCCACAGCCGGAACAGAGCACACATGGGCAGGGAATATAGAAGTGCAAATAATTCTCTCATGTGGAAAGTCTGCAATTAACTGGGGATGTCAGCCTTTGTAAAATGTAATTGAGTTCAGGAAGAAATGAATGTCTCTAATCCCAACGACAGAGCACTGCCAGTCAGAGTTTTCGGATTCCCGAACCCCAAGTGTCATGCTTGTTTATGCATTTCTGGCTGATATGAAGACTGCATTTCACTTGTGACAGGCCCATTCTGCCATATGGATGCCACTGTGTCTTTTTGAAGATGTTCGGGGTCTATTTGCGCTAATAACGCTCTCTCAAACTGTAATTTGCACCCTCTTTACAATAGCTGTACACTTTACGTTACTTGAATTAAAAGCTACTTACGGTAATCACATCAAATGGCTCGCCGTATTGGAAAATTAGCTTGATCAAAGTCTTTTGGTTTTCTTGCAGAGCTGCACATTTCAATATACTATGAAGAGACGGTTTGTAAGCATTGTGCCTCACCTCAATTCCAAGGGTCAGTAGCAATCATACTTTTACCTGACCGTCCAATCGATAGCCTCCTATTCTGATGTAAGAGGAGTGAATTACTCCTTAACCATCAGACTTTTCACTGTGGCATCTCAAAGACTGGCTTTTGGAAATGTCAACAGCTAAAGGCTCTCAAATATCATCTGTCAACCGAAGAAGAAAGAGCAGCAACCTCAAAGTGTCTCCTCATCGTTTCCACTTATGACACAATTGTTTTGTCCTCTCTAATTTCTCTCCGTCCGTATTCTCTGGCCTCTGTTTAAACTTTGGGTTCTTGATTGTACCACTGTCATCGGTCGGTGAAGAGTGAGAGATCATGTCAGCCTTTGCGAAAAGCGTTCAGACAGCTATTATGTGGTCTAATGTCTTGAGCACTCTCCAGGGGTCCTTAGGCTGTGTCCACATTAATCCGGATGAATTTAAAAACGCGTCTTTATGTATTGACCTTTCATCCACTCTGTGATGTTTTTGTCTGACGAAAATTGAGCTTTTTAAAGATGCTTACCCGCATGGATACATTTTAAAATGCAGTTGTGTAAACTGTGGGTAACTGTGATTTTTGATTAATTCCTGGGTCAACCTATTTAGTCCTAACACTATTCTACCCCTAAACCTAACCCTACCCATAACTTTTCCCTAAAATCCGAGGGAAATGAAAGGTGAATAACGCTGAAGCACCTAACCCTGGTTGTAAGCCTGAATTTGACATAAACTGTAAACTTTAACCCTTAAATCTCGTTGATTGGTTGGAAGGTTGTTCCAGGATCAACAAAGATGTTGATCCGTATGGAAGCTTGTTTGCGCCACTAAATAAAATAATAATAAAAAAGTTAATTGCCACTTTTTATCTCACAATTCTGGCGTTTTTCTTGCAATTGCAAGATATAAACTCAATATTGCTAGTTATAAAGTCAGAATTGCATGATATAAACTCGTAATTGCATCAAATAAAGTCAGAATTGTGAGATATAAACTCTGAGAAAAGTCTTTTTTCCCCTCACAATTCTGATTTTATTACTCACAATTTTGACTTTTTATCTCTCATTTCTGACTTTCTAACACACAACTCTGACTTTATATCACTCAGTTCTGACTTTATATCAAGCAACTCTGACTTTATGAAAAGCAATTCTGACATTTTAACTCACAATTCTGACTTTATATCACGCAATTCTCACTTTATATCAAGCAATTCTGACTTTTTAATGCGCAATTCTGACTTTATAACTCAAGTTTGTGACTTTATAACTCGCAATTATTATTTATTTGTTTTTTGCATAGGCTTTTTTGAGTTGTACTCACTTCCCAAAAGCTGAGATTCACTAGTAAGTGGCATGATATTTTGTTAATAAAATGATCATGCCAGAACAATAGCATGAGAGCTTTATTATGTCTGGTCTCTCCGTGAGCGTTTATTATGTTTTACTTATGCAATTAAGTGTTTTCAGACGTGACATTGTGGACGAGCAGCTCCTGGAAAACACTTAAAAACAGAAGTGTGGCCAGAGAGCGTTTTGAAACGGCATGCTGTTTTTAAATATATCTGGATTAATCTGGACGTGGCCTTAGAGGACACATGACCTGACATACAGAGACACAGAGGGCTCACGTCACAGCAGATTAACGTCCTGTTGTCTTGTTGTTTTATTCTCCACACTTAATGTTAATCATACAATGGGATCATGCCGTGGACAGTATGGCGGAGCAGGTTGGTACATTAGCTGCAGATTAATTGCACTGTTATCCCCTGGTGTGCACCCCTTATGACTCCTGGGTGACAAAGTCATTGCCACGGCAACTCACTCCGATATAGTGCCATGCTAATGGAATGCATAATCCTTCTTTGTTGAAATTCCCTGTTGTGTCAATGGACAAGCTTGCGGTAATTATGTTTATGTGCACAATGGTCGGCATTCTGCAGATGTCTCGCTGATTTTATGGCTGGACTCCTACATTGCCAGGCAACATCAATGGATTTCCATACGTATGACGAGAATCAAGTTGTCAGATATCATAAATGGACAATAACAAGCTAGACTTTGTTTATAGGGCGCATCAACGACCCCCCCCCCCCCCCGGTTATTCACTAAACTAACATTCAAGATATTTATTTTTAGATGAAGAATCAGTGCCGTGCCTTACTTGTCAAACCCCTATACAGATTAAACTCCTTTTACTGGATTTTTATGTGTTATTTATGTATTTTATTCATCTTAAATTAAATTTTATTACATTTTATTAGTCTTATATTCAGTTTTTTTTATATTGTTGCTGTTGATTGCACAAACAATTAAAAAGACAGCAAGTAAACATTGTACTTAAAAAAAAAATCATGTTTTCTTCAAAGACTGAAATAGTAATTTTCTTGTAAAACTGACCCAACACAATAAAATTCTAATTATTTGATATTGAATGTTTATTAATAATGTTATATTTGCATTTTATGCAATGTATTGTAAGCTATTTATTTTAAATGCACAATTTTTACCTTTATTATTAAATATTAGCTTTATAATTATTTTAACTCTCTTCCTACTGGTATTTTCATCATTTTCACAAAACTTTCATGGCCCCTAGATTATTTTGTTGTATGAATGTCTGAACATACATCTGTCACAATCTTTCATTTCATTTTCATGGACTCTTGGTTTATATCTCATTATTTCATTTTTTCCCTCTGTTGTCAGGTTGCTAAGTTTGTTTGTTGTCATAGTTACTCATTGTTTCATTGATTTCACTCATCCTTGTTTTGTTCATTGGTTCACTCTGTGTGCATTGCCCTCAGTTCAGTTTGCTCATTGTCTGGTGTTGGCCATGTTTTAGCACACTAATTCATTTACTTTTTCATGTTGGATTACTCTCTTTCGTTTGGGTTAATAAAGTTAAAGGGTTAGTTGACCCAAAAATGAAAATTCTGTCATTAATTACTCATATTACATCAACCTTAATATTATAAAGAGACAAGAGTACTTTTGTGCGGCAAAAAACAACAACAAAATAACGACTTTAACAGTATCTAGTGATGGCCGATTTCAAAACAATGCTTCAAAGCTTTACGAATCTTTTGTTTCGAATCAGTGGTTCAGAGTGCCAAAGTCACATAATTTCAGTAAACGAAGCTTTGTTACCTCATAAATGTTTCGAAATACTTCACATGACTTTGGCAGTTTGATAGGCAATCCGAACCACTGATTTGAAACAAATGATTCGTAAAGTTTCAAAGCAGTGTTTTGAAATCGGTCATCACTAGATATTGTTTTATTTATTTTTCTGGTGTTATTTTGATCCACTCGGCTTACCTTATGTTCATCCTCAGTCTAAATGTGACAATAGAGCCTTTGCTTTTAAACAAACAAACAAAAACATTTATAAGAGCTTCATCCATTCTTTTTTTATCAACACTTGAATGTGTTCCATAAGGTTTCAAAAATTGCATTATTTTGATAAAAAAAAAAAAAAACTCTTTGTGAGTTTAAGAATTATTGGGGGGATTTTTTGGGGGGTGAACTAGGCTGGTTGACCAGCATTTTTGGATGATGCCTGGTGCAAATTTACCAGTTGGACCAGCACTAGACCAGGAAGAACCTTCCTGAAAAGCCAGTCATTTCAGCAAGGCCTTTCATTATCAGGTGAAATAGGATGTGTGCGTGAGTCTCTGTGGGTTTTTTTTTATTTTTTTCAGCTTTTCACACACTTGTTTGAGGTTGCACAAGTTCAATACAGAGGTCCACAATTTTGAAGGGCCGTGCGGGGTGCTAACGGTCCAAGCTCTGTGGTTATCAGGTGCTTCAGGCGTGTGGTGCAGCTGCTGAGAACTTTGTAGCAAGATGAGTAAGAAGTGGAGAAAATCACAATTACACAGCATGGGTGAGCTTCGCTTTATCCATCTCTTCTATTGACTAGCTGTTTTCTTTTAGTGCCCCAAAAACCTTGTTCTTGTTGTTCCTTCACACAATCCACAAGGACAGCGTCATTATCAACCTCAGAGTCCGCCTCAGCTGCAATAACATCATGACCCCCGTGAACAGAAAATTGACTCCCGACCATTGCCACGAGTTATCTTAATAAAGGCAGTGGCCTGATGCATGTACGCAATTTCTGCAATCCACAAATGTTTTTTGCCTTCCACACTGTACAGCATGCATTTTGTGGTTGCTTTTTGCGATATATATTTTTTTCCAATTACTTTCACCCTCTAAATGCGGTCTTTAGTGCCTGATTTACGTCGTGTAGATGAAAAGAACTGGAAGAATGGTGTGATTCATAAACTTCCGGAGCTCTTTCACCTTAACATTCGCCCACTGTTCTCTAATTGTACCTTAAGAGCCTTAGCGATTCACAGTCCAGCATCTCGTCCTATTGTCTCTGCGGCCTTGCACTCTCCGTCCTACTTGTCTGCAAGCATTGCTGCAGCAATTATGGAAGTGTGCCATATTCTCCTCATGACTTGATCCATCAGGCTGTGCCATTTAAGATGCTAATAATATTGGAAAGCTCCCAGTTTTCGTGTTTGCGTACACACAGCAGAGTCTGTTTGTGCCGTACTGGATTTCTTCGAGCGTGTGTGTGCGCGTGCATGCGGTGAAGCTGTCTTGCAAGGAGCTGAGAGTAAGCTTCCAAGATCAAAAGAGAAATGATACACGACAGCAATCACTTTATATTCGCCCAGCAGGCCAGCTGGAGCGTGCTGTGCTGGTGATGGAGGACTGCAGAAACCACTCGAAATCTGACGGACTGCATTGAGCAGTTGGTGGGCTGTGATTCAACGGTTGCTGTAAGCAGTTTTAACGTTAAGCTAGCTTCTATGATGTAGCCAATGAATTAGACTCCGCCCTCCTGGTAAACCACACCCCCGAAGATGATTGCAGCCGGCTTGAAGTTATCCGACAGGTGGTAGAGGCGTTTTATGTATTCCATTCCCAAATGAATACATACACACTACCATCCAAGGGTTTGTTTTTGTATATTTTAAGATGTAATTTAATTCTGCGATAGCAAAGCTGAATTTTCATTGGCACTTTATTTTACAGTCCCGTTTCGCATGTACATACTAGGGGTTGAATGACTTCAAACGCTACTTTTCCATTGTTTTTCTATGTTAACACGCACTAGACGGACATGTATGACCATTGTGCTCATGTCTTGCGTCTTTTGCCGCATCTCGCGCATCACACGGCATTGCCGCTAATTCAATTCTACATGGTAGCTTCTCTCTACAAATAGTGAAGCTGTATTATTTACTAAGTAATATATGCTAGAACCTTTCCATTTCTAAGCTATTTCATTGATAATTCACAATGTTGACAATACATTTCTGCGCTGAATGATTCTGTGAGCGTGCGCAATGTGCTTTTCCGTGTGACCGCAGTTTAGAAAGGCCCTTAACTCTTACGTGCACAATAAGCTGTTTAAAACATGCATTCATCTGCTCAATATTGAGAATCCTGTGGTATAATCAAACATAGCGCTTGTGGAGCGCTCTTGGAATATGCATTTATTTGTCAGTAGCTGTTGGATACAGAGAGTAAATGCGGACTTCAACGATTTCTTATCCTGCTGCGCCCTCTATAGGCCATGACCAGCGACTAGTCGACATGTTTAAAGCATCATGTCAGAGCATTAAAGTCGATTAGTCGGTACAACCGTTAGTACATACTATATACTTATGGAAGCAATTGATCCTTCGCAAAGTTTGATTGACAGGAGATCTAACCAATCATTACGCCAATGATTAGTTCGCGAGCCTCTTGAGCTGAGGCGCTACAGCGATCTTTCACAAGACATTAAAGAGCCACAAAACAGTATTTGTTTAAATTTAAAAATTACTAAATTTGAACCTGCTTTTGAACCCAAAAGGTTTTTTATCACTGCGTAGTTACATAATAACTACTTAATAGTCCTAAAACTTACCCCTATGTAGTTACCGTATATTTTTCCAGTATAATCTTGGTAAGTACACTGTAATTACATTGAAAGGGCTCGTACTGTAAAATCAAGAACAACTGAGTTTTCAACATCATTACTCCAGTCTTAAGTGTCGCATGATCCTTTAGAAATCATTCTAATATGATGATTTGATGCTCAAGAACCGTTTATGGTTATTATCAATGTTGACATTTTTTTCCTAACCCTAGGTGTAGTTTTGTCCATGTTTGTGATCACAGATGTCTGGATTAACACACCACTATTAACACATTCTGGCACTCGTGGATACTAGGTGGCTTGATGCTTTTATTAAGTCTTGTTAAATCGTAAATCTTCTTTTATTTAAACCAGATTATAATGGACAGTGTGCATATGGCTTGAGTGGATTTTGGTTGATGCTGATTTGTGTATTGTTGAAGAAGCTATCTTCGCTTTTTCATTAAATAACTGCCATAATATATTATTTATATATATTAAAAAAAACACATATAAATACAGTACATAAAATCTTATAAAACTTTAAATTAAACCAAAGTGAAATTCACCTAAGAAGAGTCACCGATTCACTAAAATAAACCAGACTACCAATGTTATGCTTGAGAGAGAAAGACATGGGTTTGATTATTCCCTGAGCTGAAAAGACTGCGCACCATAATATCCCAGGTGAAAAACTTCCATAATGTACTTAAAGTGCTCTATTTTCGTCCTCTAATTTTGTACTTCATATACTAAAAATTCTTCTTTACTACTTCTTAAGATAATCCTAAGAACAACAAGTGTAGTACTCAACTGCTATTCTGAGACATCATGAATAAGACCTAAAATGTACTTTTAACATACTATCTCAAATGTACTACATGTGGTAACTAAATGTTTTTTTTAATACAGAGATGTTAAAGCACATTTTAGTTCATATTCATGGTGTCTTAAAATAGCACAGTTGAGTACACTTAGATGTATTTAAGATTATCTTAAGAAGTACTAAAGAAGAATTTTTAGTATATTATGTACAAAATTAGTGTGTGAAAATATAGCTTTAAGTACATTATGGAAGTGTACTTTCCTCCTGGGATAACATCAGCAAAGATGTTATGCAAAGGTGTTATACTCCATTTATATTGGGGGGAAAACAGCTTGTTACTTTAAATGCTACACTATTCTGGAAAAAAGCTGAGGTACTCTCACTCCACCAAACATGTGATTATGTTAGTAGCGTTGCTTTTATTTAGCTGACTAACTCTCCAGCAAAGGAATGTGATTGCGTTAGCACACATGTGGGCCTTTGATAGTGTCTGAACACATGATTCCACCAGGAAGTTCATTGTGACTTACATACTGAAACTATAGTTGTCTTTGAGAAGAGCAAAGAGACAAGGAAAGTATTGTAAAAATCTGTCTCCCAAGAGGCTTAAATGGGAAGTGGCGGCACAACAATCTGAGGATTACATACTGGATTTGAGTGAGAAGCTTCGGATATTCCTCCATATCCATTTATCTCACCGAGGAGGGCAAGGTTCGGAGACGAAATTCAGTGACCACTGAAGTGCAGGTCTGAAAATCTCGATAAGGAAGTGCGGGGCTGAATTAAGGACGCTTCAAAGTGGATTTCATTAAGTCCATATAGAAATATTAGGTTAGAAGAAAGCAAACGAGGCAAGAATTTTAAGTAGCGTTACTTCAATTTAATGCTGCTAGTAAATTATCAGCCATTTGCCTTTAAATGAACCCTGACTTGAGAGTCTGAAGAAAATGCCGTTCCCTGGTCCTTGGGGAGCACTGACTCCAAGTAGTTTTTGTCTCTCTGGATTTGTGCTTCAGTATTTTTTTTAGCTGGCATGCTATTCTTTAAGCCTGACTCAAGCCACAGACAAAAGACACTATCCTTAAAGAACTGAGGGAAAAATTCTCTCCAGTGAAAAGATATAGAAGATAATAGAAGAACGTTCTTGAACGTTTCTGTCGAGAGAAAGACTGAGGAGACACCTCGGCCGCCACGGTGATAACAGTAAACACCCATTCTGTCCTAGGAGACTTTATTCTGACCAGAGACAGCACAATTGAGACCCTGATGAGGAGCACATGCAATTACTCTCTCTTAATAAAATCTCATAGTTCCAATTATACCCCAGCACAATGGCCACTGCGCTTGGCTACTGATTGAGTTCAGTTCACGTGGGACTTCGAATAGCGCTCTTCCCTCTCCCTCCCCTGCCGCACAACCCTCGCTGCTGTTTCTATCAGCTGGATCCTTTCACGCCGCAAGTCTCTTCAACTTCTACTTTTCCTATAGCTTCATTACATCTTCACAAAGGCTTGAATCCCAACACACAGTCCATACAATTGATCTAGAACAATCTAAGCATGATGCTCGAGTGCTTTGAAGAAGTATCTCAGGTGGTTCGCCCACATACTACCCGTAGTACAGACTGCATATTTCTTATACCTTAAAAGAAATCTGTTAACATCTGAAAAAAAAAGAGTTTTAAGTGCTTTGTGGTGTATTTAATAAAAGTCGTGCCTTTTTATCATAAAACAGTCAATTTATCTGGCATTTCAAGACGCTTCTTGACCTTGACAGTCATGAAGTACCGTAGGTGGGATTCTCTATGATGTAATTGTTTGGTTTGTTTGTTTGTTATTGTATGTTGGTTGAGTCAGATGACTTTGTAGACATACATTTTTCAAACATTAATAACCAGTGAAGAGCCAGCTTTCAGTAATTACAATTAATCGCATAACATAGCATTTGGAATCATAAATATATTTTCTCATTGACTCTCCAAATAAATGTGGAAACAATATATAGACAGTATTTTAACCCGCCTCCAGGCGACATAGTCTATCTGAAACGTTGGACACTTCATGCACTCAGCTGTCGCAGCTTTAATCACATTGCGGCGAGGGAGGGGGCGACCAGACTCCAATGTTTAATGACAAAATAAACGTATAAAATTCATACACGACATGGATGAGTACACAGTGTGTAGTCCGCCATTTGGGACGCAACTTGTCACTCTGACAATTTTTCTTGGCACACTCGTTTTGCGCACCACCTATTGTTGTGGGTGTATTATTGAAATGTAAAAGACCCCGAATATAAGATCAACCTTTTTTTTTCAGATGTATTTTCGAAAAAAAAAACATCGTCTTATGTTCAGAACAATATATAACAGTATATACTTTATACATTTTTCCTCAGTCTTGGGCATGGTGTGTGCCAGGGTCAAAGCGAATCCCCTTGAAAATACAAATTCTATTATCAGACTCCGAGGGGAAGGGCATATCTTTTGAGGTTCAACAACAGTCAACAAGAGTTGCATTTTTTCCCCTGCTGTGGTGGTGCTCTCAGCACAGCTGAGACTACAGCAGCCAAATCCTTTCACACACCTGCCCACAGCACAGAAAGCTGCAGCTCTTTGTTGCCTTTAATGAAAAACAAGAAGTATATGAGCATCCACAACATAATTAACTGGCACATTGCTAAAACCTTCTCTTGGTTATTTGCTGTGACAGAGGTAAACGCTGTGAAGTGAAAGCTCAATTTCCCCCAAAGCCTCCACGAACTGTCTTGGGCCACCCTACTGAAAACACCAGCTTAGACTAGCTTGAATTAACACGGCTGGTTTATGCTGGTTTGGTGCTGGTTTAGCTGGTAGATTTGCATAGCTATGCTTTTCACCTGCAGAACATACTGTAAAATAAATAAATAAATATAATTTTAACAGTAAAGTATTAGAAAAATTCTCGGAAAAAAACTGTTAAATGGTTAGTTTACCCAAAAACGAAATTTCTGTCATTAATTACTCGACATCTTCAGAACTCAAGTTAAGATATTTTTGATCATCCATCCATCCATCCATCCAGCATCCCATCTATCCATCATCTCATTCATCCATTCATCATCCCATCCATGATCCCATCCACCCATCATTCCATCCATCCATCTATCCATCCATCATCCATCCATCCATCATCCCATCCATCTATCTATCCATCCATCCATCCATCATCCCATCCATCCATCATCCCATCCATCCATCCATCCAGCATCCCATTCATCCATCCATCCATCCATCCATCCAGCATCCCATCCATCCATCCATCCATCCATTCATCCATCAGCATCCCATCCATCCATCCATCCATCCAGCATCCCATCCATCCATCCATCATCCCATCCATCCATCCATCCATCATCCCATCCATGATCCCATCCATTCATCCACCCGTCATCCCATTCATCCATCCATCCATGCATCATCCCATTCATCCATCCATCATCCCATCCATGATCCCATCCATCCATTCACCCATCATCCCATTCATTCATCCATCCATCCATCTATCCATCCATCATCCCATCCATCCATCCATCCATCATCCCATCCATCTATCCATCCATCGACCGACCAACTGACCAATGTTGCTGTGTCAGGGTGGTTGGGATACCCAAGCAAACAGAACTATGTTTTGATGGCGTTACAGAGCTGAAACCTGAAATAATGGAAATTCTGGAAATTCTGCCTATAAGAAAATGCCTATATCACACAAGAATGTGTGTGCGTTTCAGCAGTGGGTGATAAGAATAAAAACGTGGCCTGATGGAACAGTTGAAAGAAGTAAATTAATTTGTACTTTTTTCAATTCATGTTTGCGAATGGATAAGCATAACAGTCATTATATTTCCACTTTGATATCTCTAAAGCTCATTTGAATTTGTTTTAGATCATTAAATGTGACCATTATGGTGCTTTCATGCAAGAAACGCTGCCTGTTAAGTCACTGACTGTCGGGTGACCATCATTCAAAACACAGCATTTGTTAGTCCTCTCACCAGGGGGTTGTTGGTTACAAGTTTTTCCACTGACCCGAGTTTTCTCGTCGACTTTATCATTGGCGCTCCGATATAGGTCAGAGGCGTCGTGCTCAGACGCTCTCTCCCCGAGTCTGCTGTCAGCTGATTATGTCAGATTAATTTCATATGGACCTTTGAACGGGCTCTCCTTTGATGTGCTTTGATTCACTGAGATTTATTTATTTGACTCAGTGCACTCACTTCGCGTGGACCGCGATAGCATGATGATAAAGGCCGAGCATTAGATCTGTCGGCTGCCACGCTGTATTTCCCCTTGACAAATCCAAAGAAGTTCCAGTCTCTCGGTCCTCTGCTTGGATGACAGCCTGAGCTCTCAGACAGAAGGGATGGACAGCTCACCCTCACAATGCAGCTGCAGGAAGGACGGAGAGAAGGAGAGAAATAGAAAAAGGGGGCTGCGAGAGAGAAGGACAGAAGAGGATACAGACAGCGAAAGAATGAAATAGGGGGGAGAGAGACGGGCAGAGAGAGAGATTGATTACTTCAGGGCTTGACACAAGCTGGCACCCATCAGTAATCCTTCAGTGACACCCTTCCGCTGTCATGAGCTCAAAGTCTGGTGCGCTCTCTAAATCCTACACATACACTTTAACGCTCTTAGGAATGGCAGTCTTTCTCTGTTCTCCTGGGCTTCCTGTGACTGACAAGCCGGAGAGGAGTGACTTTGAGGAGTTTAGGCTAAATATGATGAGCTTTTCAGCAGGACGCGTAGACGCTGTCACAGATGAGCAAAGTAGGAAATTGCAGTGCATCTGTTGCTGTGTAGAGCGAAACTTCAGCTCTCTGCGATTAGGTATCCTGTGTGGCTGATCCAAGTAATCAAGATTTTGCTGGCTAGCATTGTCTGCTACACAACTACACAATCTTGCAGCAAAAAATGCTGCTGTTCGTCCAAAAGTAGCATCTGTAGTAGTTTTGTGTATTCTCACAATATTCTCACAATACATAAATAGTGTTCATATACGTGTTTGTGTGTATATGCTGTACATGCATGCATATGTGTAGATTTATTATGAGTATAATGTTATTTTCTGCTATTATATACAGTTTACATTACAATTTGCATTTATTTTAGTTAACATATACATTTAATGTATAAGCATTAATTAATTAATGCATGCAAATATAGTGGAAATGATCATGGATAGTAGAATCTTTTTTACATTTTTCTGCTATAATATCTCTTTTTTATTAAATTTTATTTTTTTTTTACTTTTTATATTATAATATAATTATTTACATTATGATTTGCTCTGCTAGCTGAAAAAAAATTGAAAACTGGAAATGGTAATCAATAGCTTTTTCCAGGCAAAGATGGAATTTTTTTTTTGTTATTTTATCAATTGTATTGCTATTTTTCCTGTTATAATATGTTCTAGACTGACTATGAGCAAGAATTTAATCATCTCACTTGCACAAAAACAGATTAAAAATTCCTCAATGAATAAAAATAGTGAAATGCAAACTCGGAATATTACACGAACCTGCAATAACTACATTTGTTAAATACACACATATACCTTATGTATTTAATCTCACTTTATTAACCAATATCTTTGCCTCTGTTGATCAAATGATGATCCAATTCAAACATACCAACATCACATTTGTGTTTCATTTGTTTTAACTTCTGAAGTAAGAGTGTTGAACTTCAGAATGCAATCCAGAATGGCGGCACAGATGGAAGGTTTGTTTGAGCTGCGCCCTCTATTGTACAGGTGTGAATCTGCATTTGTGAAAAAGTTTTTTTTTTTATTAAAAACAAACAAAGCCTAGCCCAGGTGAGAAAAAGTAACTCAAAAGTAATATAACACATTACTTCACTTAAAAAAGTAACACAATTAGTTACTTTTTTATGGAGTAACTCAATATTGTAATGGATTACTTTTAAAAGTAACTTTCACCAACACTGAGTATTATTATTATTATCCACTTTATTTTCTATTTATGTATATTATATTACAATATAAATTTGCAATTTCCTGGTTCTTCGACATCCCATAATAATCAACAACATCCCATAATAGTTATCCACTTAACATGTGTAAATTATTTTTAGTTGGAAAACATCTTATAACTCCCGTAACTTCTTCCCAGCTTTTGACCTTGAGGGCAGAAAGAGTCGTTATTCTCAAGTCGTTGCTCAGAGAAACAATAGCATGAAAGATAAATGGTACAAACGTAACCCATTTTACTCAGCCATAAAACTAAAAGATAACACATTTGTATCTTCGTGCTCATCAATCAAAATCTAACCCTTACATATGTGGACAGCAGTTTTATACCTTCAGTTCATCACTTCACATTCTTGGACAGTTAACACTCTTCTGAAAACGTCATATCTTAAAAACAATAAGAGACAAAAACTGCACACATAATGTTTGCACACATATCTATGTATCAACAATCATATTATATTTTTCTCATGCCTTAAAGATTATGAAAAGATCATAAGGAAACCCATGTAACTCATATAAGATTAACAAAATTAATCATGTATAAGCCATAGCATTGACTGAATACACATAAGAAAATATAATATTTCCCTTGCAAGTGCTAATCAATTGCTTTTTCCGGGCAGAGACGAAATCGTTTTTTGTGTAATACGATAAAATTGTTTTACTATAATATATTTATATTACATGTAATATATCACATTATATTTTAATATAAATATACTGCAGCAGCAAGGCAATGCCGTCGGGAATGCTACCGGATAGCTTTCACAGGTATTACGGACGTCTTTGATGTGAGACTGATCCCTCAAATCATCCCTCCTCTACATCCCAAAGTCCTCCTCCTCATACATCAAACATCTCTGGAACTTTATTTTATTTGCTGCAGCGTCTCTGGACAGTACTTCCTGTTAGCGCCCCAACGCTACCTTCCATTACACACAGACTCACTAGGCCAGTAAGAAACAGTGAGCCATCTTTCTATCCTCTCCTCCAGGACAGATCCTCACAGTGGAGCGGTTCAGATTGATTGGCTCGGTATTGATCAGAACATGTGCCGGGGCTAAAAGCGAAAGGGATGGTTCTGTGCACCCCACGGCTTAATGGAGAGGAGCCCAGTCTAGCCTGGCTCTTTTGATCCACAGAGGATTAGAGGAGATTGCTGTGTACGAAAGCAGGAAGATGCTGGTCCATCAGACAGCTCGTCCAGCAGACGTGAGCAGAATGAGTCAGGGTGTGGCGCCAGTTTGTGAACGTGTGAAGAGGTTTCAGTCCGCCTTTCAGATGCAGATAAACACGCATAATGTTGCGGTGCTTTTTATGAGTTTTCGAGCAGGCAGCCGTGTGACTTCCTCTTCCTCATTTCGGAATTAATTACCCATTTGAACAGACAGCTGGAAGGTCTGACCCGTGTGCTATGTAAACACTCCTGGATTGTTCTATATTCTGAGCATGGACATCCACTGAAGAGTATCAACTACACCCTGATGAGAGTTCGCTCGCTCTCGCTGGTGGAATCAGTCTGTTTTCTCAACTACTTCAGCATGGCTGATTAATATCCCGCTGCAGCATGCAAGAAAATATCTGTCTTCTCATGTTTGTTGTGACCCATCGACGATGACTCTTAAACAATACTGTTATTGCCAGCTCAGTGTATAACACCGATTAGTCATATCTAAGCTGAGGCAGAATGTGCTTATTTTGAGGGGAAAAATGTGAAATCTGTAGAATAGATTAAAATGTGTGAAGTGGAGCTGAAAAATACAGCACTCGAAAGAACACCTCTTTTGAGTCTTTTTTATTATTTATTTATTTCGGTGAATTCAGCTCATACAGCGTGATCAGTGTAGTTTGATTCTCAAAAGAATGTCCTTTTGAGTCTTAGTGAATCAAAAAAGTACAGCTCAACCTGGGTAGTGTCAGCGCACATTTACGTTTATGACCATGATGCTTTTTGCTTTTTTCATGTAAAGATGACAACATTTTCAAAACGATTGCTATTCTCACGGATTAGCGGAAACGACTAAAAATGTTGTATTATTCATGCCAGGCCAGTAGATGGCGATGTCACTTTGTAAAGAAACACTACTTCCCTATACACATAATACTCATGCGCATGACGTTGCCGTTTTCACCTTTTCGTAGTTTACACGAGATGATAACAGAATTGTTTTCAAAAATGTACACTTTGAATGTTGTTTTCAAAAGTTTGCATTTTCTGGCCCCCAAAACGCAGCTGTCACGTAAATGAATGGCCAAAGCATACAAAAAGTTTTCGGTTTTAATTTGAAAATGTAGTTGTCTAAACAACCCCTTAATTTATGAACAAATTACTCCAGTTTTATAATGAATAAAAAAAATATACAGCACAACCAGAGTAGTTTGATTTCTGAAAAAAATGACTCTAAGTTGGTTGTATTATAGCAAATCAAAAACATCTAAAAAGTCAGTATAATCAAACCTTTTGCAATAATTGTTTTAAAATGATTTATTAATGAAACAATGTGTTAATAATTAACTAAAACTGTTAACATTGTTTTTGTTAACTGAAATAAGGCTGAAATAAAATAGAATAAAAGAAATATTAGATAAAAAAATAACTTAAAGGGGACCTATAATGGCCCTTTTACAAGTCTCTGATGTCTCCAGAATGTGTCTGAAGTTTCAGCTCAAAACACCCCACAGATCATTTATTATAACTTGTCAAATTTGCCCCTATTTTAGTGCAAAAAGACACAGTTTTTGTGTGTGTCTCTTTAAATGCAAATGAGCTGCTGCTCCCTGCCCACTTTCCAGAAGAGGGCGGAGCTTTAACAGCTCGCACTTCAACAACAACAAAACAGGAGAATCTGACGCAGCCAAAATGTCAGAAATTATCAGCAGAGTCTGACACTGATGGAGAGACTCACACCTTTTAGATTACAACTGTTTCTGAACTGTTAGTGAATAAATGTATGGAGTTGCTGTGGAGTTAATGTGATTCGACTAGCATACCGTCATGAAGCGGTACAGTGTAAATTAATTTTCGCAAATATACAGCATATTTCCTTCGTAAATGAAATTCAACCATTTTGCATAATAGGGCCTATTTAAACTAAGATTAGAGATGTTGCCTTGGAAACTAACTAAAATAAGATAAATTTAAGTTGAAGTAGGCTACTAAATTGCTGGAATAAAAATAAATTTTACGAGTTCAATAATTATTACGAAATTAAAAAATAATGAAAACTGACAATATAAAAATAAAATCTAATTCAAAATATTCATATATATATATATATATATATATATATATAATTATTAATATAATTAAAAAATAACAGTAATGAAATTAAATGAGCACATCGTTTGGCAGTGAACTTCAATTTCAAAATATTTCTTTCTCAAAAGAACTAAAGGAATGATAAATGAAGCTGTTAATGATTCTGACTCATTAAGAGAATAATAAAAAGAGAAATATTTAATAACAAACACGCAAATGTCAGGGGATGTGTGGAACTTTATGAATGACATGGGCGAGACTACCTGTTTGCCCTAGCAGGGATGAACAGAAAGAGTTTTTAAAACTTTTAGGTTTTGAAACGGTCATTATTTTGTGCCACTTGTGGTGCAGAATCTATGCTTTCCCCTTCAAATGTGTGTGTTTATGACAGTTATTTTGAAAATGCGGGGATAAAGAAACTCCGATCAATAAGCTCAGCTTGATATTCACAACAGTGAGTCTGAGGGAAGTTGGTGCGAAACGGTGTTTAAAAAAAGTTGAGGCTGGCCTTTCAATAATTAAGACAGATTTGGGAAAGAAAACATCTCGGAAAGATAGGGTAAGAGCGAGCGCTTTGATAATATCCCGCTGATTCATTAAACATTCATACACTTTTCATTCTCAAACTTGTCAGTCAGATCTCAGCACCTTGTTCTCTTCTTTTGATATTCAGCTCTTTGAGGCTGTGTGGGCTCTACGAAGATCTATAATCACAGCTTTGAGCCCTTTTCTAAATCTATTTGATGAAAAAAAAAAATTCCATTTAGAAAATAAAGGATCAAACAGTCATTATTCAAAATCATGTGGTCGCCTTTAAATGCAAATGCAAAAGGTTATCCCTGCCCTTTGACTCGGAGAATATCCCATGGTATATTATTTTATGAAGTGCACTGATCCCGTGCAGAAAAGCTGGCTGTGCTACGGTAGACGGGGAGAGGAACCGCGGATTTAGCCGCAATCTGATTTACTTTCATCGAGTCGCTCGCTGTGAGATAGGTACTTAAAGTGATGAAGCAGAGCGTCAGGTTTATGTTCCTCACGGCGCTCGCGCAAATGACTCGTGGCATGTGATCTGCGCCACGACACCCTGTAGGAACGTCAGATAGTCTCTCAGGCCTGATTAAGGAGTCGTACAACATATCTAAATATCTTATGTAGACAAAAAAAACACCTTTGAGAAGAAATAGTGTACAACAGGAACCTTGGGAGCCGAGTAGGTGGGGTTGCTGAAGGCAGAACAGTTCACAAACCTTCAACAGCTTCGGGCTAAAACAACTGTGTTCTTTACAGGAGTGCCAAGCATACGGTGCACACAGAAGTCAGCCTTGCGTGATCAGACTTCTCAGTTGGCTGTGAGATAGAGCTCGGTGTGACGGCACTCTTTTCTTTCCCTTGGAATGGTCTGGTTTTCATCAGCTTTTCCATCTATAAGATGGCCCCAAAAAAAGCTGTCATCTTTCAGCTGACAGGCCATACTCCACAGAAGCTCTGAGTGAAGAGGTGTGTCTGTGTCCTCCTGTGCCTTGTCAAAGTGGCAATGAAAAAGTGGAGGGAAACCTTGAGAATCTCTCCTGCCTGGATAAATAGAAATATTTGCATTGTGTTTGCAGCTTGTGAACCAACACTGCTGGTCACCAACGTGTGTTAGGCCTTGTGAAAAAAGTATTATGCTTTAGGATACTTTTAAAAAGTGTACTTATGGAAATAGGAACTGGATGTAATATTTTCGGACACTAATTGAATGCTATTTGTACTTAAAAGAAAATGTGTTATGGTTTAAATTTACTCATACCTCCAAACATGTCACTAACCTTTCCCGTATCCCACCTCAATATCGGCAAAAGTGTTTTGCAAGACAGTATGAACACAATAAGTACATTGTATTTATTTTTTTTATTTAAATGCATAGTAAAGGCCACCTAATATAAAGTGTGACCCGTTTTATTTGTTGAATTAGTTGAATTTTATAATTCAGTTGTCTTTGAATGGTTAAATTTACTGCTGAATGTACTGACAAGCATGTATGGTGAACTAAGTTATACTTTAATGTCAGTTCTATTGAAACGAATGGAAGCTCGTTTCCGCCACTACATAAAAAATAAAAAGAGAATTACGAGTTTTTATCTCACAATTCTAAACTTTTTTCTTGCAATTGTGAGGCTGATTAAAAAGTCAGAATTTTGTGTTTTTCTCACAATTACGAGTTTTTATCATCCAATTCTGACTTTATATCTCACAATTCTGACTTTTTTTCTTAGAATTGCGAGAACTCAAGAACTCAAAAATGTGTTATAAAGTCAGAATTGCAAGATATAAACACAATTGCGAGTTATACCCTAAAGTCAGAATTGCAAGATATAAACTCACAATTATGACTTTATAACTTGCAATTCTGACTTTATATCTCGAAATTCTGAGAAAAAAAAATCAGAATTGTGAGATAAAAAGTCTCAATTCCCTTTTTATTTCATGGCGGAAACAAGCATCCATAGACTTTATACTTTAACTCGCAATTCCAACTTTTTTTCTCAGAATTGTGAGTTTATAATACAGTACAGTTTTTATTTTAATGTATAAGATCTGAAGTACACTACAAGTTAACATTAAATACAGTTAAGCACAGTTCTTTTTGAGATGCTGGTCTCCTGCATGGCATGCTGCTCTGCTGATGTTCCCACCTGTCAAAAATTATACACTAGCCAACCGAGCTCACCAGTCCTAGCTAGTATAGAAATTGTTTGCAGTCTAAGCTGTTCTTTTCAGCAAGGACATTGATTGTAGGTGTTCTCAAAGACAAGTCAGTACACTCGTTGGCCACCTTGGCAATGTCCCTGGCCAGCTTCTTTTTTTTTTTGGTACTCCCTGGTTAACGTTTGACTGGTTAGATTTGGCAGTTATCTCCTGCTGGAAATGCTATATCATTATTTGTGTAAAACGCACTTTTCTACATTGATTTCCATGCAAAAATGTCTGTGTATTCTGACATTTTTGACATTGTGATATTTTCTTATATGTTCTCTTGTAGTGATTGGTCACATGGCATTTATGCCTGTCACATTCTAGTGTAACGGAGGCCAACTAGTAAGAGCTGTGCGAGTAAACCTCACTTCCCTGATCTCAAGAGGCACTGTAGCGACTAGCGCTTTAGCCTCCTTGTTAGAGCGCCCGACTCCCATGCCGGCGGACCGAGAGTCCAGGTCCGAACAGGATATGTTATGTATGTTATATATAGGACAGGATATGTTTAATATGTTATATTGGTGCGGTGACCCGGAAAAGAGTCAGGTTTAACTGGGTGAGTGTATCGGAAGCCAGCTAGTAAGAGTTGTGTGAGTAAACCTCACTTCCCTGATCTCAAGGCACTGTAGCGACTAGCGCTTTAGCCTCCTTGTTAGAGCACCCGACTCCAATGCTGGCAGATTAGGGTTCGAGACACGCTTAGAGCGGGCAGTTCAGACAGGAAGGGTTACACTAGCACTTCTCTTAATATTTAAAGATACATGTACAGAACATACATATAGTACAGCAGAAATAATAAGTGTAGAATGGTAGTATGCCGTTTGAAATTCAGTTTTTAGCGGAAATATTTGGATAAGACAGATGCGAATGGGATCGAACTCGGGTTGCCGAAGCACTCTTGCACCACTACCCACAAGGCTATGGCTCCAACTGAAAAACAATTTCAATTAAAAACTGTAAAACATGCACAGAAGAGGTGAATTTAAGTCAATGTACTATATGTGTGAATTGCATTTTTAATATGTTTATGAACAAATTAATAGTTTAGTCAAAACAATAAGCGGAACGTTATTTACCCATTGGTCGAAAAGTGAAAGAAATAGAAAGTAAAATGAAATTTCCCAGTGAGTGCATTTCATTTCTAATCAAAACCACTTGAATGCACCTCACACTGTGAGTACGATTTTCAAACTCTTAAGTTCGACTTCTCAGGAGGACTTGAAAGCAGAATGATTTTTCCATTCATTTTTCGATAAGTGGTTCGTCTCCTCCTCCTTATACTTTCTTTGATGTTCTGCAACATAAGTACACGTTTATGCACCACCATAGATATCATGTGCCTAGAAACCTCTCTCTGAGAAACCCTCCAAAGTTGCATAGATCACAATTGATCTCTCAGTGGGATTGACAGCATGGGAGTGTTTGTTAGACGTGCACATTCCACTTGTTCATTATGACCCTTGGGGTTTGGGGTACGACTAACTGTGAGCACTCAGAAGCTACCGGTCAATATAAAGACATGTGCAACAGACACCAACCACATTCATGACCTGTCTCGCCTGTAATTACAATGTACAATGCATCTCCACTCTAATTAGCCTCAGGGACTCTATTCAGACTCTTATCTCTTTCTGGATTCACCTCAGAGTTGTCTGAATGCGAGGTGCGTCACGTTCACAGCCGGTGCCCAGGTTGCGTCGACGTGCCGGGGTCCTGACCTCATCCGCTCATTGTTCCACCCGTCCATTCGGTGGGTAACCAGTGTGCGTGTGTGGGCGAATGTAGACGAAGAGTGGTGTTGAATCTTTAAAGAGCCTGGCGCCTGCCTTCCGTGTTTAGCACGCTGCTCATGAGCGGCAAGGTTCGGATATTTCAATTAAAAGCAAAGCTGAGAACTGTGGTTAAAAGCATGGAGGGAAGCTATGCGCCACTGCTCCCCCCTCTTCCCTACTTCCCAGACTCTGTTGTTGCAGAAACACAAAGGCTATTTTCGGAGAGCCAATGCACAGTGGGGCGAGCGGGCAGGCCGAGCTACTCGCCTAAAAGCACTCATGACTTTTTAATTGGAGGCTGAGGGGCTGTCGTTCGCCGGTCGCAGAGCAGACCTAAACATCGGCGCAAAATAGAGGGATCAAATCTTCACCCGTCGAGTTGGTTCTGTCAGAAAGCGAGAGAGGGCTGGAGAAGTGAGGAAAAGAGGGGAAGGCGGGGAAGCGAGGTGGTTGGAGTGGCGAGAAGGAGTGAAAGTGTTAGATTAGTGAATTTTAGAAGTTACTCGTAACGGGCTGATAAGGAGACTGTGAAATGGCCTACAAAGGAGGACAAAGGACAGGGGACTGACAGACAGAGATACTTTGCATCGTCTGTCTAGTGAAGAGAGAGAGAGGACGCAGAGGACAAGATGAGGACGAGTCAGCCATCTCCAGAGAAAACAAAATGATATCTCTTCCAAAAAGAGCACGCTGGCAGACAGTCTCATGGGCGTCATTCGGTATTAGCCCATCTCTGTGTCTGATTCATCTCTGGCACCTGTTTCCTACAGTACATATGCATTCTTCCCGCCGCAATAATACAAAACAAATAAATATGTTCATGGCATTCTCGCCCTGTCTGTTTCGGTTATGGCGTTTCAATTCGAAAAAAAGATTTATTGAGTTTGAAAAGCCGCTTTCAAAAGTGATAGACAGAGAAGGCCTGATGAATTATGTATGCCTGACGTTAAACTCGCCCTATGAGAAGTGCAAAATGGTGTCAGTATTCGAAGGAGTGCGCATACAATGTCAGGGGTGAAAAGGTAATAGGCCGTTGATTCTGAGAGCCTACGAACAGCAGTTTGAAAAATGGATTTCCACGGGTTCTTTTTAAAATGGTTCTTTTTTTATAAGGCCGTATATGTGTGAGGTGATAATAATTTCAATTTTGTCTTGAGTCCTGATGAAAGTAAAGCTTCAGATTTGGACTCAATAAAGCGTGCTTTCTGCCATAGTGACAGCTCTTATCTAAAATCAAAATGTAATTTAGTCTATCTGAGAAAATGCTCATAAATAAATCTGAATGTATTAATATAATCCTGTGCGTGAAGTATGCATGACTGTGTTTAAGTGATTCTAATAAAATTCTGAAGCGTTTAATGTCGGTTTAAAACACTGATGCGCTACTCACCACTGTGACGCCAATGTTCCCTAATGGGTTTCATTTAAATATGTTCATTTGTGATTTTCTCCACCAATTCATTTCTATCTCGGATATTGTAGATGGAGATTATCCCTGGGATTACATTGTTGGGGGGGGGGGGGGGTAAAAAGACACTCTCGATGTGTATTTACCCACAGCTTAGTGATGTAGATGTACAAAAAATGGGTCTCGCATATGCAAAATAAAACCTTGACAATATCAGCCCAGAGTTGCCCATCTGGCTTCCCGTCAGTTTGTCATTTGCTAATATTCATTTCCAAATGTGGAGAGCTAACAGACGTTTACGATGCAAATCGCGGCTATAACTCTTGTCAGTGTGGCAAGAAGCATTAATCCGCCAAATCACTCATCCCAGCGGGCGCCAGGAACATTAGAGCCACCCGACTCTGACGGTGGGACACCACTGCACTTTGTGATGCCCAGCTTTGTAAAGGCCACCGGAAAAGAGCGGGGCACATTGCCTCGCAAGGTCCAATCCCGCTTTCCTCAACAAAGCCTTTTCATTGGCTGAGACTGAACATGCTTTGTATGAATACTCTATTCTGTGCCTGATTAGAAAGGATAGTTTAGTGGTATATTTGAACTTGAAATTAATATATGCTAATTATGTGTGCATCACATATCACATTATATTAGCAAAGTTAGCTAACTGTTAGCTTAGCCATTAGCTTATCTTATTAAGAAATGCACTTTCGAAGTAGTCAGTACAGGATATTATGATCTCTGTGGATTTCATCATTTTGCGCGACAGCGCTCCATCCTAACGGCGATGTAGACAGTCCCTTTAGGCCCTGCTGAGACGGTCCATAATAAATGAGTAGTTAACTCAAGGAAAATGCTAAATAGCAAATGTACAGTGGAAGTGAGAGGTGCAATGTGACAAAACTGTCAGTTCAACTTTAGTCAATGGACTGAACAAATCTAGTTTTGTTTTGTCATGCTGCTCTACTCGTTGAATCTAAAATTACATTGAATCTGTCGAACTGCATTAACATTTATGTAGTTATGTATGTAGAGGGTGACTATTTTTAGCGCTTTCTCTAGAAATAAAATAAACCACTTGTCACATGGTTGCACTTGCAGAGTTTGTAGGGATGTTTTTATTTTAAGACTATTTTTGCACTGGTGGGGCCCATTTTAATGATCTCGCCTAGGGCCTCCACAAAGGACAGATTATGGTCCTGCAAGGCTTCAGGGAACCTGCCTCTTTAAAGTCCAAAAAATAAAAAAAGCATCACAAATGTGAGAAAGAAAGTTTCAGTTGATTAAAACAAAGTTTTGAATTTGCAATTATGAGAAGCACATATATTGAAAACGAGACAACACTACATTATACATCAAAGCTGCAATAAACTGTTCAGGGACTGGAATAAAACTGCCATTTTCTTCTTATTTTTTTAACTTAAGAATATTTTTTATCTACTAAAACATTTCTAAGGTATGTTCTTATCCTTTTTTTTAAAAGGTTACTTTACCCGAAAATGAAATTTGTGTTTAATTACTCACCCTCATGTCGTTCCAAAACCTTAAAAATAAGCAGCGTTGGAGAAAGTTACTTTTAAAAATAACGACTTTCAATATTGCTTTACTCCCTAAAAAAGTAACTAGTTGTGTTAGTTAGTTACTTTATATGGGAAGTAATGTGTTACATGTGCAGCTGAAATATTGGTTAATAAAATGAGGTGAAATACATGAAGTATATTTGTGTTATTTAATATATTTAATTATTGCAGATTTGCGTAATATTATGAGTTTACATTTCACAGTTTCTATTCATTTTGAAGAACTCAGAGTCTGTTTTTGTGAAAGTGAGATGAGTAAATTCCTGCTCACATTTAGTCTACAACTACAATAGTTTACACTATGCAAATTTGCATTTACTCCTGATTTCAACATGGGGACAGGAGGGCTGTCAGTCGATAAATGGGAAATCAAAGTATCAGATATTTTATTGTAAATTTACAAGTAACGCATTACTGAACTAGTTACTTGAAAAAAAGTAATCTGATTACATAACTTGGGTTACTTATAATGTGTTACCCCAACACTGAAAATAAGATGCTCTTAGCAAACATTTGAAAACTGAAAGAATTTCCCCAAAATTGCAACTGCAATTTATTATAAGATATTTCTGCACTTTTTTCGTGAATCTTTTGAGAATCTTCTTCAAAGATTTTCTCGAATCTGGCTCTAGAACGCAGTGTTTGTGCTGAGGTGTGGCCATTTTTAATTTCTTAATTTATTATGCATAGTGGCAGTAGTCAGTGGTCCACATTTAGGTCTGCAGTGGTTTATTTCCAGGTGTTTGGCCTCCTCACAGCTAGAGGTCCCTGATAGTCAGAGGCCCCATTGGCCCTGGGTGAAAGGGCTTCACTATGGGAGATTTTTACCATTAACTCGACCTTCTGAATCCTCACAAAAACATTTGAATGGTACAAGTAAAAAAAAATGAAACGGTTGCATTGTTAATTTTAATTTTGGTATTTCTGTCCCTCAGGAGAAAGCTGACATTGTGTGAGAAGTAGAAATGCTGTCTCTAATTCTCTCACTCACTCACCATTTATCTCTCCATTGCTTGCTCTGTCTTTGTCTCACTCTACCTTTCTCTCTGTCTTTTAAGAGCCCCTGAATATTTATAAGAGTATGTCAAAAATAGAGCTAACCTTGATTTTACTTTCACAACTTCAACCCTGCATTGAACCTCTCAGGCTGCAGTTTCCAATACTCTTGCATATAAATTGGATTTGTTAGTAGGAGGTTGCCAGTGTGACATCTGGGTCGGGTGGAAAGTATTTTTCCCCCCTACAGCAAGGTTTTTGATTCCCACCTTTGCTGCAGGAAAAAAAGAGAGAGGCATTTCATAAAAGTGTTGATTAAACATCTAATGTTTTAGTTTAGCCTGACAGACAGGAAGATGTGTTAGTTTGCCCCACAGAAAAGTTCTGTGTTGTTCACCTCAAGAAGAAGTTTTGTCTGTCATTCACAAAGTTTTGAATATTCCTAGCCCTTTATGTATTTGTTTATTTACTTTGGCTGATTTGATTCTACATCAAGCCAGTGCTTCTAATCTGGTTATTTCTCCAGTCTGTTCGAGGATAGCATAGAAAAACAATGCTAAATGCTAATAATAAAAACTAACCATATCTAGCAAAATAAATAGCTTTTGAAAATACTCTGAAATATATCTTTAGATATATCTTGTCATACAGGTTTGGAATGAGGGTGAACCCTTTAAAGGTGCACTATGTAGGAATTTTTTTTGGGAAAAGTATAAGCTCGTACAAAAATAATGCCTCTTGTGGTCCACTAGAAGTGTGTGCTGGTGTTTGTGTTTTTTTTCTTCTTGAATACCTGTGTGTGGGACGTTTCTGGGCTGCTACCTTTGGATAGTGAGTGTGTGTTTTCTTTTAAATCAGCATTTTTTTTTTTTTTACCAAGCTCCTATGTTTAGGTTCAGAAATTTCACTTTAATGGCAATGAAAACGTTATTAGTCAGTTATTGAAATGCCTTATTTTCAAAAATGTCACTTTAGTCAATTCATTGGTATTTAACGAATTTGATCATCTTTTGCTGCAAAACCAGCTAATTCCATGTGTGCTTTTTTTTTTTTTTTTTTTGCAAAGTCTACCTCTTTGGACAGCAAGACAAAGTAAAATGTCAGTTTCTCTCAGTTTTACAGCAACAAAAAGAACACTTTTGTGTTTCATTTCTACTCGTGAAATCCTGTCATTGCCACTGTAACGATGGACAAAACATGATAACTGGCAGTTTGGCAATTGAAAGCCGGCTCAAATGCTCACGTCGTTCGTCTAGAAATCATGATTCACTTCTGTGGAGTTAGAGGCTTTTGCTGACAAAGGATAGTTTCGAATTAGCAGATTTGAAGCTAAAGTATTTGAGCGTTTTCTATGTGCGTAGAGCTCTTCATATACACAAAAATGATAATAAACACAATATTTGAAGAAAAAATATTTGCAAAATAGCTCATCACTCATCTTCCCGCAGCCAGTTTCTTGAGTGGGTTGGTGTTCTGCCCAGGAGGAGGGGCCAAGTTTGAATTTTGTGTTTACAAAGTCCGGCATAGTGTACCTTTTAAGCTACCAAAAAAGTTTAGTTCTCTCAGGTCTCACATTTCATTTTCAAGTCAATTCCAAAGAATTCCACTCATAAATGTCAGCAGATTCCATTTGGGCCTGATGTGAACTCAATCAGAAAAACTGTGGGTTTCTCATTCTTCCTGGACTTCTATGGCATGGATGGGACATATATATTCATTTGATATCCGAAACTAGCCACGGAGCCCAGCAGCTGTGCACATATTCTTATGCATGGTAGACAATAAAAGCACTCACTCATTTAAATAAATCTGTTAATGCGCCCATCACCACATATTTCCCTTGGCCAGACCGTAACTTGTGCTGTAGAAATCTATCCCTGTGACCAGGGCACATGAATTTAAACCACATTAGTCTGCAGTTCTTACTGCAAAATGCTGATCCCAAGTAGCCTGCACCACAGTTCTTGCCCTCTCCCATGTTTATATAACCAGATGCTTATTTAGTCTATTTTTAAAGGTGTGGTCAGTCTTACTCAAACTCCAGAATTCCAGAAAGTTTATCTATATGGGTGCCATGTTAACCACAAGCACGGAGCAGATTCCAGCCGCTGCTGGTTTATGCTGACTACAGAGGTTAATTGCACCCGGCCTCACATGCAAGACCGTCGCCGGCCACTATTGTGTCCTGGTAAACATGATAATTAGTGTTCTGAAAAGAACTCCTCTCTCCTTTTGTTTCTGAGCAGTGCCTCTCCGCTACTGATGCACAATATCTGAGTAATTGAGAAGCGAGATGAGATTCGGTGAGATGACATGCAAGACGTGTGAGAACAATGTCATTAGCATAATGTCTGAGTGTTTGGATCCATATCTGTGGTCTGCTCTATCATCCAGCTTGGTCGTGCCCAAATGCCCTCCGCTTCTGGTCGGTGTAGTAGACTAAACACAGCTACAGGGTTCTGACTGGAATAGAACTCTCTGAGTGACCGGGGTCGGGGTCAGCGATGAGGTGTTTAGGGACGTGGACTGCAGTGAATGGGGACTGCAGCTGGAAGTGAGGCCATCGGTGTCACAGGGGAGGTATAATTACGCCATCTCTGAGAACACCAACAGCCCTATTAAGAAGAATGATGGGGGAAAATGGTGGTCAGAAAGGTCTGTAGGAAGTGTGTGCATGTGTGTAATGGAGTGCCATTATACTCTGTAGACTATCACCAGGCTGAGATTGGAAACTGCTGTTTGTCTGCTCAAATTGTGTTTTGTATGTTTTCAAACATAAAAGTTCTTATTTGGTCACCCAGTCTCAACTCCCCATATGTCTTGCTTGTTCCGCTCACAAAATAGTTAATTTTTTCTACTTTTGTTACTAGCTTGTGCTCCCAGGTGTACGGCCATTGTGCGGATTCTAGCCTCAATATTGTTTTGTCCTCTGTGAGGACACATTCTGTCTGTTCCTAAACTCGGATGGAGTTATTTTGATGCTTCTCCGTTTCAAGTCACTCTGATGTAAAATATGTCTGGCGTACCCTTGCCAGCTCAGAGCTGCATCCTTTGCTGTCCCTCCCTTCCGAATCGCATGTGACTGATGTTCCTAATGCGAAACGTGTTCTACACCCTCATGACAAATAAATAAACCAGTGTCCAAGCCGAGCCCTGTCTCCTTTAGAACACAGCCCGCTATAAATGTAATGAAGGCGGATGGTAATTCTTTTTTCTGTCAAAGCCATGCAGCCATTAGCATTTACATCCAGCCCTGCCATTCACTCAGTCACCTCGCGGCGCTCTAGCCAGCACACGCGCAATGATAAGAATCACAATCAGCGGCCTTTCCGCATACATATATTACAATGCAAGCCTCCAGATACAATGCAGAGCTCCTGACTATTAACAAGTGTGCTATCTCTTCAACACAGGGTTTCAGGTGTAGGGGAGGGGTTGGAAGAATGCGGGAGGAATCCGACAGCTTGTTCTCTGCTGTTGGAGTGTCAGAATCTCTAAGGCCCAGTGAAATGACTGCTTGAACAGATGGGGCCTAGACAGTCCTTTCCATTTGAAATTATTGCCTCGGATGCCATTTAGTCATGAAGAATGCAATGTGTGATTTCCTGTAGGGGAGCCTAAAAGGGCGTATCAGCCCATAATTACACTGCATGTTTGTCATTTTTGTGTTTGTTTGTTTGTTTTTTTTAAATCCTTCTTGTGCAAGCCTGGCATTAAGTGAGTGGGGTTTTGGACAGTGCCGTGTCATACGTCCAGGTGCTCTACCATAATGGAGCCAGTGAAATAATAATGTGTGGATGGAATGCTTTCCCACCACCCCATCAACTAATTAGGATCTAATTATCCAGGAAAGTGTAAACAATCGCAGCAGATGGCAGAATGCGCAGAATTAACTCTAATGACCCGGGGCTCAGTGGAATTCTCATTTCGATGCCTTTGTTTGTTATTTTCCTCCATTATTCTTTGCCCTACTTTCTAAATACAGTTCGTAGCTGCCTCCTCGTGCCATGCTACGGTGCTTTCCTGCCTCCGATCTTTCTTCTTTTCACTTCGTTGAGGTGTTTGCACATCTTCAACTCACATGATGTAATTTGTCTTCTCACAAAGATCAAGTGATTTCGTAGCTTGCGCTCGCATTTCTGGTTTTGTATGCCACCTACTAGCATTAAATTAGACAGGAAGACAAGCCCTAAGATGCAGTACTCTGTAAGTAGACACATAATTACAGCACACATGCCATTAAAACTTCAGTGCTCCCTCTGCTTCACTCCAGAATTCACTACTCAAGTCCATCAAAACAGGATCTGACTTCAGAGTCCACTGGATGAAGAGAGAAACATGCAACTGATTGGGATTCTCAGAGGCATTGACATAAGGGTGAAAAATAGATGTGGATGAAGTATGAGGGTGCACGGCATCTCATTAATTGATGGTTGGCGTGCACAGTTGCTTCTCCGTGTTGTGCCAAGCGCTCTGGTGCCTAATTAATCTCATGGATATCAGAGACACGTCCCAAGGCGCATACATCCCCTGGTGTTGCGTCAGTGAGGGATTGAGAACCAGAGACGGAGAAAGGGAGATGAAACAAGAGAGTAGAGAGAGGTGAGGGAAAGATGCAAACAGAGGTGAGTAGAATGCGAGGAGACGCATATGCACAATGCCAGAGACTGTGACGAAGTGGCAGAGAAAGAAGAAGTGACAAAAGGTAAGAAAATAGATAGGTGTTGAAAGAAAGAGAGGGCGGGGGAAGAATGCGTGCTGGCATTGTGTCGATGCCGCCTTCAGGAGGCTGTGCTCGGATAATTCAATCTGCCGACCATTGACTGCCCCCCATTCTGTCTTCACTCCTAATTAAATCTCTATTTGATAGCTCAATGCCGCCTCTAATTGTGTTTGAGTTACGTCACCGGCTGCCCGCAGCCCCCTGGATCAAAATCTCAATGCCGTGCTACATTACACCTCAATTAATCGCATCAATTACACATCCATTAACCCGCGGCAACCTACTCATACTGCAGTCATAGACAGATGTGCTGAGAAAACCTGAGGAGCTAATGAAATTCAGAGTTATGAGAGATTGCAAATTACCCCACCGATTGAATTGCAACAGAAGTCAAACAAAGTAATTCTGAGTTCTTTTATTATTCTACGCCTCATTCAACAGACCTGTGGTGCTTTTCAAAGAAAGACAACAGCAGTAAAATAAAAGCTTTTTCTTCCTTCTTGTTGCTATCACAATCTGCCTAAACAAAAGAACCCTTGGAGCTTCTGAAGCGCCCACCCTTTGTGCCTCACAAATGTAATTTTACCAGCCATAAATACACCAGAGTGTACTGTACACATTAACATGGGCTGAAACACAGAATGTGACGGTGACAATAGTGTTGTGACCACGCTTCTGTTGCGTCTGCAATTTCTTAATGAGGTAACATGGTTGTTTGGCCTGAAGGGTAATGGGGCTCTTCACCTTGCTTCCAGGGTGGAGGGCACTTTGCATGCTTTGAAAGTTGATGAAGTGTAAATCGGCAGGGTGCCGGTTGTCACGGTGACAACCGCTACTGACAGAGTGACGGATCAGGCTGACCTTCAGCAGGGACCTGGAGCACAGAGTGGGATTGTTCCTGTGCCAGTCTCGTACACCCACCTGGACCAACAGAGAAACAAACATGCACATACACTGACTTCTCCAGTAGAGCACCTTAAGGCTAGGGGCATGGCCACCATTACACCTACACGCAGTACAGAAAGTGCTGTGTCCTTTTTTATCTAGAGAATACAGAATAGGTGATCATTGCCCCAAGGGTCTACACTATGCTTTTTAGGAGTATTGTTATAATTTAGAAATAAAAGGCATTTTTCCTAGCCTGATTTTTGCCCTTTTATTTGAACGCTGTTTTAAGGGGCGTGTCTGCTGTGAGACGGCAGTGTATACGCCCACTGCGATTTCCTAACATCATTGCAATATGAAATAGCTAAGTGTTACTCTCTCGAAAACTTTTAGCAAGGTTTAACTATTGCAGATCTCAAGGTCAACTAATTTTGAAAAGTGTTGATTAAAGCATTACAATTTAATCTATAACATTATATTTAGATCGCTGCATGAGAGGTTGCAGTGATGAACGTTGTAGCCCTTCATAGACATGTTGTTGAGTGCATGAAAGCACTGATCTCGTTGTTGCAACTCAATTTCTGCACACTAATGAATGCTTTCATCATAACTAACAGTGCAAACTCAAGTAAGTAAGAGATTTGTTGAATAAAACGGGAGTTTTGGCGTGAGTGCAGAACTCTTTGATTGTTTGATTGACAGCTCTAGTGATTGTAAAGGGAGCATTCTTTGATCGCTTTCTGTAAATAATTTAAACACTGTTTAAATAACAGTAACATATTATTTTCATCCTGCTAAGTGAAACAATGTGAAGTTGACAGTTTAGTCACTGGTTTGATTTACTGACACATAGACAAAGAGCATCTGACTGTACATGAAACATTACATATCAAATCAGGCATTAGAAATAACATTTACTTACATGTTGTTGCATTACTGTCGAGTCATATCGTAAAAGTCTGTTTGCAAAGCCTGCATGGAAATGCGAATGATTTACTAAAGAATCCACAGTGAAATGAACCGAATACAAATAAATAATGCTCAACTGAGACATTGTTGAAATTAAATAACCTTAGCATTAGGATCCTTTGAAAAGTAATGTTATTTATTCCTGTATCTCTTTTCTCTCCTCCTCATGTCACTAACACATCAGTGGGCGGGGCTAACGTTGCAATGATGAAGTAGGCATTGATTTCTTCTGCGGAGGTGGCGTTTTATCTGACAGGCACATTCCAGGATCAGTTGTTCGCTGGGCCTGGTGTCAATAAAAGTTTTTATTGGACTAACGAAGAAGTTACAAGAATATTTATAGAATATTTAAAACTTATATTGATATTCTTGATATTCTTATAGTACGATGACCTCTTACACTGTGTCTACACCAGACATTTGCGTCGCATAAAAGCTTAAAGGTGTCTACACTAAACGTGACCAAACATTACAAAACACTTGGAATTTGTTAGAAATAGAACAGGGAATCCGTTTACTGTCGGGAATTTGTTGTCGCGTCACACCACATCCAGTGTAGACTGTATCACTGATTCTATTGTCTTTTGATGCGTCGAGTTGCAGTGTAGACACGGTGTTATATATCAAAAGCTCAAGGAAAAGTTGATTTCTCAATTCATGACCCCTTTAAGAGCCAGAGGTTGCTTAGACCTTGAATCCACTTGTTCTAAGCCTTTGTGATGAGAAGAGCGGGATTGGCTAATGTGGTTGTGCACAGGTGCCAGCGGATTAAGCGGAAATGGACATGGCTCCTACCGTGTTGGAATAAGGGAGGGAACACCAGAACAAGTGTTCAGTCCGAGCCCCGAGAGTATGATTGCATGCCAGCGTGGTGCAGTGAAAGCTCTGAGGGGCATGCTTTATGGATCCCGGCTGGTGCCTGTGGCCTTTGTCTCAGAGCTATTAAAATTCTGTGTGTGCTGCAGCAGCAGCCTGAGTGGAGCGTTGCCATTCGAGGTTGGCTGTCAGGTTACTGGAAGTGCCTCTTTGTTCGTTTCTAAGGTGGCCAGTGGTGGCAAGGTGGATAAGGGCGCTGCAGAATGATGCTCTCAGCCCGACCAAGCATGAAGAGAACATTAAACGCCGCGTGACTCAGGCCAGCTCAGCTTGCCCATTGCAGGGCCCTTCCACCAATAGAGGAACCACCCCTGTAGGTTCTCCATCTGGACCAACAATCCATGCCACCCAACACCCACACACACAATGTGTCGAAGAAACCTTAACATAGCACACTAAATTCCTCCAGAGTATGTTGGAATGCTTCCTATCTCCTGCCACCTCCCATGAAGATGAACACAAAAAGGAACTGTACTTTAACTTTATCTTTTCCTTTTTCTTCTACTTTCCAAACCACAGGGATTCTGATGAGAAATGGCACCTGCGTTATGGCTCATTAAGGCTGAGTTTAGCATCATCCTGACCTGGGGTTTCTTGCTCTCTGTGGGCACGCTCTCCTGCGGACCTGGCCCGCCCACTCAGAGCAGGATTTTAGAGAGTGAGAAACAGAGCTGCTTAACCCTGCCTGAGCCCCAGTAGATCAAAGCCTGGTGCTCAAACAGTGAAGAGGCCACAGGCACTGACTGACATTCTCATTACAATATGGAGATCGCTCTCAGCACCAAGAAGCTTCCTGTGTGAGGACAATGTCAAACCTCTGCAAACTAGTCTGTGCTCTGCCTCCATTTCATGCTAACATAACCTTTCGTCTGACATAATGGGAACCCATGGGAGTGAAATTTTTACCACACTGTGTGCTCGGCCACAAAAGCCCTGTTCATTTCTTTGTATCTGAAACAACACAGCTGCTCCAAACCCTTTAGAGATCTCTCGACCACAACATTTAAAGATTTAGATAAACAGCATAACTTTCTTCAGAAGCAGTTTTTGGAGTTCTCAGTTTTGTTTAAAGTATCAACATTTTCTCAGACGTTTCTGCTAAAATTCCTTAGAAAAAAAAATAGACACACATGAAACAATTGGTAAGGCTATAGCAAAGAACCATTAGCCACTATTACCCACCAGTTATATAGTCTGGATGTGAACTAACCATTTAAAGATTTTTAGCCACCTAAAGGGAAACAAAATGGCAGCTGGCCACAGCCAACTGAATACTTTCACGGTGGACTGAACAAATGGTGGGATTTATTCTATTATTGTTGGAACCCACTTGCCTGCCTTTCAGTGAGGATTACTGGGTGAGAGTTATGTCAACTAATTAATTAATTAATTTTGTCATAAGATGATAAAGTTCATAATATTCCCCCTCCCCCCATACACACATTTTTTAGATCAGTCCTATGCCTATGTTATGGAGTATAGCATACATCTATAAAATTACCTTAATCCAAATCACATATTATAGAAGATTCCCATAATTGAGCAGATTTAAAGGATTAGTTCACTTTAAAATGAAAATTAAGATTTACTCATCCTCAAGCCATCCTAGGTGTATATGACTTTCTTTTTTTATGATGAACTCAATCTGAGTTATTTTAATAAATATCCCGAGGCATCCATTTTGATTGCAGACTTTGGTATTTTGGCAAATCTTGGGGCAGTATAAGAAATTTTGGGGTGAAAAAAATCAATTTAAATAGATTTTTGTCAATTTAGATATCAAAGTCAGTCTCACTTGTGGTTTTTCCATGGGCAGTCAAGATGAGACTTTATAAGATGGCGCAAATAATCTCTCAGCCAAGCCACACACGCATTTGCACACATATGCACAACCATCCATCATATCATCGTAGGGGGGGAAGCTGCTTTCAGCCAATCGATGTAGAGTCTGATTTTGCACCTGAGGTCTCTAATGGGGGTATGTTTATAGTGCGGCATTGCTAAGTGGATGTGCCTCTCCACTGGCGGTACTGAATGGCAGTGCATTTACTGGAGGATAAAATGACTGTGGTGGCACGGTTGGCGAGCGCCGTGCACTCAGGGTTGGATGGGGGTGGGGGGTGTTGTATGAAATGGCTGGCAGTCTATATCTGCTCACAAAGGAATTGTTTTCAAGAGCTTGTTACCCAATGGCAATGATTTGGAGGGTTGTACCAGGATTGATTAGGCTTATAACAGTCCAACTCCTTTAGATGAAAAGAATTACCGATTCTTATGCAGGAGAGTGTGTGGGTGGTGTGCGTATATGATTGTTATTAAGGGTATTTATATGTATATGCAAGAGATCGTAGTGATATGGGGAGAATTAATAAATATTTTTTCCCGGTTATTACACACCGCTTGTCACAGAACCCCAGACATTATTTGCAGTTGCCCTCACCTGACCACACTGTGAAAGTTTTTGACTGTACTAAAGCATAAAAATATGATTGCAGATATTTAGGAAACATGCTGAGTTCACATACCGGTTTCTCTGAAAACCAATGCTTCAGACAGTTATTTTACTTTGAAATGTGTGTTCCTTGTCGGAATATCTGTTTTTGTTTTGGTCTGTGCAAGACCGCACATTGCCAATTCACCCAATAGCATTTCGCCACCCCGGGTTGCCAGTTGGCGGTAAACACATGCAGCGAATTACAGCCATGGAAGCCAGCGAACAAACTGGGACAAAAAGCCTTAGGATCCATCTAAAAATCTCTTCAAACAGGAGCATATTAAAACGCCATATCAGCCCATCGTAAATCAACTCGTCAACTTACAATGCGTAAGTCTCCTCGCCTTCCATTGTCAATTGAGCTCGCTACTGTTGCGTGTCCTCAAACTGCAGTACCAATTTCAACCACTAGCTGTCATATAGCACCTTTAATGTGTATCATAAGTTAAAATGTATCATTTACTTGTGTGTATTTTTTGTTTGTCTGAAGGACCTGAGTCCAAGCTACATCTCTCTGTATATGCTTGATGGCGCCCCCTAGAGGAGAGGTGTCTCAACATGTCTGTCAGTGCACCTTGCAGCACAGAGAAATTAGCAGGATGTTTAACAACCCCGCAACGGAGCTCTAGGGCTCACTAGCTTATTGCCTCAATTATTACAAACTTTAATTGGCTTTTCACAAACACAATGACAATCAGATTCATGTCACCTACAGAGAACGACTCGGTCTCGATCGATAGGTCCCATCATCTGCTCCTCGTGAGGGAAATGAAAGCACTTTGTCTCTTGGCTAAAGGCACCCGCATGCAGGGCTTTGTGTTTGTCTGAGAGTCTGTATAATCCGCTGTTTTAGAAAGACTGAAGATGAATGGATTCCTCTGCACACTATAGCTCATTCTGTCAGGTTTGCGGGAGGAGCGACTGCATCTTAAAGTTATCTTCAAAACCTTCCCTCACTTAGCCCGTCAGGCCCCTGAAATTCTCACCCTCCCTCTATCATGACTTCAGATGTCTCTTCTTTCAGCTCCAGAGAGTCTCACCGTCACAACAGACAAATCGTTTCTTAAATTGTCTTTTATATTTTAAGAGGCCAAATTGAGTTTGTCAAATCGTGTTCGGCTTTTCGATGTTAATGGCTTCTTTTGCCTTTGTTTCCGTCTCTCTCACTCTTAGCAAGATTCAGCAGTGAGAAATGTTTCATCTTTCTTTGTTGGTAGTAAACAACAGTACTTTCAAACAATCAAAGCTCATTGTATACGTGGCCTGGTGGGTAGTGTACAAATTCGGAGGTGTTTCCACTATCTCTATTTATCAGAATGCCAAAAATAAAAAATAAGGAAAGAAATTGTCGCAGCCCCAACAGTAGCTGTAAGAATCTTCATATATATTTCCTCTCAATCCCCTGCTGTCATTGGATGAGCAATGCCCGGTGGTGCCATCACAGCAAGGTCACTGTCAAAAACCTTCACACTCTGAGGTGAAACGAACTTCCAACCTTCCCCCGTCCTGAACAACAGAGTCCATTTGACTCTCCAGAAAGTGGCTGAAGTCACACCTTTAATGGACTAACTAATAACTTAACGTATCTTCCGCAGCAAGTAGGGAAGCAATACATACTATTAAACTATTAGAATCAAAATAACTCAAAGAGCCCTATCATACAGCCGGCGCAATGCGACGCCAGGCAGTATTTTTTGCTATTTTCACCCTGACGCAGTTGATTTTTTTAAGTCCAGCGCCCACCTTGTTTAAATAGCAAATGCACTTAGTTAGTAGATTAACGTTGGTGAACTTGAACTTGAAAAATTATGTGTACTCACATCTTTCCTTGGTTGAAACAACATTCCTTCTGATGTTCATTCATGTTTATTTGATGCTATAAATGAACTAGTATGAAGAGATGGTTGATTCACGAGCTGTCTATCTGTCTATACACTATACGATATTTATTGTTTAAACTTCTTTAAAAAATTACACTATTTTTAAATATGAAACTGTTTCATACGTTGTCAGTGTCTTCTTTGCTCCGCGATGTATTTTTCACTTTGTGAGAACATGATGTGTGGCGTGAGAGCGCGTTGCAAAAGTAACTAAAAGGTCAATTACCCTTATGCAGTGATGATGAATGAAATTGGCTAATTATTTGACCAATCATGGCAATATACATGTATTTAAACAGACTCGTACGGTTGTGGGTGTAAATAGCAATCCATCATGACGCAAGCGCATTTAAAGGGAATTGGTTTATTGCACGTTACACTCCATAATACAACCATGACTCATTAAGAGACTAGGTACAACCCTTTTTGACCATGCGCCGCCAACCATTTTTTCCATCGGACACGCGCCATGCTTTTTGCTTAGATCGTTCAAACAGGGCCCAAAGTGTTTTTTGTGTGAATATTAGAGACAAAAGGACTTGTGAGAGAAGAGTTAGCATTACCAGCAAGTGCTGCACTATTGCAATGCTCAGTTGAAACTTACTGCTACATGATAGCTCTACATGTATTGTTTTCTCCCTCGGATTAATCTGCTTGTATTATTCTGGTTTGTAAGTTGCTTTGGATAAAATCGTCTGCTAAAATAAATACATGTAAATGTAAATGTAACCTCAGCGCTAAGCCTGACTCTAAATCTCACCCTTATACCGGATTGGCTGATAGAAATGTTGTCTTAGGAATAACAAGGATGTTGATCCAGGAACATGTCCTACTTGGGTGAAACATTCTAAGCCTCTTTCTCTCTGTCTCACTCTCTCTCCCTCCAGATGATGTCCCACCCTACTTCAAGATGGAGCCGGTGGCATCCCAGATCCACCTGGAAGGAAACCGGGTGGTTCTCACCTGCATGGCTGAGGGCAGCTGGCCCCTGGAGTTCAAATGGCTTTACAATGGGACCGAGCTGACACGTTTCTCCCTGGAGTACAGGTGACACTTCCCATCTTCCCACTGCTGTATGAGTGTTTCTGCAAATTTTGACCCTCTAGACATTTTTAAAATGCACTTTTCACACTATCACTTAGTCTAACAGTGGCCATACATGGATCAAAAGTGTCATTTTTTAATGTTTTAAGCCATGAACATCCACACAATGTCACATGACAAATTATTTGTTTTATTTGTGGTGGAAGTAGTGATGGTGAATGAAATGACATTTGAAATTTGACATTTACACACACACACAAAAAAAAATTGTCCGATTTATTCCAAAAATGACATTTTAGGAATAAATCAAACAGTTCTTTTGTATAGCTAGCATTTTAATTTTCCTAAATATACAAACATGTTTTTCAAAATTACATCTAAAATATTCAGCTCAATAATTTTTCTTTATTTTCCTCTCAAACAATCCACTCCAACTGTTGTAATGATTACTATTTTTATATGGAATTTTCATATTTTAAGATTGAACGACTGGGACTGGGAGAAGAGTACAACAATAAAATCTATTCAGAAAAGGCATTTTAAAATTAGAAAAGAAAAAATGAATTCCAAGACCGTTTTAATATGACCTTCACATAACAAAGAGATAAAAAAAAAAATGGAAAACTTTTAGTTTGAATAAAAACTAACCCAGATGACGAAAGTTCCTGTAGTTGAAGAAACACTTCAGACAGCTTAATCGCCATCACAAATGCAACGCATAGTTTCAAATGCAACATATTTTATTCCGTTTTTCTGCTATTTATTTAAATGATGTCTCCGTCCTTTTTGGTGAATCAGGAGCGTTTATGGATTGTAATCCTCTTGAATTGTAGTGCCTCATTCCCTCCGCAGCAATGAAATTGCTCTCATATTGCCTCTCAGCTCACATTAAATGAGAATGAGATGTATTTCCTGAACGATCCCTGTCGTCCATGTTTTGTTTTATGTATTCTGCATAAATGTTGTATCACTGGTGAAGGCAGTGTGGAATTATCAATCAAGAAAGAGCAGGTAGTCGAGTACCTTGTGAATTATTTTCAATAGCTTTGAGAGCTATATGTAATATTTATATTTGAAAAGCAAAGTGATTTTTATTTTCTTTCTCTCTCGCTGGTCACAGTGAGACGGTTGGGCTGTTGTTTTTGCTCGCATTCTTTTTACCTGCAGACCACAGGACTCCAGATGGACTCTTAAATATTTGCCTGTACATTGTAAAACTCTCTAATGGCTAAAGTCTAACCTACCCGCAGTGCTTACTTTTAGTAATGGTTGAGTCAGACATTTTCTGGCCTCTTGCTGAGGTTCCTGCTCTCTACATGTTTTCTGTCTGTCAGTCAAGACAATAGGAGCGGTTTCCGACGCAGTCCACAGAGCATTTCGGAAAGATCCCTGGCGACTGAAACTTCCTAGCAATTTCCTACCTCTCAGACACCGTGTGTGTTTGCACAGTTTCTTTTTTCAGGGAGTGGGGACCTGCTCTCTTCTTTGTATTCCTCACATTCACCAATCAAAGAAAAAGCTTGAATCCACTTCAGCAGGTTATACTGAACCTGTGATTGGTAATGCGGGATAACTAAAGGAGCTGGCGGTGTAAAAATGAGGCTGTGTTGACTGGTTGAATAAAAGCACCACTGCCCACATGTTCGGCTCTCTCTTTATCACTCCATTTAACTAATAGGTCTTGTCACAGGCTCGTGACTGAGGCCGTTCGCGTAGGTGTAAAAACACACTTGCCTACTTTATGTTTTCATGATGACGGCCCAGTTTTTTTTTTTTTTTTTTTTAATTATTATTTCAGCAGAATACAATTGCAAACATTCAAAGCAAATAAATAACTCATACCAAGGGATTTCAAGACCTCTTATAATGCTTTAAGTCACTACAAAATCTACAAAAGTCTTAAAGGGATAGTTCTTTCATCACTTACTCACCATTATGTCGTATGTTTTAAACATTTTTTATTAATGAATTCATTAATTTTTAATATGAGCAAGTTTGGGAAGTTTGATTTTAAAAAGTTTATAAATGTACTCCCTAGTGGTCAGTTTGCTTCGAACGTGCCAAGGATTTCAGGCCCTTGAGATGGAATGAAAGTAGCAACAGATTTTTTTTCTTCCTTATTGTGACACACATCTGAATGAAATGGATTATCAAAAAAGAAAAAATGTAGGGTGGCGACTTCTATTCATCAGTTGTTGATTGGATGGAGGCAGGTCTGAACGCGAGCTTGCAAATAATTGTAAGAAAGGGGCAGCATTTAAATGGACTTAAAGTTATGAAATACAGTTAAAAATCTGTAGAGTGAATTTTTATTTCATGCCGACTTTAAGGGCCTTTAGTGGTCAGTTTACACTTAAAGTGTAAGCCAATTTTCGCCAATTTTTCAACCCATTTGTATTGTTACAATTACGGTAGTACAAACAATGATGCAAAATGAGTCATCTGGTAAATTTTTGACAGGTGAAAACTACAGATTATACTTCCACATTTTGCATCCCCGCCATTATTGCAAGACTTGGTTTGTCTCTGAAAATTGCATCATACTTTGTCGGTAACACTTAGGTTCATTAGTTAAACATTAGTTAATGTATGAACTAACCATGAGTAATGCATTTGTTACTGTATTTACTAATCTTTTGTTAACGTTAGTTAATGAAAATACAGTTGTTCATTGTTTGTTCAGGTTAGTTCACAGTGTATTAGTAAATGAACATTAACAAAGATTAATAAATGCTCTATATTCATTATTAGTTCATGTTAACTAATGAACCTTATTGTAAAGTGTTACCACTTTGTCTACTCTTATGGTAAAAATGAAAAGAAAAAAAAAACTATGGCTCCAGCTTTCTTACCTGTGCACGACGGTTTTTGCTTCAGGGGGTTGGCGATTTCTTTCAGTTTTTTCCCCCCTATTTCGCATAAAACAATGTATCCATAGTCATCCAGTTTAAAATGTTGACTACAAACATAGTGATTTTTCAAACTTTCCATTACAGCGTTCTCTCCATATTTACCTTTCTTTGCAGTCTTCAGCCACTGCCTACAACATGCTGGATCCATCACTGGAAGCCGAAAGTAACTCACTAAACATTCACTAACACTAAACATGGTGTCGACATCACAAGTCGACACCATTATAACTAAATGTTTGCTGAGTAGTATTTTCTACTAGAGCAAGGCGGTATTTGACTCTGCTCTAGTGTCTCCATAACAGAAGATGGTGTAAGTGGCTTTGGACGGTACATTATGGGTGTTTAAGTTTTCCTACCTATATAGCAAATGGGAAAACAGCATTTTTCTATGTTTTCTCTAGACAGGTTGCACTGATTTAAAAAAAAAAAAATAATAGTAAACTTGCCTTCATAACCAGCCAAGTTTTATTGAAAACCCAATAAAACTTGCCCCCACATGGCCAAATAGTGGTTAGCTTGCACTGTATGCACCATACCTTCTGGTGTTTCAGCTTCCTTTGATGGTCACGGGTCACACAGCCAGATGCCTTGTAGGCTGCTGTTAGTTTGAGGCTCAAGCACACTGGCCCTGTCCATAATCCAACCCACATCCACATAAATATTTCTCTCCTTTGTTCTATCTGAATTGTCAATGGCCTCTCCCATGTTTTGTTGTGATCACAGTGTCAGGGCTGCCTGAGGACTCTTATCTATTGTTGATGAGGGTTCTTACTTCAACAGGTTACCCATGAACACCCTGAGCTGCCTGAGTGTTGTGGCCTGATCTGCACTTGAACAGAAGCTAGAACTGTATGATTAATTATGGACCGATAAATAGCTTTTTTGGATCAAAGGCCATTTGTTATAGCCAGTGCTTTGGGCTTGCTGTAAGCTCCCATGCTGAGTATGAAGTGTAGCAAACAATGGTTGATAGGATTCCGATTTTCTTTCATCAGGTACGTAATTTCGTCACTGGACCGCTCCCATGCAGGCTTCTACAGATGCATCGTCAGGAACAGGGTGGGAGCTCTGATGCAGAGGAGTTCGCAAGTCCAAGTCGCCTGTAAGTGTCACATCACATCCTAACACAACACAAACAATGAATCCTAACACTTTGTAAGTAAGATCGCTTAAGATGCAGGCACATTGCAAAATTTTGCTTAAAGAGCAAAAAGGTCATTGTCTGCATGAAGCACCGCTCAGGGAAATCATTTTGAAACCAAGCAGCTTTCTGTTGGTCATCAGTGTTGGGGAAAGTTACTTTTAAAAGTAATGCATTACAATATTGCGTTACACCATTAAAAAGTAACTAATTGTGTTACTTAGTTACTTTGTATCAAAAGTAATGCATTACGCTACCTTTTCTCACCTGGGCTGGGCTTGCTTGTTTGTTTGTTTTTTAATAACAACAAAAAAAGTTCTATTTTTGGCAAATGTTAAGGCCCTTTCACACCAAAAGTGAAATAAATAAGCCTCAGGCTGAAGGAAATGCATATGTATGCCTGTACAGTAGAGGGTTTTAATACATTCTGGATTAAAGAAGAATTAGATCATTAAAGGTCAGCAGCAAAGACACTGGTTAATAAAGTGAGATTAAGTACATAAAGTAGATTTGTGTAATTTAATATTTTTATTTATTACAAGTTTTCAATTTGCGTAAAATTCTGAGATTGCATTTCACTGTTTTTCATTTTGAGGAATACTGAATATTTTTGTGCAAGTGAGATGAGTAAATGCATGTTCACATTAAGTGTAGAACTACAATAACCATCATATTAATGCAGCGCACACAACAACTCTGCACTTACCCCATTTATCTCAATATGGGGACAAGAGAGCTGTCTGTCAATAAATGTTAAAATAAAGTAACTTGCGTTACTTATTTGAAAAAGTAATCAGATATTTTGTTGTAAATTGAAAAAGTAATGCGTTACTTTACTAGTTATTTGAAAAAAGTAATCTGATTGCGTTACTCAAGTTACTTGTAATGTGTTACCCACCACAGTTGGTCAATGTAGCCAATCCACGTGACCAACTTGAAATCTGGGGAATCTTTGCTGGGAAATCCTGGGGAAATCATTCTTCCTCATGTGAAATCCAAGATTGGAGCTTTGTGTTCTGTCAAATGACTCACAATGTACCTGTTCTGGTTTTGTCCTCTCACTATTTCTTCCTGATTTGTGCTCCCTCTTTCTTTGTTCCTCAGACATGGAAGGCTTTGTGGAGGGTGAACGGTCTCAGGTGGTGTCCCAAGGGGAGGCGGCATTGATCTTCCCGCCACAAATCCACAGCTTTCCGCGGCCCGGGATCACATGGTTTAGAGACGGGCGCAAGATCCCCCCCAGCAGCCGCATGTAATCTTCTATTCATTTCCTCAGAGTCAACTTAATGGCCCTTGTTCTCACAGAAGGGCTTTTATACCTTATAGAAAGAGAGTGCAATGCTACTCCAGAACTTCCAGAAACACTGCAGGGGTATTTATTGCAGAAAATCTCATTGATAAAGTCTGTTATAATAAGAACCCCTGTTGACTTTAGACTAAATGTGATTGAAGGCCAGAGAGGAAGCCGGCAACACGGGAGCCAATTAGACAAAGTGGACAAAGGGCCTTTATTGATGACCTTGGATGATTGACAGACTTTGCACCCTGTATGTGTGAGTGTATATGTGTGCACGGTCTGTGTTAGAAAGGTCTCAGTAATCACCTGAGATCAATTTACCTCATCCGCCTGCATGAGGCTCAACAAAAACAGCCGGCGTGTTTGATGATCTATAATTCATGCTGATCGTCCGGCATGTCACATGTGACGTTGAGGGCTTTAGACACTTATGACTGTGTTCACCCAGCCCACCACACCGACTGGAGAACATTCAGACGCTGTTTTTCAGCTGGAGTATATGAGGAATCCCCAATGAGACACTGAGCGTAGAGGAAGGGGTTATATAAACATCTGAGGCTCCAGCGGTGCTGCTCAGACCTTCATTCTCTCTCCCCGCGTCTCTCGAGCGGCAGTAATGGTTCTATATGATGGTGAGAGGGCCTGACAGCATACAATTTGTTTGCCGCTTGTTTGTTGCTCCTTCAATGCATTGATATTCCGCTGCGCATTTGGTTTGGACTCTGTGAGAGCCCTCACTCTAATTGTTCTGGAGTCGGTTTAATCTGGACTGATCAGGCCTGTGCTGACAGATACACAGGCTCTAATCTCACTGCACTCCAAGTGTCGACTCTCATTTAACCACACACACTCACGCATGACCTGCATTTTAGCTCCAGCAATCCTAAAACACTTATCCACTCGAGTCGTCAATGCAAATAACATTACCATCCCAGCCTATTGGACGTAAACTGTTTTCCTCAGCGCTCCTGTGTGTTTGAGTTGTCTCCTGACATGTTTGCCGGTTGCAGTTGTGCTTTCTAGATTTGTGACTGCTTTTCTCTCCCGAACGTCTTAGAGCCCTTACTCTGGACAACACCCTTGTCATCCTCTCCGCCGTGGCCCCAGATGCAGGTCGGTACTACGCCCAGGCCGTCAACGACAAGAACGGAGAGAACAAGACCAGCCAGCCCGTCGTCCTGAATGTAGAAAGTGAGTTCTGATTAAAGAATTTATGCTAGACCAGGAGTCTTCAAAATAAAAAAAGGGGCTACGATCACCCTATTGTAGGGATCTCCAAATTTTTTTTTGCCAGCCGAACCCTTTACTTAAAATATTTAAATGTCCCCGCCTGAGATTTTAAGTTAAAAAGTGACACATTTGCATATTTGTTTTTCTCAGATGTTGGTCACATGACATACAAACAAATAACATACACTGTAAAACATTATTTTCATAATTTATCACATTTTTTCTTTTGTCAAATCAACTTAAATAATGTGGAGTCATTGTATTAACTCAAATTTTTAATTTCAACGAACTCAACATTTTAATGCAAACAGGTGACTTACTTTTTTAAATTAAACCAACAATTCTTTTTTTACAGTGCTTTTAAATATTTCATGTTTTATTTATTTAAGTTGTTTATTTAAAATGTTGACTAAATTACTTAATTTTCTGGTCTTTTTCCTCTTTTATTGATACGGATACTTGAGAGAGAACAGGAAATGATACAATAGGTTTGAAAAGATGCAAGCTACACTCACATTGGCTTCATGAGCACTACTTCACAATGTGTCGGAGCGTTTACACTAACTGCTAGACAATCTTAAGTATTTGCAAATGAGTTTTTCTCACACTTTTCAACAGGTGAATTGACATGTTCAAAAGTAAACATGTCCATCGCCCCCTAGTGGCTGTGCGTGACACCTAATGTAGCACACATATTGGGTCAGACACCAGTTTTTCAATAATCAATATTCCCCAACTCGCTGTGCAGTAGATTGCGAGTATGTGGCGTCACTGGTGTGTGGTGAAGTTTCATGGAGCTGTGTAAGATAACTGTGGTCCTGCAGTGCCACAGTGGCAGGGTGATTAATCACCCTCATAAAAACAGCCCCTCTCTTTAATAGACCCCACAAAAACAGATTTATGAAAAAGAGAGGCAGACCATAAAGACCCTCTGTGAGACCATGGCCTACTGTAACTCTTATCCAGGGGTCTAACTATGGAAATTGAAGCAAATAAAGGGGAATCAGAGCAAGATGGAAGAGAAGAGAGATCACTGATTGAGGGCAGAGAATCAATGGGTAGCAAAAGGTTTCCAGAAGCTGACAAATGATTGCATGGCATTTAATCATGTCGACGGTGTCTCTCAATCAAGCCCCATTCTGCAGCGCGGCACATTAGTGAAGGTATTACAGTGCACTTACAGGAGGAGAGGGTGCAGGCAATTACATATATAATACTAAGCACATAATGGAGAGGGATGTGAGGAGATGAACAAGAGCACTGTGCTTCAAGATTAGCTTTATGTCTGCTTTCTTTCTATACCTCCATCGCCATTCTTGCTATCTTTCTCTCTGTCTCTTCCGAGAAGGAATTTTATTGCTCACAGATTGCTTGTTCAAGTGGCTTTTCTGGTTCTAGGTTTCATGGGCACCCAAATGGCTCCAGTGGGGTCAGAGAGAGGCCATCCACTGAGAAGATCACACACTTTTACAGACGACATAATGTAAAAGTGCAGAGCTGTAAAATCCATGTTAATTATAGACTTCACGTAATTTGGACTTGAGAGAATCTAGATGATAAATGTTCATATTGAAATCTCTTGCATATTGAAATCTCTAGACACATGGGAGATTATTATCCAGGTGTTTTTCCTCAGAAGCAAAATCTCATATGCAAGCGAATAAAGCAAAAGTCTCCCTTTGCTCTCCATTTAAATTCTCTTTGAAATGCTTTTGGTAATCCATTTTTCTTCTATAATTTCACATTTTGAGGGCAAAAGTAGGATATTTAAACAGAAAGAAATGAAGGTTGGGGCTTGACTTTATCATTTGCAATTGATATTGAAAAGATTTTCTCATAGGCTCATTTCAGACTTTAAATGCTCACCGAGGCATCCATCAATCAATTAATCAATCAATCAATTAGTCTATCTATCTATCTATCTATCTATCTATCTATCTATCTATCTATCTATCTATCTATCTATCTATCTATCTATCTATCTATCTATCTATCTATCTATCTATCTATCTATCTATCGTTTGTACCGCCTTTGAAACATTAAAACTGTTTCAAACTGAAAACTTCAAGCTTTTAAAATTTTGTCAAACTTTCTGATCAGGCTTTCTCAAGCCAACTTCAAAGTTTGTTTACGAACTTTATTCATCTAGTTTATTCCGGAGATGGCAAAGCTGAATTTTCCAGTCTTCAGTGTCACATGATCCTTCGGAAATCATTCTAATATACTGATTTCATGCTCAAGAAACATTTCTTAGAGTTGTGCTGCCTAATATTTTTGTGGAAACAGTTATTTTTTCAGGATACTTTGATGATTAGAAAGTTCAAAAGACCAGCTTTTGTTGGAAATATTTGTAACATTATTTGTGTATTTACTGTCACTTTTAATAAATTTATTGCATCCTTGCTAAATAAAAGCATTAATTGCTTTTCAAAAAAAATCTTTCTGACCCCAAACAGCAGTGTGTATAAACAGCTATTTCTATTCATTTCTATTAAATATTCAGTATTTGAGTAGTCTAGAAGGCTAATTTACATCTTGAGTCACATCTCGCTCCATTTCAGGCAGCAAGCCAAACCAATTTAGTAGAAACTCTTGAGATCTCATTTGTGATTTTCTTGCCTATATGCTTCTGCTTCACTTTAGACATTGGCGGCCCAGCGGACCCCATCGCTCCATCTATTATAATCCCACCGAAGAACACCAGTGTGATGGTCGGCACGTTTGAAGTCACTCTGGAGTGTGTGGCCAATGCAAGGTGTGTGTGTGTGTGTGCACAAGCACTCAAAATGACCTCTATCAAACTATTAAAACTCAATTCTGTTTATTTGTTTCCTTCGGGCCAATCCAATCTCTCATTCCCCGCTTGTGTTTATCCGTATTTCTCTCTCGCTTTACCTCCAGGCCTCTCATTAAGCTCAGCATTACATGGCGGAAAAATGGAGTGCTGGTAAACCGAGGCCTCCGGGACTTTGGCCGACGTCTGACCATCAGTGGTCCGTTGGTCAGTGACAGTGGCTACTATGAATGTGAAGCCTCCCTCCGGAGCAGCAGCGCCCCCTCTGTCAGCGCCGGAGCATATCTGCACGTGCTGGGTAACCTCAAATTCCTCCTTCCTGTCAAATGTTATGTCGGAGATGTGCCTTGTACAGAAAGTATTCATCCTCTTTGCTTCATTTTCTTCCTTTTAATCTTCAAAAATGTCAACACAGAGAAATTCACTCATTTTTTTCAAGATGAAAGACTCATTTATGGAAGTTTTCATCTCATAGGGTAAATACTAGCCCTCTTGCAGCAATTACAGCCTTGAGTATGTCTCTCCGAGACTTGCACATTTACTTTGTTTCGTTTCTGCTCATTTACCATGCAAATATGCTCCAACTCTACCGAGTGTCTGTGGAGTGCAATTTTGTGGAGTACAAGTCATACACTAGATTTCAATTGGATTCAAGTCAAAGTTCTTGTTGGGTCATTGCAAAATATTAGACTTCTTTTTTTAAAATCCTTGCCTGCTGTGCGCTTTCGGGTCCTGATAGAAAATACATCTTTGAACAAAACCTAGATATCTGGTGGACTGAAAGAAGTTTTGCTTCTACTGAAATGCATGATGGGAAGGATACTTCTCCAGGCTGTTGCACCAAAGACAGGGCTTTCTTTTCAAGACTCACATAGCTCAACTTTAGGCAGAAGGTTTTTAAGGTTTTCTCACCTAGGTTTTTAGTCAAATCTTGTTGAATCTTGGCATTGACCTTCTTTAGAAACAGCTTCCTTCTAGGTATTACTTATGTCTGAAAAGTTCCTGCCATTTAGATCTGCAGCTCTTTTTTGGTTACTACTTTACAGTTGTTTTCTGACAGATATTCAAGTCCAGTTGCTGAGTTGGTTGAGATAGCTTAATCTTAGTGCTGTCTGGGTTGTGCTGTGTTTATTCCCTTTTGTTATGATGGGCTTCACGGTGCTCCAGTGAAGATTCTAAGCCTGTCAGTTTTCTTATAAACTTATCCAAGTGTTTTCCACATAGTAACTTCAAGTTTTACAAATGGATTGGGTCTTTAAAGTCATTGCTGCATAAGAATAATATCGGAGAGTTGTGCCCTGATGGCTAAAGAGGCAGCCTTGTAACCCGAAGGTCATGGGTTCGAGTCTCAGTACCGGCAAGAAATGGCAGGGGGAGTGAATGAACAGCACCGACCTTCTACCTTCAATACCATGACTAAGGTGCCCTTGTTAGTACTGTGGTGAAGGGAACAAAGGGAAAATTCTGAAAAAAAAATTTTTTCTTTAAATAAATCAATGAATAATTAATGTACTATGAAATTCTAAAACTCCTCAGCAGTCTTGTCCTGTCAAATTAATCTTTTGTAAACAATTTGTTTCAAACTGGTTGGGAGTGTTTAGAGTCTGAAAATACTTTATCTACAATAATTGACTCTTCACAAAGATCCGCCCCCTTTAGTTACTGTTGCTATATCCGACAAACCATGCGCTCTCACGCCACACATCATGTTCTCATGCAGTGAAAAATACATCCTGCAGTAAAGAGGACACTGACAATGTATGAAACAGTTTCATATTTAAAATATTGTAATTTTTGAAAGAAGTTTAAACAATAAATAGCGTATAGTGTCTCTTTAATGTGTCGTGACAGATCGCTGGAGCTCCTTCAAGCGGCTCGTGAATCAACATCTCTTCATACTAGTTCATTTATAGCATCAAATAAACATGAATGAACATCAGAAGGAATGTTGTTTCAAGTGCGGAAAGACGTGAGTACACACAATTTTTCAAGTTGTGGGTAGTCGTGGCCTAGTGGTGAGGGAGTCGGGCTTGTAATCTGAAGGTTGCAGGTTCAATTCCCACGCTGGCAGGGGATTGTGAATGAACAGCACTCTCTCCACCTTTGATACCATGACTTGAGCAAGACACCTAACCCCTAATTGCTCCCCTTGTAAGTCGCTTTGGATAAAAGCGTCTGCTGAATGATGAAAAATGAAATGAAATGAAAGTTCAAGTTCACCAACATTAATCTACTAACTCCCCTGACTGCTTTGTTGGTCAAAATTGCGGATTCAGGGGTTATGATTGGTCAGATCGCCTGTCAATCAAATTGCTGGCGAAGGGTCACTACTTTAAAAAAATGTTTCAAAGGTACAAATGCCCCACAGTTTGACACATCTGCATAGGATGTACATATGCCTTGTTTATTGTAGGGATGACACAAATTTATAACACCGGTGTTGCCAAGTCTGTGGTTTTTCCAAAGAATTAATTGGGCACTTTTAAGTTGTTGCCGTGGGTTGATTTCAAAGGCTTTGCTAATGTTCTCATTAAGTTATGAAAACATTATTTCTAAATCTCTGAACAGTCAAAGCATCCTGTTTTGTTTTTTGTTTTTGTTTTTGAAAAATGTTTATGAGAATGTCCCTTTAATATGCTGAAACAATTGTTAACATTTAAAAAATCTTACATGAACATCCAACTAGTGAAGTAATGAAACCTAATTTGGGGAGGAGTACGCCCATATAATCTTCCAATTAAAACCAAGGTATAAAAACTAGCATCTTACCTATTCCCATTGTTAGTTCTTTCAGCATCCCTCCTCCTCCCCTTCTCCTTTTTGTACATTTTTACCTGTTACAGGGGGGCAATCGGAGCTAGATCAGAATATCCTCTCTGAGCCCCTCAGACAGCAAGCCAAATCTGTTTACCACTTAAGCTAAGATTATATGGACACAAACTCATGAAACACATTAAAAAAACAACAATCCATGAACAATGTACTGTGTAAATAACATTGTTGTTCTTAGACAGATAACATTGAACAAACATTCTTTCTGATGTTCATTCATGTTTATTTGATGCTATAAATGAACTAGTATGAAGAGATGTTGATTCACGAGCCGCTTGAAGGAGCTACAGCGATCTGTCACGACACATTAAAGAGACACTATACGCTATTTATTGTTGAAACTCCTTTAAAAATTGCGATATATTAAATATGAAACTGTTTCATATTAGAAGTAACCTGCTCTGTCTTTTCTGTAGACGTGTTGTCAGTGTCCTCTTTGCTCCAGGATGTATTTTTCACTGTGTGAGAACATGATGTGTGGCATGAGAGTGCATGTTTGTCAGACATAGCAACAGTAACTAAAGGAGGCGGGTCTTTGCGAAGGGTAATACTGATGTATTTTATGTCGTAGAACAGAAATCATTTAACTGACTTAACCAAAAAAAAACAACAACATTAAAAACAAATCTATTGAATTGATTTTGGCACAGTGGAACCAGACGTTCAAACTCATTTTTGGATTTTAGGAGTCCTGCAGCACACCATTTAATGTAATCTATCCAAATAATTAAACACTGAACCATAGGTTGTTAAAAAGGTGGTGGATGTTATAGAGAATTACATCGTAAAACATCAACAACAACTGTATTATTTAATTCACGTTGCAAAAATGATGGAGTAGGCGAATACTTTCTGAAGTTTCTCTATACATCATGGTGTTGATGAGTGTTTTCTGGTCAAGTTCTCTCACGACTGACCCAACTGATCCCTGTGCAGAACATCCTCAGTTTGTGAAGGAGCCCGACAGACATATTACTGCTGAGATGGAGAAGGTGGTAGACATCCCATGCCAAGCTCGCGGTGAGTTTGTGCGCCTGTCGGTGTGTGTGTGTGCGTGAGAGTGTGTGGATGTGTTAGATAACACTCCTCTTCCTATGCCCCTGCAGGTGTTCCTCAGCCAGATATAGTGTGGTATAAGGATGCGGTACCCATAAGCCCCGTGAAGACACCTCGTTACAGAGTCCTGGTGGGCGGCAGTCTGCAGATAAATGGACTGCTCCCGGACGACACCGGAATGTTCCAGTGTTTCGCTCGCAACTTAGCGGGAGAGATCCAGACGAACACGTACCTTGCTGTCACCAGTACGTCAAAGCACCATCTGGGCCTGTCAATAACTCTGTCTTCATTTATTACACATCTCCACTACATTCATCTTCTTCCTTATCTGCTGTCAGATGTGTCATTTTATAAAGTCTGTGACTTATCAGCAGCTTTTACTTTAAGAAAGAAGGAAAGATTAAAAAGAGTGATTATTCCGAGTTTAAGAGGGAAGGATTGTAAGAATAATGGATTTTTTGTCTGCACTGGACAGGTCTTTAATATGTCCACCATTTATTTAATGCTTAATAGACGGCTTAAGACATACTTAAAAGACATATTTGATTTGGTCAAGTTTGGGAGCAATGGCTCTTATATTTTTACATTTTGATCCTCTGGAATGTGTGTGTGTGTGTGTGTGTGTGTGTGTTAAATGGCCCTGGGATTTAAAAAAAAAATCCAGTTTTGCTGTGTTTCAACAGGGACATTTATGTCCAAAAGGTCCTGGGAGGAAATATTTTGTGTACCTAGCTTAAAATAGATTTTTAAATGGATGGAAATGGGGGTGAAATAGTAAAATTCCAATAAAGATACACACCTATGCCAAAATGTATGCAGTTAAGGCATTAACACAGGCAAAATGATCAAAAAAACGAAACTGAAAAATTTAAGGTCGCACAAGGGTTAAGAGCCGCAGGTTGTACATTTTCCTTCCTCTTCTTCTTCTTCTTCTTCTTTTTCTTCTTCTTCTTCTTCTTCGTCTTCTCGTTTAGCACTGTCCTTTAAAAACCACATGAGATATTTACATGTCCAATTCAATCATTAATTTCAAAAAAGTTTACACCCACTGGCTCTTATTGCACGTACTTTAAAGGGTATGTAATCGTATTAGCAGAACTGTGTATTGCTGGAGGGCAAATGCACACATGTATCAGATTCAAAACCCATTTGTGTTTACAACTATTATAAAAATAAGAAAAGTTGCTACTGTGTATCATTGGATGTCTATGGAAAACAGAGCATATTTGGTTGTTTCATTTACTGGAACAGAGAGCTGGCCACAGTAACGGGGCCAAGAAGAAAGCATTGATTCTTAATGTAAATCATCAACTCTTAATGTAATGAACTTGTTTTTTGAGTAATTACACCCGTTAAATAGAGACAGTATATGTCCAGGATGAAAGTAAAACCGGACTGGAGCATACATGGATGGATTGGATTGAATCTGTGCCAGAATATGATTCCAGATCATTCTGTATCAATTTAATTTTCTCTAGAAGGATAATAAATCAAGAAGTCGCCTGCAATTAGGAACCAGCCAACAGTCATGACAAAGAAAATGGCTTTTATAAACATAATAAATGTCTTCAGGAATATCTAAAAATACAGAAGTGTCTGCTAAATTTAGGGGAAGATGTGGAGTTGGAAAATATGAGTTCAGTAAGACAACAATAGAAGTCAATGGAAAGTCTCCAGTGTGTGTGTGTGTGTGTTTGAGTGAATATGTGCTTATGTGTCTTACCATCCTCCGTCTCTGCTGCAGGTATCGCCCCAAACATCACGGCCGGCCCCTCTGACAGCGCTGTGATTGATGGCATGTCCATCATTTTACACTGTGAGACCTCTGGGGCCCCACGGCCCGCAATCACATGGCAGAAAGGTCAGTCTCCAATCAGTCATCTCTCTCAGAGAAAGATATTCATCAGTGGACATTAATGTATCTATGGAAGCTTAAGGATGTCGGCTAAATCAAGTGTCCAATCAACAGTCTTCTGATGAGCTGGGCACCGTCTTGTCTGTTTGATCTTCATTTTCATTCTTCTCTCTCTCACCATCCCTCCATCTTTGCACAGCTGAACGGGTTCTGGCAAGCGGCTCCGTGCAGTTGCCGCGTTTCACTTTGCTGGAGTCTGGCAGTCTTCTGATCAGTCCCTCTCACCTGTCTGATGCTGGATCCTACACCTGCATGGCCAGTAACTCCCGTGGGATTGACGAAGCCTCGGCTGATCTGGTGGTGTGGGGTGAGTGTATGGCTCGTCTCACACAGAGTGGCTTGAAATGACAAAAATATCATGTGTTAACGATCAAAGAAAATTACACAGTAATAACATATTTTTACTACATCTTGAATACTTGAACTAACCTTGATTTGTCAAAAAACATTTGTCCTATTGTCTGATATTTTAAGAGGCTTTTATGTTTTTCTGTGTTTTATTTTGATTTGTTTTGTTTTTCGCTTTGTTTCATTTTGTATTTTGATTTGTTTTGTCTTGTTTTGCTTTTTGTTTTATTTTGTGATTTGATTTGTTTTGCTTTGTTTCATTTTGTGTTTTGATTTTTGCTTTGTTTTATTTTGTTTTGTCTGGTTTTGTTTTGCTTTGTTTCTTTTTGTGTTTTGATTTGTTTTGTCTTGTTTTGCTTGTTTCATTTTGTGATTTGATTTGTTTTGCTTTGTTTCATTTTGTGTTTTAATTTTTGCTTTGTTTTATTTTGTTTTGTCTGGTTTTGTTTCGCTTTGTTTCATTTTATGTTTTGATTTGTTTTGTCTTGTTTTGCTTGTTTCATTTTGTGATTTGATTTGTTTTGCTTTGTTTCATTTTGTGTTTTGATTTTTGCTTTGTTTTATTTTGTTTTGTCTGGTTTTGTTTTGCTTTGTTTCATTTTGTGTTTTGATTTGTTTTGTCTTGTTTTGCTTTGTTTCATTTTGTGTTTTGATTTGTTTTGTCTTGTTTTGCTTTGTTTCATTTTGTGTTTTGATTTGTTTTGTCTTGTGTTGCTTTGTTTCATTTTGTGATTTGATTTGTTTTGCTTTGTTTCATTTTGTGTTTTGATTTTAGCTTTGTTTTATTTTGTTTTGTCTGGTTTTGTTTTGCTTTGTTTCTTTTTGTGTTTTGATTTGTTTTGTCTTGGTTTGTGTTTCGTGTAAAGTATTGATCCACTGGAGACAAGTTGCAGTGAGAACCCAAGCGCAGTTTATTCAACATAATACGTGATCAATCCAAGAAACAAACACAAAATAAACAAAAGACTACGCAAAGCTTGACTTGATGAACCAGACATGAACCAACAACTCACCAACATGGGTTACATGAACAAAGTTAGACAAGGGACAATGGTAACATGAGGCCTATATATACACAGAGACTAACAACAATCAATCAAAATTTCAATCAAGACAATGACTCAATCACAAAACAGAACTGAGAAACCACATGACTAAATCAAGCAATGACAACATGACACATTCATAAGGGGAGCACATGGCAAGAGGAACCATGACAGTGAGCATGAATACAAAATAAAAGACAGGAACACAAACAAAACCCATGACATTATGATTTGTTTTGTTTTGTTTATATGCACATTGAATTTACCACATAATTTTGATGACTTGTTAGCAGACTTTTTTTTATTTTTTCAAAAATTTATAAGCAATATAGGGTTCTAGATGTTTGGTTCATTTTTGCTTAAAAAAGATTATGTCAAAGTTCTTAAAAGTGTTTTCTTTTCAAGATGAATTTAATTGAGTCCTTGAATGAGGCGTTTTTCTTCGTTGTTAAAACAGTTGTACCACCAATTATTAATCCAGAAATTAAAAACATACTCATCATAGAAGAGGTGTAAGTCATTGTATGTATGAATACCATTTTAATGCAGTTCTGAAAAAATGAATAGAATAATAAAAAAAAAGTGTCACATCCTTGACCCATAGCGGCATGTTTCTAACCATTTTAGAAAAGAAATGTGCTTAATCACACTGAAGACACACTTGTTGTGTATTTCAAATTGTAAAAGTAAAGCATTTTTTTCCTAAAAAAAAAAATAGTTGCAGATAATGTAATATTAATGAATTAAAAGGTCAGAGAGACAAGAAAACACTTCCATGACAATATGTTTTTTAAAAGTGCAATTTTTAATAATTATCAAATTAAAGGTTTTACTTTTTAAAGTCCATTGAAAGGCCATTTTGTCATGCTTTAAAGAAGTACACTAATTTTGATGAAGCACTTGTAAAGTAGTTTATACACTTTTAATGTCCCATTTTGTAATATTTGCATTGTTTTATTTTTATAATATGGATTATTTTCTCATCCAATTTTTTAATTAGCCCCTTCCTCCTCAGAGGAAATGCCCCAAGTGTACAAGGGAAGGCTGTTATATGTCTAACAGAAATTGGAGGGAAAAATCAATGTGATCGATTACGCTACTACACTGTGATTTGTGTGTGCAGCTCGAACGCGAATCTCTAATCCACCTCAGGACCAGAGCGTGATCAAGGGCACCAAAGCAGCCATGACCTGCGGGGTGACCCATGACCCCAGCGTCACAGTCAGGTATGACCTCCACCCTCCTCTCCATGTCTAAATATTTATTCTCTCTCTCTCTCTCTCTCTCTCTCTGTCCCCCTGCCTTATCCCACACTGCATCAATGATCAACACTAGCTTGTTCCTTCTCTTCCTGTCCTGTGTGTTTATTACTTTCAGTCTCATAAGACTTGATTTAACTGTCACCTGCTGGGCTGTTGTTATTCATTTGATCAGGGAAAATGGATGAATATGTAAACAAAGCAATAACTTAGATGGAGACTTTAATTAAACACAAGACAGATGAGATTAAATGGGGAAACGATGTGGCTGCAATTAAGAAGTGTTGGTGGGTATGTGTGAGTGCATATGTGTGCAGGCCATTGTGCTGTTGTGTATAAATGTGTGTGTATGTGTGTGTCTGTTCATTAAGTAAAAGCTGTATTTTTGCTGTGAACAAGAAGTAAACAAGCCTTCGTCGTTTATAGGCACATCTGGGAAAAAGGAGGAACGGCTATTGACGTGAAGTCGAGTCCGCGCTTGCGTCTCGACCCCAACGGCACCCTGCACATATCTCAGACCTGGTCGGGGGACATCGGGACCTACACGTGTAAGGTCACATCTGTGGGAGGCAACGATTCTCGCAACGCTCACCTGAGAGTCAGGTACACGTCAAATGCGCTCCCGCCCAGCCAATTACCCACTTTCTGTGTCCTTCACCTTATAGATTTACATTCAGCTACCGGTTTTCACTGCCTCTTGGACATGATTTTGTATTGTACCTGTGAGCTTTGTTTTTCTACTGGGTTTTAAAGAACTGAGGAAATAGGTTGTCGGGAATGCACAATGAATAGTAGAACATCCAAACATTCCTCTCTTTTTCTCTCTCTGTTTTTATCAATGTTTCATTGTTTCAAGTACAGAAGTGGATTGTGTTTTATCTGCATGACAAATAATGGTGCATTGGCAAAGCAGTCAGACAACATTTATGTAAACAAGAGAGAATGTTTATTATAAAAACTCTATTTATCTCTCGCTCAATGTCAGTTTGGTTTGCTTCATTGACATGACAAACAATTGTACATTTGTGTTGGCAAATCGCTTGGAGATTAGCAAAATGGCATAAAAATAAGTTACATAAAGTGAAACAGTATTAAAACAATTTATCATGTATGCTACATGAGGGGTCAGTACATTTTTTTTTAAAGAAATTAATAAATTTATTCAGCAAGGATGCATTCAATTGAATTATAATGTAACAAAAGATTTCTAAATAAGATTTCTTCTTTTGAAAATGTTAGACAGCATAACTGTTGTTAACATCGATAATAATAATAATAAATGTTTCTTGAGCAGTAAATCATCATATTAGAATGATTTCTGAAGGATCATGTGACACTGAAGATAAGTGATGCAATGAAGTTTTAGCTTTGACATCACAGGAATAAATTACATTTTAAAATTTATTCAAATAGAAAAAGGTATATTAGTGTTTGCTGTATCAAGTAAAGGCAGCCTTGGTGAGCATTAGAGGCTTTTTTCAGAAACATTTTGAATGGTGGTGTATATTTTAAACTGAAAGGAAATGCAATGCAAATTGTTATGTAAAATGTGTGAATTATTAATGATCACTTTTTGTTACTTTACTCTTGTGCTTTCTCTCTCTGCAGGCAGTTGCCTCATGCTCCAGAGAACCTCATTGCCACCCTCAGCAGCTCTGAGAGAAGAACCATCAACCTGACCTGGGCCCAAGCCTTTGACGGGAACAGCCCGCTCATCCGTTACATCCTGGAGGTGTCAGAGAACAGTGAGTTTTCTGGCCTGCTGTGTTTTTGTCATCACGTCTTCACTCATCGTTCAGCTCTAGAGTCCACTTAATATCAATATTTTTGTTGATGACAGATGCACCTTGGACTGTGCTCTTGGCCAACATCGATCCAGAAGCCGCCAGTGTGATCGTGGGGGGCCTCATCCCGGCACGTTCTTACCAGTTCCGCCTGTGTGCCGTCAACGATGTGGGGAAGGGCCAGTTCAGCAGGGAGACGGCGCGGTGAGTCTGGGAGTCAAAAGTTTCTGTTATCGCAGTTAAGCCTGAAGCTTAGAATATCATACTGTGAGATTTAACGTTAACAAAATAATTGGTTTCATAAGGTTCTAAACATATTTAAAGAACAAAGTGTTATTATAGGCAGATTTTTGACTATGACAGGAAGTTTGGTCTTCAATACAGCTTGAGGTGATGATCAACTTTTTGAGCAGGATTGTCAGGCACTTTCTCATTGAGAATGAGCAACAAATTTGGATATTTTAGATCGGTCGTGGGCAATTTTTTTGAGATCCTCCAATTAGAATGCTAGCAGCCGATCATGTGACCGACTTGGAGATTTCAGAAAAATTCAAACAAGATGGCGGCCTCTCAGCGGCAGTCGAGCGAAAAAAAGTAGAGTGAAATTATATTTTTTAACGCTGGTAAGTTGTCATGTGTCAACCCAAAACAGGGAATTTACCTCATTTAATGCTTAAAATACCAATAGGTGTCCAATTTAATGTGCGTAGGCCGGAATGTTTTCAGTTAAATACTAAAAAGACGCGTTTTGTTTAACGTTTGTAGTGGCGTAGGCTGTAGGGTGCTTGGCACGTGAAAGTAGCTTTTTTGATGCAATCGACTCGGGTTCGGATCAGGCTTTTGCCAAGCTTGCTCTTCTCCCTTTTCCTATCACAAATCAGATCGGAAAGGCATTTATATTTAATAAAAACTAAGAAAATATTTCAAAAGTTGAAGTAAAGTGTCTAACCAGTGTTTATAATAAAGTATTTATTGGGTTGGCAATAGATTTGCTCCTCTCTGATTGGTTGCTGCCAACTGTCCGTTGCTCTAATTAGTTGCCCTATGCCTTCAACATTACTCAAAAAGTTGCTCAGTGCATCATCACCTTTACTCAGGTCAAGAACTGCCCACTTTGATAAAAAGAGACCATCTGACTGAAAAGCGACCAGTCAGAGCTCAGTTTTACCATGTCTTCATGATGTGACAAAAGCAAATACAACCCATTATAATCAGTGATGCTGTCTACACTGGATTCGCCACGGCACAACGAGACATTAATTCCCAATTGTAAACTAAAGCCTTGTTCTATCTCTGACATATTTCAAGCACTCGCTGTACTTCTGATATGAAGATTAAATGGATTTGCAATGGTCAATTTATCATGTCCGGTGTGGACAGATTTTACAACAGTCACTTCCGGTGTAGACATGATATAAGTATACTTCGGTTGTGTCGCGAACGCTAAAAGAGTGTCTACTCCAGGCTGTGTCGTGACTAAAGCAAATGGGACTCATTATAATCAGTGATGCTGTCTACACTGGATTCAGTGTGGCACAATGTGACACGACAAATTCCCGATGTTAAACTGACGCCCCATTCTATTTCTGACGAACTTCAAGCACTAGCTACTTCTGATACAAAGTTCAAATGGATTTGCGATGGTTAATTTGTCATGTCCGGTGTGGACAGCTGTTGCGATACGACATGACAACAGTCACTTAATGTATAAATATACTTCAGTTTTGTTGCAAACACTAACACTGTGTCTACACCAGAAGCAAACGGCACGACACAACAAAAGCAAATAGAAACCATTATAATCAGTGATGCTGTCTACGCTGGATGTGGTGCAGCGTGACTTGACATGGCAAATTCCCGACAGTAAACTGATGCAGAATGATGAAGCCAATCAGTATATATGAACATGATTAGGAGGCCATGATGATGGACAGAGGCCAATGGGCAAATTAGTATAAAGTATACTCAAAGTAGACTCCATTTTATAGCTTGCATGAACTCAGGTGGTCATATGCGCACTAGAAAGTTTTGTCTTTGTCCAATGTCTGTTTTTCTCCAGACGTTATGCACGATTAAATGCCTTTGTACTTGTTTAATCAACGTCGCCGTCTTTTGTTGTTGCATCTCCAGCAGTTGGATTTTGTTGTTGTTCCGACACAAGTGTCACCACCTTGTGGACAAACTACTAATAAAAAATAATAATACAAAAAAATACAAAATTCATGATGCATGTTCAAGCTGATTGTACAGCGAATGCACGGTTTGAAAAATCAAGCTTCACAAGCACAATACTAGGCCGATGATGAAATTTACGTTACTTGCACTAGTGTTCGCGTGAAAACAGAAGTATACTTTGGCCTTTAGTAAGAGTGAAACTTGGAGAAAACAAAATGTTATGTGAGTAAAAAGTAATTCAAATAATGTCACAGGCTTTGTGAACAGATGCATGATACATTTTTGAACAAATAGGTTACACTTTAGGTGTCTTTAACTAGTATGTACTGGCATTCAAAACAATAATTTAGGTATAATACTTCCTGTTGTATTGTTAAACAATTAGGTGCTGTTGAGTTGAGACATGGATTAGGTTAGGGACAGGATTTGTGGTATGGTTTGGTTTAAAGGTGGGTTAAGTTGTAGGGGAAGTGTAATTACAGCTGTAATTACATGCAGGTATTTTTTTTAAATATAAATACAGTGTTAAAATAGGTAGGTACACAATAAATGTACTGAATCAAATTATTATTGTTAAAGTTAGTACAAAGTAACTAAAGACACTTAATATAAAGTGGGACTAATAGTTTTGCTGCCCCTTACCTTTGGGAAATACTGTTCCTCATTTCTCAGACAGACTGCTAAGAAAACTGTTGTTCCCTTACTTCCAGAAGCTAGAGAAGCTAGTGATTTTTCAGTACAATGCTTTCCATCAGATGGTCAGCGAACAGGGTTTCCTGTGGTGTCCTGAGGACCAGCACAGACATGTCCATAAGAATCGCACTTAAACGTTGAAGAATAGCCACAAAAGCCTGGCAAAAGCTGTTAGACTTTCTTCTCGCAGACCTGCGGCCCTCGTGAGGGGGGAGGTGGTGCATTATTCAGCTGAATCGGAGTCTGCAGCCCCGCAGTGCTGTGAGGAATGGAACCGTGCACTGAGAGATTTTTAGCAGCTTTTGTACAACCGCTCTCTTACAGCATTACAAAGAGCGCCAAGTGACTCGCGCCTTCAAACGTGTACCAATCCCACAGGAACGCCAGTGACGTCTGAGACGCACGCGCACGTAACACCCCCCGACTCAAAGATGCCCCAAAAACCGAGAAAACGGCAAACAACATTTCTGCATTCATATGATGTTTGCGCATTAATATTCGTATCTGGTTGTGTCTTAAGGGATCCTGCTATGAAGGAAGCAGTCGTTCACGGGTATTTGATTCTCGTAATCTGATAGAACAGTTACATTTGGAGTTTCAGCTGGAGAATGAAGCGTTTATGCCGCATTACAGCGGGAGGGAGACTGATTGAAAATTGAAAAGTCAAGCTCAAATCAATGTTTGAGGATGAGATCTGTAAGCATGTGGGAAGTAAACATTCTTTGCCCGTCTGCAACTTCCTGCGCATGCACAGCTGTGGCAAATCAATATCTGCCGCCCAGGATACCAAAGTCCTCAACGGACTTAAAAGAAACAGACTGGGAAAATATTTGAAAAAAAAAAACAACATGTAGCTGATGCAATACCCCGTCAAGAGCTAACATCCCTGAGGGCGAAAATGAATAACACACTATTATGAGAATGCCATATTGTTCTCGAACACACTTAACAGCGGTCGAAGCGGTGAACTTGGAGTCTTCGTGGAAGTTTCATCATTTGACATCTAATTTATCATTTAGCATATGCGAAACAAGTGGTCAAGGCTTAGCTGCTTAGCATTGCTGTAACTACACACTCTGCTGGCATTTCCCCCCCCATTGACAGCCAGTGAAAATTAGCATTTTATCTGGATTAATCTGCTATGCTAACTAAACTCTGTCTGCTAACTTGTATGTGTTTTTGTAGTGTCATCAGTTAATCAGCAGCATCATGTTGCTGTTTTCCTGCTACCATTCAAAAGTTTGGAGTATGAGGTCTCTGTGGAACAAAAGTGGGCGTTTCTGAATTTGTGGGTGTTTTCAAACTGTTTATAAATCATGCAATGAAAATGATCCTACCCATCAACTACCAATGGGTAGTCGTGGCCTAATGTTGAGGGAGTCGGGCTTGTAACCTGAAGGTTGCTGGTTCGATTCCCATGCTGTCAGGAATTGAAGGTGGGGATTGTGAATGAACAGCACTCTCTCCACCTTCGATACCATGACTAAAGCGCTCTTGAGCAAGGCACTTAACCCCTAATTGCTCCCCTTGTAAGTCGCTTTGGATAAAAGCGTCTGGCAAATGAATAAATGTAAATGATCCCCTTCACCCAGTCCCACCCCTAAACTCTACCCACACTGATTGGGCAAATCAGGTAACGCTCTCAAAAATGCCCCAATGGTTATGGCCTCGTCCACTGATCTGGTAACTCCTGTTACTGTCCTGCAGAGACCTGTATTTGAAAGTTTGGGGTCGGTAAGATTTTTTCTAAAAAAAAAAAGTCTCTTATGCTCACCAAGGCTGCATTTATTTGATCAAAATTATAGTAATACAGTAATCCTGTGAACATGGTTACTAAAAACAGTAATAATGTTAACTATTATTACAATTTAAAATAACTCTTTTCAATTTGAATATGTTCTAAAAATGTCGCATTTAGTGTCACATGATCCTTCAGAAATCATTCTTGTATAGTCTTGGGTAGTCGTGGCCTGGTGGTGAGGGAGTCAGGCTTGTAATCTGAAGGTTGCCGGTTCGATTCCCACGCCGCCAGGAATTGAAAGTGGGGATTGTGAATAAACAGCTCTCTCTCCACCTTCAATACCATGACTAAAGTGCCCTTGAGCAAGACACCTAACCCCTAATTGCTCCCCTTGTAAGTCGCTTTGGATAAAAGCGTCTGCTAAATGATGAAAAATGAAAAAAAAAATTGTATGATATTATCATTATCGTGATCAGTGTTTCATTTGGAAACCGTGATTAATTTTTCCCAGGATTTGATGAAAAGAAAGTTGAGCATTTATTTGAAATAGAAATCATTTGCAACATTATACATATTTTTTATGTCAATTTTAAACTTTTTAATGCATCCTTGCTGCATAAAAGTATTCATTTCTATCTCGCTGACCTCAAACATTTCAATTACATATTTATTCTTGAAGGTGAATAAATAAGCATGTTATGGGTGAGTTATTGAATTGAACTGAACTCCCTTAAACAAAGATGGCAGATTTAAAACTCATGTTTTATCAGAGCAAGCAGCTGCCAGTGAGATGAATGGGAATGCTAACAGGTATTATTAAACTCCCTGATTCTGACAAACGCGTCGCAAACTTACGCACTGATGCACAAGCGTACCATTCGTTTATTCCCACAGACTCAGCTCATCTCACACCAGATCTATTCTCTCAACTAACAACTTCCACTCGTTTTGCAACTTGCATGCGCGCAGATCAGAAGACATTCTCTCTCAGCGCTTTCAGACGGGGGAACCCGCAGAGGTGGGGGTGACATAACAGCCCCGCGCCGCTCAAGGATCCGCGCCTATTTCTTTGATCCTAAAACACTGCGCTTTATCTCAGCCACAGAACTTCGGCTCTCACGCAGGAGATATCAAGATGTCAAGTTAAATAGATTTAAGAGGAGTCTTTCTGGATTTTTTTTTTACTCTGTGGCATTAGCCAATTTTGGCTGTGGCGTCTTTGATCATCTCACGCCGAGAGAAAGCACGTATCTCGAGGGCCCCTGCTCGAAATGCAGTCAGCGCTCAGACGGCTTCCGAGATGAAAAATCAAAGTTCTTAATCGTTATTCACCGGGAACTGGTGCATTACAATGACACACGGATACAGTTTGTCATTGTAATGCACCAGTAGATCAGTGTAGATCAAGTTCAGATTCTTTTTGCACCATAACTTTCTTGTTTTTTTTCTCAAAATCATATAACTTTGCTTGTTTCCAGGTTAAAACGATGGCAAAAAAATCTCACATTTTCAGTGTGGACTGAGACTGTATGTAATATTAATCTTCCAGCGATTCCTCTCTCTCTCTCTCCATCTATCTTTTTAATTATAAATTTTGGATTTTTGCTAGGCGATGGGTATCACTGTAAAAAATATTTGTTATCAAAGGATTTTTTCATTTGTAAAATCAACTTAATTAATGTGGTTCAGATAACATAATACTTTGAGTTTCTGTTGATTAAACCAATCGCCTTTGTTCATTGAACTTAAAAAAAATAGTTAATACGACAAAGGCAACCAGGTAAATTACTTTTTTAAGTTAAACCAACAATTCTTTTTTACAGGGTAGAGAAGGAAGGAACTGACTCAAACCTGTGCTCAAACACTTTCTCTTTTAATCTCTTTTGCTCTTTCTTCCAATTCCCTGTTTTTAGAGTACCATTACCCGAGGAGCCCCCCAGCGCCCCTCCTCAGACAGTGATAGCCAGTGGCCGAACCAACCAGTCCATCATGATCCAGTGGCAGCCGCCCCCTGAGAGCCACCAGAACGGCCCGCTTCAAGGCTATATCATCAGGTGATTTCTGGGACTGTTCTTTACACAATCAAGCTATTCTCAGCAGCACTTAATCTTCTAAAGAAGACCGGGTCTTGCCTGGTTCACGTCCCATTGGAACCCCACTCAGTCTCAAAAGTCATGGAACAGATGCTTTTTCCATGTCTCATAGTATTCCCATCATGACTCACAGGTACTGTCTGTCTGGATTACCGGTGGACTGTCAGATGAAGAACATCACTAACCCAGACCAAACAAATCTTCTGCTGGAGGACCTCATCATTTGGACCAACTACGAGATTGAGGTGGCCGCTTATAACGGGGCAGGCCAGGGCGTCTACAGCCCCAAAGTCACGGAATGGACACTACAAGGCGGTGAGGACCTTGAAAGTATTTTATAACCTCTTGTAATCTCTAAAGTATTCATAATCTCTTTTTATAGTAACAGGGTTGAATAGTTAAGCTTAACAAATGGTATCAGTACATTTTGTACAAAAATTAAGAAAATGGAATGAGATTATCTTTCTTCATGTTCTGCTGAAGAAAAGGTCCAAATGATGTCACTTCCTGTGTGTCATAAATTTAAGGAATATTACTTTTTTTTGTAATGGGAAAAAAAATATGTGGGTCATAGCTAAATATATGTTTATTGTTAAAATTAGTTAATAATCTAATATATCTTGATGATTTCAACAGATGTAATATTTAACTTAATATTATTAAATTGTTATATATATATATATATATAATATAACTTTTTCTTACAATAACTTGGGTAACAGGGTTGAATAGTTATGCTTTACAAATGCATTCATCTTTACAGTTTGTGAAAAAATAGACAAAATGGTATGAGATTATTTACTTCTCGTCATGATGAAGAAAGGATTCAAGTGATGTCACGTCCTGTGTGTCATACGTTTAAGGAATATTATTTATTTTTTGTAATGGGGTAAAGTGCAGTGACAGGTTTGCATGTGGGTCACAGCTAAAAATGTGTTTTGTTCATAAAAAATAGTTAATTAAATATTCATATGATTTTAACAGATTTAATGTTTCATTTAATATTAAATACATTTATATAATTTAATATTTCTTAAAGTAGCTTGGGTAACAGGGTTGAATAGTTAAGCCAACAACATTACAGTTTGATCAAATGAATGGAATGATTGACTTGTCTTCTCATCACGCTCAGAAAATGGTTCCAATGATGTCCCTTCTTGTTTGTCACAATTTTAAGGAATTTTAAATTGTTTGTAATGGGGAAAAATCATGCATTTACAGGGTTGCACTCAACATGGCTAAATATATATGTTTTTTGTCATGAAATCATATTCGTATAATCATTTATATTTAAAAAAAAATCAAACAGATTATGACAGTTGTGTGATTTTGATGGTTGTATACAGACCTGTAAGGTGTGACCGGTCAAAATCACCCATTTAAAATGGCTGCTAGATCAATTTTTATGTAAGATAACAGTTTATACACTATGTCTTATAGTTCTCACAAAAAGAAAAGAATGGAATTATTGCCAGTGTCTATTTTTCAGTCACTGTCCAGTCTTTGATTTCCCTCGCCATCTCATCTCCTCAAATCTTCTCTTTTCAAGTGCCCACGGTCCCACCTGGGAATGTCCAGGCGGAGGCTGTCAACTCCACCACAGTCCGTTTCACATGGAGCGCCCCGAGTCCACAGTTCATCAACGGCATCAACCAGGGATATAAGGTGAGCGTCCATCCACTGCCCTCTAGTGGTCAAACGCAGGCCTGCGGAGCTCTTTTTATTATAATGGTTTCATTACTTCCAATATATGTCATGCTGAGACAGCAGCAGGATTCACATTGGCTTGTGCTAAGCGATAGTGGTCACATCTGTCCGTTCTTCTTTTTTTTTTTTTTCACTTCAGCTGTTGGCATGGGAACCGGGCCACGAGGAAGATGTTACCTTGGTTACTGTGAGACCCAATTTTCAAGACAGCGTTCATGTAGGTTACATTACCGGACTGAAAAAGTTCACAGAGTACTTCACCTGCGTGCTGTGCTTCACTACGCCAGGAGACGGTCCTCGCAGCACTCCGCAGCGCATTCGCACCCATGAAGACAGTGAGTGTCCTTTTTACGTATTCATCTCTGCCCATAATGAAGTTCTCTTCAGGCCGGCAGGTGTGTGTTTGAAAAGACTCAATGTAGGTGTTTGTATGTGCAGCCCCTGGACCTGTAGGTCACCTGAGCTTCACAGAAATCCTGGACACATCTCTCAAAGTGAGCTGGAAAGACCCGCCTGAGAAGAACGGCATCCTCACAGGTACCCCTACCACCCCCCAAAATGGCTTCTGATCTTCTGAAGTGACTGTGCGCTCAACCACTTCCTGTCTTGTGCCCACAGGGTATCGCATTTCCTGGGAGGAATTCAACAGGACAAACACACGCGTCACGCATTACCTGCCGAACATGACGCAGGAGTACCGGGTCACCGGTTTGACTGCACTCACTACCTACACCATTCAGGTGGCCGGTATGACCTCCAAAGGTCAAGGTCAGCTGTCGTCCTCCACCATTTCTTCTGGTGTGCCACCAGGTTAGTTTTTGCTCATGTTTTCTCTCACTGCAAGACTGTGTTGATACTGTCATCATTTTCCAGCAAAAGAGCTGAATTTGTTGCTCTCTCCAGGTATCCTGAATTATTATAATGACTATATTATTTCCAATATTTTTTATATAATTATAAATTGTAACAATTGTAACAAAAATAAATGTACAAAATTAAAGAGTTTACAGTTAAAAAAATATTAAATATAAAGGTTAAATAAGATTTTTTTTAAGCAATACTTTTAATTCAGCAAGGACTCATTAAATTGATCAAAAGTGACAGTAAAGATATTTGTAACGTTACAAAAGATTTCTATTAAAATGAATACTGTTCTTTTGAACTTTTTATTCATCAAAAAATCCTGAAATGTATCATGGTTTACACAAAAAATGTTAAGCAGCACCGTTTTTAACAGTGATAATAATCAAAAAAGTTTCTTAATCATCAAATCAGTATGGAAACTTTTTTCTGATGCGGAATAAAAAATTAAAAAAGTAATTGCGACAACTGTGTTTTTTTAATTAAATAAATGCATTAGTGAACGTGAGCGACTTCTTTCAAAAACATGAAAAAAAAAACTTTATGACCTTTTGAATGGTAGTGAATACATTAAAATTCATCATCATGTCTTTGTAAGATTTATTTTTTCTGTGCAAGTGTGTGTTGGGGCCAGTATAGAAATAGTATAGAAAAAAATCATAACTCTTGAGCCCTGATGTCAATGTAAGACCTTAAAAGCCAACAGGGTTGCGCATTCCTTAGTATGTTAACTTTAAACTGTGTGGCCTTATTAACCTTACCCTTGATATCACAGTTAATGAAGGGACGCTGAATATGATGGCATTGTGTATTAATATTCATAATCTTCAGCGACCCCTTAGACACAAGCAGAGACTAAACACAGTGAGACAAGACACAGAGAAAAGAAGCTTTGAAGTTCTCCTCCGTAGATGTTCATAATGAAGCATCGGAATGCTGGATGGATCACACTGTTTTTAAATCAAATCTTTCTTGTCTCACTTTTGTTCCCTATGATGCTAATTTGCAAGCTTCTGCTTCTGCATGCAAAAATTAACCGATGGCAGACAGAAATGCGTGTCATGCAAATAAGGACAATGTGCACCTCTCTTTGATTCTGAATGCGTTTTTCTCCACCGAACGCGAGGTAGATAAGTGAAGAGGAGGAATGTAAAAGCCTTTTGTATATTGTTCAGTATAGTATACTTCATTTTTTAAGTCAGCGGGAGGTATTGCGAGTGAATGGCAATACTATTGTTCAAAGGTCTTTCATTTTTTCACACTGAGCCATTGCATTTTTCTTTGCTTCCGTTCCCATAGAGATGCCTGGACCTCCTACCAACATCGCCATCTCCAACATCAGCCCGCGTTCGGTTACCCTGCAGTTCAAACCGGGCTATGATGGCAAAACATCCATCTCACGCTGGCTGGTAGAGGCTCAGGTAATACAGAACAAATTCACCTGAAGCCGTCACCTTTTTTATTGGTCGCCACTGATCTCTCTCTCCTCTTTGTTGCACACTCAGATCGGTGTTATCGGAGAAAACGAGGAGTGGGTCATGGTCCATCAGCTGGCCAATGAGCCTGATGCACGATCCCTTGAGGTCCAGGGTCTGAACCCCTACACGTACTACAGGTCCGTCCACTGTGACGTGTTGAATTCTGGGATATATTTATATGCAGTGTCTATAGGCTGTGTTTTAACTTGCCATTTGGTTGTAGGTTTCGAATGAGGCAGGTGAATATAGTAGGCACGAGCCCAGCCAGCCAACCATCCAGGAAGATCCAGACCCTACAGGCTCCTCCTGACATCGCCCCAGCCAACATCACTCTCCGCACAGCCAGCGAGACCAGCCTGTGGCTCCGATGGGTGGTACGTATGCATCTTGGAATGAGATCGATATGCTTAAGGGGGAAAAGATATGAAACTGATTGTTTGTTTGTTTCATTTTGTTAAATAGTCTGGAGATTACATTTCCACCCATAGGAAAATTTGTATTGCTCAGTGTTTGCTTGTTCATATAGCTTGGGAGACTTAATATTGGTCCCAGTCTCATGTTTTATTTACAGTTAGTAGCAACTTATATCAATGTTTCTTATTGCTTCTTATTCCCAATTCCTTAAGAGAAATTAAAGTAGACACATATGAGACTATGTTATTAATTGGCAAAGTTTGATAATTAGATCTTGGAAGAAATGAATGGGAACTCTTATAGTCTCTCAGCTTTACTTTCTCTTTATCACAGCAAATCTGAGAACGTTTTCAGACTCTCATGTATATGCACACATTTGTGCATGAGATCTGCGTGTGAACGTGTTCACGAACAAATCGTGATTCATCAGCAACTTTCGCTCTAAATTGACGAAAAAATGCTGCTGCGACCACACATACGCAAAAATCACATAGTCTGGCTTTATCACGCAGCCCCGCATATCACATATTTATATCATGGCCACGAATTAACAATTTGTTCCCAGGACTTACTAACTAATTCATTCCTTTGTTTTAAGTAAATAGTGCACACGATATAAGAATTTGTTCCCTTGGTTTATTAATCGTGGCCACGTTGCAATAAGGTCACCGTGATTTTGCAAAGTAAGACATGTTCCTGGATCAACATATTTTATTCATCCTGCACTCTAAAAAATGCTGGGTTAAAAACAACCAAAGTTTGGTTAAATGTGGCCAAACCCAGCATTTGGGTTGTTTTGACTCAGTGGTTGGGTTAAATGTTTGACCAACCTTCTCGGGAATTTTATTTAATTATAAAAATAATAATAATTGTTTGAAAATGACTATATGGCTGGCTTAAAATGAACCCATAATAAGTTGGAAATCAGATACATAATTACTAGAGGCAACAGTAATAATTAAAAGGTGAACATTTATTAATAAGCAATTTAATAAATCTACAATTATTATCATTTATTAAACTTATTATTAAATGTTCATTTATTAAACATGTTAATTCTTAATATTACATTACATTACATTACATTTAGTCATTTAGCAGACGCTTTTATCCAAAGCGACTTACAAGTGAGGAAAACAAACAAGCGATTCTTCATGAATTGGCAAATAACACAGGAAGTGCTCACAATATTAATTTTAAGCGAGCAATATAGTAATTTTTAGGGGAAGTGCTCACAATATTAATTTTAAGCGAGCAATATAGTAATTTTTAAATAAATAAAACTACCTAGCAGTTTGGGTCAAACATTAAACCCAATAGCTGGGTCAAAACAACCCAATCGCTGGGTTTGTCCATTTTCAACCCAGCATTTTTTTAGAGTCTGCTAAAAAATGCTGTCCTACACCTAAACCTAACACTACCCATACGTTATTCCTAAAAATCAGAGGGAAATAATAGGTGAATAACACAGATATAGAAGTACCCAACCCTGGTTGTAATTCTAAACTTCACATAAACTGTAAACTTATTGTGTTTGAACTGGTTTTGAGGATGGCATCCTTGGCATTTCTCGAGGATCTTGCTGCACATGCATCATATATTTGCTGAGAGTCACGAAAGGCTGCAAAGACAGGTGCGGAAAGCCCTTATATGGTGATGGTTTGGGTGTGTTTTATGCAAATTACTAACCTCAGGCCTCCAATCACTCGATTCCAAATTCATTAACATTAGAATGAGGTGAAAATCAAATGAACTTGTGTATGTATTTTCTGGAAAATACACAGATAATCACGCAGTTATTAGTGAATGAGACCCATTGTCTCTTCTGAAGAGACTTATGTGAGATTCTTGGGTTCTTCTTAAGCAGAAGTCTCCATTTGACTCTCACTGTTTTGGGAGAAATAGTTGGGGTATTGGAGAGATTTCATTTGTGATAAGACCTGGTCAAGTGGTGATAAATGAGACGCAAAGATTTCTAATCTAAGTAAAAGTGTGTCTGTATTCTAGCCGCTGCCAGAGTGGGAATACAATGGTAATCCAGAGCTGGTGGGCTACCGGGTGCAGTACTCACGCCTGGGCTCAAAGATTGGGGTCCTGTCCCACATCATTCCTGACAGGCAAGAGAGAGAGTTTACTATTGAGGACCTGGAGGAGTGGACAGAATACGAGGTCAAAGTGCAGGCGTTTAATGGCATCGGGCCAGGACCGTGGAGCCAGCCAGTTCACGGGAGAACCAGAGAGTCAGGTGAGAAATCTGCTGTGCTTTCTTTCCTCCCTCTTTTGTACTTTTGCTCTCTTGTACCTTTTCAAATACTTTTACAACAATGCTGACCTTTGAATTAATTATGATGGCAGCCCACAGGAACACTTTATTGCTCAAGGGTTGTTCCTTTATTGCTCAGGAGTCTTAATGGAGTTTGCAGTTATGATTCGACTAACTTTGTATCTCCTAAAATTTATTATGAGAAATAAAAATAGATTAGATCATTGTTGTGAGAGAATATGCCCATAAAATAACTGTGGATAGCATCACTCAGATAATTAATGAGACATTTTTGAGTTCTACTTTTGATTCAAAGACTTGTGAGATTGTTGAGATCTCATCCGAAACTTCCGAAATGTGAGATTCCCTGGGGTCTTTTTCACCATTTGCTCTTCGTTTCTTAGACCATTGAAAAGTTATTTGTTTCACGCAAGTATTGAAAAAAGAATGAAGTTACTTTCTCATCAGTCAAACCGTCTGTCATTCAGTTTGATTAACAGCTGGCAGCGCAGTCGGCAACAAGTTTTTACAATCAAGTACCGAATTGTAACCAGACTTCATTGGCATATGTTTTATCTTGTAAACATGTGACAGGTACAATGAATGACAAAATGCATGCTGTTCACGTTTGAAACTCTGATCGCTCTTACAGTTATTAATTGCATGTTTTCTTGTTTTCTCCATTTGTTAGTCCCCTCCAGTGGCCCTGCAAATGTTTCAGCTTTTGCTACCACCTCCAGCAGCATCCTCGTCCGCTGGGGTGATGTGCCAGAAACTGATCGCAATGGACTAATTCTGGGCTATAAGGTACATTGTAAACTGGCTTCAAACTAGATGACTGACCTTGAGTTCTCTGTAGTAGTGAAGAGATGCATCTATTCCTCCTCAAATCAGGTGGTGTACAAGGAGAAGGATGCAGAGTCAGCTCTGCATTTCTGGATGGTGGAGGGAAATACCACTTACAGTGTCCAGCTCACTGGTCTTGGGAAGTATGTGCTTTATGAGATCCAGGTTCTAGCCTTTACCCGTATAGGAGATGGCATACCGAGTTCTCCACCCATCTTTGAGCGCACACTTGATGATGGTAAGAGTCTAAACCACAATTAACAGCCATCAAATGTTATTAATCTTGCTCATGTTGTACCGGTTACATTTACATTTTTTTTTTTTAACAGTACCTGGTCCTCCAGTCGGGATCCTTTTCCCTGAAGTTAGGACTTCCTCAGTGAGACTGATCTGGCAGCCCCCTGCCCTGCCAAATGGCATCATCCTTGGTAAGTTATGTGAACTCCATATGATTTTTGGCAATATTGTTAAAACCATGATCCCTGTGTGACCATGAGTAAAATTTATGGCATGCTGGACCATGGTCTTTCATGTCAGATTGGACTGATACACATCACAGACATTGTCATCTTGTTGGAGTAGTCACACTGCTCGATGGCATGATCACAGGATTTCTACAATTTATCGCAAATAATAAGCTGTCTGTGAACATGTCACACTAGCTGATCAAAGATTAGCAATAAGACTTCCTCTGCAACAAGAGCAAACTTGTCACACATTACTGCGTCCACCTCCCATTCTGGCTCAAATCCTGCCCGGAGCAGGACTAGTTTTATTGGTGCCGTGACCCAGAGGGGAATGAGTGTGATGAAAGCTAGCTGATAGAGATACCTTAGCTGGCAACCTCAGTTCCCTGGCCTCAAGAGGTGCATTAGCAACTGACACTAGAGGCTGTGGTCTTTAGTGTCCTTGTAATGATGTCTGCATCCCATTCTGGTTGATGCTGGCTCAAATCCTGCCCAGAGCAGTGCGGGTAGGACTAGTTTTATTGGTGCCGTGACCCTGATGGGAGTGAGTGTAATGAAAGCTAGCTGACAGAAATACCTGTGCAGGCAACCTCACTTCCCTAGCCTCAAGAGGTGCACTACCAACTGACACTAGAGGCTGTGGTCTTTAGTGCCGTTGTAAGTGGTTGACATTGGTTTGAATCCTGTTTCAAGAGGAACAGTAGGACCAGTTACATGATAATCAAATTCAGAATCCACTGACTGTAACGTTTATATGTTTCTCTCATCTAGCCTATCAGATTGCTTACCGGAGAAACTCCTCCAGTATTACCTCCGCCATCGTGGATGTGCTCAACCCAAGTGCGCGACAGTATACAGCAACTGGACTGAAACCAGAGAGTGTTTATGTGTTCCGCCTCACAGCTCAGACTCGAAAGGGCTGGGGAGAAGCGGCTGAAGCGCTGGTGGTCACTACAGAAAAGAGAGGTACTGCTTCACCTCTCTTTACAAGGTCGGGTGCTGTGTACTACAGGTCATTGATTAAAAAAACTCATCTAATCTCCCCTCAGCACACCCACAGCCCACAAGCCGTCCCATTGTGCCTCAGGAAGAGGTCCAAGCCCGCAGTGTGCTGTTGTCATGGGAACCAGGCAGTGACGGTCTGTCGCCCATACGATACTACACCGTCCAGTACAGAGAGCTACCCGACAGCAACTGGACTGTCCATTCGGCATCAGTCAACCATGAGGCCACCTCTTACATCATAAACAGGTAAGCCTGAAATGAGCCTTTGTCGAATTTTCTAAACTTTGCGGGTCATAGAAGACAAACCTGGTAGCACCGCAGTAGTCCTACTGAGCTTTTTTCCTATTCGCAGGCTCAAACCTTTCACTTCCTACCAGTTCAGAGTGAAAGCTACTAATGATATTGGAGACAGCGAGTACAGCAAGGAAAGCGAGGCAATCACCACTCTACAGGACGGTAGGGGCAACTGCGAAATGCTTTAATGCTGTCGGGGAAGATGAATCCTAATGTAGCCAAAATTGGACACAGCCAGTGAAGGGGGAAAACTGCTTCATGCTTGACCTTTGGCGCGTAACCAGAAAACTGCTAGCAGTTACACCACTATTAGCTGGTTTCCACTCATGGTTGTTCCACTCTTATCAGGATCTTTGCAGCTCTGTAGTCATTAACTGAACAAACTGTCTGTTTGTGTTCCATTAGCTCCCGACAAAGCTCCAACAATCCTCTCTGTAACGCCGCACACCACCACATCCGTGCTGGTCCGCTGGAAGGTGAGGTCCGATTCATCACACTGTTCTGAGGGGGAACACGGGTGTTCATCTGTTGTTGAAAGTTGCGTTTACAAATGGGAGATAATGACATAATCTGTTCAAACCCAAACAGCCACCCCCTGAGGAGGAGATCAATGGCATTTTGCTAGGTTTTCGAGTACGCTACAGAGAACTGCGTTACGACCGCCTACGCAGCTTCACAGTGCGCACAGTGAACAGTCCATCAGCCAACTGGGCTGAGCTCACAGGTGAGTCTCAAATCAACTCACCCAAGTCTAAATTAGTAATTGTCTATCTAACCCTATTATCTACAAAACTTACAGCGGTAACCATAACCTTATAAAGCACGGTTTGTACCATGGTACAATCATAGTATGATATTCATGTACTGTGGTATTACTAAAGATTACTATTACTAAACTACATGGTATTACTACCATGTACTTCAAGGTACATTGAAGAATAAAAATACATAGTATATTTACGCCATTGCCAAACACTTTTATTCTGAGTGTTTTACATTTGCATTTTATCAGTTCTTGCTTTGGCTGGAAACTGAACCAATGACCTTGGTGTTGTCAGCACAATACTGTTTGAGCTACAGAAAAAAAAAACAGGAAACTGCAGTACCATTGTGGTACTTTATCCAGAAAACATGATACTACTAAGGAACTTTGTTAATGTGTATACAACCTTTGTATAAAAACAACTAATAACAAAGCTACTTTGTCATTAAAGCAGGGTTTTTGTATAGGAAGTGTCTGGGCTGATCAAAATGCTAACTCGTCTGTTTTGTGTTTCCCTATAACTGCACATTCTATAGAGGCTGATCTCATTAACATGCATGTAATGAAAGCTTTACAGTGTATGAGGGCTGTAGAGCTGCCAGCCTTTCTGCTAGCATGAGCTAATGCGCTAATCCTGCTCTTGTTTCTCTCTCTTTCTCTTAATCTCTCTCCCTCTTTACCTTTGGTCTTCCTCGCTGCCATCTTCTCCCCTCCACTCAACCGTCCTCAGCCCCCTACAGTGTGAGGAACCTGACCGAATCCTCACTTACCCAATACGAGCTGGACAGTAAGTCCTGAGATTCGCTCTCGTTCTTTCATCAGTGTTTCTATCGTCATCATTAATACCAGTGTTGGGGAAGCTACTTTAATCTGTTCATAACTGAAGTTGTTTAACTGCAGTCAAGCTACCTTAGTTATTTATATTGTAGTTTAGCGGTTTCAAAGTTTGGGACATTTTACTGTTTTTAATGTATTTTTGATCAAATAAATGCAGCCTTGGTGAGCATAAAAAACGTTAAACGGATCACACTAAGTAATTAATAAACATTATGATAAACAGGAGAGTTTAAAATATATTATTTTCTTAATTACTTTTTTATTAATTGCAAATATTATTATTTATGAATAGTTCTTCATAAATTCTTATTAAATATTCATTTATATAATTGTTTATATTGAAATAAAAATGACTACTTGAAATATTCATTCATATTGTTAATAATTAATATTATTAATTATATTTTTCTGTGTATATATACGAATACAAATCAAATCTGTCAATCATTTTTTTCTTCGTGCCTATTTTTATAAATTAAACGTCTGAATGAACCAATTCACTAAGATTAAACAGAAAACAGTAGCTTAGTACTGCAAAGGTTATTCTAATTACCCTGAAGACCATAGTTAAGTTAGCGGCATCGTTAATTTTGGTTAGTTACTCCCCAACACTGCTATCCAATCATCCATTCCCTCATCCTGCCAAACTCAATCTCTGAACCCCATTAACGACTCTTTCTCACACCTCGTTTATTTGCTCACATGAGAGCCCAGTCTCATTTGTCTCTCTTCTCACGTCTGGTCTTCTCTGACTGTGCCCATTTCTCTCCACACTGTCATTGACTTTTCCTCACAATATCTCACTTCATTGGAACGGGATCATTATGTTTTAGCACCACTTAAGGTTTATAATGCAATATTGAATAGGGTGTGTATGTGTGCACATTTTCTCCATTGTTCAGATCTGAATAAACACAAACGCTACGAGATCCGACTGAGTGTGTATAATGCGGTAGGGGAGGGGCCCACCAGCTCGCCACAGGAAGTTTTTGTGGGAGAGGCGGGTAAGGACACACATATTCCTCCTTGAGGCTCTTAGTCAATATTGTTGATTTCACAGTCCAATAAAAACATGTAGTAGTGCTGTCAGTCAGTGTAAAGTCTAATAAATCAGTTCAAACTGCCTAGGTGTTGCTCGAGTCAGTCTGGTTTGATTATTTCTCTCTTTGTCCTCATCAGTGCCCACCGCTCCACCTCAGAATGTCGCTATCCAGTCCTCAACAGCGACTCAGCTTGATGTCACATGGGACCCTCCTCCAGTGGAGGCACAAAATGGGGATATTCAAGGCTATAAGGTACGACACTTCGGTGTGCTTCAGCTATTGAAAGACTGTAGGCTAAAACAGTGGTTCTTTGAGCACCCCCCTGATGGTGTGCAAATTCTGTCAGTTACCAGAGAAACTAATTCCGGGTCGGCCCTGAGATTGAAAAGGCAAACAAATAGCGTAACAGCTCTTGTTATTTATTTGAGCTTGTCAACATTGGCTAAACCAATAGCATGAGTTTAGCGAGGGATGTTTGTGTAACCTGACAAAGCCGTTATACTGTTAAGGCCCGTTCACACAGAACGATAACTATTTAAGAGCCCATCCCAGCCCAAAATATCATTCTGCATGCACTGCAGTTTGTCGTCTGACACTTTAAATGCTCGAGCTCTTTAAAGCAGGATGGATTCTGATTGGCTGTTTTCATCGTTCATCAGCTGGAGAAAAAAAAACATGGTTGAATCAAATGATATTGCTTCTCTGTGTCTTTATCATTATAATTATGATCTCTGCTATTATTTTACATTTAGAATGATTTTTAATCATTCTTTATCATTATAGTTATCAATCTTGGTGTGAACGGGCCTTTATTGTTTAATCTTGGCGTTTGTGAGGTTTCTTTCAAAAATAACTACCAAAATTTGTAAATATAATGTTGTCTCCCTAGAGCTTTCAAGCTCTGACAATCATTCAGAGGCTTTAGCAACTTCTTAGAAATGCCTTCGCAATCAGCTAGAACAACCTAGCAAGCCCTAGCAACCAGCCAGTACACCCTAGAAACCGCCTAAAACCTTAGTGACCACACAGCAAAGCTTCTAATCCAATTCAGTGTCTGTTCAAGTATTCCAAATACACAAGACTTATGTAACCTTCATGCTTTAAACCTTTCTTCGGGCTGCCCAAGTATTCAAACTACGAAAGGCTTATATAACCTTCCAACATCAAACCAATCTTCAGACAGTTTTTAACTTTCAGGTGAGGCTTTGTCAAGCTAACATTCAAAGTTTGTCTCGAAAAACTTTACCTTTTAAGTTGCTTTTGCAATTTGTTTTGATGTCACAATCACGAGAGTTGCATAAATTACACAGCAAATTTAAAGGTTGACATGTGACTATTGTAACTACTGATACATGTATGTATATATATATATATATATATATATATATATATATATAGAGAGAGAGAGAGAGAGAGAGAGAGAGAGACTTTTACTTTTTTTTAAAGCAGTGGTTCTCAAATGTGGGCCCCAACAATCTTCCAATGGTTCAAGATCAAGATGACTTACACCGATTTAAAATAAGCATGAATATAAGCTGAAAAAATCTAAAAATAAAGATATATATTATTATTTGGTTATTTTTATGTCAAATATACATCTTTCTAGTTATGCAAAGCTTCAAAATATTTTATCGGGTAGAAATTTGAGTGAGGGAGGGCCTTCAACTATTGTTGTGGACAATGGGGGGCCTTGAAGTAAAAAAGGTTCAGTTCCACTGCTTTAAAGTACTAAAGTTAAAAATTCTTTTTTGTTTCTTGTTACAATTTAAATAAGCATCAGTGCATCTGTCTAATTAAATGCTATAAATGCACTTTCACACCAAGGAAAATATATTTAACGATAATTATATAATTTCTAATCTTTCTAATTCAATGAGAATAGGAAAATCACTTTCACAAATTTTTTTCCCCCAGCTCATTAATGAAAAGAAAAAAACAGCCAATCAGAATGCACCCGACTTTAAAGGATTACTTCACTTCAGAATTAAAATTTCCTGATAATTTACTCACCCCCATGTCATCCAAGATGTTTACATCTTTCTTTCTTCAGTCGAAAAGAAATTAAGGTTTTTGAGGAAAACATTCCAGGATTTTTCTCCATATAGTGGACTTCAACAGTTACCAAACGGGTTGAAGGTCCAAATTGCAGTTTCAGTGCAGCTTCAAAGGACTCTACACGATCCCAGCCGAGGAATAAGGGTCTTATCTAGAGAAATGATCAGTCATTTTATAAGAAAGAGAAAAATTATACACTTTTTAACCACAAATGCTCATCTTGCACTTCTCTACGATGCTCCACGCATTACGTAATCACGTTGGTGACGTAGCATCAGCAACGCAGAGTTAGTGCAAGCTGAGCATTTGTGGTTAAAAAGTGTATAATTTATTATTTTTTTTCTAGAAAATGGCCAATCGTTTTGATAGACAAGACCCGTTGGTAACTGTTGAAGTCTCCATGATATGGAGAAAAATCCTTGAATGTTTTCCTCAAAAACCTTAATTTCCTTTCCACTGAAGAAAGAAAGATATAAACATCTTGGATGACAAAGGGGTGAGTAAATTATCAGGAAATTTTAATTCCGAAGTGAATTAATCCTTTAACAGCCTCAAGGTTATAATAAACAATGTTATTGTACTTAGCGTTCTTGGCGTGAGCAGACCTTAAGACCCACATTCTTGCTCAAATAGGTTTCTATTATATTAGAATAAAATAATGACTAGGTGACTAAGTGGTACTTAGTCTGATGGACTGATTTAATCAGACATGGCGCTTGGTCTGAAAGTTTGAAAAAACTGCTGCTCTAAAATATTAAGCTTAATAGCCCATCGGATGTACATCTTCTGAAGTTATTCATTTGTGCGATTCGTCTTGCTAGATTTATTATTGGGAGTTTCAGCTACAGAATGAGACTGAGCGACTCCGCACTCTCTTCCTGCCGGAGCTGAGCGTGAAGCTGAAGAACTTGACCGGCTACACCACTTACATGATCAGCGTGGCTGCCTTCAACGCGGCAGGGGACGGCCCGCGCTCGTTGCCCACCAGAGGGCGCACTCAGCAAGCAGGTGAGCCATAGGACTCAAGTCAACCCAAAATACATCAATCAACAACCAGTGAAGTGACCTTAATGCTAAACCCGCTTTGGGAGAGTGTTCTACATCTTTGATCCCACTGTTTGATTCCCAAAGCTCCCTGCTGGAAAGGTTATTCATTTTCAATTGGGCGGATCACATCATATGGATTGCATGAGGGCTATGGTGTTAGATTATGAAGGAGATGGGCTGTCTCCGAGTATTGGGGGGTATTTTGTAGGAACGGAAGCGCTTGACAGTTCGTTTTCTGGAGCTGGGAACTGGGTTGGAGAAAATGGGCCACGTATTGAGGAAGTGCTTTTTGGCAGGTCAGCATAAGAAGAACTGTGTTCCAAGTGATTGAGAAAAGTTAATTCAGCCGTTTTCCGCTGCCTTAAAGACTGTGACAGTGTAGTGAGGAAGTAACAATGAGAACAGTACAGGCGAGAGTGATTCTTGGCTCAGCTTACACTAAGACACTGGGAGATGAGCCAACGCAAGGCCCTGTGCCAATCTTCCGGAGGGCAAACTAACTCCTTACATTACTGCAACATTAGCCTGACCTCACAGCAGAAGAGTGTTTAAATATACATGTGCTGAAAAGTACTTTTTAAAGCTTTTTAAATCTAGCTGTGCCCAGGGTAAAGAATATCTTTTGCCACATCTGCCAAATACGTTGTGGGTGAATTGACCCTTCGCAAAGACCCGCCCCCTTTAGTTACTGTTGCTATGCCCAACAAGTCATGTGCTCTCACACCACACATCATGTTCTCACACAGTGAAAAATACATTGCGGAGCAAAGAGGACACTGACAACGCGTCGCCAGACATATGAAACAGTTTCATATTTAAAATATTGTAATTTTTTAAAGAAGTTTAAATAGTAAATACCGTATAGTGTCTCTTTAATGTGTCGTGACAGATCGCTGTAGCTCCTTCAAGTTCAAGTTCACCAACATTAATCTACTAACTCCCCTGACTGCTTTGTCAGACAAAATGGCAGATTCGGGGTTATGATTGGTCAGATCGCCTGTCAATCAAACTGCCGGTGAAGGGTCAATTGAGAAAAAAATATGTAGTAAAATATAAATATTACTTACCAGGATTATTAAATACAACTTTCATTTATATAATGTGAGGTCAGTGTTTGTTTGGGGGGTTTTTTTTGTCATTTTTTGTCAAAATAAATACATAAATAAATACTTTTATTCAGAAAGGATGCATTAAATTAATCAAAAATGACATATTAGAATGATTTCTGAATGATTATATGACACTGAAGATTGGAGTAATGATGCTGAAAATTCAGCAGGAATCAATTTCATTTTAAATTTGAATAATAATTCACAATATTTCTGTTCTTACTGTGTTCTTGATCATTTAAATGCCACCTTGATTGAGCATAAGAACTTTGAAAATCATTGAAAAATCCCAATCCCAAACTTTTGAAACTTTTGAATGCTAGTGTAGTGTTAATAATGGAAATATTTTTTTAAAAATGTTTTTTTTTTCCCCTCAAATATTTATGATAAACTGCAGCATCAAACGTCATATACGGGCTAATCTGTTTCGATATGAAATTGCACCTGTTAAAAAACATGTAGGCTTATTCTTTCTTTTCATTACTTTCATTTAGGTATCTTAAGGCCAATAAATTCCACAAATGCATTTTTTTTTTAAGGAAAAAAAACTCCCTAGATAAAATCTTGATACATTTATCACCGAGGTCAAAGCTGTTATACGCTTTTTCTGTAGTAAATCCAAAAGATTTTGACTTTAGTACAACTCGCATTGTTTACTTCAGCAGGATTCAGATTATTGATCTTACAATTTGATTTATACCACGCATTTTGTTCCAGTTCTTAATAAAGTTTCCAATCAACCTCAAGTAACTGTTTTATTTTCTCGGCAAGGTCAGTTTTTGCTGGCGTTTGGTGCATGGCGAGCGTTAAATATGGGCCCTGACTAAATCTAATGAAATCAATCATAATGCTCTTTCATGAAGACATGTTAGATGTTTAATGAGAGCTTCTTTTACTCCACAGCTCCAAGCGCTCCCAATTTTATCCACTTCAGTGAACTCACCACTACCTCGGTCAACATGTCTTGGGGTGAGCCCAAGCAGCCCAATGGCATCGTGGAGGGATACCGCGTGGTCTACGAGCCCTGCACCCCTGTGGATGGTGAGAAACTACACCACACTAAAAGCTTTGGCTGAGCAAATTATTGAGGGAACTTTCACTCAGCAGCTGATTTACACCCTTTTAGGCTTGTCATGCTTTTTTAAACTTACAAATGTCTAAAATTTGCTCTCCAAATGTGTTCAAGATGAGGTTTCTTTTTGGCGTGTAATGAATGGCATTCCTCTGTGAGGTTTCCCTGTTATTGAGTAAGGAATGGTTAAAAAATTGCCAAGTGTGGTGCATTGGCCAAATTCCACCATAATTGGGATCAGATAGGGAATTACTGTGGTCCCATAATGGCTCCAGAATGGTCAAGCCTTCTGGGGAAAACCAGATGTGCTGGGCTGCTGTTTACCAAGGACCCGTATCTCAGAATCTGGAGGATACGCTTCAAAGAAAAAGGCCCAACTTTCTTTATTAGTTTAACCCCTAGAGCATGACCTCGTGCAGTGTTCACACGTATGTGAATCTGAGTGTAAAACTCTGAAAGCAAAGCCAGTGATTGCAAAGCAACAAAAGAATAGTGTTAAAGTGTAATTTAAGCTTAGGTTGTAGTCTTTACTTATGGGTAAATTAAACGCTGCATTAGAGACACTTTTGTGTTCACACTGAATACACTAAACTCTGTAGCTGCCTGCTTTTAGCAAAATGTAGAAGATCAACCAGGTATGCTGTGCATACAGAAAATCTGGATCCTACTGCATAAATTTGCATAGTATTCAAACCGTAGCTATAGTCACTGTGCAACATGAAGGTGAACAGATCAGAACTGACAGAACAGTTAAATGGAAGACAAGACCAATCACAAGTCAGTATGCAAATGGGATTAAGAAAGAAAGCAATACTTTTTCAATATGCAGATATTAAGATGGAGTTATGAATGCTGAACATTCTATCAATGTCAACTAATGGAACATTTTCAAACCTTAATTTTAGAGGTCTAGAGCATAACATTTCTAAAAGCAAATATTAGAAATAAAAAATACGAAAATATATAACCAGAATTTTATGTAATTCTGTTAATACACACTACCATTAAAAGGTTTGGGGTCAGAAAGATGTTTTTGGAAAAAAGTCTTTAAAAAACAACTTTTGAATGGTCAATACAGTGCATAAGCTAAGTATTCGTGTTTGTATGTGCCATTGTTAGTGTTTCACTCTAGCATGGTATCTAGAGTTTGAGTGTTTCCTCTACAGACTCCTCTCCTCACACTTCAGGTGTCAGTAAGATTGTAACAGTGGATGTGAAAGGCAGCGCCCCCTTGTGGATGAAAATCAAGGATCTGGCAGACGGAGTGACCTACAACTTCCGCATCCGTGCTAAAACCCTTACCTATGGACCAGAGGTCGAGGCCAACATCACCACTGGCCCTGGAGAAGGTCTTGTTTCCTCACATTTAGCTATATTTGCTATTTTGTAACACCAATAAATCCAAGCTGAAGGGAATAATTTCTGTACCACTATTGCCCTATTTTGCGATACAGGTGCTCCAGGGCCTCCAGGCGAGCCATTTATCTCTCGTTATGGCTCGGCCCTCACTCTCCACTGGTCCAGCGGTGACCCCGGCCGCGCTCCCATCTCACGCTATGTTATAGAGGCAAGACCATCTGGTGAGTTTCAGAAACAGGAATTGTTTAGAAATGCAGCATTTAAGGTCGCTACAGAGGGAATAATGGCATCTTACCACCAACAGATGAAGGACTGTGGGATATTCTAATCAAAGACATCCCTAAAGAGGTGACATCGTACACTCTTAACCTGGATACCCTCAGAGAAGGCATCACCTATGACTTCCGTGTCATTGCGGTGAATGATTATGGCTACGGTTCTCCGAGTGCCCCTTCTCCTTCAATATCAGGTGAGTAAATTTGAACACGCATGGGAGAAAGCCTAAATGGTTTTGTGTTTCAAGAGTGGAAACCCATTTTTCTGCTTCTTTTCTCTTTTACCAGCCCAAAAGGTCTCCCCCTTTTATGAGGAATGGTGGTTTCTGGTGGTTATTGCTCTCGTGGGCCTCATTTTCATCCTTCTGCTCATCTTCATCCTCATCATACGAGGTCAGAGCAAAAAATACACCAAGAAAACAGACTCAGGTGGGTTGATAAGCAGAAAACACTCAAAGCAGATCCATAATGTCTCTCAATTACCCTGATTGCCATGTCTCTTTCTGCTGACTCACGTGACTAAAGTGAGATGGACTCAAATTTAGCTCTATTTTCCCATCACTGGTGGGTATCACCATGGTGCTTTGGGAAAATGTGATTTTCCACTTGAGAGAGGCTCAAACAATCAATAGCAGTGTGTGTTTGCTTCATTTGGCTGTGGTCATTACTATCAAAATGATTGCTGACTCATTTTGCTGCCTCAGAGGGAGGTAGTCTGCTGCCTCTAGCAAAATTACATCACTCATCTCATGTCTTCTCTCAGCTTGGGAAAAAGGTGACCGCAAAGTCTTTTCTTGAGTTAGTTCCAAACAAAACTCGAACGAACTGGACCGCAAACGCTTGAGGCTTTGACACACCAAACTGACATAATGACGAAAGTCGGCTGTGCTGTCGCCTCGCGTTGCCAACGTCTGGGCCAAAAAGTTGCATTTGAACACACCGCAAAGGCTACAGGCCACTAGCACGTATGTTCTGCACCGGCGTGAAATGAAATAACTCTCCAAACCAGCAGGTGGCAGTAATCTTTTTTCACCATTCAAAAAGGAAAGCGAAACTAGGAGATGTACAGTACAAATTGCTTGCTTACCACTTTGATAGGAATCATGTTGATTAGTTGATCTTCAATTTCTTCATTCCAGATGGACGTGTTGTTATGAAAATATTTCCTTATTGGAATGCTCAGATAAGATGAAGATGTAACATGTGAAGAGCCATCTGTGTGTGCCTTGACTTTGCTTGCTTTTATCACTTTTAGTTTTTCTTTTCGTGCACTGGTTTGCTTAGCTGAACAGCCAATGAGAGTGATCTCTCTCACCGACTGCCCGACGTAGATTCAACACGTGTAAATCGTAAAGCCGCTGATGCGGTCCAATTGGTGTTGATGTGTAGAACACACCACAAAAACTGAGGTGAAAGACGCTCGACATCTGCCTGATGTTGTTGACTGCCGATCGTCTGTTTTGGTGTGTCGCGGCTATTAAAAAAATTCAAGTCTTTATGACTGACCCAACCCTTTATTTCCATTTGGATTGATTATAAAAACGTGTATTTATTACCACAAATTACAAAAAGCCAACCAGTTAGATTAGAGTTTTTGAGATCGAGAAAGTTCTTTCTAGTTTTGTGTGCAACATACATGAGGTGGTTACGGACTGTAGACTTCATGCATGTTGCATATTTCATCTTAGAGTTCTGGGGAGGTCGAGTTGCGTGCTGATCTGTGAGTGTGGGAGGGATTCTCACATGGCTGCCTCTGAGCTCGGTCAGAGTTTAGTGCTGTGCCAGGGTCAGTAAACAGGGTTGTGGATGTGTGAGTAGCACAAGGGAAGTGTTTGTGTAGGACACAAAGGGCTTCTCTCAAGACACTCCCCACCCTGCCCGGCTCCGTTCGGTCCTGATCTATTGGTGCCGGTTTGTTTAACTGAAATGCAGTGAGGCCAGAAGTTCTGCAAGGTGGGAGATCACACTGTCCATCTAGGGAGAGAGGTCACTGCTCTCCTCACCTCCCTGAAATCACACTTAAGTTAGACTCTGAGCCTTTGAGATCAGAGGTCTTCTGAAGATGTGTGCTGGATCTTCTGGTGAGATTTGACTTGCTGCCATGGTCACATACAGAACAAGGCCAAACCCAGAGCCATACCACTAGAGATTAGTCATTCAAGATCTAGGCTGTTAGGCCCTTAAGGTTGTTGGATCAAGTGAGATACAATATGCATTTTCACAAAAATATGGTTAAGTTTTTTAAATCTTACTATGTGCAGTTATATGGATGGTTGAATTGAAGATGGGTGGTTGGTTGGATGGATGGGTGGATGGATGTATGGGTGGGTGAATAAATGGGTGGATGGATAGATGAATGGGTGGATATATGGGTGGATGGATGAATATTATGTGATGTGATTGCTGCCACAGTTGTCATGATCCTCAAAGTTGGTCTTCTTATCTCTGTCTGTAGGTGCCCACTCAAACTGCACATCTCTGCCCCTATCCCACGGAGAGATGGTGCGGCTGGATGAAGGACGCTTCCCTGCCCTGGAGCTCAACAACCGTCGACTCTCTGTCAAAAATTCCTTCTGCCGTAAGAATGGAATCTACACCCGGTTAGTATAAATGCATGAAACATGATTTTCACTGAGAGCCTAGATCAATGTGTAGTGGAATAGTTTGCTAATGTAATGTTTTTTTCTAGAAATTTTCTTTGGGGTAAACACTGTCAGTATGCTGTTCAGGACATTATTTGCACAATGGGTTTAATTCCCAAATGGCTACAAACAAAGAGCCAGAGAGGAATGCATTCTGTCCACACACAGAGCTTTGGCCCAGCCATTGATTTAAATTCTTCTTCAGGCATCCTTTAAATGGATTGAGTTGGCATGGATTTTAATGACAGTCGCTCTTTTCAAATCTCCAACTGCAATCTGTCAGCTGAAAGAACACACCAGACTGTGGAAGTTGGACCACTCAGACCTCCCTCCTTTGTGTCTTATTGACATTCAAAGTGCATTCTGTAGAAATTGACTATTTATGTAAGCTTCTTCAACAAAGCATCTTTCTTCACATGCTCTTGCGCTTAGATCAGACCATATTCATGATCGCCATACCATCTCCCTAGTTGCTTAAGGACTAAGTGAAAGTTCTTCAAGACAAGTACAATGACATTTAGTGAGTTTCACATTTTTAAGAACATTTCAGTTATACTTTACAATAAGGTTCATTAGTTAACATGATCTAATAATGAACTGCACTAATACAGCATTTATTAATCTTTGTTAATGTTCATTTACTAATACATTATTAAAATCTTGTTAACATTAGTTAATGCACTGTGAACTAACATGAACAAACAATGAACAACTGTATTTCATTAACTAACATTAACAAAGATTAGTAAATACAATAACAAATGTATTTCTCATGATTAGTTCATGTTAGTTCATACATTAACGAGTGTTTAACTGATGAACCATATTGTAAAGTTTTACCAACATTTCTATAGATCATTTTCTGTGCACTTTTTTTCTCTCTCTGAGGCTTGCCACAGGACACCCAAAATATCTTATGTCACTTCTAGCATCTTTTGTCAGGTTTTTGTATGCTCACACAAAGACAGGACATAATGGGAGTGTCAGAGCTCTGTCACAAAACCAATAAAGTAAACTAGACCGAAGTGACAGAACCCTGACATATTTAGCCATTCGTCAGCCAAAACTAAAGTCCTGATTATCTACAATAAATTGATTATTAATGACAGTATGTAGGTTTTGTTGGTGTATTGTCTGAAACGCATCATAACACGGTTCTAACCAGTTGTGATCCAACATGTTTTCACACTGCAAGCCAATCAGAGCATGTTTGGTGTTTAGTTTGCAATTATGTGGACCATGATTTTGGACCAATGAGGTTTCATGGTGGGTGGAGCTACACAGTTCAACGCTTGAAGAAAGAGAAATTAAATGGCCGATGTACTTGAAAAGCTTGAGCGACTACTATTGTTATGGTTATCTCATTGTGACATATTTTCAATAACCTTGTCAAACATTTTTTTCCAATGAAATATGTAGAATTAAAACAGTTTATTACATGTATCTCAGGCGTTTAAGCCTTAATTGACAGGGTCAGACCTCCCTCAAACCCTTCTGTAGTTCACACCCTGCTTCTTTAGACACTTTGGATTTGGACATATTTACATGAACAGTGTTCAATAATGGTCTACAGCATTCTCATTATTCTAATGAACTAAAGTTTCTCAACGAAGGAGTCTGAAGGCTACTTATGTGATTGGATGAAGGGATGGGTCTGCTTCAAGCTTCCTCTGGTGGTAATTGGAGAAGCCGCTCTGCGCCCATTATACTGGAATGTGCTGGGGGATTTGTGCTGGTCCTCTGCCCAGATGCAGAGGCCCAGGGTTGGGTTCAAAGACCCTGGGCAGTGAAGAACTTCCACTTTGGATGCAGTCCTACTAATTAGCTCCCTTCAAGATTGAGCCACGAGAGATATCTTTGATGGAGGTAGAAAAGGAAAGGGTTTGGTATGGGACAGGAAGAGATAGAGGCGGGAGATGAGGGTGGATAAGAAGAATTGAAGACCTCAGCACTCGTGAATAATTGAAGCCCCTCTCTGGCTTCTGAGGGGTGTTGGGTGTTGGGTGCTGTTTGACGTGGCTCCGCCTCTCTGTTTCAACCTTTATCAAACCTCAGCCTCCTCTGAATTTTAAGCAGATACAATGTCATAACCCTCCCCTCCCCCTAGGTCTCTTGCTTTATTCCCAGAGGCCCGATTTTTGTTGGGACAACCCTTCCACCACCATAGATTTCCATTAGTATACAGCTCGCGCATGGTCCTCTTGTTCGTTTTCAGGTTGAACAAAGCTTCATATGTTTCGCCATTGATGCTATCAGCTGGTGGATGCCATGTTTTTCACAAACTCTCTTGCACATCAGATATTCCTTTTACTCATTAGTTTCCCGCATGGTTCTTTAAAGCCTTTTCCCTGTGTGTGTTATTTCAGCTTGATTTATAAGCCAACTGAAGTTAAGGGAAGCTTAGCAGCCTCAGTTCAAACGCTAACGTCTCCAGTGACCTTGGCTTTGAGCATATCAGACCTCATTATGGCAAATCAAGTAAACCCATCCTGCTATGCGGCGATCCTTCTACCTTCTTTTTTAACGAGCACAACCCCTTTTAACAGTCCAACTCCAGTAGCACCCAATGAGTGGATGATTACCTGGCCCTTTCCCTTCAGAAGACTCATCATCCGTTGTTTTTTTTCCTGGACTGTATAGACTGCTCTATGAGTGTATTCATCCAATCAAAATCAGCTTTGATCCATGAGGATGCTGCATGATTGGGTCTTTATGAGTTCCTCGTGATGTCTTTAAATCTCCTGCATAGTCTAGTTCATATTAAACAGATTATTTGCAGTCTGCTTCAAAGAAAAAGAAGCATGAAAGTATCATAAAAGTGACCCTTATGATTTGTGCACTGAATTCCAAGTCGTTTGAAATCATGCAGTAATTTGGCGTAAAGAACAGGATGAAATTACTTGATTTAGGGCTGTTGCAATATAAGTGTAATATTTCAAAAATGAAATAGTGATATTGTGTCAATACTACACATTTGATAACTTAGCGACCAGTAAATATCTTGTTTACTCTATAACACGGTATTGCTTCTTAACACTGGCTGCCACCCATCATAAAACAGAAAAAAGATGGGAGGGGGGGGTTCTTCAAAAAAGAAGTGAAAAGACAGTGAAATCCCAGACTGCACAAAGTACAGATCAAAAGTAACATTTTTGTATAGTTACGGTTACAAACTACATACTATCCACCTTTCTACACTTGTATTTTGATTTTCTTGTGTGAGTGTGTGTGTGAAAACACAATATAAACAAATTAAAGATGAATTTTTGACTGATCATATATTTTTTATTTCTATAAATATTGCAATAATAAAGTTTAGTCGTAATCGTTTTGGCCAAGATAATGTAATATTGTGACAGACCTTTGACTTAAAGGTATACTTCATCCAAAAATGAAAAATCTGTCATCATTTACTCACCCTCAAGCTGACCCAGACCTGTATAAAAAAATGTTCTTCTGTTGGGACACAAAAGAGGATATTTTGAAGAGTGTCGATAACCAAACAGTTGATGACCCCCACTGACTTCCATAGTATTTTTTTTTCTCCATACTATGGAAGTCAATGGGGTCTTCGAGCAAATGTTGACAGAATTTTTGGAAAATCCCTATCCCTTTAAATGTGCAGTGTGTAAATTTTAGAGGCATCTAACGGTGAGGCTGCGAATTGCAACCAATGGCTCAGCACCGTGCTCACCCCTCCCTCTCAGAGCACTTTTAGAGAAGCTACGGTGGCCGCCACAAAGACAAAGATGTCGTTGTTTGAGACAGCAGATAGCCAGTCAAGCAAAGAGGTTTCTTCTTACTTCTAACAAAGAACATTCTCTGCTTCTAATAAACCAGACAACTACTACTACTGCAAGCTGCCTCTAAAACACACTTTGTAGAGCAGTTTGTCCTTTTAAGGTTACTGTAGGAACATGCCAGCGCAAAATGACAACTTGACATGGAGGAGGGACCCGTGGTGTATGTAGATAGAAATGCCTCATTCTAAGGCAGTGTTTCTCAAACTTTTTCAGCCCAAGGACCACTTTATCTTCCAATTTTTTTCTGAGGACCACCTAACAGAATCCCACTCTAACACCCCCCACAAAAACAACAAAATAGGAAGGATAAACTAAATTTAAGTATGCAACTGTTTCAAGTCAAAAACTAATTATTCAAACACAAATGCAATGATATGATCCATTTTTTCGTTATTAAAACACACTGACGTCAACCCCCCTGCCCGCGATCCGGGGCGGGTTAAGAGCTTGCCTAGTTTAGGTCATCTTTTCACGGACCACTAGGGGGCGATGGTCCGCGGACCACACTTTAAGAATTACTGTTCTAAGGTAATAAATAACGGTTCATTATGAAAGGTCTTTATTCACCACTCAAAACATAGTTATGTATATTATATTGCATTTCCGTCAATAGATCCTCCTAAATTTTACACACTGCACCTTTAATAAATCAAGTAAAAGAAGTTTTTCAATTTTGGGAGAACTATTTCTGTGAATTAGCAAAGCATTTCTCTGCATCTTGTTCCTCCAGATCTCCACCGCGACCCAGTCCCGGCAGCCTGCACTACTCCGATGAAGATGTCAGCATCAAGTACAATGACTTGGTCCCAGCTGAGAGCAGCAGCCTGACCGAGAAGCCCTCAGAAGTGTCTGACTCACAGGTGATTCACCCCAAAAAGGCAAATGATTTTTTTAAGAATAATTTGTTTTTCTGGAAACAATTCACCCTGTCTACTTTCTTAATACATGTTGCTGATCTTATTTTCCTTTATTCGTCAGTGCACGTTATTCTGTTTCAGTTGACATCTCAAATCCCTCTTATTTGTCGTCCCCTCCCCCAATCTCATGACTCCATTCTGGTATAAAATATCCTGCTAAACGTCTTTATCCTTGAGTACCCTATTTCACTCCAAAACACACTTCTATTCACTTCACTGTATTATTTATCATTCACATGTTTTCTTTTGTCAGTAGGCTATTTAACATTCTAAATGAAGTGTTGAACACACAAAACTCTACCAACCATCCCCCACAGGGAAGACAAACCACAGAAGGGGTCTTTTTAACATCTGAATTGTTTTTCTTAGACAGCAGTGAGATTAAAAGGAAAACAAATGGAGATGTTTGCTTAAGTCTTCTGCCGGCAGTAATCTCACCTGACTCCTCTAGAGTCCTCAAGAATATCACTCCACTAACTGTACATCCGCAATTGTCTCGTTTGTCCACATTTTAGAAGAAATAATGTTCATACTTCATTAAATCTCTTGAAAAAGCTATGAACATGAGAAAATGCCGTTCTTTTAAGCTGAACCATTATTTCTGACAACATATTAAATGAATGATGATAAGAATGACCTTTCTTTTTCAAACTGCTCATCTCATTCCAGATCATCTGGTCTCATTTCTATGCATCGCCGGGAAATGAAGGGGAAAATGTCTTAAATTATTTGACATTTCCCCATCAGAACAAATAGGGTTACTTTTTATGCAACCGGAAGTGTAAATCTACAATCTTTTCTCTTCATGTTTGCAGTATTTGACTCGCAAACTATGAAACTAGGGCTTGAAGTGTCATGGGGATTGGTGAATCAGTTGGCCCAAGCTGTGAGAAAGTAGGGGGCTCTCCTCTTGCTTGAGCATTTGTTTTTCCTCCCAAAATCCCACTGGGAGCTTTTTGCCTGTTCATCAGGTACCCATACTGTCATAACATTCCTTCTTCTGACAGAAGACAGCAGTCATTGAGCTGATGGACATTTCTGACTTTGATTTGTCATCTGTGAGGATCTGTAAATAATGTTTTTGCTCTTTCAGCAGGCGCTTATGTTTTCATATATGATCGCTGCTCCTCCGAGTTTTGGGTGAGGCTGTAGTTTGTCTAGTACTGTAGTAGAGCAGTGCTGATGATAGGAATCTATTGAGTAGTCATAATCCCTCTAATTAGCTTAAAAATAGCACATCCAAACATTATATGTTTTAGCATCTACATATGTATGTATGCATGTATGTATGTGTATATATATATATATATATATATATATACTGAGAGCTGTGTGATATTCTAGTGGTAACAGCATTCCTACTTTTTCACCGTTTATTTATGAAAGTTGTTTAGACCTGAAATATATGACTCATATTTAATCATAGTGCCTATTTTACAATGTCTTCCATATAAAAGTAATAGAACTTTTTAAAAATCATGAACGTAAGTAAGAAAAAAAAAAGACGATTCTCATTTTGGGTAATTATTCCTTGATTTCTTTGAAATTAAGGAATATGGATTTTTGTTGTTTTATTCATTTTATTAATCTTTAAACAGCTTCTTTTATGATGATTTCACGTTTTCCACATGTACGCTACCATTCAAAAGTTTGAGATCTGTAAGATGTCAAATGTTTTTGAAAGACTCGTATGCTTACCAAGGGTACATTTATTATTTTGATCAAAGTAAAAACAGTAAAAAAAAATAATATTGTGAAATATTATAATAATATTCATATTATTTCCTTCAGAGTCACATGATCCTTCAGAAATCATTCTAATATGCTGATTTGATGCTCAAGAAACATTTCTTATCAATGTTGAAAACAGTTGTGCTGCTAATAGAAATCTTTTGTAACAATGTTAATGTTAAAGGGTTAGTTCACCCAAAAGTGAAAATTCTGTCATTGATTCCTCACCCTCGTGTCATTCCACACCCTCAAGACCTTTGTTTGTCATCTGAACACAAATTAAGATATTTTTGATGAAATCAAGGAGTTATGACTCATCAATAGACTGCAGTTTAACCACCACTTTCAAGGTCCAGAAAAGTACCAAAGACATTGTTAAAATAGTCGACATGACTGCAGTGGTTCAACCTAAATGTTATAAAGTTATGAGAATACATTTTCTGTGTAAAAACAAAACAAAAATAAAAATTTCTCTACCCTGTCAGTCTGTTATGCGGACTGTTTTAACGATGTCTTTAGTACCTTTCTGGACCTTGACAGTGGTGGTTAAACTGACGTCTATGGACGAATTAGATACCTCTCAGATTTCATCAAAAATTTCTTCATTTGTGTTCCGAAGAGGAACGAAGGTCTGACAAGTGTGGAATGACATGAGGGTGAGAAATTAATGACAGAATTAAAAAAATTTCAGTGAATAAACCCTTTAAAAGTCACTTTTGATCAATTTACTGCATCCTTGATGACCTTTTAGCTGAGGCTTTTATCTAAATGAAAACATGCTCCAATGCACAGTTCCAAAACTGGCTAGAAAAGTGCAAAAAATGAAGGTGTAACAGATTATTTCTTTCTCGTTCAATTACAGGGCAGCGACAGCGAGTACGAGTTGGATCCAAACCGGCAGAAGACCCACTCCTTCGTCAACCACTACATCAGTGACCCCACCTACTATAATTCCTGGCGCCGCCAACAGAAGGGCGTCTCTCGGCCTCCAGCGTATGGCTACGCCCAACCCGACACGGTGGCGGAACAGGAGTCCCGCCCCCACCCGCCTCCGCTGCCACCGTTACCACCTCTGCTACCCCACAACAATCCCTCCCCGCAGCCCCAGGGCCAGGGCACCCTGTTCAGGCCCAAGGGGAGCCGGACTCCCACCCCGTCACTGCTGTCCTCTGAAAACCACAGCCAGCACACCCTGTACAGGCCTCCTAGCAGCCTGGGCACCTCAGCCCAGGTCCCAGCCACAGGATTCTCCTCGTTTGTTTGATACAAGACTCTCATTCCAATGACAACACCACACCTGGGAGGGACTCCTGCAGTATTATTGGTCTGTTTTATTGGTCACCCCCCACCCCACTCCCCCCGCTGCTCCTTGTCGGACATCAAGAGCTGCTTTTGGATTTTATTTGGCCGGGTGTGCAGATGTATTGTGGGTTTATATGTGCGTGGAAGAGCATTGAAACACAGACAATCATTCTGAAGGGAATCAGTTTGTTGATTGTACATTTTAAAATATATTCAATTCATCCTTCACTTAAAAAAAAAAGAAATGTCTGAAATATTTATATATAAATATATATATATATTAAAAAACTGACTGCATATACAGTGGATTCCAAAATTCTGAGACCAACTAGAGTTTCTTTTTGTAATTTTTCAAGTTTCATTTAAGTTTTGCATTTTGAAATATTTAAGGCGAAGAAAAGACTACGCTAGTGGACTCAGACTGTTGGACCCCAGCGTAAATGTTTTAAAGTGGTGAGAACAAACTGCATTTCACATAATGCTGCAGATTTCCAATGCATTCATCTTTATGATTCTGTTTTTGTGAGATCGCTCTGATGTCATTGACACAGAAATCAATGACACAATATTTCTGAAAGAAAAACACTGCAAATGTGAGTTTGTAGCAATGTCAGTCTCTTGAAACTGAAGAATAAGAGAACATTCTGCTTCTTAGACAACAAACTTTGAGAAAGGAAAAGTATGGAATTTCTGTATGATTCATATGGTACAATTTTTATTTATTTATTGCTCTTACATCCAACTAAGGAGATCTTGTGAAGGAAGAGGCGCTTACCATCATATCATTATTTTCATCCAATTGTGATACATTTGGGATGAAAATGTGGTTCATTAAGTTAATAATTCACTTTACTCTGCATTATTTATTGTTAGAATTGTAAGTTTTTATATAGTTTGTTGGGGATCACATCCATAATTTGGTACTACCCCAGAAACATTCTCATAACTGGCTCATGTTCTGGCAAGGTTTTCTCAAAGTTATGAACACATTTTCTTCCAGAAAACATTAGCAGAATGTTTGTTCAAAGTTCTCTGGTCTTTAATAATGTTCTCAAAACGTTAACACGAAAACATTATTTATACATCGTTCATGTATAACGGTTTAGTGGGATGTTGGTCGAACATTTTTTTAAAAAGCGACTACTTGTTTCAGAACATTCAGAGAACATTCAAAAGTAATGTTTCCATAATGTTTCAGAATTATAACATGGAATGTTTCCTTAACGTTCGCACCAAAAAAAGAAAAAAAAAACTTTTTAAAACGTTTAATAAACTGGACATTCAGAGAACATTCAGAAATAATGTTTTTAGCAAAACCTTTTGAGAACATGTTTTTTCTTCAAACCCATGGTCAAATAAGGAAGGGTCACTTCATGGAAAATGACTGTATTCCCAGGATATAATCAAATAAGGAAAAATATATTAATGTATTAATAAGGCATTTGCATTACACACATTATAACAACTGCAAATTTGTCGGTCTCTGAGGGAGTTTTTTTTATGCTTCTTAGGGGCCGTTTACACAACACTGATTTCAACTAAAAATAGAAAAAGATTTATGCGTTTTGTCCATGCATTTCCATAACAACGCCGTTTTGGGGGTTTGAAAATGGGTTTTAAAGTGCAACCTTTTGAAAACGATACCATTATCGTCTCCACACAAACTACAAAAATGCATATTTGTGAAAACGGTGATGTCATGCGCATGCGTATTACGTGTTCAGTCTATAGGATTGTAGTGTTTCTTTACAAAGTGACATCGCCATCTACAGGCCTGGCATGAATAATGCAGCATTTTAGTCAATCTCGCGGATCGTTGTCATCTGTACGCGAAAAATGCGAAAGAAAAACTTTTCCGTTTCTAGTACATCGTTGTCGTGTAAACGTACCTTTAGATCAACTGAACTTCAACACTAAGGAGCATAAACGAAATTTATAGTGAAACGGAATTTATGAAAGATTCAAAACAAGACCAGTTATGTTTATGTTAGCAAAGAATGTCATACCTGTAATGTCTTTGAGGATATAATAATGCTTTTGGAAAAAGAAAAGAATCTTAACGTCGATACTCGTGCGGTCAAGAGCGACCACTCAAAAATCTCTGTGCACATGCAAATCTGTATGCGGAAGTGTAAAGATACTGTGTGGGTAAACATCTTCAAACACTCATCATTAGCAAATTAGCTTCATGGACAGACGTCACACTGTCACAAACATCGTCGAGTCAGTCTCACGTTCGGGGTCTGTTGCTCAGAGGCTGTCTGCTCTTTCAAATGACATTGTATGTATTTCTCTGAATATATTGTAGAATGTGTTTTTACGGTTCACAGATTGACATAGTGTACACAAACAGTATGCTTACGTGTATGTCAGCTGATATGCTTTATTTATAATCGATTGGTTTTATACTCTAACTTAAGAACAACAGCAGTCTTACGTGGAAACTATTTTAAAGGACTTGAAAATTACGACGATCATGATTCACATTATCTCCTGTCTTGTTCTCTGTGAGGTGACTATCACTGTACAAAACTTGATGAATTATATTGGACCAAGGCATGGTTCATATCTAAAATAAATTGCTCTATTTTTCAGTGTTTTTGTTCATGTCTTGCTTTGGCTTTTGAAAGTTCATTTTGGCCACACACTGTAAAATGTTCATTTTAATGTAAAAAAATATGATGGTAAAACCAGTAACTATGGTTCATGGAAATACCAGGTAATATAATATAATATAAGCTTGGTATATTAATAGTTATTGTAAGTTGTATCATAAAATTGTTAGAAAGCCAATTTTACAGTAAATTTATCAAACATCTTTGGCCATTATAGTACTAGTCATTAACCAGGATGTATTTTAGCCTCATTGAATATGTGACTATGCTTGTTTCATAAGGATGCGAGACGTTCCAGCAGCTCTTGCCTCATTTCACTGCAGCTACAGTGGAGATAGATTTGGGCCAGATGAGAATGGGTAAGTGAGTGCTGAATCATTCAGCTTCCCAAGAAACTGAGCTTAGATGTGGGAGAGTTCGCCCTGGAGATAATCTCCTTATTCCAGGCCGGAAAGCATCGATCTGGACATCGGGGGGTAAGAGTGGAGATGTCACAAGAGCGATGAGAAATAATAACCCAGTAGGGAGGAGAGGCCAAGCTTGGAGTGTGGCGGCCTACACACACACACACACACACAGACAAAACCTGAGTATAATCATACCTACAAACATTAAAAGTATGCTTTTTCTATGTATGAAAATAAATCAACACACATACACAATGTTAAGGACAGTAATTGCATGATTCAAGCTGCATCTCAGACAGCTGATGGATCAATGAATCCTGGGAATGCAGCCAAATGGGGAAATGACTTTTAATTGTGACTTAAAGACTTACTCAATCTACTATCTGTCACACTGTTAATCTAATTATGACCATGATAGTGAGTAATAATGTGCCCCATTCATATCATTTAACATAGATGGCGCCATCTTTTATAATAAAGGCTACTCTACTGAGCAGTGTTGAGGGTAATACATTACAAGTAATGTGAGTTAACCAGATTGCTTTTCAAGTAACTAGTAAAGTATGCATTACTTTTAAATTTACATCAAAACATCTTACATTTTTTAAATAAGTAACGCAAGTTACTTTGTTTTCCCGTGACTAGCTCTCCCATCCCCATGTTAGGAGAAATTGTAAGTGCAGAAGTGTTGTGTCAAACATGAGGGTTCTTGTAGTTCTTGATTAAATGTGAGCATTTACTAATCTCACTTGCACAAAAACAAACTTGTACAGTGTGAAACGACGCGGTGTTAATGTTATGCTAGGCGCTTAGCAACATATTTGCCTGCATTGGGCAGTCACGGAAACACCGCGTTCGGTGTTTGAGAGGAAAAATGTCAAATTTTGACAGAAAACGCAACAATTTGAGTGAAGAAGAGACTGCTTCAGTTCCTTCATAGTCCGAAATGTCCATTCAGTACTAACTCGATAGTACAGTCGGCAATACGAGGATGTGCAAAGCTATGTAAACAGGTCGCGTGCTAAGAACGCTAACCCAGGGTTTAGGGGTAATACGCGGGGTTTAGAATGACCCAGGATTAACTTTTTCAAGTGTGAAACGCGCTACTGTAGTTGCTGCTGACCTGCGATGATCCAATTCAATCATAATAAGCACAAACGATATTAGATAAATATCATATGTTTCTATTTTATACTTCTTTGTTTTTGTTTGCTTATGTCAGAGTGTTTAACTTTCTTCTCCTGCGCCTATTCCAGAAAGGTTTGAGTGCTAATATTCCTTTAAAAGGGAACTTTTTTGCTATTAAAAACAAACAAGCAAGCAAGCCCAACGCAGGTGAGAAAAAGTAATGCAGAAGTAATGTGACACATTCGTCTCCTCAAAAGTAACGCAATAGTAATGCAATAGTTACTTTTTTAGTAACTTGATATTGTAATGCATTACTTTTAAAACTTTTCCCAGCACTGCTACTGCGTTACTAAAAACATAACTCCATGTCATTCATGTTTATGTTTGTGAGGCCATCTTCACCAAAAAAAACAACAACTGATATATGACCTGATATATTTGACTGTTGAGTGTAGATAGTGATCTCACTGTTCAAACATGCCTTTCTTTTGTATACACACAGTGCCAAAGGCCTTGAACTGCAAGAGGATACTCCTCTTTAGGCGCATGTCAGAGGTGCAAATTACACATAATGGCCTTTTGCAAATTGATTTATGTGAATATACAAACAACAGTTAAAGCCTGCGGGTACTGACTAGACCTTCAATGGCACAATGACTAACAATTGTTCCCCACAAGATCCCTATCAAGTTAACTGCATTTCAAAGAGACATCCTATAAGACAAAGGGAGGGCCACTGGGAGGGCAGGCACAGTAACACCCTTTTTGCACGCAATACGGACTGTTTTGGGATTAGTTGTTAAAAATCAATCCAGCACTGCAGAAAAAACAGGATGTTTATCTTTTAGCTTTACTAAAGACCAATCAGCAACTAAAATAAAAGCAATGTTCCAGTTTAATAATAGGGTGATTCTCACATCCATGTCGATGTCACCTTACACCATTAAAAAAAAACAAAAAAAAAACGATTTTGGTTTCTATAACTGTAATAAATTATTATTATTATAATTATTTTACTCATGTCAAGGAGATGTGCAAAAATGCAATGCATGTGGTCCAACATCAGGCAATTCATTTTCTTCAAAATATAATTTCGCATTTCTTTCTTTGATTTAAGGATGAAATGAAACAACACAGACGTGTTCTTAATAGGTTTCGTGAAGTTCATCCAACATTGTGAAGTTTAAAGTGACAAAACAGCAGTACGCTAGATGCATTAATTGCGCTGTGTCTTTAAACGCAGCGTGTGTAGGGGCGTGTCTAATGTCAAGAGGGGGCGTGTCTGCTGAAAGAAAGGGCGGGGCTGAATGAATTATTGCACAGAGCGGTGCGTTTACAGCAGAGCTTTACACAGGAAGGATGCGGACGGCTGTCTGTGGACTCAGAGCTTGTGTTGTCACAACTGAAAGTTACACGTATTGCCTATAAATAAGCAACAGAAAGGAGCTCGAGGAAATATTTAGCTCAAACAGCAAAGCACCCGCAGGATAAAGTCATAAGCGGCACAGTGTATGGATCACAGCATTTAAATACAGTAAGTTTTTAACCCTATTTTAAGGAGAGTGGGATATTTCACACAATTAAAACATGCATGAATAACGCTTATTGTAACACACCTGTGAACGTAACTTTGTCTTACACTAATATTTTGCCATTATTTATTAGGTGGCATTGGGTTAAAGGTCAAAGTTTTTGTTTAGTTGGTTGAGGCTAACCATTCATAACACGAGACCTCCATCAGTCCTCAAAGCCATGGTCGAATCAGGGAGGGTCTCTCCCCGGAAAGCTGTTTGTCATTTTTGGAATGTATGCTTCTGCTCCCAATTTAGAATTAAACAATAGCCTACAGCTGTTAAACATTTCCATGCATTTGCATAAAAATATGTCCTTTCCTCTGATAGAAGCGCGTTCATTGTTTATTTCTATGAGGATCCGTCATCATCATCATCCTCACTGCTCCACATGGTCAGCTGCATCATTGTTCTTTATGTGCTCGTGCGTTCAACACTCACGAGTCAAACGCTCTTAAATATTGATTTGCACCCTCTTCCTCCCGATCAAGAGCTCAAATTTGCTTAATCAACATACGGCATGTGTGTTGCGACACGGGCGCTGTGTCCATGTGCATGACTGGTGTAAAAAAAATATTGCCGGTGTAGTAACGTTACTTGATGCACAGCATGTGCAACATAAAATTTCTTTGTTGTGAATTAAATGCAGGTTTAGAAACAGAACTGAGAGACTGCCACTGTGAGGTCTGTCACAAAGAGAAGATCCAGTTCAGTGAGACTGACTGGCAATGGATGAACTTGAATGTCCTGACCTACATTGTAAAACCAATGTCTTAAATTAAGAGTTTACATGTTGGCTTAAAACATTATGCGTGACATAAAAAGCAAATATATATATATATATATATATATATATATATATATATATATATATATATATATATATATATTTGTTTTTTATGTCAATATAAATATATAATATATAAATATAAAATATAAAATATATATATATATATATATATATATATATATATATATAATGTATATGTGTGTGTGTGTGTCTGTGTGTATGTATATACATATATTTATGTATGTATATATGTTCTAAAACCAGTAATTTTCTTTGCATTTTTTCGTCTACACATGGCAATGTTGTCAAAGTGATCCACTAAAGCGACTAAAATCGCTGCATTATTCATACTAGGCCAGTAGTTGGCGATGACCATAGACATAAAAAAATACATAGACGCCCCATTGGCCTCTAGATCGTACGTCAATGGCGCCGCCATATTGTGTAGGGCAACGTTCCCATAATTTTCAAAACTGGAATTGAGAAAAATTTGTGCTACTTCTGGCTGTACAAATCGCCGCACAATTGAATACAGGTCTCGGGGAATAACCTTACACAGGTAAGGCTGAACATTTGTTTCTGGTTGTATTTGGTCATTATATAATTATGTTGATAGTAGTTGGCCACTGGAGTCAGTCAGAAAATAGCTAGCCATGTCGCTAATTAGCTGTGAAAATTGAGTTTACATGATTTATATTATAGTTTTAGCATATATTATCTGATTTTATGAGCTAAATTTCCTGAAATTTAAATATGCATCTTTATTTTCTTAAAACCGACAAACACTCGTTTCGGTTACTTGACTGAGATTTTGTGAATTACTGTAACGTTAGTTAGTTGGCTAGCTTACTTTTTTCACACATTGAAAGTTTCCCAGAGATAAAGAGTTGAGGAGACGGTGGGAAGTAGCTATAAGAAGGGAAGTTTTTCCAGTGTGTGTGATGACGATTTGCTTCATTTTCACAATGGTGGTCAATTCTAAACACAAGAAAAGCTAAAATGGGTTAAAAGACAGAAAATGGCTTTTCCACAATAAGAAATCTTTTTTTATTTAATGTGAAAATTTAAATGATCTCATTATGGGCGTCTTCACACTTCTTATCCAAGAATAAAGCAGCCAAATACAGAACAAGTCTGAACTTTGACTATTAAAATACATATTTTTTTAAGGTCTACCATCGAGGTTTTAAGTAACTAGAGATGGAACTTTTTGTACATCATAAACCACTGAAATCGGTTGACGTTATTTTCGCCAGTTGACTTACATTTGTTTACAGTGCAGTCTTGCCCTCAGCAATATGGCGGACGTGTTGAAGTATCGCAGCAACGTGCCAATAGGGCGTCTATGTATTTATTATATCTCTGGCGATGACACTTTGTACACTACGGGCCTTATTCCGCCCCGCCCACTTTTTTAATACTTCGCTCTTCCGCATTTTGTTATCCGACTTCAGTAGTTCACTATTTCAGTAGTTTTAAGATTGTTTATAGCTAGCTATAACTTTAACGAAATGACAAAAAATGTAAATGCTGTAAATGTTTTAAATTGGGAGCATGGAGAAAACTTTATGCGATAATCGGTCTCATATTGTCCATCCATCATCATTGTTAACATGGGTTAATTTTTACTCTGTTGTTGTGTAAATGAATGGCCAAAACGCAAACAAGGTTTTCAGTTTTTGGGCTAAAAACAGTGTAAACAGGCCCTTAATGCATCGTGTTGATAGTTAATGTGCTTTTTTTCATATATAGACTAAATAATGTGGCTTAAAGCTGGTTAAAATAACTGAGAAAAACCAGCATCATTTGTTTAAAGATGCCATTTTCATAATTTGATAATTACTTTATGTAATTACATGTATAAATCAAAAAATTAGAAAATGTTCTGTACTACTGAAGGAGATCCCATATTCATCTTTCACATTAATAGCTGTAGTTTGTCAATGGTAACTGTTGTTATTACGGTAAATTACTGTAAGGAGCCTAATCAGCATATGAATTCATGTTTGACTTTGGCGATGGCATATGGAGCAACACTCAAGTGCATCTGAAGGTCTGTGTTTACACACGTGTCCACCAGTTGATAAATGTTCCTCGTGTTTGTTTAGTTGCAGAAGTTCAGCACCTGCTGGTCATCCTGGTACCCAGGTTAATGGGTTTCCCGTTTTCCCGTCCATCTCTCCCCCACAGTAAACAAACCGCCAGAAAGCAGATGTACAAGTTTATGTACTCGCTGCTCTCGTGTGTTTTCTTTCTGTTAGTCCACTTGAAATGTTTTCCGCTTATCTTGAATTTGTTGAGAAGATCTCTTCCTCAGTTTCAAAAACGTTAAGGAGAAAGATATCTCATTTTCACATGCGTTCTTGTCAGAATTAGCAGAAGGGTGTTTTTTCCTCTGGAAGCCAGTGCTGTTGGCTCTTTTAGTGTTTTAGGTTTCTCATTTGCACATGAATAGTGTGCCATGAACCTCATTACTGTACAGCTGCCTTGGGCCTTTTTCAAAATGTCTTAATTATGACACTTCTGTCGGCCTCAGTGGGTTTAAATCCATGTATATCTTCAGTTGTTCGGCATCCCTTTTTAGTGATTGTATTTTTCATACCTAATGGGCCATTCTGTGTCAGTTTCGCAAACTTCCCTGGCTAACATTTTTGATTTTGTTAATATTTTTTTCTGAAGAAAGACATGCATTAATAGTGATGAAAGCCAAAATATTAAATGCCATGGATATTTATGGAGTAATCCACTATTATGTGGAGGGGATTCAAATTGACAATATTCACCTGAGATTGAGCCAAATTACAGGTGGGCGAAAATATAGTATAGGCCTATTAGTAAAATCTGTTGACATGAGCAATCCTTGTTGCATTATATGCCAACAGTGACAGTTGAAAAATGGGGGAAAAAGCCATTTTCATGTTTTTCCCATTTCTTTTGGTGTATTCAGCCCTATATGGTTCAGTCCCAGAGATATGGGGATTTCAATGTGGGTCTATGAGTAAATTGTACACGTATTCAGTGGCCAAATATGAGCCACTTTGTATGCAGCTGATACTTTTCTCTTTTAAAGAGGAATATCTGAAGAACAAATAATGTTGAAACAAGAAATGTATCTCATTTCATTCTATCAAAACAATTGCATAGAATATACCTGTCTGAGTTCCAAAAACATTCTTTTCCCAAAGTTTGTGTGCCTGTAACTCAAAAAGTGTTAAAGGTATCTCAATAACCTTTTAGATTCTGGTTCTTAACAAACTTGTCTTTTGGTATGGTCATTTTTAAGGCCCAATATGGTTTAGTCCCCAAGATATGGAGGTCTCAGTGTGGCTCCATGTGCAAATTGTTGAACTTTAACCCATTTATAGTGGTTGAAAACCTAATGTGGGTGACGGTCATACAGCTGATACTTTTTCTATTTAAAGAGGAATGTCTGAAGTATGTCTGCATTTAGTATTTTGGCCTTCATGTATTTATGTTTGTCTTTCTTCAGAATTTTTTTTTTTGACAAAATTAAAAATTTGAGCTGGGGACTTCTGAGTTGACACAAAATGACCTAATGTAATTGGTTCAATTTATGATTTCCTAGTACACAGCACCCTGCTTGTTTATGGACTGATGTCCTGGAGAGTGTTTCTGAGCATATATTTTGTTTCTGTGTATTTCCTAATGGTAAAATATAAACAACTGGTGTTAAAAGGAGGATATATTAACAGTAAAAGCCCACAGTGATATTAAGAGAAGACCACATTATGTTTTTGACATTGGTATTTATCTCTGAGAGAGTGCTGTGTGCGAACATGTCCTCGACCTCGACAGTTCTGTATGTCTGTGTGTACCTCAATGTGTGTCCAGCCTTTTCACGTTCCAGGAAATTCCACATAAACTGTATTTTTCCCCAGAACAAGGCAGTGAAAGCAATGTCAAACGCCAGAGGCTGAAAAATGTCTAAAAGAGTAGTCGGTATGTTGCATGGAATTATACAAATACAGACGCTAACAGGAATAAGATTAGGTAGATATAACATGCTAAACCAGTTGCAGATGGAGATATCACATGAGATTTATTTGACATAATACAGTGGGCAGGGTAAAGTTATGTGAATTCAACCTCGTCCAAACCCACGATTGCTCTCTGTGATCCACTGCCAATCACTGACTGCCTTAAACTTTATGTAACCTCTCCAAATGAACTCTGAAATATCACAGTCTTGCACTTACTGTTTAAATAGTGGCATTTTCTAGGGGAAGCATCAGTTTTTACTCCTTATAATTCACCCTAAATATAAAATTTCGCTTTGTCGCTTTTCCTACGCCATTTGTGCTATGGACATGATGCTTCAAATCATACGACTTGAATGTTACGTTTAAGGATTCCATAAGTTTAAAGAGCTAAATTTTCTTTTTGCTCTTTTTAACCAATTAATTTGCATGGGCTGTATATACAGGTTTTCCCAGGCAATGCAAATCCTCGTTCTTCAAAGAAAAAGGTAAATTAAAATAAATGTAATTTTTGCAACACTATAGTATGGAGAACAATTCTCACTTTTAAATTGACTTGCATATTGGCTGTTTATTAGTACTTAAAAAGCACTTACAAATGCCTTATTTTAAATGACTTATTCTACATCCCTAAATCCTACCGATACCTAACCTTAAACACTTCAACAACTACCTTAGTAACTATTAATAAGCAGTAAATCAAGAGTTTGAGGCAAAAGTCATAGTTAATAATAGTGAATATGTGTTCCCCATGTCAAAGTTTTACTTAATTTTTTTGTTGTAGGGGTGTAATGGTACACAAAAATGACAAGATTTTAAGTGCTTACACTTTTGGATGCAAAATATGTTAGCAATAATGTTAGAGAAAGATCATTTTAAAAGGAATGTCACAATATTTTGTTCTCCCGTCCCCCCTAAAAATAACTAATTGAATTGGTTACTTTTTATGGAAACGTAATACATTGCGTTACATTTGCATTTCCTCACCAGGGCTGGGCTTGCTTGTTTGCTTTTTAGTAACAAAAAAAGGGGGTCAATTTAAGGCTCTTTCATACCAAAAGTGAAACAAATTAGCTTCAGGTCTCAGCTGTGCTGCCCTTTTGGATTGCAGAAGAGTTGGAGACGGGAGAATAAAGTTCAGCGCTCTTACTTCAGCGGTACAAACAAACAAACAAAAAAAGAAGCAAATGTTTAACTAAATTCATTTTTGTTTATTAGTATGGTTGAATTGGATCATCGAAGGTCAGCAGCTAAGACATTAGTGAATAAAGTGAGATTAAATACATAAAGGCCCGGACGGGGCTTAGCCTAAGCCAGGATTAGGCTTTAGTTCAATTTAGAGTTGTCAAAAGTACCAACTTGGTTACCAAAACATGTGACTCTTTGAGTGCTGTTGAGTGGATTCGTAACAACCTCTGATTGGCCATTGTGTTCACATGCTCATCAGCTGTGTCTGTGATTGGTTACAGTGATCAACGCTTCAAAAAAAGTTGTAAATAGTCATCAATGACTCTGATAGATGCCTGCTTTCAAACGCTTCCGTCTTCAAAACGCTTTCAAATTCAAACACTTCTGTGCGCAATTAGGATATTTAAATAGCTTTTATAAACGTACACTAAAAAAAAAAAACATTATTGGTGTGCATCTGAAGATAAAACAGTGGCACTGACATATTTTACGATATGTCGTAAGTTAATTTCAAGTTAAAACAGCTCAAACATGCATTTTAGTCTAGGACTAGCTTAAAGGGATAGTAAAGGGATAGGGATAGATAATGAAAATTATCCCATGATTTATTCACCCTCAAGCCATCCTTGGTGTATATGACTACCTTCTTTCGGACGAACACAATCAGAGATATATTTAAAAAAAATATCCTTAGCCCTCCTAGGTTTAATGGTTGTGAATGGCTATCCATATTCTGAAGGCAAGAAAAAAATGCATCCATCCATAAAAAAATTAATTCATACGTATCCAGGAGGTTAATAAAGGCCTTCTGAAGCGAATCTATGTGTTTGTGTAGGACAAGTAAATAACGAGCTTCCGGCACGACAGCCATATGCATTTGACGTATGTCCAAACTTCCACGACGTAGTGCACAATGCCGTGACGTTCGTCACAATAACATGACGTACTACACGTCGAATGCGTATGGGTATTAAAATGCATATGGCTGCTATGATCCTTTATGCAAAATGGAAATACTTGCGTGAATTTGAAACGATTACAGCTAAGTATATTGAGTATACTAAATCTGAATCTGAGTTTAAAAAAAGTACATTCCGCACATTCTGTGGTTAAAACAACACCATATTCGTTTGGGAAACATTCATACTGAACCGAAAGACCCATACCAAATTGTTTCAGCATCAAAAATACACGCCAAATTTTAAGTTATCTTGAGTTCCCCTTGCGTGTTTAGTTGAGGGGGCTCTGTACCCCTGATAGAGAATGACTGTTCTAGAGACATAGACTACTAGAAATCACTGAAAACACCTTAGCAACGTTTTGTAACACTAACTGTCTTTTATGCCAATTTTGTTGGATATCAGAATATTTGATGGTAGGGAAAGGCATTGTGTCTGTTACTAGGTATTAGAGCCAGTTCTTTGTTGTTACACAATGAAACTTTTCCCTGGAAGTAATGTCTATATCTGGCTTTGTTATTCATTGTCTTTCTTTTTTTTCCATGACGCATCAACATAAAGGTGCAAAACCCCAGATCACCTCTCTTGAGTGTCTACACGGCATCTCAGCTATTTAAAATGATGCGTTTCATGGATCACAACACTGGAAACATTCCAGACATGTTTTTGACTGCAGTGTTTTTAAAGATGCTTGTTGGCCTTGCTGTTTCTTGATTCTGCAGCAACATCACACCTGGTGAAGATGAGAGTGATAGTTACAGCTCGAGTCAAACCCGCCTTTAGGTGGAAAAGACTTTCATTAAAGTGAGGGGAGCTACGCTCTTAAAAATAAAGGTTCTTTATTGGCATCAATGGTTCCATGAAGAACCTTTAACATCCATTGAAACTTTCTGAAGGTTCTTTATAGTGTAAAATAGTTGTTTAGATTATTAAAACGCTCTTTACACACACGCACGAACAAAAATAGTTCTTTTAAGAACTGTTCACTGAAAGGTTCTTTGGTGGAAGCCGAAATGGTTGTTCTATGACATCACTGCGAAAAATTCCTTTTGGAACCTAACAATAATATCAACATGATTCCATGAATTCAATATTCTATGAAGCTGAAAAGATTCATAAACATTTGCATCAAATTATGTCTCTAAAGTTGTACAAACATGAAAGGATTGATGTTCCATATGTCGATTGTACTCATAAAGTTGGTTGGGAATCAAGTGTTCTGAACTTCGATTTGTGGTAAATTTACAGTGTTTAGGACTGTTTCCGTACAGATTTCATTTTCAAGAGAATGTTTTAAATGCACGAAGTTGTGTGAAGTTCATCGTAAACATCACTCGAGTGGCAATAACAGTCAAGTTTATGGAGGCCTACTGTGCTGTTTGCTTGTTTAGTGTGATGGAGGATTGAGTTTATGCTGTGTTTACGCTCCTGCGGAAGGGCAGGGAGTTGATTTTGTTGGGATGGGAGGGAGTGGACACTCTATCCTTCCTGTCCAAAACCCTAGTTTACAAACTCTGTCTAATTCACATCATTCTGTCTGTGACACTGCACTGGGGATGAAATGTATTTCACTTTATTGTCTGGACTTAATGTACTGTTTTTAAAGACGTGTTAATATTCATGCATTGTTTTACTCATGAGTCTTAAAGTTTAATGACGTACTTGTTTAGTAAGTGTCAGATTAAGATGCCTGTTCACACCAAGAACAATAACTATAGCGATAACTATATTTGTGTCCACAGCAACGGACAATAAAGTTCTGTTTATTTTGAGCTCATGCTGCAGTTTTATCATCTGCCTCTTTAAATGCTCAAGCTTATTAAAGGGTGGGTTCTGATTGGAGGTCAGTGTTTTTTTTTTTTTCTTGGTGTGAACTGGCCTCTAAGTTCAACATCTGTGTATATGGATAGAAATATACCTCTAATGGTGTCTAAATACATTCACACTCTGACTTTAATGCCATTACTTAAACACATTTGGCTTTGTTGTATATCCTCTATTTTTGTTAAACCCGCCCCAAACTCCATGTAAACACTGTAAAAAACAAACCGCGGTTTTCTCTTTACAAGTCTTTCAGATGGTCACTTCCTGTGTAAGTGAGTAGTTCATGCTAGTCAGGCTAACATACAGTTCTTACAGTCAGTTGTTGTATCAGCCATGTGTGTGTCGTCCACATTGCCGGTGTTTAGGGAGCAGTGTGCTGTTCTCTGTAAATATGCAGCTTTGAAAATATTTTGCTTTGGAGCAGAATGAATATAGATGTGCTGACGTGATTAGTCCTACCAGTAACAATGGATTGTGTGTGTAAATGCCAACATTTCTACTGTGTGAATAATCCTGTACATGGCTTTTTTGTTCTTTGCTCAAAAACAACAATGTCCAGAAAAAATGTTGTGCAGTTAACAATGAAAATCTTTGCATAGTTATTTCAGGATTGTACCTTCAAATCAAGTACTTGTTTTCACTCATTTATTTGAATACAATTTAAATTAAAATGCAGGACAATAATTGAATAAATACTAATAAAACCGTGTATATATATATATATATATATATATATATATATATATATATATATATATATATATATATAATGCACACATACATACACACACACACACGTATATTTTATACAATTATTTTTATATTACATAAATATATATGTTTAAAATATAAATTGTCTTACATAATTATTGAAAATAATACATATATATATATGTATATGTGTGTATATTTGTGTATATGTATGTAAAAGAATAAATAAAAAGGAGGAAAGAAAATATAAATAAATATAAAAATATATTAAATGAGAAAAAAAAAAAAAATATATATATATATATATATATTAGTACCATTTAAACTTTAAGATTAATAGCATGTAAATAGCTTAATATTATAAGGATATAATGTTCGTTGCATATTCATTTGATTCATTATTTCGATTGTTTCATCACAAATTTTTCATTCATTAAATATGTTTTAGCCATGTAGTCTTTATTCATTACCAGTATAAAGGCAGATAACTATAGCAATAACATTAATGTTCTAAAAATGGTTCTAAATATAAAATGTAGTCCACAACTATAACGATAACAACACAGATTGTTTGAATCACTTGAAGTTTTTTCCAGCCGATCAGAATCCATCCTGCTTTAGTGTTCAAGCATTCCTTTGCCATATAACCAGTATAACTTCATAAATAGAGCGACAACTGCCCTCATTCTCAAAGCCTAGACAAAATCTTGTTGAAAGCATTGCACTCATTTTCTCAGACAGCGATATTCAGCTGACTTCTGTGCTGAAGTCTGATCGCTCTTGCTGTTACGATCGCCACTGGTCTCCTCCATGAAATATAACTACAGAAGACATCTTTCATTCTGACTGGGGCACATTTATAATGCTAATGGAAATTTTTAGTTGGAACCAAGGTAACTAAATCGCCACAAAGCAATCAAGATATTGAAACCCAAGATAATGGCTGCTTGAATCTTTAGACCGGTCTTTTTGGAAAACCCATCCTGACTATTGTCATGCTTACTCAGCTTTGTGTAAGAGGTGTGCCACATTCAGCCCAAAAGCCTTTTGTGAGCAAATGCAGATGACACCTGGGGGAAGGATGTGTCACGCTGAGGTGTTGCGCTATGTGTGACGGAAGAGGTTAACAAGGAACCGTGGTGTGAAGATTTTCTCATATCAGGTGAATAATATTTACTCGCCCATCCCCTCATTCTGCTTGCGGCTTCAAATCTCCACAAAGAATGGCAGGCTTGTCATTATCTGAGGTTCGTTTGAGCAGCAGTACTAGATTAGCTGGCTTCTGAGAGCTGCCCTCATTTGCTTTTTAGGGTTATCAGCATCTGTGAGGACAAATGGCTGGGAAGATGCTGTAGGTGCTTAGTCACAGAGAGAGTGCATTATGGGTGATTGAATCGGCTCTGGTTAGTGTCTGCTCTTCAAATCAAATATTTAGCCTATTTCTGGCAAAGCAGGTGTAAGATGTTTCATGAGTGTTTGACAGGTTTACATGAACATCCGTAGTTGTGCTGCTATTAAAAGCGGTCAAAAGCAGACACTCTCTTGAAAGGCTTGTTTTCATCACAGGCCACTAGAAAGGACATTAGAACGGCACCAAATCAGTTTTGTTTATTCTTTGTCCAGTTAAAGGGTTAGTTCACCCAAAAATGAAATTTCTGTCATTAATTCCTCCCCCTCATGTCGTTCTACACCCATAAGACCTTCGTTCATCTTCGAACACAAATGAAGAAATTTTTGATAAAATCAGTGACACCTCTATTGACCGCAAGATAATGAACACTTTCAGATGTCCAGAGAGGTACTAAAACATATTTAAAACAGTTCATGTGAGTACAGTGGTTCAACTTTAATATTATAAAGAGACAAGAATACTTTTTGTGTGCCAGAAAAACAAAATAACGACTTTTCAACAATATCTAGTGATGGGTGATTTCAAAACACTGCTTCATAAAGCTTTACGAATCTTTTGTTTCGAATCAGTGGTTCAGAGTGCCAAAGTCACATGATTCCAGTAAACGAGGCTTCATTATGTCATAAGTGATTCGAAACACTTCACGTGACTTTGGCAGTTTGATACTCGAACCACTGTTTTGAAACAAAAGATTCGTAAAGCTTCATGAAGCTGTGTTTTGAAATCAGCCATCACTAGATATTGTTGAAAGTCGTTTTAATTTTTTGGCGCACAAAAAGTATTTTCATTTCTTTGCAGTATTAAAGTTGAACCACTGTACTCACATGAACTGTTTTAAATATGTTTTAGTAGCTTTCTGGGCATCTGAAAGTGTTAATTGTCTTGCTGGCAATAGAGACCTCACTGAGCCATCAAATTTAATCAAAAATATCTTAATTTGTGTTCTGAAGATGAACGAACAACATGAGGGAGAAATAAATAGTAATAAATGACAGAATTTTCATTTTTGGATGAATTAACCCTTTAAATGTCTTAATTCTAGGTTATATTGCTTTAAAGCAAGTGTTATTTGTATTTGTCAGGTGAGTTTTTACTTTTTTCTTTGATAGATATTTTTATGTGGCTTACATTTGTATTCAAGGAATAAATTTTGGATTATTTGTATCAGTTATTTTATTATTTGTAGTATATAATTATAGTATTTATATTAATATTTTCAATTAGATCTTATTTGTATATTTTTAGTTTTAAGTTTGGGTAATTTTATGTGCTTTTGTGATTAGTTTTTAATATTTCTTTTTAGCTTTATTTTTATTTTAATGAGTATTTTTGATACTTCAATCTAATAAAGTATTTCAGTTAGTTGCCAGTCAGTTTAATTTTTATATTTGTGTTTTATTTTACTTAAAAAATTAAGTAAAAATTAATTCAATTAACAAACAAAATAATAATAATATTTTTAGCTAACAATACCTATATTTTCATCCAAAGTCAAAAGAAAATTTAATTTCATGCGCAAAATTAAAATATTGCATATAACATAGCAGTGTTTCCATCTCATATTCATGAGAACAAAAATCATCACTTCCTGCGAAATTGGCGCAAAATAGCCAATAAAATTGGAAGTCGCTGCAATCAGGAAAGCCACTGTGGCTCTTTCTTTCCTCCGTCATAAATGATTTGCGTCTCAGAGCATGCAGACAAAACACAACAAACGCTGTCATGTTTGTGTTTGTGAATGTAATCATGAGAGACGCTTCTGGGAGGGAATTGAATGAAATCATTCTGATGACAGACTTTGGCTCAGGGATTTCAGAACGACCAAACCAACATTTGATATGTTGCATGAAAGCATGTAACGTTTCTGGAATCTTGTCTTTCTTGGATCTTGTTCAATCTTACAACTTTGTCTTTAATTTTTATCTTGATTTTCATTTTGTTCTTTGGTGCAAATAGGCTTTCATTACATGACCTTGTTACATGTACTTACTATAGTTATAACACTAAATTGTGATAATTGCAAGCAACTAACTAAACCAAACCTTAATTCTAACCTTATAGTAAGTACGTGTTAATTACCTTACTCAGTTCTTAAATGTAATCGCACTGTAACAAAGACACCTTAAGATGAGTGTAACCATTTGATTCTTTACCAGTCTTGCTGTCTCCTGTGGTTTAAAGATCTGTCGTGATGTGAGCTGAATTGTATATGGGTCTCTGTCTGTGCAGCCCTGGGGTCATAAGGACCTGTGTCCAGGTCATTGGCTCCTAATGGACCCAGCCAGACAGATTTTTCCCAGCTGGCGCACACACTTCATCACATTGCATTGCTGTTGACAGATTTATGTCCAGTAGGAATCACTACTCGCTTCTAGAAATCCATTCAATCTATAATTTATGAACTGAGTGGCTTCCAGTTAATTTACTTTGCTACAGCAAGGTGATGCAAGGAAATAAGACTTCCAACTTGCAGGCTTTGCAGAGCATTTTAACATTATAATTGAATTAAAGGAAGGCATTTTTTTCAGCTTCAGCTGTAGTCTTTCTTTTAGATGATTTTAGGACTCTGGTATTGAGCAGAACGCGTGTGATAAATTATTTGTGGTTGAGACGTATAAGAGAACACTGCTCCAGGGGCTTCTGCTCAGACAGACAAAGAAAAACTTCCACAGATCAACAGCAGATCATTCACTGTCTGAGTGCTAGGATGCACTCAGCACTTTTGTTTGATTCACAGAGAGACGCTTGTTCACAAAGAGTGAGCTTACTGTTTGTCCACAGCGAGGACCAAAGACGACTTGAAGTGCATGTGACATGCCAGTGTGTTTCAACCTTAAACAGCATGTTTCAGTGTCTTAGCGTTGTCATTAAATGCGACTAATTTACTTCGTTTAAAGGTAAAGTGTTTAATTTCTCCAAAGCGGTCCAACGCCCAAAGGGAGCCAAAATTATGCATTATGGTATGTTATGTTATGTTGTGTTATGCTATGTTATGTTATGGCCAATTACATAATGTATAACATAACATACTGTAGGGTCGCAGGGACGTAGGGACAAGTATATTATATAATACCTGCGACCCTATAGTACATTGGACAAGCATATAAAATAAAATAAAATTACAATAACATAACATAACAGTGGCCCTACATAGTACAAGCATGTTATGTTTGTGTTATGTTATGTTTTATGTTATGTTAGCCCCAACAAGTGTATATTATGTTGTATAACACCATATTATAATACCGGCAACCCTACATAGGATTTATGTTATGTTACGTTACGGCACAGGACAAGCATGTAATGCAATACCTGCAACTCGACATAGGACAAGCATATGACATGACATAACATGACATAACATTACAGCAGCCCTACATAGGACAAGTATATGATAACATAACATCTGTTATGTTAACATATGCTTGTGTTATGTTATGTTAAGTTATGTTACGTTACAGCACAGGACAAACATGTAATGTAATACCTGTGACTCAACATACGACAAGCATATAACATAACATAACATAACAGCGGCCCTACATAGGACAAGTATATGATAACATAACATATGTTATGTTAATATATGCTTGTGTTATGTTATGTTATGGTACGTTACGTTACGTTATGTTACAGCACAGGACAAACATGTAATGCAATACCGGTGACTCGGCATAGGAAAAGCATATAACATAGCATAGCATAACATAACATAACATAACATTACATCGGCCCTACATAGGACAACATAACATAACATAACATAACATAACATAACATAACAACAGCCCTACATAGGACAAGCATATGTTATGTTATGTTTTGTTTTATGTTATGTGACAAGCATATAATATAATACCTGCGACCCTACATAGGACAAACATATTACATAACAACATATAACATAACATAACATAACATTACAGCGGCCCTAAATAGTATGATTATATGTTAACATACTTGTGTTATGTTAACATATACTTGTGTTATGTTATGTTATGTTATGTTATGTTATGTTATGTTATGTTATGTTATGTTATGTTATGTTATGTTATGTTATGTTATGTTATGTTATGTTATGTTATGTTATGTTATGTTATGTTATGTTATGTTATGTTATGTTATGTGTCAAGGATCTAATATACCTGCAACCATACATAGGACAAGGTTATGTTTTGTTATGTTGTATGTTATGTTTTGTTGTATGTTATGTTACGTTATAGGTCAAGCATATATAATATACCTGCAACCCTACATAGGACAAGCATATAACATAACATATAACATAATATAACATTACAGCGGCCCTACATAGGACAAGTATATGTTATTTTAACATATGCTTGTGCTGTGTTATGTTATGTTATGTTATGCATATAACCTTATATGCGACCCTACATATAAGCATATAACGTATCATAACAAAACAGTGGCACTACATAGGACAAGCATATGTTATGTTTGTGTTATGTTATGTTATGTACAAACAGATAATACTGAATAATATTTGGTCACAAACATTATAGCTTGTTTAAAAAACATTATTTTTGCATTTCTGCTGTGCTGCTAGCGGGGCAGAAATGCACACTTCACTCATGTTACATGGATGAAAAATTCAGTATTTAAACAATCTCTGGATTATAATTTAAAAATCAGGATTCGTGGCTCCCTCAGAGATGCTTTTTGAAACTGGAGGCACCCAAAGTGCGTTATATGTGTGTGTGTGTCCGATGCGTGTATGTTTTTCTATGAGATTTGCTAAACCTCCTAAACTCACACAGGGGTCAGAGGTTAGTATGTATAGGGTCGTAGGGATGTAGAAAAGGAGGAGCGGATAGTGGGAGCGAGGGAGGTGTGTTTAGTCTGTACAGAGGAAGTCCATCTGCTCCCTACAAACTGCGTCGCTATCATAGACGTTGTTAAATGGTATTTGTAAAGTCACTCACCCTTTCAGGGGCCTGTTGTTTCCCACGCTGCCTTCCCATGCTCTCCGTTCTTACTTCATATTTGCACATCTATAAATAAAGCTCCTTATGACCAGAAGCGCTTGATAACTGGTCCAGAGATGCACACAAACCACTATTAACCAAAGGTCGTTAGCCTTTCCCGCAATATGTGCTAATAGAGCATGGGAGGGCACTTTTGAGAGGGATTAAGACACCGATTGCAGTGCGTCTATGGAATGACTGTGCCAGAAACACTTTTCTTAAGTACACAAATTAGACCAGTGCATGAAACCTGTGCAGTACTGCACATAATTCCCATCCCCAAACTGTTGTAGTAAAAACCTTCAATACTCAAGGTGGCAATAGAGTTGGAACCCAATAATGTACAAAAATGCAGCTTGCTTAGCTAGAAGCACATGTGTTCACATGCTTGTAAAGAGTATATTTGGGGCCTTGGTGTATGTGGGACAGGACAGAAATGCAGCGGAACTGTGTGTCTAGGGGATTTAGGGCTTTATATCTTTCATCTACTGCTTGTTTTTCTTCCAGCTCATGCCACCCAGTAGAAACACCTCATATAAACACTGCTTGCATTGTCCGGAATGCTGTGAACTGTTGTTCTGCATTGTAATTTGTGTCACTAACTGAATAATTTTGCATATTGATTACTGGCTGTCCACTCTTTGGGCTTCTGTTTGTGTCCCTTTTTATGAGAAGTAATTTGTTTGAATCATTACACTTCCATTTTTCTATTTATAAAATCTGAAAATATTTCTATTTAGATCATTTTCAAATTAGTGGGCAAAAAAAAAACAAAAAACAATTCCTCTCATTTTTGGGAAATTATAATCACTTCATTTTCTTAGTTGAACCTGAAAAAAAAAGTGACTGACTACATAATACAGCAACTTTAAGCAGAAGTTAACCAGTTGCATTGGCTGTGGTCTGAACTAACGCGCAAGTGGTAAGTGGTAACCTTCTAAAACTAGCACACGTGAATTTATGTGTTCGGATCAGACAAACGTTATATGTATATCAACTAAATATGTAATATTTATTAGTCAAGGTTTATTATTATTATTATTATTATTATTATTATTATGATCGATATCTTACCAAACACTGATAAGATTGTCAGGTTGTTATTTTTTAAAGAAATTAATACTTTTATTCATCAAGGATGCATTAAATTGATCAAAAGAGACAGTAAAGAATTTTGAAATGTTACAAAAAAATCTATTTCAATTAAATGCTGTATTTTGAATGTTCAATTCATCAAAAAATCCTGAAAAATATGTCAGAGTTTCCACAAAACTGTTTTCAACATTGATAATAATAATAACCATAACAATAATAATAATTGTTTCTTGAGCATCAAATCATCATATCAGAATGATTTTTGAAGGATCATGTGACACTGAAGAGTGGAGTAATGATGCTGAAAATACAGCTTTGATCACTGGAATAAATTACATTTTACAATATATTACAATAGAAAACAGTTATTTCAAATTGTAATAATATTTCACAGTATTACTGTTTTTACTGTATTTTGATCAAATCTAGTCTTGGTGAGCATAAGAGACTTCTTTCAACATCAAACTTTTGAATGGTAGTATATAGGGGTTATATAGGGGTACTCCAATGCCGAAGGGGGCACGCACGGTAATGCAACACTGTTTGCTAACCGCCACAACAGGAAAAATAGCAGAGGAAGAATAGACAGTCTATGTAACAACCCAAAACAAGCTTTGCGGAAAGAAAACGGAGATGGCAGAAAGCGGCATACAAAAACAGACCCTTTTACAGTTTCAAATGATGTCTTACTCTTCCTGACCATAAATTACAAATTTGTTTCCGCTGTTATGAGGCAAAATAATTTGGTATTGTGCCGATTCGTGTCGTGGAAGTCTCACCACTACACACCTTGATGAAATATGCGTGTCCTGGAAAGCCTCAAGTACCGCTTCACTCGCTGTCTCCTCTTGGAAAGGTGAAGTAGGCTGTTTTTCTCATTCCCGCCCATTTTGTCTGTGAATTCTTGAAAAAGCGTAGTATTGAACTTTATGTATCTGCCATTGTCACCGTATGTTAACGAACTCTCACGTGCAAAGGAAATGACAGCGTAGGCTACGCAAAAACATGCTAATCGAACCAATAAGTTTGAAAACAGCCGCGTTGGTCAATCTATCATTTAGAGTAACAAATCACTGTAAATGTACCGAACTCGTATCGAGCTGTGACCCCAAAACCGAGGTGTATACTTTTCTTTTTTTTTTTTTTAGAAGTTTACATAAATTTAATTCATAAAAATGTCTATTGTTTTTTTCATTCTCTCTTTTAATTTGTATTTCTGCTCTAGCTTCTATACTACTCTAGCTTACCCTACAAACTTGCCAACATTCAATGACACTTGGATGATGAAATGCTTTGTATAAAAGTGTAAATGTAACTGAGAAGTTAAATAAGGCATCAACCTGATCAGTGTACAGAAACAATACTAATTTTGATTGATTCTGATATTGTCACCAATATATAGTGCATCACTTGGAGGCTGTGCAAGGGCTTGCTTTATTTTCAGGTGGGCTCATCATCATGAAATGATGTCATGGAAACGGGTGTGTGCGGCGTAGAGCTGCAGGACACCATCACTCATTGGCTGAGCCTTATCCTCGCTCTCTCTTGCCTTCAGGGAGGTGCTGGCTGCACATATTCAGTCAGTCTCTAACAGAAGGCAACAGAAGATGCTCATTAGCTTTTATTTAAACAGTGATTTCTGATATTCGGTGGTTCTGAGACATGGTATGTATTTTTTTTGTGCTGTATAATTAATCTTTAATACAAAAGAGAGTCATAATTCTATTCAAGTCAATGATTTCGTGCATAATTCACAAAATCATTGTGGATAATTAAGGTTTTTAATTTAGTCATTGACTAAGCAGAGACATTTTAATCCGTGAACTGTATAGTGTGAAAGAAACGTTTTGGTTAATGCCAGAAGGGAAAAAAAAATGCACGCTGACAGGAAACACTAACATCTGTGTGCAGAGGGGTGTTGCTATAGAGACGCAGGCAGGTGAGGGCATTATCAGGAAGTGTAGACAAAGCTAGTAGAGGAAGACTGAGCCAGAAAGAGGTCATGAGGTGGTTGGGCACCTAAGTGAAATTTACTCTTGCTGTTGTTGTTTTTTTTTTCAAAGCAGAGACTTCATGAATATTACAGCAGATCAGTGAAAGGAAAAACTTGTTGCCTGCCAAGCATTCGACCGTTAGTGTTAATTTACAGACCTAGGAATAATAATGCCACAGGACTTTCTGGTGAGGGTAAGCATTTTATTCGTTTAGAGCATCAGACCGTGTTGTGGTGTTTTGAGTCGACGGTTTGAACTTGCTCATCTGTGTGTAAATGTGTTTAATTTGATGCCAGTTGTGGTTGTTCCTGATGAGCTACTTAGTTAAGAGCATAGAGGTTGAGTTTAGAGTTGTGTGAAGTATTGTTACCCAAGAGCCGTCAATGGGGTCATGGCTTACCATGTTCTTCTGTCTCTGCCATCTATACAGTCAGGTCTGATTACAAAGGAAGTCGCTTTCACTTGCAGTTTTATCTAATAGCGTTTGATGAGATGATATTGCAGACAAGTATCAGTGGCAGCTTGTCAGTATTTGTGATGTTGTCCTTGTACTTGTGTATAATACAATAATTTTTTAGACTTACTGAGAATTGTATAGAGGGAAATTTGTGCTTAAAGTCTCCGATATACTTCAAACGAAATTGAAGAATGAACTGATGACATCATTTCAAACAAAATCAGGCCTGTTTTGGGAGGTCGAAATAATTTGCCAAAACGAAAATTCGCTCCAGCTGCAAAAAACACCTTCGTACTACCTTTGGTCCGTGACGGTAACGTACGAGGCTCTGCCTTCTTTCACACAGAACTCTTCTCTGACTCTGTATCTGTTCAAGTCTATCAAGTCACACTGGAAATCGTAGAAAATGAAGCTGTGTATCTGATGAAATGATTCACTGACACGATTTTTCATGTTTGATACTGTAAAGCTGCTTGCAATCTATTGAATAAAATGCCATATAAATAAACGTGATGAGGCTTTACTGGAGTGCTAATTTACAGAGCTCGTGCTTGTGATCATGTTGTTATGATCAGATGCTTTTCTTATGCTTTCTGTAAAAATGCTTGCTCATCTAATTTTTGTTGTTTTATTTTGTTACTGAGAGGAAAGCGAGCAGGACATATTGTCATCATCTCATCTAACCTGCACTCTCAGCAGTGTGGGCGGCGTCAGATGTTCGATAACAGTGTATCGCTGCTCACATATTTCGAACTTCGTTTTACCCCTAAACGAAGAATGATAAAGAACTTTGCTGTGAATATATGAAAATTACAGTGTCATGAAAATTACAGTGGGCTAAAATATGGTTTGTAGCTGGTTTCATTAAATTCACCCTATAAGGATATTAGTATTGACATTGTAAGTATTTCACTAAGTAGTTAAACTCTCCACTGAGTGCTTTCATCAGTCTCTGCTTATCTTATTAATGATTGAAACTCTGCCTGACCGTAAGAATCCTGACCCTTACCTCATTTGTATGCCAAAAATGCCTCTGCCGACTAGCTCTGGGAAAAGAATGACACTGCAGCTTCAGCTGATATTCTGGCCAGACGCATTGATAAGACATCCTTGAACTGCCTGCGTTCTGCCTGGACTGCCAATTTCTTCTTACTGTATTGATCTTGCACCCAGAAAGTCAAACAACATAGTGTTATAATTAACTTAACTTCTTGGCTTTGCACTGTGGTTTTGCCTGAAGTCAAGATGTCATCATGAGTTAACTATGAAATCTGATTTTGATCTTGTATGTTCCCAATTACAGATTATCTCCTGTCTGGCAGCTGAAGTGGCAGCCTTCAAGACTGGACAGAACTGGGCTGAGCAGAATCTTATTGAACCAGGAACCTTTTAGAAGTCGTTAGAAGAAAACCACTTACACCAGTCAAACGCAATTGTAGAACTGGATTTTTGAGTTGTGCAAACCAAGATGCCTATCTTAAAGCAGCTGGTATCTGGGTCTCAGACCAAACGACGCTCCCGTATGGACCTTACTACCGAGATGATCAGCGCTCCCTTAGGTGACTTTCGGCACACCATGCATGTAGGGCGCAGTGGGGAAGCTTTCGGGGACACCTCTTTCCTCAGCACTCGATCCGGAGAACCATCCCAAGAGGGTCACACCTATCCTCGCTCCCCGAAACCGGGACTGCTGTCTCGTACCTTCAGGAGCAGCAAGCGCTCTCAGTCCGTCACCAGAGTAGACCAGAGAGACAACACCCTGCTTCCTCCCAGTGGGTCACCTACCTTTGTGAAGAATGCCATGTCCTTGCCCTTTCTGAACAAAGAAGAAGAACATGATGGAGACAGTAGGGTGCTCAAGAGCTTAACTTCCAGCTCCTCGAATGGGGCTTCTGCTAACGCATTGGACCTGGAGCTCCATGAGAAGCATTTCGGGGTTTTGACGGACCTGCGGCCTTCCCCATCCTACAACGGGGGAGGAATGAAGAAGGCTGAATCTGTAATGTCATTCCATGTTGACCTTGGGCCCTCGATGCTGGGGGAAATCCTTGGGGTCATGGAGAAAGAAGACGACGATCAGGGGTTTGAGGAAGGCAAGAGCAGTGAGGGACATGCTTCTCCTCTTCCGTGCAACCAGGGAAGAGTGGAAATGGATGAGGAAATGAGGGAGGTTGTTGTGAAAGAAGAGGAACCAGAGGGGTTAGTTGCTCACGACGAGGATCCCATGAGGGCTCCCAGTTCTGTTGACTTGGAGATCCAGAGCGAAGGCACCAGCACCCCAGAACCACACCACAAACATCTTCATCACCTCGACAGCTGCTCAGTTTCCAGCTCGGGTTCAGCCATCATGGAGGAGAAACCATCCAGTGAGCCTTACGAGGACGATGTTGGGGTTACTGATGACACCTGCAACCCAGACAATGAACCAGCCTTCTCCTCCTTCATGGAAGATGAGGATGATGAGATCCGAGTATGAAACCCTTCAATCAGTAAACCCTTCTGCGGATGGAGAGATAAATATGCAGAACTTGGCATTGTGTAAAGCAGAGAAATGCAAAGACGTAAGCACGTCAAAGCTGGACAGATGCCTCAGGTTCCTGTGTCCTTGTAGAGATAAGTTGAGGAGACTGCTTTTGCTCAGACACCAAAGCCATCTGTCACACTACTGACCCATGCTAAGATGAACAGCTGGATGTGTTTACATTCAGACCGAAAGACAGTTCACAGGGGACCTGCTACAAGTTCCACTGATAGCTCTGCTGAAGGAAATGCGTTCGGGGATACATGACCAAAACTTTAAACTTCACTTGCTCAAGCAAATGGTGTTTTAAGCCATTCTTCCATAGTCCCATGCAGGGTTCCCAGAGTCATAAGCTGGATATATCAGGGATTTGTAAAAAAGTTATTTTTAGAAATTGAAAGGGCATGATTTTTTTTTTCTAGTTATGCTCTGCTCTAAAATGTCTCATCTGTGAAAAATTACATTTTGTATTTGCAGTCTCTATAAAAAAAAATCAAAATCCTCATCCGGTAATCACGAGTGGCTAGAATATCATGTAAATTCATTGGTCAAAAGATTTGGGAACCCTGCCTATGACTTGGTGCCTAAAGATAATGGTTCTTTTGGTTTGGAGCACTGGTGTAGTAAAGTAAATTTTATAATATGTGGCCCTGTTCATAAAGGTACTGTATATTTTCAAAGTTAAAATCAGCACTCTGCCATTGTCAGAAAAGTAACGTTGTGTGTGTAGGGAGCTCTTACGAGATGATCCAAAATGCTAAGTTCTGTTTTACCATACACATTTCTGGGCTTGCCAAAGCCCTACACATAATTCCTCTTGACTGCATACAATTTAGTCATCCATCCGGTAATACAACATCATTTTGAGAGCTACTGTGGTTCAGAAGCTCAGGAAATGTCCTTGTGAAGCTGATTACAAACTGCAGAGCTCACACGGAGATGGTTTGAGGACATCTTCATCCTCCACAGAATGATTATAGTCCACTTTTGGGAAGAATGGCAACAGGTGCTCCTCCATCAGATCATTTTTTTTCATTCTATACATGTTTTGCATGGTAGTTGTTTGCTCAGTATCTTGCATATCTCACCACTTCCTTCCTGCTCTTCATGGCGTGTGAGGGGAACTACTGCTGTTTATTGCTGGATTTTTTTTTTTGGTTATTGCTGCCATTGAAACATTAAACCATTAGTTAAACAATATGTGCTATGTCAAGCAAAACTTTTGTGTTAAGTCATGTCTTCTAGTAAACATGAACATGTCAGTTGTATTAATTGTGCTAACTCACATTAGCAAATTGTGGCACTGGTATTGCCCCTTTGAAAATTCACTGGGGCGCTTTAATACACTGTTAATACTCAGAGACACTAAAATTCATTCCGTTTGCATCGTAGACATTTTCTTTGTGTACGTATAGTTCTACATATTGCAGATGACCATGAATAAACTGAGGCCTTTATTACAGCAGACCCTTATGTGTGAGTTAACTGCAGTCATCTGCAAGCTTACTGTCTCTGATTTGAAAATCAGTTCTTGTGAAGTCTTTCAACACTGAGACTACAGTAGTAAGATGAGATTTACAGGGAATCCTCAGCTGCTTCACACTTGGGGTCATGTCAGCCTTAAGCAGAAAAGTGCCAAATCTAATCTAGCATGTACTGCCTAGTAAGCCTGACTTTTGAGTATCATTTAACATGAATGAATTAGGCTTTGCCTTAATCTGCTATTTCAGATATGGGCCAAACAATCTATCTTAGTTTGATTACTGTGGAGAGAAATGCTAAGCAAGAATTTAACCAATTTGCTTCAAGATGAACCTCAGGGAGAAAAAAAAAAAAACATGAGGTTAGCAATTCAGTTTTATTTGCATAGCCCTGTGCTAGCAGTCATTTTTAAATGTGGGAAGATAAAAACATAAGCAAAAAGAGAAGTCTGTTTATATCTGAAACTGGCTGTGTGAGGTGGATTTAGCTAAATTTATCTTCCTTTTCCCTTTTTTGTAATAATAGTGCTTTTTGTCTTTCTTTGCTACATTTTCTATGTTGATCATGTATATATTCGTGCTTACCAGCCTTTTCAAAAGGCTTAACCGCTATATTTTTAAATAAAAGAAAAAGTTGTCCACAAACAACTTGATTTCAGATTTTTTTTTTTCTTCCATGTAAGATTATTTCATTATAGTTTTGTATTGTGCAAGTGGCTTAAATTTGAATTTATCTTAGAGAAAATGCAAACAATAAACCATCTGGTTCATGAGACTGACAATAAACAAGCCTTTTGATTGTGGTTTATTTTACTGTGTGCCAGTGATTGGATGAGTGGAAAATTAAAGGATTAGTTCGCCCAAAACCCGCGAGACCTTTGTTTGCCCTCGGAACACAAATTAAGATATTTTTGATGAAATCTGATATCTGATCCACATGTTATTGCATCTTTTGAGGTCCAGAAAGGTATTGAAGACATCGATAAAACAGTCAACATGACTACAGTGGTTCAACATGTTATGAAACGACGAGAATACTTTTTGTGCACAAAAACACAACAATAATGACTTCATTCAACTATTATTTGTCTCCCGCCCGTTATTTCCGTTGCAAAACTTTCGTGTTTACATCCGAACGTGGGCTCAATGTTGGACGCATCCTGCGTCAACAAGTCATTATTTTTGTTTTGTTTTCAGACACAAAAAGTATTCTCGTCGCTTCACAAAATTAAGGTTGAACCACTGTAGTCACGACATGGTTGATTAGCTATCAGACTGAGCTTAGCCAATCATAACAGTCGCAGTTTACTGACAAGCCTTAAAAACATTATTATTTAGAGATTATTTTCTGACCCTTTTATGTGAGAATGTGTGTGTGCAAAAGCTTTATTAGCATTATAAGTGAATATTATGTTATAATAAGTAAAAAGAAAAAAAAAATGTCATGACCCCTTTAAGAAAAAGTTGCTAGTATGGGAACTAGTTTGGGAAGTCGTTATTTTGATGGACAGGATGTGCACAGATTCTCCAATGATTAATTCAATAGGCCAACATGAGGCTGAGGGGAGCTCGACGTTTGTCAACACATGCTGTTAATGGATTGAAGACCTCCAGTGACTGGCCGACCACATTCAGCTCTCTTAATCGGATCACTGCGACTGCCTGCATGAAAGTTTCATGCGAGTAAAGAGGACTCGCACACCCTCATTTAACCGATTTCATTCATCTCTCGCATTTAGCGCTTCCTCACATCTTGTAGTCTACAGGTGAAAATCAAAAGCCCCTTATTCCCAGCTCCAATTTAAGACTGAATATGTATTGATTTGAGTGTTAAAAGCAAAGTGGTTTGATTGATCTGCCTGCTGCCCCACAAAGTTTGTTAGGTGTTAATGTTCCTTCTGCTCAGATAAAAGAGAATTTTACAAGTCATGCCTTGAAAAAAATCAGTTATTTCATAAACAAGCTGTTTAAATGTGGATACATTCTGCCACCTAGTGGTCAATTATATACACAGACACTCTTGCTATGTAAAGGATTACCATGGTACGGGATCAAAAACTTATATATAAATAGTAAGCCTAAACCTACTTAAAATTAGTAATAATTATTAATATAGCATTAGTAATAATTATTAATATAGCCTATTAAAATAATCTAACTCGATTCTTCTAAAAACTAAAACACATACAATCATGAAATGGAAATTTGCTTCTATATTTTTGGTTGCTACATTGTCATACTTTTCATACTTTTTTCATAAAAAATAGAAAGATTAAGTATTATATATATATATATATATATATATATATATATATATATATAGGCCTATATTTGAATAGTTCCCTCACAATATGCTAATTAGCCCTTGTGGTCTTCCAGCCTATTTTCCTGCTGTTCTATCATATGACCATATGAGGTCGCTGTTTGTCAACATATGACGTGTTATCATTGCGAGCTGCCAGAACCGCGGCCTCCTCTGCCGAATCTCATGACAGGAGTCAAGGCTTCCAGGAGGAAACCAGCATGAAGAAATCTGGAAACCATTAAGCAACCTGCTAGACCCGCGATTTGAACGAGCGAGAGATAGAGGACGGGAGGGGGAGAAATGGGGATGGGTTAAAACTGGGAGTGGAACAGAATGAACGATCAACTTCTTTTTTTCTTCCTTGACTTCAGTCTCTTTATAGACACACATATACACAGCTGCCTTCTTTGGATTCCAGTATGACCCCTCCCATATTTTGTTTGCTTTGTCTTTGCAAAGTAGTTTGTCTCAGGATTCATTTGTGAGTCCTAGAAAGGGTGTGACAAGCGTGCAGGCGGGGAACCCGCCAATATGCTGCAGCTGTGGTCTACACTTCTGTCATGATCATAGATGGGTGACACCATAGTTACTTCATTTAAAAGCAAGGGCTGACAGTAACCAGACAGTATGGCTGCGTTCCACTCCACTTTCAGACACGCACTCACCAACTTCCCTAAGCACTTCCCCTCGGGGGAATCCCTGCCGCCATTTTGAAGTGCGTTCCCGAGGGAAGTTTATATGGATGGACAGACCCTTGCTCCCTCAAGGGAACGAGCCAACTTCATGTACACTTCAGCTCCATATACCACAATGCAACATGATCGTGACGTCACCGCATATTGTGTTCAATTTACTCCACCACAAACAACTCTGATATTTATATTTAATTTTTTAATATTTAAAACAACCCAAACACACCTATACACATATAGAATAACACATTAAACAATTTTATAAGGGAAAAATAAATAAATAACCTCCATAGCGGATTCTAAATGATTAAGGGCTTAGGACGTTCCAATTGACCCTTTGCAAAGACCCGCACCCTTTAGTTACTGTTGCTATGTCCGACAAACATGCGCTCTCATGCCACACATCATGTTCTCACACAGTGAAAAATACATCGCGGAGCAAAGAGGACACTGACAACGCGTCAACAGACAAGACAGAGCATATTTAAATATTTTCATATTTAAAATATTGTAATTTTTTAAAGAAGTTTAAACATAAATAGCATATAGTGTCTCTTGACAGATCACTGGAGCTCCTTCAAGCGGCTCATGAATCAACATCTCTTCATACTAGTTCATTTATAGCATCAAATAAACATGAATGAACATCAGAAGGAATGTTGTTTCAAGTGTGGAAAGACGCGAGTACACACAATTTTTCAAGTTCAAGTTCGCCAACGTTAATCTACTAACTCCCCTGACTGCTTTGTCAGACAAAATGGCGGATTCAGGGTTATGATTGGTCAGATCGCCTGTCAATCCGACTGCCGGCGAAGGATCAATTCAGCCATTGCAAAGGTTCCGCCAGTAGTGGGCACTCATGCAACGTAAGCAACGATGTACATCCGAGTCAACGAGACTGAGGGAAGGGTATAAAAAAATGAACTGGAATGCAGCCTACGTCTGTAACACAATTCATATATACGGGGAGAAAGAGGCAGGATGTTCAACAAACTTTAATAATCATAAACAAACAACAAAATGAATATAAAATGGTTCACACATCGCACACACATAATAAAAACATAACATCCTCTCTCGTCCTTCACTGTCGTCGATCCTTTTATCCTTCCGGAGCTCCACCGTGAGAGATACGAGACCGGTGCAGCACGCAGGTGACGCTCCTTAGCAGTCACGCCACTGGCCTCGTGCAGTTCCCTCACAGCTTTCGCCCCACCCTGCTTCATGTCTTTTCAGCCTGTCATCTCCAGCAAATAATGACCGCATTCATGTCTGAGGCTTCCCTGCAGAAACAATAAAACAGTTGAGACAAGGAAGATGGTTGTATCTTCCCTTCTGGCCCATTACAAAAAATGCATGTAATGCGTGTCATTTTTCAATGTTGGATATTTTTCCTCCACCCCAGCTGAATATGAAGTGCAGCATTTGTAGGTCGATGACTACAAGGATTCATCTCAAGATCAGTTAACAGTTGCCAAAATGAAGATCATTCAAGCATAAGAAATTATTGAAAATATTCAAATCAGGATTGTCAGAATCAGAATGTGTAGTTTTTGCATAAAAATATCAACTTAATGTACAACACATGTTGAACTATGTTCACTATAACCTGGAGAAGTTTTTCAGTTGGATCGACGTTTTATTTTCTTTAGCATGCAGTGTGGAGGATTTCACTCAGTTCCCTGATCATTCCGGTTCAGTTTCAGCAACTGAAGAACAAATACTCATGTGCGTTATGTATGTCGTCTCAGGCCGCCATTTTCTCTCTCTCTTTTCAGATGCAATGACGTAGTCAAAACATCCACTAGTGTGTGTTTTCCAGGTAATGAGTGAAGTCGCTAGACATACGTTTCTCGTAAATACTACAGTGTATTGTGCACATAATTTTTTGACAGACAATTGTGATATTGTGAATTTGAAAACAGATGAAGAGTAATAATTATTTATTTTTTAGACGGCAATATTCAGTGAGGTGTTATGTCAAAGTTTTTTGACAGATGTGCGGAAAGGTACTTATCAAACATGCTGGAAATGTTTGAAGTTCATTATCTTTATATTATGGAATAAGTTTTTTTTCTGTGGGTTAAATAAATTACATGTTACTCAGAGACTGCCATGCTTGGCTTGTCAAAAATATTACATTAAGCTGTCGCAAATTGACTATGAAAATCAACTTCTGATGGAAAATACATTAAACAGACATTGATATTGTGAAATATTATTACAATTTCAAAGAACGGTGGTTTTCTACCATGGTATACTGTAAAATGTAATTCACTCCCATGATGCAAAGCTAAATTTTCAGCATCATTGCTCCAGTCTTCAGTGTCACGTGATCCTTCAGAAATTCTAATATGATGATTGATGCACAAGAAACATTTCTGTGATTATCAATGCTGAATTATTTGTTTTTGGATACTTTTGATAAAAATAAAGTTCAAAAGAACAGTATTTATTAGAAAATAGTTTGTAAAATTAAAAATGCCTTCACTAGCAAATTTATGCATCCTTGCTGAATAAAAAAGTTTTAATTTCTTTCAATTATTATTATTATATTTGAAATGGGAACTTACTGATTTGCAAGTGGGTCTGTGGGGGTTTAAAACAACACAAAAAAAGGTTATAAGGTTGGGAAACTCTGGGTTTAGTCCAGCTCCAATATGTTATAGCGTAAATCAAGAAAATAAAACGTAAGGCTAAACCCTAGATTCTTTGCTCCACTCCCTCTCCAAAATACAGTTCACCGCTCCACTGATGATATGCAGATGGGCCATAAAGTGGAGATCAGCTGAACTTTTTTCGACTTCTTATGCACATTTGCTTGTTCTTGGTGAAATACACTGAGATGAATGCCCAAAGTTTTATTCAACATTTCTGAGCAGAGGAGCCAGGCCATGATATCCACAGCTGCAGACACTATTTTGTTTGTGTCCTTCATTTCTTTTCAGATCTAACCACTATGGCTTTGAATTTTACAGCCCTTCGGAAAGTGTATTAAAAAAATATATTATAATAAAACCCAAATGGAAAGAATACTCGACTGCACTAGCTGTGCTTGAAACTCATCTAACAGTACAACTGCTTTTTCCATCAAGCATTTTCCAAAAGTATTTTAGCTGAGAGTGCAGCCGCTCTTGAGTATATGGCGATGGATGACTCCAGCTTGTGGTCTGAGAAGGATTGGAAAATGTAAACATATGGCAGTTTGGCAGTGACCTCTGACCCTGGGCCCATGGGACCACACACATGGATGAGGAACAGTTTGGATGAGATGAATGTTTGACGTGCCGTCTAAGGGTTTAAAATCACCATGGATCAGAGTGAAAAGGACAAGGCGTTCGGATCTCCCCACTTGTAGCCGTGTTTTATGTCTACAGTTTGTACGGATGATTGCGGTTGAGATTCTTTTAAAGTTTTATGTTCGCATTATAATTCTTTCTCTCTTTCCTCCAGAGAGTCTGTCTGTTGCAATAAGCAGTTTCCTGCATAAATCACAGCCCACTGGAGTCGGCTCAAATACTCACTCCTAAATCCTACTGGTGCACTCGCTCGAGGAGCATTTGCCAGTTTAGCAGGACTGTAAACTGCAAGTGTAAAATGAAAAGGTATTTAATAAACCCTAATAACGTCATCCTTGCAGACAAAACATAATTTAGTGTCATATACTAGCATATTCCATCTACTTTATGCTCTCTTAAAGGATTAGTTCACTTCTGAATTAAAATTTCCTGATAATTTACTCACTCCCATGTCATCCAAGATGTTCATGTGTTTCTTTCTTCAGTCGAAAAGAAATAAAGGTTTTTGAGGAAAACATTTCAGGGTTTTCTCTGTATAGTGGACTTCAATGGGGTTCAGTGGGTTGAAGGTCCAAAATGCAGTTTCAGTGCAGCTTCAAAGGACTCTACACGATCCCAGACTAGGAATAAGGGTCTTTTCAAGAGAAACGATCGGCCTCTTTCTAAAAAACAAAATTATATACTTTTTTAAATCACAAATGTTCGTCTCTTCTTCTTCTTCTTCTTCTTGTAGAATTCCAGCAGTGCAGATGCTGCTAAGTGAATTACTGCCCTCCACAGGTCAAAGTTTTAACTATATATTCTTAAATTCTTATATACTTGTACTAGCATACTGTATATGACAATTAAGTTCAAACTTTAAAAAATATTGGGTTATTTTTTTCTACCCAAGTCCTGGGTTGAGCCTTTTGGATCATTTTTCCAGGTAGTTTTTAATTTATCCAGATCCTGGGTCAGACATAACACCCCAGGGCTTGAGTTATTTATCGCGGGCTTTTGCGACCTCTTAAGGAGAGAGCAGTGCAGATCCGTCAAATTGGTGCATGTCCTCGGTAAAATACAGGTTTGTGTACGTTTTATTTTATCTAAAAATTCGTTATTGTTCTGTATAATCGTTTAATTTGATACAAAGCAACATACAGGGGCGCGATGTGAGTCGTCCAAACGAGTGTCACGTATAAAACTTGCATAAAACTTTATGATGTTATTCAAAAAGATACTGAATAAATAGTTATGATATCAAAATATGTTCTCAGAATTGTACACTGATTATTTATGGACAGGTTATGGAGTCAGTCACAGCATTTTTAGGGGACGAGTGAAACGCGGTCTGAACGGCGGTCTGAAGTTAGCAGTTCCCCCGCCGAACGCGAGCCATCTCCGGCACGAAATCCAGCGCCATTACGATGGAAACAGGACAGCAGAGACTGGGCGATTACACTTGAATTACTTTTAAATGTTTAATTTTTACTTCTAAAATTTGTTAAACGAGCTAAAATGTCAGCAATATGTATTAAAGTCGATATAAAATATACTATACTATTAATATGATCGAAAATACATCATGCAAACCAGTGGTTGTGTGGATTAAGTTATTTTTAAAAAGGTTTAGAGGGTTTAAGTTAAACATTAATTCATGTGTGAGGTTTAAAAAAAAAAAAAGAATAATATTATAGTAAAAATGAACCAACCCATTATGCTGGGTTAAATAAATAACCTAATTTGTTGGGTAAAATTAACCCATGTGTTCTGTCCTTGGGTTGAAAACTACCCGAATTTGGTTGTTTTTGCCCCAGTGTGTTTTAGAGTGAAACTAAACTAAAAATCTTGAAATACTCTTCAATCAAATGTTTTCCAGGCTTTACATGTGCTTGACATTCTGGATATTCGTCCATTCCCACAGATATTGCTGATAGGGACCATTAAATGCTTTCCCTTTCATTCAAACTTTCCTCTCCTCAGAGGAACCTTCACTGTGTGCTAAATGCATTTAGTATTGCATTGAGCCATGTGAGAATACACACACTAACACTCAATGCATGTGCATGGGTGGCTTCTCTCTCTCTCTCTCTCTCTCTCTCTCTCTCTCGGTTTCACCCTTTCTCTCATTCATTTATTATTTTCTGCTGTGTAGTTTATGATTTGTGGAATCTCATGAACTTGAGCATGTTTCCACCAATAAAAAGGCAACACCCTATACATGCATGCTTTCCTGTTTACAAAAAGCCACATAATGCTGTCCTTGTTCAACACTGGAGTTGTGGTATGTAGTTTAATATACAGAAAGCATGCAAGGTGATGACGGGGTCAGATCTGGCCAGGAAGTGGGAGATCACAGGGGGTCACTTGCATTTGGCATGTATTAAACTCTAACCCCTGCAGACTTCCACCTCCTTTTCAATCCCAGCCCAGCACCATCTGTTTTATTTCCCATAGGGTGTGAATGCAGTTCTTGTTATATAGCATGCACAGGGCTGGGTAGGTTACTTTTAAAATGTATTTCACTACAGATTACAAAATACATGCTTTAAAAAGTCATTTGTAACGTATTTCGTTACATTACTCAAGTTTAGTAACTTAATCTAAATACTTTAGAATACTTTGGAATACTAGTAAGTGTGGAACAAACACAAAAAAGGTAATTGCAAGTTTTTATCTCACAATTCTGACTTTTTCCCTCAGAATTGCGTGATATAAAGTTGCAATTGCGAGTTATAAAGTCAGAATTATGAGATATAAACTCGCAATATTGAAAAAAGTCAAAATTATGAGAAATAAACTCACAATATTGAGAAAAGTCAAAATTATGAGATATAAACTGACAATATTGAGAAAAGTCAAAAAGATGATAAACTCGAAATATTGAGAAAAATCAGAATTATGAGATACAAACTCACATACTAAATTCACAATTGCAAGAAAAAAAGTTAGTGTTGCAAGTTTATATCTTTATAACTTGCAATTGTGAGTTTAAATCTCGCAATTCTGAGAAAAAGAAGTCAGAACTGTGAAATGCAAACTCACAATTGTGAGGGGAAAAAACAAATTGTGAGATAAAAAGTTGAAATGACCTTTTTTACAATTATAAAATGACTCACAAACAACTATCACAAAACATGAAAACAGTTGTGGATCATCCAGTAATGACAGGACAGTTATCATTAAATCATTCAGGAGAGTTGTGAATGAAAGTGAAGTGACCCTGTCACAAATGGCACACTTCATATGTACTTACTAAGTCTTGTGGCATGTGCATGATCGTGAAGTACATGAGAACACTGAGTGTCCCATTTGTCATTTTAGGTTTAGGTTTAGGTCCTAAAAACCCTCAAATCTGTTGCTCGAAGATGGTTCATGGAGCTTTGGATTCGTTTGGAACTTTTGCCATTGGTCTTTTCCATTGTGTCTAAATTGTAAGTATAAAATTGTACTTGAATTTGATATAGAGTGCACGACTTAAATACTGTATATGCTGTTTCTAAAAAACATTGAATGTGAAACATTTAACCATGTGTAAATGTAAACAGTATTGTCACGTGTATGTTTTAGTTCTAGTTCCTGTACCTGTTTCCGTAGTTCCCATTTTCCCGCCACTAGTTTGTTTCTATGGTTACTTATTTGAGTTACACACCAGTTTCAGTTTCTGTTAATGAGTTTCCCATGTGTTTTTAAGCCCACAATTCATTCAGTTCTTTGTTTGGTGTCATCTTTGTTACACGTGTTTGTTTTGCTAGGCTTTCTCCTGTGTTCTTTGTTGGATTTTTGATCAAAGACTGTTTTTGTTGAATTCTCCATCGTTGTGCGATCTCTACAACCACAGTACTTGACAAATATGCACAAGTCTGACAATTTTATACAAAGCTACTAACAGAGCATTCAAGCTATATATTTTAACATGTGTCCTAGGGATTTGAACTCATAACCTTGGACTTGTATAATACCAATTGAGCTGCAGGAATATGCATTGAACATGCAACAATACTTTTTTTTTATGGCATTGTGGAATTTTTCTCTGCACATTTACATCATCCAGGTATTTCATGCTCACAGAATGTTTGCATACTGCATATGTTAAACTACATGTGGCATTGCATCTTCTGTCTTCTGTTTGCAGACATGGCCTGCCTTGGTTTTCTGGAAATAAAGCTTGTTCGACACAGGAAGAGTGGAAGACTACTCCATATTTCTCTTCTAACAGAAGAATTCCTTCCTGAATCTGTCTTTGATCCCTGTGATGTTTCTCAGTCTTGTTGATGGCTAGCTTATATTTCCACTTTTCCTAACTCTACTTTCAAAGGGTAAAATAAAGGATGTTGTTTTTATTTCTCAGACTCCTGTTACTGTATGTGCGAGAGGCCCTGAAGCAGGCAGGGCTGGGCTCTGAATCCGCTGAGCATTCATCCAATGGTTTTAAAAGGCACATAGTGTCCACTCTGTGCATTAGCGTGTCGATCTTACAGAGGCTTATTAACATCAGCCCTGGCTTCGTGCTTGGAGCATAGCATGGACTTTTCCATTACTACACGCTAGTTCCTTTTTTTACTTGCTCTTCTCACATCCTTTCTCCAAGAAGGCAAACAACAAGATGGATTGTCATTTAAGTTCCTAATTCTGTCAGTCCAAGGCATTTTGTCCTGTCCCATAGGCTTACGTCTTCCCATCGCTTGGCTGGCTGAGGGAGGACAAATATTGGAGCGTTTGACATTTCTCTGAGCGTCCATATCGATTCACCTCAGCACTGCATCATGCCATCTGCAAGGAGTCAGGAGTACAACACAGCTGGGATAGAAAGGCAATGTATTGCCAAATGAACAGGCGGGTTTGCGCGTTGTACAAAGGGCACATGAAGAACATACTGAATCTAAGAAGCAAAAAGTGCACTGTAAAAAAATTATCGTCAAATTAACAGTAACTTACCGGTAACAATTATCCAGTAGTTGCTGTATTTCATTCAACAGTAAAATTACCATAAAACTAACTACAGTAGTGTGTAAACTTACTGTAAATGAACTGAATACAGCATTTTACTGTATTTTTTACCATGTCAAAGTACGGTATTACACTGTTGAGTTTTAATAATACTGTATTGTATTGTACAGTTATGAAATGTTATTTTATTTTATAGTGCTACTGTATAAGCTTTAGAATACATAGAAAACCTGTAAAAGTGTTATTTTAACTGTTGATGGGAATAGGAAAAAGAACAATTGAAGCTTTAACTGCACAAAAACAGTTTATTATACAGTTTAACAATTAATTAGTAAAAATTACATATAACAATAAAAAAAGACTAACAATTTATAATTCATAATTAAAATCACAGAAAACTACATTAGTAATAATAATGGGATATAATGCAACAATAAGTTATATTATCATGCATTTGACATTTGTGTCATAATTCAAACATAACAACAACTGCATGCACTCTTTAAAATAAAAGTTCCAAAAAGTGGTTTTCATAGCAATGAACCATAGAAGAACCAATTTTGGATTTCCCAAAGAACCTTTCAGTGAACCTTTTTTACCTTAGTGTGAAGAACATTTTAAAATCTAAAGAATCTATTTCTATTTTAAAGAACGTTTTGTGGGATGGAAAGGTTCCATGGATGTTAAAGGGGGCATATCACGAAAATCTGACATTTTCCATGTTTAAATGCTATAATCGTGTCCCGGTTGCAACCCAGAAAATGTGAAAAAGGACAACCCTGTAATTTTTTTTTTCTGCAAGCATGTGCAAAAACGAGCCGCTCAGATTTCACTCCCTTAGATGTTGGAAGGGGATCTTATAATATTACCACCCCTTAATCGGCACGTTTTCGTCATTTTGGCTGCATGAGATTCTCCAGCTTTGTTGTTGTTGAGCAACTGAAGTGCGAGCTGTTAAAGCTCCGCCCTCTTTTGGAAAGTGGGCTGGGAGTAGCAGCTCATTTGCATTTAAAGTGACACAAAAATGGCATGTTTATGTATAGATGCAAATTTGACAATTAAGCTATAATACATGATTTGTGGGGTGTTTTGAGCTGAAAATAATTTACATAAAGTCTTAAAGGTACAGCCTGTTTAACAATAAGTATCGGAAGGAGAGTGGAAAAAACTTTACTAACTAACCTTTAGTGGGTTTAATCGCTGAAAATAATACTAGAAAAGTATGTGTAGCAGAGTACGCCCCCTTTAATATCTGCTGGTATGTGTATATACTCACATGCTTCAGTGATGAAGATCCTCTCTGTCTGTCTGAAATACAAACATTTTGTGAACTCTTGACTCCTGACTAGGTCTCATGTGATTTAATTCATCATCCTGCTCATCTGCGTGCAACTTAATTTGGTCAAACTTCCATGAAGGCATGCAAGTTCAATCATACAACATTCCTCTCTTTTAGGGTAAATAAAAAGTAAAAGCGGGTTAAAACAGGCATATTTATTTTCACTTGGGGAGGCTGTTCTTGAGGTACATGACACCCAGAATTCCTCTCCAAACAGCTCACCTCCTTTTGACCTGGCAAAAAATCTAGTGATGTAAAAACACCCCAATTTCATTCATCCTCCTTCATACATAACCGCAGCAGAGACTATAAATTAGATCAGCATGTGGGTGTGAAACCCCAAACTTAAACTGCTTGAGGAAAATGTGACTGCAGAGATGAAGGGATGAAACTTATTATAATTTGTGGTATGTGTCCTGCTTTCATTCCTCGGTCTGTTTTTGTGCGTGTATGTGCACTACACTCTTAAAAATAAAGGTTCAAAAAAGAGGGTTTTTATAGTGATGCCATGGGGGGGGAAAAACATTTTTGATTCCCCAAAGAAGCTTTCAGTGAACAGTTCTTAAAAGAATATTTTTTTCTTATTGTGTGTGAAGAACATTTTAATTATGTAAAGCAGGGGTTTTCTATCAAGACTTTTTGTTTCTTCCACTGCAGGGGGAAAAAATGCAGGGGAAAAAAGTCAGAATTGCGAATTATTATAAACACAATTGCTATAAACTCATTTGCAACTGACCCTTCACCAGCAGTTTGATTGACAGGCGATCTGACCAATCATAACCCCAAATCCGCCATTTTGTCTGACAAAGCAGTCAGGCGAGTTAGTAGCTTGAAAAATTGTGTGTACTCGCGTCTTTCCGCGCTTGAAACAACATTCCTTCTGATGTTCATTCATGTTTATTTGATGCTATAAATAAACTAGTATGAAGAGATGGTTGATTCACGATCCGCTTGAAGGAGCTCCAGTGATCTGTCACGACACATTAAAGAGATACTATACGCTATTTATTGTTTAAACTTAATTCTTTCAAAAAATTACGCTATGTTAAATTTGAAACTGTTTCATATGTCTGTCGATGTGTTGTCAGTGTCCTCCGCGATATATTTTTCACTGCGTGAGAACATGATGTGTGGTGTGAGAGTGCATGGCTTGTCGGACATAGCAACAGTAACTAAAGGGGGCGGGTCTTTGCGAAGGGTCAATTCTGACTTTATTTCTTCGTATTGAAAGTTTATAACTTGCAATTCAGAGGTTTTGCTCGCAATTCCAAGTTTATAATTCATAATTCTGACTTTATATTTTGAAATTCTCAATTTCAAAATGTTCTTATGTAGACTTCAGATGCCTCAACACCTGTGAAGAGTCTGTGAAGAGGACTTCAGGTTTGTGTATCTATCTATCTATATATAACAAAAAGTTGTATTGTAAACTTTCACAGCCTCCCTAGCGATGCCTGATGCCCCCCCCCCCCCAAACACTGCACATTTTTGACGGATCTCTTATCTGACGTACCCATCTGAGATCTTGTATGCTTTACTAATGAACTGATGAGTTCAATCAGGTGTGTTTTATTAGGGAAACATCTAAGATGTACTTGGGTTACTCCAGGACAGGGAACCACTGATAGAAAGAACCTTTTTCCACTATAAAGAACAATTGTGAAATGGAAAAGTTCTATGGATGTTAAAGGTTCTTCATGGAAACACAGATACCAATTAAGAACCGTTATTTTTAATAGTGTACATCAGTGGGTGTGTTTTTAATTACCACTTAATTATTCTCCACCAGTATTGAGTATGTGTCAGAAGAGCGGGGTGGAGCAAGGTCACGCAAAGTGGGACGGGTGGAGGCAGGGTGATCTCACTGCCCTTTTGGCCCGTGGGGAGTATGGAAGGACTGCAGGAGGACGTGGTTCACTGCAGGTTTACTATTGTGTCATCCTCAGCAGCGTATCAAATTTGCCCAGTTTTAAATAGATCATATCATATTTATTGTTTAATTTCTCCCTTAGGTTCACTTATAATCAGTGTTAATCTTTTCAGCAAAATTACTGACAAAATTATTTGTTGCTGAAGGGTAGTTTGACTTCATTAGTGATTAGATTCACATAATCCAATCATAGTGTGCTGAACTGAACTTTGGCAAACGCAAACACTTTGCAAGTGAGTTAATCTCATTCACACATATCCCTATATGAGATTAATCAGCGATATCGATAACATCATAGAGTTGAAATGATTGGGGTGAGTAATGCTTTGAAAGAAGTCTCTTATGCTCATCAAAGCTGCATTTATTTGTTTAAAAAATAAAGTAAAAAACTGCAATACTGTGAAATACTTTTTCTATTTGGATATATTTTAAAATGTATTGTATTCCTGTTCGGAGTGTGTAGCTCATGTTTTGAATACACCTTGGCCATAACAATGCTAATGCAATATATTAAAATATGTCAAATTAATAATCTAATCAAGAATTGTGAATGCACAACACTACCTTTCAAACAGTAGCTTATTTAATTCATTGTGTTCATCTCTCAGGGTTTACAAGGACAGTTTCTTATGTTGTATTTTCTGTGTCTGTTCATCTTTCGTGTTTACATATTTAGATTAATGGTAATGAACCAATGGTCTGCTGTAGTTCTGTGTGACAATGGCAGCAGCTGGGATCATCTGTCTCCACATATGGGGAGAGACCACCATTTACTTATCCGCTCATACATCTATTTCTTTCTGCGAGGCGCTTATCTGTTCATTCATCTTAGCAAAATATTTTGGGAACGGCACAGTGAAACTGGCCTACCCATCACCTTAATAGCTTATTTTTGTTCTGTATATGCATGTGCACTTTTTTGTGTTTTTCTTTGGTGTGTGCAGTTTGGCAGGGCCACAGATGTGATTATGAGTCTGCATATTGTTATTGAGCTCAGTAGATTCACATAAATACTTGTAGGAGCCTGGCTCAAAATGACCTTGTAATAATGCTAACGTTACAGCCAGACACGCTCTAATGAGATCCCAGGTAATTTTGAAAGGTTAAGTTTATAATGGAAAAATTCAAACAAACACAGGCTCTGGTTCCAATTACACTGCCGTTTCCCACCCCCAACCAACAAAAGAGGAAGAAAAGACCTAACTTTTGATTCCCCTTCTACAATCCACGGACCTCTCTGATGAATAGTTTCACTCTATGTAGTGTTCAGTTCTTCCCACGCAGCACCTTACTTTTTGTTTCGTTCAGTCTAAAAGGGGAAGGGTGGAGTAACTTTTAGACTTTTTTTTTTTTTAAATTTTTGAAATGTAGAAAACCAAAGCCAATGTATGTAAGACCAAGCAAAGTCCTCGCCGTAGTGGGCTGAACGAACAGAATGTTTGCAAGTGGCACATGGGAGTCTTAATATGGCTGGAGTCCACTGGCGTGAACGAAATCCACCCAATACTTCCAAATACTTGGTGGTGTTCCAGTAAAATGTACAGCTGTGTGGGTGTTTTCAGTAATCATATGAGCACACTTTATTTCCCAAGCCCTTTCCCAAAAATCTTTCCAATATAGTTGAGCTCAAAAGTTTGCATACCCCTTGCAGAATCTGCAAAACTGTTAATAATTTTAACAAAATAAGAAGGATCATGAAAATTGCATGTTATTTTTTTTATTTAGTACTGTCCTGAATAAGCTATTTCACATTACAGATGTTTACATCAAGTCCACAAGACAAAAAAATAGGTAAGTTTATAAAAATGTCCCTGTTAAAAAGTTTGCATACCCTTGATTCTTAATACTGTGTTGTTACCTGGCCTGTATAATCCATGACTGTCTGTTTGTTTTGTGATTGTTGTTCATCAAATTAACATTTTTGCAGATTCTGCAAGGGTTATGTAAACTTTTGAGCTCAACTGTATATATTGTAGTTTATACTGTACTCTAGATGGCACAGGCTGATCCTTAACTCAATCTGCTTGCAATCACATCATTCTCTACTAGGGTATAGCAGACTGGTTCCTGCTGTATCAGTAGCCAATGAGTTCACTGTTCAACCTTTAAATACTTGGTCAGCATTTGCTGTAGCGGTTTTGCAGTGCATTTTCAGAAACCCTCCACCTTCCCCAGCTCCACCTGTATAAATCTATTATACGGGTAATTCATGTATGCTATATTGTACAGCAAGAGCATGTCTTACTTGCTCACAGCAGCATGTCGCAATTGTATTGACAGGAGCAAGTCTCTGTACTTGCTCTGCAATAGCAGCAGCGTAGCAGATCTATTCCGCCAAAACCAAACATATCAATATATCCATTATGTCATATCCATTACCATGACAAACACTCTGAAAGTTGTCATGACAGAACGTAATTTCTGAAAGTTCTCAGAACATTCAAATGTCCTTTTTTTGTTAAAAAAAAATAGAAACATTTTTCTTATGTAGTTAGCATTAGCAAAAACATTAAGGCAACATTCCATATTATTTTACAAACATTATGTTATTATATACTGTCTATTTGTATTATTATAATATATATTATAATATTATACAATTATATATTATTACTTTTTGAACGGTGAATGTTTTGAAACAAATAATTAGTAACTTTTAAAAAATGTTAGATGAACGTCAATTTCAATTCAATTCACATTTACAATACATATCGTTTCAAATCAGTTTTACAGAAAATGCATGTCTACAATACAATACAATACAATACAATTTACAGTAATCTGTAATCAGAGGTGACTATGTCCAAATAATGTTCATATTTCATAAATGTACAGTTCTAAGGTAATACAAATCACAGTTAGCTAACAAGTATTAATATTAGCCAGAAAAGATAAGCTCATTAAAGTAATTATTACAACTTGTGAACATAATATTACAATACAATATATAGTAATATGTTATATGATCATATTTTGTTAATGTAGTAAGAACTCACTCAAGCATTTTGGACTAACTGTAACTTGTTTATTGAGGATGCAGGAGAACCAGCTCGTGAATCAACAATCCCTTCATACTAGTTCATTTATAGCATCAAATAAACATAAATGAACATCAGAAGGAATGTTGTTTCAAGCGTGTAAAGACGTGAGTACACACAATTTTTCAAGTTCAAGTTCACCAACGTTAATCTACTAACTCCCCTGACTCCTTTGTCGGACAAAATTGCAGATTCGGGGTTATGATTGGTCAGATCGCCTGTCAATCAAACTGCCGGTGAAGGGTCAATTTAGCTATGTTTTTGAGGTGGAAGAAGGCTGTTTTTGTTACATATGAAATATGATTTTCGAAAGACAATTTGTTCTCTAATATAGTGTTCTAAGAGATTCTGTACAGGTTCTTGGTCCAATAAGTAATACCTCAGTCTTGTCTGAATTTAATAGAAAAGAAAAATGACTATATATAATAATAATAAAGAAAATGACTGTTCATCCAATAATTAATATCTTTAACACATTCACGTCCAAAGCATTTTATTAAAAATATATATAAATAACTTTTTGTACTATCATTTCCAGGGGGCGGAGACATGTAGGTTAAAGGATATGTAAAGTGGGAGGAGTTGGATCTGGATCCAACCTCGCCCTCTGGATCTTGTGTTCTGCAGTGAGGACCATCTCAGAATGTTCTGAGAATGTTTCCTGTTAGCTGAGTTACTCTCCTTCACTGTCAGTCACATTACATCACCTAATTAATATTATTTTATAATGTTCTTATTACAAAATGAGATTATAGATTGTTCAAACACTCATTATTTTAGTCTTTTCTCCACAAATGTTGAGGAACGTGTTTTAAGTCATGAGGATGTTGTTGAAGCTGGGCCGTACATGAAATGCAAATCACCCCCATTGTAGCACATTAAATGCCCGCATACCAAGAGAGTATGAGTATATAGTCAACCGCTAGTAGTGATACTCAGAATCATGTTGACTTGCTTCTCTTTTGCTTTGAATGCTGCTGTGTGATTAGATTTGTTTAAACATTATGTTTCAAAAAGCAGGTTTTTACATGAACTGTCCTTCTACGTGTGATGGTAAATAGCTGGATTAACAGCTCAACTTACATTTCCCGTATGTTCATAAGATCTGGATAATCCTGTTGATCATCCACAAACATTGACTCATATGTTCCATCTCTGAAGATGCAATGGGAGATAAAAACATAGGACTTGCACAATAAAGGTCTCTGTGGATCTTAAAACAATTTAGTTTTTTTTTTTTCTCAGTCAAGATAGAATAAATTGGCCTACTGATCACACTACTGTCAAGCATTTTTTTACCAGCCAATCTGCTAAAAAAAAAAGTAAATTAGGTAATGGTGAGGGTGTAATAGACATTACTTTAGCTATATGTATATGAAACTTCCCAAGAAGAATAATTAACCTTAATGTAGCAATTATTCATCTTTTTTTTTTGTAGAATGTATCAAAAACCATAGAAACCTGCTTCCAAAAGTCTTCTGAATATTTACAAATATTTGCAAAATAAATATGTGAACACTGTTGTGAGATGTCTTCTTTAAACTTAAGAAAAGCCTTGCATGGATAATACCTGTGTAGTATTTTAAAATGAATTTCCTTTACCTTATTTGGCAGTAAAAACTTATTACTTACTGACCAAATTTTCTCAATTGAGAGTATAGACAAAGATTGTTTCCACTTCAAAAGTGCTGTTGGGTAACAACTGTTATCTTGAGTAAGACAGTTCCTAATGTAAGAGTTATTACAAAAAGTCTGTAAAATGGAGTTGTGTCATCTGGATTAAGAATTATGAGCTCAAAAAAATGATACATGCACAAATGAATCATTCACAATAAGATCAATGGCATTTCATGACTAATAAATTCACCATTTGGTCATTGTGCAAGCAGACAGCTTGCTTTATATGCGAAAAATACTCTGGTTACATTTTATTTTGATGGTCCACTTTAGATATACTAACTATAAGTAACTTCATGTCAACTAACATTAAAGTTCACCCAAAAATGAAAATTCTGTCACCGTTTACTCACCCTCAAGTTGTAAATTTCTTTGTTCTGCTGAACACAAAGGAAGATATTTTGAAGAAAGTTTGTAACCAGGCCACTTTGGGGCACCATGGACTTCCATAATAGGAAAAAAAATACTATGGAAGTCAATGGTGCCCCAGAACTGTTCAGTTTCAGAATTGGTGACAGAATGGTGACAAATTTTTTCTTTTTTGGGTGAACTATCCCTTTAATGTCAGTTGACATGTAGTTTCAAAGTTACTTATAGTTAGTAAATCTAAAGTGGACCATCAAAATAAAATGTATAATAAATAAAATACTTAAATGTATATGAATTTTCATTTTTGAGTGAACTATCCCTTTAATCTGCAATTACATGAGAAGTAACTCCCATTAGAATATTAGTTAGGTTAAAGTTAGTAGAATACGTTGATTGAATAAGTCACTTATAGTCTATAGTTATGTCTGTTGAGGGAGCATCAAAATGAAGTGTTAGCAGATATTAAGCAGACAGTCTACTAATACTCTAATGACTGCTAGTTGACATGCAGTTGCAAAGTTACTTATAGTTAGGAGAATGTCTAAAGTGGACCATTAAAGTGTAACCAAAACACCTTTTTAAAATATCTGTGAATATGTGAAGACAGTGGTGTTCTGGACATCTGTGTTCTATTGAGATTTTTGATAGATCAGACAATAAGAATGGCCTTCCCTGTGTGTCATGCATAAAGAATGAAGGTCATTCTGTTCTAAGAGCAAGAAGTGATCAGCATCAATTCTTTTACCATATGAAGTCAATGCCCTGCGACGAGGTAAATGCATGCTGAGCTCTCGACATTTAGGGACAATCCTGCCAAAGGTATGCAGGAAATGCCTCCTGCAGGCGTCTCCAATTATGACCTCTGCCGACCCATCCCATCCCTCATGAAGCCCATGTTAGTTCTAGCTTCCGTAGCATCCATTAATGTCTGTTAATGGTGTGAACGACTTCGAAGTGAAATCGAAGAAGGAACTACCCAGAGAGCAAATAGAGTGGCCCAGATCCGGCCCACATCTGGTACATGTGGATTACACGCAAACCAAATGTGGACCGGATCTGGGCTGTCAGGATAGAGTGTCGAACAAATCAGGTTAAAATGAAGTTTGTTTCAGGAGTTCGAAACAAAAAAAAGTTCACTCTGGCTAGTAAACATCTTCGAATATCATTGGCCTGTGGTGATGTAATAGGTGGGTGTGGCTGTTAGGCTCCGCCTTCAATCCGAAAAGGTCAGACACAACTAAAAACATAAGCACACTGGAGAGCTACTTTAGAGAAGAAAGGGAAGTTGTAATTCTAATTGAAAGAAACACTCATGCTGTTTTTCACATTTAGTACTTTAGAGATGCTTGCTTTAAAGCAATATGTATTGTATAAAGTGCTAAATAAACGTGACACGCTCCAATTCAGCTTTTTTCATCTGACTTTTTCTCACTGCTGTCATTTCTGTTGCGTGGAGCACATAAACATATTAATCTAAATGTGCTTTCAGTCGGGATGTTCGCTAACAAATTATCACTGCAAAGGTATTTCGAAATTCTTTTTTAAGCAAACAACGAACCAACCTTTAATAAGTTGATGGAAAAATATCTGACACGTAATATCAAAATTAGTTTGTAATCTCCGTTGAACCGCACCTCCCTCAAATGAATTGAAATAAGGACCAGAGGATGTCCAGTAGGAGATGCAATGTTTATAGTACTGTCAGACCAGCAGGAATGTGTTATTGGGGTTTGGGAGGGAACGATTGCTGTAATTTGAGTGGACTTCACTTCAGAGTTGGTCTCAGTGGACACCTTTCAGCCAGCGTTTCACTGGGTCCAGATGCATTTTGGCGAATCCGATCCCTTCCAAATCATTCATTGGTGCACCGCTGCTACCTCGGGCCGCTATCAGAGCGATTCCTGCAGCTGTGTGACAGCCTGACGCAGTGATAGGGATGTGTGTGCTGAAGACATAGTCTCAAACAGGAAGCCAGGGCTAATGATTCACAGATGGTTGGGATGGCTGCAGCGCTGAGGCCTGGGCTTCGTCATGGTGCATGTTTGTGATTTATTCGCCTGTTACTGTGGAAGGGGGCCGTGGCAGAGGGGCTGAGCTCAGGGCTGGATGGGGGTGGGACATTTAGTTAAGCCATTTCCCCTTCAGTCATGGTGTATTTCGGGAGGTCTCATTTTTACTAGAACGCCAGGACCCCTATATATGACAATCCCCTAGCAAGAGGCCTCCTTCCTAAAATATCAAAGCAGCTATGTGTTTCCATGAATTTATTCCCATTTATACTGAGTAAGAAAAATGTCAAATGTGATTGTACAAAGACAATGTTGTTTGCAAAATAATTTGAAATACATTATATTATCATTGTACTAAATTATTAAAATATTATATGAAAAACTAGAATATTTTTATTCAGCAAAGATGCATTAAATTTATCAAAAGAAAATATATTATTAGAGCGAAATAAGCTTTATCTTTTATTTGAAAGATAAATGATACATTTTAGCATTATTTACTATCAAATACCCAGTTTTAATGTATCGCTATATTAATACATTAATCCAGAAAAAAAGTAACACAAAACTGTTAAAACAGCTTTTCATCATTGATAATGAGAAATGTTTCTTAAGCTCCAAATCAGCATATTAAAATGATTTCAGAAGGATCATGCGACACTTAAGTCTGATGCTGGAAATTCAGTTTTGACATATGTCGCATTAAAACCTAATTCATACCTTATGTTATCTTTGACAGCCTTAAAAATACATGTTAAAACTGTTTTGGATCACCTAAAACCTATTGACCCCAATTTGAAAGCCCTTTTCAAAAATGAAATTTCTATCATTAATTCCTCACACTCATGTCGTTCTACACCCGTAAGACCTTCATTCATCTTCAAAACACAAATGAAGATATTTTTGATGAAATCAGTGAGGCCTCTATTGACAGCAAGATAATGAACACTTTCAGATGTCCAGAAAGATACTAAAACACATTTAAAACAGTTCATGTGAGTACAGTGGTTCAACCTTAATGTTATGAAGCGAAGATAATACTTTTTGTGCACCAAAAAAACCCCTAAATAACGGCTTTGTTCAACAATATCTAATGATGGGCGATTTCAAAACACTGCTTCATGAAGCTTCGAAGCTTTACGGATCTTTTCTTTCGAATCAGTGGTTCAGAGCGCCACGTGGTTTCAGTAAACGAGGCTTTGTTACGTCAAAAGTGTTTTGAAATTTCAATGGTTCATGTGACTTTGACAGTTTGATGCACGCTCCGAACCACTGATTTGAAACAAAAGATTCGTAAAGCTTCGAAGTTTCATGAAGCAGTGTTTTGAAATCACTAGTTATTGTTGAATAAAGTCGTTATTTTGGGGTTTTTTGGCGAACAAAAAGTAATCTCTGGGCTTTCTAATATTAAGGTTGAACCACTGTACTCACATGAACTGTTTTAAATATGTTTTTAGAAGCTTTCTGGGAAATTGAAAGTGTTAATTATCTTGCTGGCAATAGAGGCCTCACTGAACCATCAGATTTCATCGAAAATATCTCGGGTGTACGACATTTGGGTGAGTAATTAATGACAGTATATTCATTTTTGGGTGAACTAACCCTTTAAAACGTGAAAAAGCTGAATGTCATCCCTATAGTGATTGAAGGAGTTTCTACATCACACTTTGCAGATAGATTGGATCTACCCCTACCAACATCTGTGCTCAGTGAAATGTGCAATTTAGCAAAGCCATTTAAACATTTCAGTGGTGAGTGTGCCATTGTTTTCTAGTATAGGCTGACTCACGGCCCCTCTGGCCTGATATTTGATCAACGCTGAGAGAAAGACAAACATTCAGCACAGATCTCAGAGCTGTTCACAGGAATCAGATAAAACAGATTGGACAGATTTGGTCTGAGAGAATGAGTAAAAACAACAATTGTAATTATAGCCCTCCCACTTAAGACGAAGCCTTATCTTTCATTACGCCTCAAAACAGCTGTGAACTTTCGTCCAAGATATAAGTAGCCTTAAGGGACGTGTTTTGCAAAACCTGCTGGTGAATCAACAAAGTTACTCATATTTCTATCTTGTTGCATGGGAAATTAACGGGGAAAAGGGAATGATGCTGACAGATTTCAAAGCGAGAGCCAAGGTTCTCGACAAACCCGCACCATAATTTGTTGATCTAACCCATTTCAGCGCCGAGACATATGTGAATTAATGCTACTCTCCTCCACCCTGCGCATTTCAATACGTAACCTCATCTGTTCAGGACGTCCTCCCTCCATGCTTGGTGACATAATACTCATTTCAGCCCACACCCATGATATGGCAAGCCGTTTTGACTTTTAGTCATTCTCAGGGATATAAATTATTGATTTCAACAATTCAGGAAATTACATTTCCACTATAGTAACAGTGTTAATTCTTGATATCAATAATTCAATTTTTTCTAGTTAAAATGCAAATTTTTGATATCACCATTTAAATTGCAATCTGATTTGATTGTCACTAGTGACAATGTTAGTTTCTGAAATCATGAATGTGATACTAGTAAGAAAGCCATTTTAGATATCTGAAATTATATTGAAATCAGAAATACATTTTCAGATATTAAAAATTTACATTTTTACTAGTAGCAATTCAATTGTTGATATCAAGAACTGACATCAACTAGTAACAATTTAATTCTTGATTTCAAAAATTCACATTTTTACTAGAAACAATGCAATTATTGATATCAAAAATTATGATCTTTACTAGTAAGAACTGTATTTCTGACATGTGAAATTGGAATTTCAACTAAGAAATCAGTTCTTGATATCAACAGTTGAATTTGAAAGGCAGCCTATGGTGAAAATACAATTACAGACATCAAGAATTCTAGTTTTTACTAGTGGAAATATAATTCTTGATATCAAAAACTGAATTGTTGATCAAGAATTCATATCCTAGGAATGAATAAAAGTCAAAACGGCTTGCCATACCATGAAGCTTTTTTCTCTCTCGTTTTCTCTCCAGTGTGAGTGAATGAATTCCATTTGGTTTATTTTTCATTGGATTCACTCCAGAATGATGCTGGCCCCTCCCTCTCCCCGGACACATGTGAAATTCCCAAGGTCGTTCTGCATCCAAAACTAATAACAAAACCTCCCAGATTACTGTCACGCTTTCTAATGTGGCGTGGCTTGCTGTAAGTGTCGCTACCACTAAACCGCCCTTCTCTCGAAGCAGACAGAACTTAGAGAGGCCGGGTATAGGTGACTCAACAGTACAGTCCCCTACGCTAGGAACGCTAGCCGCTAATGATGGAAATGATTTCAGGCACAACATATGTTTTGAGACACAAGCTTTTGGCATGTGATAAAATGTAATCACTACAAAATATAGTTGAGATAGAAGTGATGTGGTGCAGAAGTTATATGTAATCATACAGTCTAGTAAACAAACAAAATAAACACTTCGTTACTACGATGAATATGCATCGAAGTAACCCTATATATATATAAAAGTATACTATAGCATAAAAAGAGTACTTATTTTTGGAAATAATATAGGCTTATATGTGAACTAAATTGAATGTTTTCAGATACATGTCTAAATAAAATGTAGGCATTTGTTGTTTAGATTTATATTAAATGCCATTAGCTTGAAAGGACTTAAGTATCTTTATATATTTCATAATTCTGCTTGTCTTGAAAGTGTACTGACGAATGTATGATTCCATACTGGAGCTTTTGGTGCAGACCTGTTTGACGTCAGCTTTGGCGTGAAAACAATTTTCCAACAGTTGTTATGAGCACATTCTGTCCTAAATCGCAGAAAACAACAATGTGAAAGCAGGAAGGGATCAGAATCGAATTGAGGTTGGTTAAAGAACCTCATTGTGCATTAATGATTAGCATTAAACTTCTATTAAACACACTTAGCCTTAAAATACTGTTTGTTACACTGGGACGATCCATTCTGCTGCTTTAGTGGTCAATAAACTAAATGAAGCCAGACAAAGAGTTCTCTGACTCAAACAGCATGTTGATTTAAACCATACACGCTCATCTCCGTCTCAATCATGACTCACTTTGGCATCATTGACTGCTTTGGCACAAGGAAAGTATAATAAGGAAGTCATAATATTGAATTTTCTTATAGTAAATAGATGTTGTTTTAATAAGATAGTCATATGGCCTGTGGCTCTTCCTGTCGAGCTATATTATAAACTGCCACATAAAATTTCTGGCATCATTCATTCTGCACATGTGAGCCATAATTAACCTTCACAGGGAGGAACCCTTCGTATTTACAGTGGGATCAAAAAGTCTGAGATTACATTACAATCTGGGATGCAAAATCTAATTTAAACCTTGAAAAAACTGAAAGTTTTAGGATTTTTAAATTACCATCATGGTTTCCATTTACATTCATGACAAGAAATTTAGTCAGTGGGTTCTGTGTTTTCCCCAAATCATAATTAAGTTTACAGTGCCTACATCATGTAACAAATTTATGAAAATATGATTGACCGTTGCTCCCTTTTGATATGAACAAGTATATGAAGTACATTATTATGATGTTTCATTAACCCAGGGATTCTCAAACTGTACAGTTCATGGCCACACGATATGCAGTTAAACAAATAAAATTTGATCTAATTTTTTTTGTAAGTATTTAAAGTATTTTTTAAAGTGTTTATTTTAAAATCACTTATTTATAAACATTTGTATATTTTTATGATTAAATTATTAGCTTATCATCAACTCGCAAAACCCCTGCAGTTCCCTCGTGGACCCCCAGGGGGTTCCTCACTAATCTAGGTAAAAAAAAAAAAAAAAGTTTATTATTCCACACACACTAGTACACTACAGAGGAACATGGTGATTAAAAAAATGAGATGGGATGAAAAAAAATACATTTCAATGCTTTGCGTTCTCTCGCAGTTTTGCATTCCTCCGAGTAACTTTGCATTTGGTCGTAAAAGTTTTTTTGCTTTGCTTTGACATGTAAGGAAACTCAAAAACTTTGAGAGCGAATGCAAAGTTTCTCAAGGGAACGCAAACATTTAGAGAGCGAGTGCAACGTTTCTCTGGTACGTAAAATGTTAAACTTTACGTAAACATTTTGCGAGAGAACACAAAAGCATTTTCATATATATACATATACATATATATTTTTCCCCCATATTTTTATCTCAAATTTTTTTTCCAACTCCATGTCCCTTTGGGGGCTCCATAAGAACGCACTATAAACATTTGCACATTGAGATGCACCCTGCGCCATAATTGCAGTTTTCGAAATGGTGGACAAAGCTGACCTTCCTCACTAATAAAATAAAACAAACATTTATTTAATAATTTGTTATATTTCTATTGTATATAGGTGTTAGTGGTAAATAAAAAAAGAACTCTGCATGAGTGCACACTTAATGGTCCACTGCCAGGACTATGTCAGACTGTACAGTGAACGGACTGCCAGTAAGTCAAGGCTGTATATTTATGATCCTCCCTGTGACCTGCATCAAACAAGGAGATCAGGGTAAACGTATTGCCCTGCCGCCACTAGCCCATTACTCTGACCCATAATCCATCCATCTCAGAGAACAGCAGAACTCCCAAGCCAAGCCACAGCAATGCCGTCCAACACTAAAAACCTAAGCAGAGTGCAGGGAAAGAAAAAAACAGAGCTGGCACAGGGAACGCCTCCCTCACTGTATTTACAAACACAGCTGCTGCCAGGGGACTCCAGATGAGGGCGGGACAGAGAAGCGGGCGCTTATAGTCACGCTGGCTACACCGAAACTTGTTTAAAAGTTCGACACTGAGAGGCTCAAGCATTTATGAAAAGTTGAAGAGGCACGCAAGTCTTGCAAATGTTTTATTGAGTAAAAAAAAAAAAAAAAAGTGAATACAATCCTGCTTGTGTTTGACTTCAAAGGGATTATGGCGGGATCTATTTGCTATGCAGTCCAGATGCAGGAGTAAACAGACACATGCCAACATTCTGGGCATACCGTGGGGCCACTGGGAGGGGCCTATGGGGCTCCAAACCAACTATAAACACTGGCACATTGATACACCCTGTGCTATAAATTGCAGTGTTCAAAATGGCGGACAATGTTTATTTTGCTGAAAGTGTGCAAAACTTAAAAGCTCTCTATTACATGCATACAGCTGCATAATTTCATGAATTTGTGGTAAAAAAAAAATATCATTGTGCATGTATGATGGTTGTTTAAGAGTTAACTTTCCCCTAAGTCTACCAACATATTTTTAAGTCTAAGTGTAAAACCTTCCGGAAAAACAAAAAAAAAAACTGTTTTAAGCTCTCGGAAAAATGCCTCATTGCATATTTCAGCTCCTTTTCTTACCATCTAAAGTGAGAAGTTTGGGAGGGAAAAGAAAGAGAAAAGTGTGACGCAGTGACGCTCCAGGGCGGTGTTCTCACGTTTCTAAAAAAAAAAAAAAAAAAGAAAGAAAGAAAAAAAAGAAAGGAGGAAAAAAGCAAACACTGCTGTGGTACTACATCTGGATACAGAGACTCGTGCTTTGAGATTCTATAGTGGGATCCCATAGTAAACGCAACCAGTGTTTTCTTCCCGCTCTGTTTCGCTTTTAAAGGATTTTAATCTCTCTCTCTCACCTGTAAGTTGGAGAACTATGGAAGTTTTCATTTTTCTTTGGTTCATTTATGGAATATTAAGTACGTCATTTCAGGAGATTCAACCACGTTTGTGCTTATTATTATTGTCCATATGGAGATATCTTTGCTCATCGCTCTTGCCTTTTTTTCGGGAAATTTGCTGTTTCATTCAAAGTTTATTGTTATTGGGCTATTGTGATTATTAGTAAGATTCTTAATATGATTCAAAGAAGTTTGTTGTTGTTATTTATATTAGTGTCATCAGTATTTACATTGCTTGTCTTAATAGGCTCATTTTGATATGAGCACATCTTAAGTTTTCATTGAAGTCACAGTTGCTGGCGAAGTTTTGCAATAACGGGTCTGATTGAAAACAACGTTGCTTAGGAATGTTTAGCCTCCCATTTCTCATTGTCTGCTTCAGAAATCTGCCTCAAATCGTACTCAATAATACTTTTTTGCGTTTCATTTTTGTTAGTCTCTCACAATCTGTATTTTCAGTGAGTAAAAAACTTGAGTAACATAGATAAACAGTTTAGACGTGACGAAGAAAAAGGCGGCACCTCGTGAAAAAAAGTGACGTGACTGGATTGTATGTGGGGATGTTTTTCCTGATAAATCAAGACATTCAGCCCAGATATCTTTTCAAAAACTGCAGTGTGATTAATGTAACGTAATGTATCCGCAATACAGATGTTTTCAATTAAAATGTAGGAGAAGAAAGAGATATAAAATAGACAGAACTGAAGAAGTGTTTGGGTTGAGATAAGTTTGACAGCAGCGCAGTCTGGTGGCCAGGTGCGGAACTGCACGAATAAACGCTGCCCATTTTAAAGCCACCGGGTGTGTATTTTTGAACTTTCTCTTTATGTACTTCTAGACGAGACCCAAAAATGCTGGCCATTCTGCTTGCAACGTTAATCTTGCATCTTACGGACCTCATCATTCTTTTCGTTTCCACATGTGCTAATGTGAGTATCATTTTTGTGGTCTGACTTGCTTTTGCGTAATGTTAATGGGTCATATTTTTAAGGTGGATTGCTTCATGTGTAAATACAATCATATGGAGGTTTTAAAAAAAAAAAACATCTATCTTCTATCATCTCAACAGGCTTGGAGAAGACATGGAGATACAAGTTATGACCTCTGGTATGACTGCACACAAAATAATGGAGGTTATCAATGCCGTGGGACTGCTGATGCAGGTGAGTTAAGTGAATGTAAGGCAAAAATCATTGTCTTTTGTATTTGAAAACTGAAAAAATCTGCACATGTAGCTAAAATCTCACATAAATTTGATTCCATCAAAGCCACACACACTCACAAAGAATAAAGTGCAAAACATTTTCAGGTTTAACCCTTTCGTCAGTGCCATACAATTGTATGTACTTTGTACTTCTTTGGTGGCCTTCATGAAATATAATTTATGTGAGCTTGTATGTGCAGATCTTTTTTTCTTCTTTCATTGCATCTGGTTTGGATTTAAGCACCTGGATGGTTTGTTTACATTTTTGGGTGAAGCTGTGTTTGGCGGCACACCGTTCATCACGTTACTGACGCATTTAAAAATGGCATAATATAAACGAAACACAGTAAAAAAGCAGCTATGTTCAATAAAATCTTCATATAAGTGTATAAATTCCTGTGTTTCTCTACAATCTGTCAGACTGGCTTCAAGCAGTGCAGGCGCTCATGGTTCTCGCCACCATTTTCTGCTTGATCTCCTTCATCATCTTCCTCTGCCAGCTCTTCACTCTCATAAAGGGAGGTCGCTTCTTTTTCACGGCTGTCTTCCAGGTCCTCGCCAGTGAGTATTTCCCTATTAGGTCCCATTTCACCTGTGTATGCTGAAGGACCTCATCTACATTTTTGTAATTCTCTCTCTCTTGCTCTCTTCTGAAGGTCTGTTTGTGATGAGCGGGGCCATCATCTACACGGTGATGAGTCCAGGGTGGAAAGACGACAGTGAGACTTACGGATACGCCTTCGTCCTGGCCTGGCTGGCGTTCCCTCTCACGCTCATCAGTGGCTTCATTTACATTATCCTGAGGAAAAAAGAATGAGAGTTCAGCCCTCAGAGATTGTTCTAGAACTGAGAACATACTCAGCTGACAGACTCTAACCAATCGGCCGTCTCCTCCAGGCCTGAATATTTAGACCTAATGTGATCAACAAAACTGGCAGTTCATGAAGATTCAATACAGTGAAGATGCAATGGTTGTCTTTGGCTGGCGAGCCTATTTATATCACTTTTACATGGCTTTTTTGTAAATAGTAATGCTATGACATGTCAATGAAGGCCCTGAGTTTTAAAAGTTTTACTCGAGGAGGAAAGATATAGGAAAAGTAGACTATAAATCTTTTTGTTTGTTTTGTATTATGTGTTATAACCCATTTCAGATATCTTGTTTTTAAATGTCATAATAAAGTGTATTCTCAAAAGGGAATTTGTTGATGTCGACTTGAAATTTTTCTTATATCCAAATTCCAGAAGTGTGTTGTTTTATTGTGTTTTTTTTTAACTTTTTGAAGTGGTGCTATGTATTTACCATTGCTGAACTTTATAGCTAGATATACCTATAGGCTCAAATGTTGCGTTCAATCTCACAAAAACATTTTATAATGCATATTTTACCTTACCTTTATGAGATGTCTTCTTTCTGTATTATTTTTTTGTTTCGTATTATTTTAAGAAAAAATAAATATCAAATTTTTTTTTCCTTGTCTCAATTTTCAATACTTTATATAGGAAGACGAGGTTGTGTCTGAAATCGCATACTCTGAAGTATGAAGAAATTCTCTATAGTGTGAACGTAGTATGCCGTGTTATAATCGGCATGTTGTTATTGTCATGTGACCTTCAACCGTCAGTTGCTTCGCGTCATCACCGCCATTCATAAATCCTCTCATGTTTTCATCAGATGCGCAGTTCAGAATATCACCGGAAATAGTTGGTAATCCATGTATTTTTTTGCCTACTCTTTTATCAGTACTGTGAGTTCGGACTTCTTTTGTCACTTGCTGTTTTTTCCCGCTCATAATATAATTTATGTATCTTACAATATAAGTATGTGGGCGCAATTAGCAGTAAGGTGCTGCGTTAAACAGTAATAGACGCTTTTCGAAGCGGTATTATTATCCTTTGGTGTCCAGATAGAGGTGCAATGTCTAAAAAGCGAAGCAAACGCCTCCCAAAGGGAAGATTCTGAGGTCAGTCCGTGAAGGAGAAAAACAGATGTGACGCAGTGATGACTTTTCATGCAGTATCTGTGAGTCATCTGAGTCCTGAGTAACGAAAAAGTAGCCTTTAGTTAAGAAAAGACAGTGATTAAAAGTTTTGATCCGAATGCAGCAAAACTATCAACAAAAATAAGGTAGGCTAGTAAAGCCGTGTGTTGCCCTTTAAGGCACTAACGTGTAGGGCTACACTTTAAGTAGCCTAATAATACATGTAGCTTTAACTAATATTTAGGCCTGAATAAGTTACAAAGTGTGTCTACCCATTGTCAACGTTTGTACCCTTTTGTTTTCTGAGAGTGTGCACAAGTTTTGTCTGAAATGAAAAACATTGGTAAATCTCAGAACAACGGTTCTTTGGCTAAAGCCCTGAATGTTGTTTAGCCTTGGTTTATATTTTCTTCATTTTTGAAAGCACTGGACCTTTTCTTTTTCCAAGTGTGTGTATTGCCGCAGATTTAAGTGCAATGGCAACTATTTTGATAAGCACTGCCCACTACTAGCCATGAGGGTGCCCCAACTGAAATTTTGTTAAAAAATGAGATGGGTTACTTTTAAATGTTGACATTTCTTAATGATAAAACTAATTAAGGGTTGTGAATCAGTCTGAAGACACGAGATGATGAATGAATTTCGTATTAAAATAACCAATGAGTGAGACACACATCAGTCTTCATTTTTCTACAGAACATGACCGCTAGATGGCGCCAGACACTTGTTTGAAAGTTTGAAAGTCGCCAGTGTGTCGCAGTCAAAAGATCACAAAATAAGAGAGAAATGTACTTAATTTCGTAACTTTAGCTAATGTGGTCAGGTTATAATGAGAACGTTGACTCATAGTATAACAAACACAAATTCTTTAAACATTTATCACATTTCTAGTCCTAATTTAGAGTTATTTTTTGTTCAAAAGTCACCATCATGTTTCTTAACCCTGCTCTGCTGTATGAGATGCTTTTGATCTAATGGATGATCTGTATTGGGAACTGGATCTGCAATTTTCAGTCATTGATGAGATGTTATCTGAAAAACTGGAGGGGTTTTAATCATCTCGAAATTGCCTGGTCATTTTCACCAACATTGCATAGCGAATCCTAATAATAATAATAATAATTATTATTAGTATTAGTATTATTCCATTAGTAATAGTAGTTTTATTTCTATAGCACTTTTTTAAAACTCAAATAATGGGATATTATTTGGGATAAAACTCAATGTCGCATTTAATAAAGACAAGAAAGCAAGCAAAACATCATCTCAATAAATAATTATCCATAGATCGATTATAATAAATCACTCACATGTGCACCCCCACAAACCAGCTTACACCTCACAGACACAGATGAGATTCAATACAATCTAAAGGCATCATTTGTTTTATACACAGTTGAGTATCCAGTATGTGCCTTAAAACAAAACATGTACCATCAAAAGTGCTCATCCATGGAGCATTCTGGTAACATATTGGTAATGTCAAGAAAACTCTGGGGGCCCATTCTGGTCTCACAGCTCCATTTCAAACGTGGTTAACCTTAGAGGTTATTTATCACCCAGTGGGTCATGAGGCATAAACAGTATTTACAACAGGACATGGAGACTTTCATCTGGGACTCAGTGGGGTGTATTTGAGGGGTTAACAATGAAGATGATTTTTGGACTAGCATACTGCACTTATTTCTCTATCTGTGCACAGAACAGATGATCAGCTTCATTTGTAAATATTATAGTGGTGCTTTCAGGTCCTCATGGGAAGTTTGTATTTTATGAGTTAGGAAGTCATAATTAAGACATCAAGTGCATTCAAATCACTTTGGTTGGGGCAAGATGGCAATGTACCTTTTCTACATAAAATTCATCATGGTGTTTTTTTTATCTCTACATCTACAAAATGATGAATGCACATTTATATTTTTGCTTTTTTATGTTTATTGAATTTATGAAGGTGCTGTAAATGGAATCATATGCTATTTTAATTGTACAATATTATGGTATTTTCTTTTATTATAAATGATTCATTAAATTAACAAATTTACCTTTAAAGCACACCCCCCAACTCGGAAACTCTAGGAGTTTCCTATCTCGTAATTACGATTCAGTCCTATTCGAACAGGACTAGTTACAGTTCTTATCGCCCGTCATCTGTGATATCATACACTGACTCGGATGGGACTAAATCTCCATGTTTATTACAGAGGTGTTTCCCTTTCGATAGGGTTCACTCACATTGCATCAGTTAGCTGACGCTAAGGGGGAAACTCCTGTTTTCTTAGAATCTGTTTGGTTGACATCTGTGGAACTGCACAGACAAATGGCGTTTCAGCCCGCCAAAAGGGGCAGGGTTGACTGCCTATATCAGTCACACTGGAACACCTTCAGTTTAGAATCTTTCTCCTTCATCTCACTGCCCGAAGAAGACCGAAGCCCCTCTCTCGCCTCTTCTTGCCATCAAACGAGCCTCACCACGGACTGACGATGCAAGCTGATTCAGCAATAGCGGCACAAATGCAGCTCGTGTAGGGCTTCTTTGTCCACACCTGACAAGCACATTGTATGCGTCTCATTCCTGCCCCTCGCCTACTCTGAGGCGGCATTTACACTCTCCAGCTGCCCACTGCGAGAAGCTGAGCCTTGCAGCACTGTGTGGCAGGATCACACTTTTTAGTGTGCCCATTCCCTCTTCTCTTTCCCCTGTTGAGCCAAGCCATAAGAAGAAACGTAACCACCAGCCTGAGGAGTAAAGCACCTGCAAGCTCATGTTGGCCCATTGCCCACGTGCCTCGCTCTCAATTTTGGGGGAAATCGAACGAGGCAACTTGTTCCAGTTCGCTCTCAGACTATACCACGCTTTATGGCCGTGATTCATTCATTGGTCTCAGGTGACAGTTTTCATATCCTGCGAGCTGAAGTACAGTCTCTGCTAGAAAAAGGCGCAGTGGACAGAGTTCCCACGGAACTCAATGAGTCAGGCTTTTATTGCCGTAACTTCCTTTTTCCAAAGAAAGATGGCAGCCTCAGACCCATTCTTGATTTGAGATGTCTGTACTGCACCCTCATGAGATGGCCGTTAAGAATGTTAACAATGAAACAAATCCTTGCGCACATTTGTCCCGGGGATTGGTTTGTATTGGTGGATCTGAAAGACGCTTACTTTCATATCAAGATAGCCCCTCACCACAGACCGTTCTTGAGATTTGCGTTCAAGTTGGTGGCATACCAATATACAGTCTTTCCATTGGGGCTTTCTCTAGCTCCACGTACTTTTATGAAATGTGTAGACGTGGCTCTTTCCCCTCTGCAATAAATCCGCATACTCAGCTACCTTGACAATTGCATGCTTGTAGCTCAGTCGAGGCAGGAGCTATACACTCACAGATCTCTGCTCCTCATTCACCTGAGCGATTTGGTGGATGGATTTCATTCCTGGGGGCGGTCTTGGACTCAGCTAAAATGTCAGCATCAGAGTGCGCGCTGAAAATTAGGAGCATGGCAGCCTCTTTCAAATTGGGTTCTTATTTCCATATGCTACCACTTCAGAATTGGTTGAAAGGCCGTGTTCCACCTCACGGGTGGTGCACGGGGCAGTAACATCTCAGAGTGACCCACAGATGTCTTGAGGCCTTGGTCTCCTGGAAATCATCCTGTTTTTATCAGAATGGGATAATGCTGAGCACATCATCTGTCTAGTAATGATGGTGGTAGTTCTGACCTTCAAGGAGTTCTGGACAGAACTTGGGGGTCATCATGTCCTGGTCTGCTCAGACAGCAGGATGGTGGTTGCCTTTATAAACCACTAAGAGGAGGTGTTAGTTCTCACCCTCTTCACAGACTAGTGAGCCACCTTCTCCGATGGGCACAGAGGAACCTCCAGTCACTCAGGGCAGTTAACGTGCCAGGCCCCTTGTAGTGGAGACTTCATCCTAGACAGTGAACGCAATATGGTGCTCCTTCCTTTGAGCAGACGTGGATCTATTCGCGACGGGAGAGAACTCCCACTGCCAAATGTATTTTTCAAAGGAAACAGATGCACTGCCCCAGGATTGGCCTCGCCTTTTATCTCTTCCCTCCTGTAGGCCTGCTCCTGCAGCTTCTCAGGCGGATCAGGGAAGAGAAATGCTCAGTCCTTCTGGTGGCACCATGCTGGCCGCCCTTGGTTCCCAGAAATGATGCAGCTGCTGTCAACACCTCCATGGCCCATAACGCTGAGAAGAGACCTCCTCTCCTAAGTTGGTGGAGCAATTTGGCCCCTCGACAGGAGCCATTAGGCTTCCCCCCAAGACGTCATGAGAACAATCTCAGAGGCTAGGGCCCCTGCTACGAGGTGGTTTTACATTGAGAAATGGTCTTCTTTAGCTTCTTTAGCTAGTGTTCAGCTTGGAATTCTGGAACCCTCCAATTGTGAGAGCATATCAATTCTTACCTTTTTGCAGGAACTACTGGATGGTGGGCGAGCCCCATACACTTTGAGTGCTGATGGCAAGATATTCAACTAGGAAACACTGCCTTGTCGTTAAGATTCTCAGAGAGGTTAGGAGGTTGAATCCTCCCCGCCCTTGCTTGGTTCCATCATTGGACCTCTCCACTGTGTTCAGGGCTCTTCGAGGCCTTCCCTTTGAACCGCTCGAGTCAGCTGCCCTTCGTTCCCTCTTGCTCAAGTCTGCCCATCTGCTGGCTTTAGCATTATTGAAGTGAGTTGGAGATCTGCAGGCTCTCTATGTGGAACCTTCCTGTCTGGAGTTCGGCCCAAACAACAGTGAAGTAGTCCTTTGGCAGAGAAAAAGTTACGTACCAATAGTGCTCGGACAGGATTAAAATCGTAAGTACGTAAACATGAGTTTCGCTAACAACCCCCTGGTGAACAAATGGGGCTTTTGTCATGGTGTTCATGTGTGTTCAACTAGTAATCTTTCTATCATGACTTGAATGCACTACAGATAGTGTGACAAAGAAGAACCTCTTATTTTTTAAAAATTATTTTATTGCACCCAAATTGTACCACTGACATTTTGTTTCCTTAAGCGGCAGCTCCACTGTCTATAGTCATTAGCAGTGTATGAAGCACTGCTCACACAGAAGTTACTTTCAAACAATCAGCTTTCTGTTGGTTATTGTGGCAAATCTGTGCGACCAACTTTATCCATCGTTAAATCTTCACTCTCACACAAAATTTCAGGTCATATGGGTTCCTTGACTGGATTTCACCCACAAAAAATCACTGAATTTTATATAGGTCATATATGGAATTCCCATATCCAACTTTGAAACAAAAAGCAGCAATAACTTTTTTGCTACAATCATTACTCTCTTATTGTTTAGAACATCTTAAAGTCAGTCAAGTCATTTCATCATATGCTTAGCAAACATCTTGAAGTAGAACAGGACCTCTGAAGCACCCAGCATGTTCTTTCTTTTCCTGTGAACCCTCCTCTTTGATCCCTGCTAGCCCACATCAGTTGAAGGGAACCTGAAAAGAGCATCTCCGGTCAGCCGGGAACCCTCCCCTCATCGCTCCTCTTTCAATGTATCCCAGGCGTCAGTCTCCTGGAACAAAAGCAGTCCATTTAGATCTAAGTAAATTATATAGAAACTGCGTATATTCAGGCCTGATTTCACCATGCCCATAAATCTCAGACAAATCAAAGCCCAGCCCCTCCTGCACTCTTTGTCTTGCTAATACGCATTAGGGTGCGGCTGGCTGGTCGCTTTGACCGACAGTCGAGCAGCTTCAGATGCACATCTCAGACGCCTTTGAACTCTGACCCCACCACTTAAACCACCACTGGAGTGAGTGGAGGAAACTCTGAACACCCAGGAATCTCTCGGCTCCACTTCCAGCCTCCAGGGAACTGAGACAAGGATATCTGAATGCTGATGGGGAGGAAGATAACGCACAGAAAACAGGAGTTTGTCTCCTCTTAAGAGCCTACACGGTGGCACCAACAGAGGGATAATAACCCTGCTGCCGGCAAGGATCGGAATGCATTTCATGGAGAGCATGGAGAAGAGGCTTTTTCAGAGGCGCTAAATAACCCATCTTGCAGGCCCTCACTTTCTTTTCTTCTGGATGACCTCTCTGCCTTCTGATTCAGTTCATGAGTTAGGCAGAGCTGAAAGGGGACAAAGCATTCCTCTGCAGTCAGCTAAATTGAGTGATCTGGGGAATGTTTCTTGCAACCTTATTCATATGTTTTATGACTTTCAAAAGCTCTGAGGAGCTTTCTTTTCTACAGACAACACTACTGGCTTGTCCTTGCAAGTAATGGAAACAAATGGGCTAATTAACTAGTGTTTTTGAGCCCTAAAGAAATGCTTGGTTCTAATTCGCTTTTAACTTAAAATAAAGACTTTGCCAGCTTAATAGATGAGAACTTTTTGCAAGTATGATAAACTACATCAATTACTTGAGCTCGAAACCACAGAACTATTTTTAAACATAACAAGTCTGCCATCAACACGTTACATGACTGAGTTGGTGTGAAGTAGAAATGGCAGATAAACTGTTGTTTTTCTCCACACCTGCATTTACACTTCACACTTTCTCACTTTGTGTCAGGTGGACTTTCTGAGCATCTTTGAATGTGTGTTTAAACCAACAGCTATAGGCAGAAGCTTATTATTTTAGATTATAAAAATCAAACAAAATGAAAATATGATTTAAAAACTATTATTTAATAGTGAGAATTAATGAAAGTATATAAAGAAAATGAACTCGAGCAAACCTTGTTTTTTATAACATGGTTGCAAAAACACAATATTCATACTTTCTTACTATATAGTTGGCAAAAAGTAGTATACAGGATGTCTGAATTCACAATAGATGAAAAACCAAAACTTCCGGTGAAGGGCACATTCTGAAGTGTGTTACTATCCCTTGAGGCCTCGGGAGTGGATTTTGTCAATGAAAATAAAGTGACGCAACTGAGGTAGGTAGGTCACATGTCAATGACAACATGACAAATGTAGTATGTCTGAATTGCATTCATACTACACTCATTCATAGTATAGAGAACATTCTTTTCTAACGGCCACAAAGTATTTTCTTTCTCAACAGAAGTATGTACTAAGACAGTATGCGATTTCAGATGCAGGCACAGTCTAACACATTTAAATGACCTTAGTAATAGTGACATGTGAAGGCCAAGTATGGTAACAAATCCATTCAAGTTAGTGCACACACAATAGGGCCTGGTTTCACAGAAAGGACATAGACTAAGCCAGGATTAGGCCTTAGTTCAATTAAGGTATTTAAGTAGCTTTTATAAATTTTCCGATTACTGGTGTGCATCTTGACACAAAACAATGGCATTGACATATTTTAAGGTATGTCAGTGCAAGTTACTTTCAGTTAAAAAAGCTCAAACATGCATTTTGGTCTTGGACTATCTTAAGCCTTTCTCTGAAACGGGGGATAGCTGTAGTGAGTAGTTAACACACACATCCGGGCAGCCATTTTGCTGTGCCGCCCGGGGAGCGATTGGGGGTTAGGTGCCTTGCTCAGGGGCATCTCAGTCATTTTCTGACTTTCTAACCATTAGGCCACGAATGTGATTGATTGAGTTGTTAGATCTTTGATTGAGTTGTTTGGTTATGTGTAAGATCATGCATGCAAACCAGCTCTTCGTTTTCTTTTTTTTACTCTTGTACCACTGCAGGAGCAGAATCAAGAGAAATGTTGAGCACTACTCCTACATCCCCAACCAGCTGTCAGCTGAGTTGTCTGTAATCCTCTGGTTGCGGGTGGTGCGGGACTCTATTCTATGCCCTAAAATTGTAATTATGGATCGCTATGTCTCTCTTATTTTCTCTCCACATGCTGTAACTGAAAGTGGCAGCCGGGGTTTCAACTCCTGGGGGTAGAAGACATGCATTAATTAGGGTTTTTTTTTTTTAACCACATCTTAGCTGCTTTAAACATACTCATTTAAGAATACCACAAAAATGTGTTATCAACAAGCATGTGCAACATTTTTCTTTTTTATTTTATTCACACAATACAGTGAAATTCCTCTATATACAAGCAGTAAATATGATCTTCATTAATATCAAGTTGCTTAAAGATGAAAAATGTTGGAAGTATGTTGCTGCCATCATTATTCCATTTCCATTTTTTTTTCAATCTGATCCTGAAAAAATAAAAATGTATTTGCGATTTTTTTTTTATCTCACAATTGTGAGACAATTCTGTCTTCCTTTCTCAGAATTGAGATGGAAACTCACAAATGCAAGGAAAAGAGTCAGAATTGTGAGATAAAAAGTCACAATTACCTTTAATTTTATTATTATTATGTGGTGAACACAAGCTTCCATAAGTAACAGAGGGATTCAGGATTCACTTTGGTGCCTAATCTTTCCATTTACCAGTTTGTCAAGCAATTTGAACCATATGAATCGTAAATTTTAGCGAATGTGATTCAAAAATCAAAAACGTTTACAATGCATTTGTTTATCCATAAAACAGAAAAATTGTCCATAACCTGACAGTCAAAAGAAAATACCAATAACCTCAATTTGCGATTAAAAAGTAGTTTACACTTTTCCGCAGTGTTTTCTTCTGCTCACGTTGTGCTCCTGTACTTGACACCGCCACCTAGTGGTATATACAGTGTAATTGCAGAAAGACATCAACACCAACACTGAACTACAACACGAAAACAGCGCCGTAAAAGCTACTTTGTTTTTCTGACGCAGAAGAATAAATTCAACCTTTACACTTTCTACAACAGACATCAATTTCACTCCTTTTTTCTATGAGGATGCGAAGGTGAGTGTTTTTACTGTGCGGTTGGTTGTTCTGGGTGGTTTCTAGGGCGTTGCTAGTGTGTTAGAAAGAATTGTCACTTACTGTATGCCCCTCCTTTAATGTAATTTTGTGCACCCATTTTATTTGTTTATTAGGTGAAAAAATTGTAACAGCACACCTTAAATCCTCATCAAGCTGCATGATTTGAGTTATCATTCCTGTCACTATAGCACAAACAGTGTAAGTCGCACATCAAAGTTTATTACTTGGGGTTAGGGGGTTTGTTTAAATGTCTAACCTTAAGTATGAGCAATAGTAAATGGTGTGATAAATGAGGCCGTCCCTGCAGGACTACAATGCCTCAGTTTAATTCCTTTGCACTGGATGGGTCATTGTGAGGTCTCTGAGTTAGTTTAACCTGTTGACCTCCTTACCTACAGTCCTTAGCGTGTTAATGTTAAAGTGCTCCAGGTTTGTGTTCAAGAGGGGTTGCTTAAATGGGTTTGTTTGCTTGGCCCCTCTGGACCCTCTTCCTCCATGAGTAATGATGAGGGGCCCAGTGGACCTCGTCCAGGAATTAGATAAATGAGAGCACGAATTACTCCTTGAGTAAACATTTTAGCCCAAATGACTGATGGAGACTTTGGTGAGAGTAGCACAGACAGATTAATCTCCTGACCAAAGACTGACACAGTTGGAGACACTGAAGATCCCAAATCAATTGTGTTCACCTTGGGATTGTTTGTGTCACCTCTGCTTTATGACAGACTGTGCGTATATGAAATATGTCATAATATTTATTTACCAGCAACTGACTAGTCTTTTTTTATTATTTTGTTTATTATTGTTCTATGTATATTATCTCTTTAAATCTCTTTAAATTTAATAATTTAATTCAGACAGATGTCTTTAGCCATTGTGTCGCGTCTTGCAATTAACTTGGATCTTATCTGACTTCTGTCTGTCTCCCGACCGACCGTATATCCCCAAGATGAGCTTGTTTGTCAGTTACAGAAGGTGAGCATCTGCTCAGATCTGCACATTCCTCCCACAGATACCTGAATCCTGCCAGCTTGCAGGTTAAATGCGTTGATGTCAGTTTTTAATTGCTCAGAGGGGAAGGATTGTGGTTGTGACTTGCAATTGCACATTTTCTGAATGCTCAATGAGGCACATTTAGTGAGAACATGCCGTAGTGATTGCATTTATATTTTGATTTTAAAGGGGTAGTTAAACAAAAATGAAAATTATTTACTCACCCCAACATTCTGTTGAACAAATAAGGAGAAATTTTGCACGCTATTTACTCAGTGTTTCCAACAACTACTACAGGTTCAGAGCGACTGCAACTTTTATGGTCTAAAAAAGACAAAAACACTCTTAAAAAAAAAAAAGAAAGAAAAAATAATGAACAACTGTCTAAATTTTCACACGCAAAGATATGAAATTTACAAATTGTGTCAGGGTAAATTTTATAATATGAATTGAAGTACTGCATGGTTTTCAAAAATTTATTATTATTTTTTTTTATTTGCATGGAAAACAACAGTAAACCGGTTTAGAACAACATAATGACTAAATGTCATTTTTAAGTGTACTATTCCTTTAAAATCCAGTATTATTTACATGAATCATAGTCACTAAATGTCCTAAAAGAGAAAACGATAGACAAGTGTAAACAGGGAAATGCTTCAGGCATTTATTCCCATAGTCCTCAACTTTATGTACCACACAAGCTCATTTGGAATCCGTCAGTCTTTCTAAAGCTTTAAAAGCCTATAAATGCAAACTGAGTGACAGGGTTTAGGGAGTATAGATGATAACATTGTTACGTTCAGCTATTACACCATCATTGTTTACATTCACCTCACTTTGAGTTCTGCAAAGTACCGTAAATGAAGACGGTCTCAATCTGTCTGTTTCTCCAGAGGACAAACCCCTGAGCTTAACTGAACATGAACTCTTTGTGATGCAAGTCCCAAGCTGTTAATGATGACACCATATTGAGTATTACACCGATACACTAACAATGTTGTTTTGGCTTCAACAACAAGGTTTGCAATTCAATCAAGTTCATTCAAGTTTTTGGATTAAGCATGAGCTAAATGAATAAATAAAGAAATAAGACCCTGGTTTACAGCGGTTTTAGAAGTTACAAATATCTGGCAAGGTATTTGTAAGGTATTGGTAAAATACACACACGGCAGCAAACATTTAATAATTTAGAGATAAATAATAATTCTTTCATAAAGCAATGTAGTTGTAACGGTAAGCGAGTATAAACAATCCATAAAGAGCAGAATGCACGATGAAGATACTTTTAATGAACTCAGGAGAAATGAACGCTACAAAACCAACATAACTTCAATACAAGACTTGAAGGAGAACTCTGGGTTCAAATTAACTGCTCTATAAAAAATAATAATAATAAAAAGGACATTGTCCAGTAATTTTACAGATATTTCTTTTAACCCTAAAACACAATGCAATGAAGTTCAAAATACAGGTAAAACACCTGTTAGATGAATAAATAAATAATATTTCGTCAAATGAACACAGGATATTGTTCCCTTTTTTTTTATTTTAGAGTGTGAAACAGAACAGTGTGTACTTAATTAGATGATCATAAACCAAAGGAAATGAATGAGAACACAGGCGAACAGGAAGAGGGAAAAGCAAACTAAAACATAAAGAAACTAAATAACCCTGATGGTAGTTCTTCAGCGGGTATATTGCAGGTTAGAGCCCTAGTGAGTCAATGTATAGAAAAAATAATGTAGGAAATAGATTTAAAAAAAAAAAAAATATTATGTTACACTACTGAGGCTTCTCGAGTTGATTTTGTGAGAGAAAATTTACCTCTTCTGAAAAATGCCAAACCAGACAATTTAAACAATTCATAGTCCTGGAGGAAAGAACAGCCGCAAATCTGTCAATTTTCCATCTTAAAAACAAAAATATGTGAACAAGATGCAAGTTTTGCCATCCATATACAGCACCTGCAGTGATTTCAATCTCTAAAAACAGCGGGACGATTTTTTATAAAAGCTAACGTGGAAAACACAAGGAGCAAAGTTTAACACTCAAGGATTTGTTGATCTGGGTTTTGTTTTAAATCGAGTTGTGTTGCACCACTTAATTTTAAATACAATTTAACTACGCAGAAACTCTGTTACAATTAAAGGGCTGATCAAGCTGCATAGGAACCGATGCCAGGCTAAAGAATCATGCAACACACCCTTAAAATGCCTTAAAGGGTTAGTTCACCCAAAAATGAAATTTCTCTCATTAATTACTCACACTGATGTCGTTGCACACCTGTAAAACCTTCGTTCATCTTCAGAACACAAATGAAGATATTTTTGATAAAATCCAATGGCTCAGTGATGTCTCTATTGCCAACAAGACAGTTAACACTTTCAGATGCCCAGAGAGCTACTAAAACACATTTAAAACAGTTCATGTGAGTACATTGGTCCTTAATATTATGAAGCGATGAGAAAACTTTTTGTGCACCAAAAAAAAAAAAAAAAACTTTTCTACAATATCTAGTGATTTCAAAACACAGCTTCGAAGCTTTACGAATCTTTTGTTTCGAATCAATGGTCCAGTTGAAATACAAAAACCACCGAAAAAACACGCTGACTCACGACTCAAGACACAACACAACGCAGTCAATGCAGAGCCCGGCGAACAACTCCCTCTTGTGAAATAAAATGACACAATGTTGAAAAGAAAAAAGCGGTTTTTACAAACAGTCAAAGAAACGGTCTCTTTATCTACTAAATTTGTGCCCTTGTGTACTGCAAAACATTTTGCAATACCTTTTCATATGGTATTTTCATTGAAGGTTATATATTCATCTTGAAAATTTTTAACCTGCAATATGCTCTTTAATATAATGTTTGAAATACAACACCGTGTTGCAGTTATACTAATGTAATGAGGTCCCAGTTATGTGTTTATGACATATTATACAATGGCTTTAAACCGGAACTATCCGTTTTATAATATGGAGTATTCCATGAAAGCTATCTTTCACTTAGACAACACTGTGAGCTCTGTGTTTGAGAAATGATGAATATAAAATTACTGAAGTGAGTCAAATTAAGGGTAAATAGCTTGTCTTACCCTTACCTTCACGTGCTAGCGGACATTTGATAACTCCCACTTCTGCAGTCATGGGTACGAGCTCATCGCATGAAATGGGACGGCGTTCATGTGCAACTTTTACCTAGGAAGCTCGTATTCTTAATGCTGTTTAACTGTTGAATTTATGAACTGTCTGCTGAAATAACCACAAAAAAAGAACAACAATGCTGAAATGAGTTTATCTGTCAATCAAACGTTGTGTTCATTACTATAGCAACAAGTTTCCTGTCCGACTCGTCACTGGCTGTTATTAAAACTGTAAAAACGCATGAGAGATTGCTCCAACTTTTATTTCACCAAGTCTCGACAAAAGAATGAAACTTTTAAGGCTGGGCTTCAATCACTAAATGACACTTAATACTCTATTAACATCTCTTTACATCTGAGCACATCGCATATTGAAGTAATTGCTAATTGAGCAATTCCCCTTCAATTCTAAGCCATTAAGACATTGTTCAAGCGAGATGTCAGCCTTCGTGACAGCAGAACATTTCTCCCAGGCCTGAACAAGATTTGCACCATTGAGTTTTGCTAAGTCACTTTCTGTGAGAGCTGTGGTTTACCAAGAAAACACATGAGTACTTAATCATCATCGATTTATGGCAAAACACACCTGAACCTATTAAAAAAGTTAAAAGCTTGTCTAAACCCAGTCTGTTTAAAAAATAAAAATAAATCGCATGAGAGAATTGCGAAGGTGTGCCCTGGGTGGGAAGACGTCTGGTGGTTGATTTTGCACAACAACAAAAACTTTTTTTTAATTTCACAGGAGTTTCATTCATTCTCAAATCCTCAACGATTTAAAACAAGCAATTAAATAGAAGCCGCTTGACTGATACGAGAGAGCACATCTGTAAAGTCTTCACTTTACAACATCATTATCGTCACAGAGACAGAAAGAGCTAGGGTAGAGCTAGGTTAGGGTAGTCGTGGCCTAGTGGTGAGGGAGTCGGGCTTGTAATCTGAAGGTTGAAGGTTGGTCTGAAGGTCTGAAGGTTGCAGGTTCAATTCCCACGCTGGCAGGAATTGAAATTTGGGATTGTGAATAAACAGCACTCTCTCCACCTTCGATACCATGACAAAAAGTGCCCTTGAGCAAGACACCTAACTCCTAATTGCTCCCCTTGTAAGTCGCTTTGGATAAAAGTGTCTGCTAAATGATGAAAAATGAAAAGAGCTGTTGACTTGAAACCTCCAGTGTCTGTTATTCTTTTTATGTTGTTGATTTGAGACTCTTTCGTGCGTACTGTGAGCGAGTTGTTCAGAAGCCCTCAACATCAGTGTCACCATCGGTGCAAGTATGTGCTAATGACTCATTTGACCCTTGACCTCTTCTTGCTCCAGCTGCTGAGTGGCCGCTGTGTTTGCGGACATGAGAAGTGTATGGTACTGTTGAAGTATCTTGTATACGTTAAACCAATGACCATTAAAAGTGCAAGGTCCCTAGTAAGTCACTGTGATTTTGCCAAGTAGCTATATTTGTAAATCAACCCCTAAAACAACCCTACCCATAATTTATCCCCAATATCACAGGGAAATGTTAGGTGAATAACACTGATGTAGAAGCGCCTAAACTTGACATAAACGGTAAACTTGTCCTTTAAATCTAGTTAAATTGATTATTTGATTAAATCTGGTTGATTGGAATGTTTTAGGATCAGCCAAGATGATGATCCGGGAACATGTTGCACTTGGTGAAATCACGTTCGCTCAACTGGTCCTATAAAAGCTTGAGAGTAAGGTAGGACCGGTTGTTTTTAAGGTGGAGCTTAGCAAAAGGTCATTTGGGTAGTTTGCGGCTTGAATAAGCTGAATCAGACTTTATGTAGTCTGGCTCTGCAAAAGTAGAAAATTACCGACTGAATTCATGCTCGCCCTCTTCGCCCACAATTTACAGTCATTTTCCTCCAAGTTAACAGCAGAATTGTGTCTTTTTACTAGAGCTCAGAAAGAAAAGGCATTGATGGAATGGAAAAAATATGCACTTGTGTACATGTTATAAAATATGTGCATGAAGTATTGTATTATTAGTACATTTGGTTATGAAACATTTTTGCATTCTGCACTCATCTTGTCTCAGTAATATCCTGTTCCGATGCTTTCAGAACTGCCGACGGTGCGTGATATGTCTCTCACTCCCATGCATTTGATTTTTTTTCTCAAGGATGCATCTGCAAGGTTAGCCGTGTCATTGTACTTTAGATCTGGTGCAATTCAGCTCAGTATATTTATCAAATTACACAATTTCATTTTTAGTCATTGAGTGATTGACGTCTTCTTCGGATTGAGTTACAGGAAACTGTTGGTCTGTCTGACGTTATTTACTGGTTTGGCCTATTTAGGCAGATTTTTTTTTTTTTTTTTGGTCAGACAGTGCCTTCATTCCCGTTTCCATGCTACAGCATAGGGGGAACTCTTAACATGCTGGTCCGATATTCAAAAACATTCTTTTTTTTTTTTTTATTTCCTTTTTTTAAGTTGGTATGCACTCGATTTGAGCCATTTCACATATAAAACAGTTCCTCCAAGATTCTCCTCCTGTGTAGCATGTTTGTTACCAACATACTTCAACTATTAAGTGTTTCCTGAAAGCATATTTCCATCAAACATTCATAAAATGCATTGCAAACTTGTGCGGTTGAAACAACTACATTTCTTGAGCTGTGGTTAGAAGCATAGTTTCTTGTTGGTATGAAATGTGGACTAACATAGATCATCATGAGCAAAACAAGCAAGCTATCATGCAGTGCAATCTATATCTTTAATTCCATATGTACATACAAATTTCATGTTTTAGTTTGTCAAGAGAAGAAACGTAAAAGCATGACATAACAGGGAACCAAACATCTGGAAATAAAGCAAAACAATGGAAAGCAAAAATTGCGACGTTCTCCTCAGATGCCGTTACGTTATTTACAATAATATGACATCAGTTCAATCTCGGACTGATTAATTAGCAGAAGTCATTATTCTAATGAACCAATGTATTCAAACAATGAATGTGAAAATCATACATCCTTTCAAAAGTGATGCATCCTTCCAATCTGAGAAATGTTCAGTGACAAAAAAACAAAGCTGCATGTTATGATAGCACACTTGATACTTTTTTTTTTACCATTTTGTTGTCAAGCTGAATTAAAGAATCAAGTGTGCTATCAAAACATGCAGCTTTGTTTTGTCACGGAACATTTCTCAGACTCTAATTCGTAACACTTCCAAAACAAGCAGTTTCGATACACCTGCGGTAATAAACTACTATTAGTGTTGAGGATGGCTAATCGCAGAGATTAGCATCAGTGCTGGCTCTCAAGTCATCATCAAAAGCACTTTAGACTGTCTGCTGAGTTCAGGAGAGCGGTGAGACTCACAGGCAGATCTTCATTATTACAGATTAAGATCCAACTGAGCCCTGTTTCCCATGAGCACAAACATTAATCTGAATGTATTGTGCTAATCTACCCTTGCTCCTAAAGACATACACAAACATACCCTTACGAAAAAGAAGTATACTTAATTAATGTTCAAGTATATTTTAAGTATACTGTATGTAGTAAGTATATTAGTATCAATGTAATGGTAGTAAACTTGTAAGTGTCCCATACGGTAAAAAAATATATTTTATCTGGCCAAAATATATTTTAAATATACGGTAAATATACGTGTAAACCATGAAGTTCAGTGAAATATATTTTTGAAACTGAAAATATATTTTGTTTCGACCCTCATATACTTAAAATATGTTTTAAAATATATTTTTTTTACCATATGGGGTAATAATAGTAAACTTTAAGTGCACAACTGGTTCACAGCTACGTTTCTCATTTGTACTGCAACTGTACATTTTTTAGTATATGAAAGTACACTTTCAAGCATAGTCTCAGTAAACTACTAGGTTAGTGCAAGTATACTTATAAGTTTTCTTTAATTGAACATAACCACACTTATAGTTTACTTTTTATATTATTTTTGCACTTTAACTATACTACTATGTTCCTATTCAGGTATTATTTTTTTATCCTTGAAATATACCTTTAACTGTACTTTAACTCTTTCCATTTAAAAAAAAAATATTCTAGCTTCATGAATACTTTATCAATACTGTATCCGATCCACCGTATACTACCGTATAACAGTGAAAATACTGAGAGTCTGAAAATTCAGTCAATGGCCGGGAAAGGGTTAAGTACATTTGAAGTAAATTCCCATGTACACTACAAGTGGACTAGCCTCCACAAAAATTCAGATACTCAGAATTAGGAATATATCTGTTTTCTTCACAAATCAATATTTTCAATTTCCTAATACAGTATGTAAAAAATATGTAAAAAAAATATTTAATAGGCTACTCTATCAAAAGAGTAAACACAACTACAAACCAAGTATACTTAATTACACTTTTAAATATATCTCCGTAAAAAGATTGAGTACAAGTAAAGGCTAATTATACTTAGGCTTTTCTGTCAATACAAGTCAAGTATACTTAAGTGCAATTTTAAGTATATTTCTGAGAAGTACATAAAAAGTATAGTTTAAAAGAAGTATACTAATAGCACACTCGAATAAACTTCTTTATCATAAGGGTAGCGAAAAAAACAAAATCTGATAACCATATAGAAATCTTTACATGAAGATTAAAAGTAGCAGAAAATTTCTCAACTGCCCTTTCCTATAAAACATGGCACACATATATGTACTGTAAATCTATAAACACAGCAGTTCATTAATTCACTGCATTGACAGGGAATCTCAGGGTGCTTTCACACTAGGTTTTGGTGCGAACCCGAGTTTGTTTGACGTCAGAGTTCGGTTTGTTTGGTGCGAGTGCGTTTTTATCAATATGAGTGCAGTGTGCGCCGCTGAAACTCTCCCTGCTTCTGCCTCAACCTTCACAGTTTTGGCATTAAGTGTTGATGAATGCGAAAAAAATCTCATTCGACATTCTCTGGCACTGTTTGGAAGTCTGGAAGCGTTCATGGTCGTTCAACTTTCAAGCTGTCAACTTGTGACCTAAGAAGCTGCTTCAGAGCTCATATGGCTTATGTAGCCTGATCGCAGGACTTCTCTTTATATTTATTGTCAGTGAAGGGCCTATTAAAACTGGGTGATCTGAGTGTTGAATCAAATATGAAGAGCTATACCCACATTCCAAGAGTTTTGGGTACCGTAAATTATGTTGGAATGAGAAACTGATGGCTATTAAGGGATGTTTCTATAAATCAGTCCATTGTAAATAGTCTTCCACAGCAAAATGGCTTCCCAAGCTTACAATCTATCATATTATTGTCAGTATATTTAGCAGTCCGTTCGCTAAACGAGAGGGAAGTGAGACTCTTTGTACTTTGGGGGGGAAAGAAACACCTCATCAGACCCAGAGAATTGTAAAAAAACTGTGGGATTGTGCTGGTTATCAGGACAGGATAGGTGAGGGTTGTCTGATATTGAAACTCGATACACGTTCTGATTTGCTTTTTGAAATTGTTGCAGACTGAGTTCATCATTTTATTTTAGGACACTAATATAGCAGAAGGGCCAAGCTAAAGCCAGTCCTTTGAAAAGAGCTTCAGGCCGGGTGGAAACCATTTTCCTGACTCTCTAAATGAATATCACTATTTTACCTCTCATCCCTTGCATGCATATTTCGTAATTGCTTTGATCTTGAGGTTTTTTTGTGTTTTGTGATTTGCTTCAGAATCTGATTGATGTACAATTTTGCCACAGCCTGTCTGTGGAAAGACTTCCCCTTTCTCAGATTAAGCTAGTTTTTTTTGTACCAGTCATAGGGCTTGGGATTTAATGTCAAAACTCATGCTCCGACTTAGAGCTGCACGATTAATCGTTAAAAAATTGCGATCTCAATTCAAACACCAATGCAGTCTTATTTTATTAATGACAACGATACATTAAACATTTGTCTTTTAAACATTTGCCAAAACCATACCAGAACATTCAAAAGCCAGAGAGAGCAGCTTTTTAAACCATGTAGTTAGCCTATCTCTGTGTTATAAATACTCAAATTATCACAGAAGTACTGAGATAAAAGTTTTAATTTAGTATATAAACACTGATGTCTATGATAGCAATCAAAATAGAGCAAACTAGCGAACTTGGCGTGTCAAATAACGGATCAATTATATCTGAATCCACTAGGTGGTGACAAGTGACTTAAATTTGTTTGTCATTCAATTATTCATTCAAAAGATTCGATCAAAAACGCTGATTCATCCAGCAATGAAACAAGTATTTATTAATGAGTCATTGAATTCATTCAAAACCATTTTTAAAATAATTCATTCAAACTTTTTCCAGCAATTTATATTTTGTCAGAACCTCTAGTAAATTACGTGTTATTTTGTTTGGTTGTATATTCAGAATCGTAGGAGAATCATGACCTCTATTTGAAACCAAAAAAATTGTGATTTTTATTTTATCCAGAATCGTGCAGCTCTACTCCGACTGTTTCTCGTCCTTTGCACTGTTGATGTATCCAAATGGAGAGAAACAGTAAAGAATAGTACGTTTTAGTCCAACCTTTTTTTGATAATCATGATTTGTTGGTGAAACTAATTTGTGAATATGCATGGAGTCACAATCATTTATATCATTCTCTTTGTTGACCATTATCTTCACATTTTTCACCCTCTTTTTGAGATGAATATTCTTCTCAAAAAACTCTTTGTACAAAGCACAGTGTGGGACACCAGATTATTTTTGCCAACAGAAAAATACACCTTGTTCCAGCACTAACATATTGGTTTGCTTTTCCAGTTTTGTAGAATTTATTATTTGCAAGTGTGAAACATATGAATACGAGCTTGCTCACAATAAGACCATTAAGCATGTGGACTTGGTACCAAACCTGGTACTCAGCGTGTCACACAAGGACTCTGCCATCGTTTGATCAAAGAAAATGAGATTCAGCAGAGATTGAGCCAAATGTAAATCACTGTTACTTGTGGCCATAAGGGTCGTATTTGGTAACACTTTATTTTCATAGTCCATTTTAGACATTCTGATAACTATAAGCAACTAGGTAATGTCAACTAGCAATCATTCGAGTATTATTTGACTGTCTGCTAAATATCTGCTGACACTTTATTTTGATGCTCTCCTGACATTGCAACTACACGTCAACTTATTCTAGTAACACAAACCCTAATGCCTAACAGTCTACTAATACTCTAATGAGAGTTAGTTGACATGCAGTTGCAAATGAACAATACACTGAATTGTTTTTTTCTTATTCTAAATCTATTGTTTACTTAACATCAGTTAGAGAATTTTTCTCTTTGTGTTAGTAAAGGTGCTTCAGATTTATATGGGTCTCTGGAAGACACCAACATTGAAATGCTGGTGGAACTCTAAATCTGCAGGAGAGGAAATAGTTGCAAATAATAAATTCAACATGAGCAGTTAGTGAAATATTGTAATTACATACTGTAACAATTCCCAGGATTTGTGACAAATTAAATATATTGTACTATTTGCCATCAAACCACACTGGAGTTTTTTTACTTCGAAAGTTCCTACTTTAAAACAGCAGGACCTCAGACAACAGAGCTGAATGCTTGGACTCGGAGAGGGTTTACTTTGGCAGATGGGTGTAACTTTGAGCTATAGAGAGTGGAGAGGGTATGAATGGCCAAATTTGTACATTTCACCATGAGATTTAATATTTCCATGAAGTGATTCTTCAACTATCACAATCGCTTAGGTTCTTAAAGCCACACACGCACACACACACTGGAGTGTAAGATGAGAATGAGTCAAATGTTTTAAAACCCAGTTGAATATTGTGCTGAATTTGGGTTTGTATAATGTGCATTTAATGCAAAGTTTGTTGTCATGCTAATGATTTAATGTCATATTAATCCAGACCTAAAACAAGAGAGTTTGTTTAGCAGATGTGATTATAACAGTGATCAAATTAGTTGCATTTGAATGGGTCCAGCTTATTTCAATTTAAATGAATCATATTCCAGTTCATAATATTTACCTAAGTCTTAAATCAATTAATTGAAATGTGCGGTTTGAGCTGATTCATGTAAATGAACTGAACATGGTCTCTCTTCCTGTACCTCAAACGCACATGCCGCAGCCACTCCATTTCATGGATGAAGTAAACTGGATTTTTTCTCTCAATTCATATTTTCTTTTCTCTGCATATACAGTGTGGAATGACATTTCACAGAGAAACTGAGGTTTGAATTATTTAACAGTTCATATATTGAAAATGACACCAGTTGATAGACAGATAGCCGCAGTCAGAGAATGACCAGAGAAACGCTCGCATTGTGTTTTAACTTCCACTCCCCATCCCCACTATGACAGAAACTGTTCTTCGAAAGTGCACATTGCTTTATTGAGAGTTATATTCACTCTAAATCCAAAGTATACTTTGAAAAGGATATATGCATTTGGTTGTATATACGCTGAGAATTTGCATTAAAACCAAAGTATAATTTTAAATGGTGTTGTATATGTTGGGCTGTTGGAGATGTTCAGATACGGTCCTTCCAGTTTGTCTACGCTTATTAATTGATGTGCATGTGCATCGTTTTTGCTGTTGTTTCATGTTTTTTGTGGAGTGAGCACCGAGTGAAGGTATAAAGTTAGATACAATTGAACTTTGCGTGTATTTAAAATAATGAATAATGTTTTATGAAAGTATATGGTCGATTTTGGTTGACTGTAAAACATGTTGGTAAAGTAGGATGCATTTCTCAACTTTGAAAAACAGTGCCTTTGTACTTTTGCTGGTTTCATGACAGAATCTGGCAGTTGATTCATGATAGTATCATCATCTTCTTGTTGTTTGCAGTGCTCCGTGAAAGGATGAGAAAGATTCCATCTGCCTTTCATTATTGCACATGTCACAGGCACATTAAAGCGGTGATTGATGCAATCCCGATATCTAGAGACTAGGAGAACAAACAACCTACATACAATTTTTGTGTTAAAGAATCACATGACATCTTATTTGTTGTTGAGACAGATGTTTTTACAAGCATGCCTTGGTCAAGGGAAAAAAACAACATTTCATCTTGTCTGTAAGTAAATAATATTACTGTTTCTTCACAGAATGCACTGAAAAGAAAAATTTAACAAAATGTAGCATGGTGTTTGCAGTTTCAGTTTCTACAAATACACATTTGGTAACAACTAATGTTACTAGAAAAGTACGTCACTGTTTTCTCCAGTGCTGATATACATAAATTAACTAGACTAATAACTATTGATCTTTGCAACGGAATGAATCAATAATATATAGAATAAGCTGGACAATGACACCATTTTCTTTGGGATATTTTCTTTTTCTTTTTTTTGCCAATTATTAATGTAAAGCTGCTTTGCCACAATTTGCATTGTAAAAAGCGCTATATAAATAAAGGTTACTTGACTTGACTTGTATGTATGTATATGTGTGTGTGTGTGTATATATATATATATATATATATATATATATATATATATATATATATATATATATATATAATACAGGTGCATCTCAATAAATTAGAATGTCAATTTATTCAAAGTTCATTTATTTCAGTAATTCAACTCAAATTGTGAAACTTGTGTATTAAATAAATTTAATGCACACAGACTGAAGTAGTTTAAGTCTTTGGTTCTTTTAACTGGGATGATTTAGGCCCACATTTAACACCCACCAATTCACTATCTCAACAAATTAGAATATGGTGATCAGCTAATGAACTCAAAACACCTGCAAAGGTTTCCTGAGCCTTCAGAATGGTCTCTCAGCTTGGTTCACTAGGCTACACAGTGAATTGGTGGGATTTTGTTCAATGTGAGCCAAAATCATCACAATTAAAAGAACCAAAGACTTAAATTGTGAAACTTCTGTATTAAATAAATTCAATGCACACAGACTAAAGTAACTTGAGTTTTTCCTAAAATTAATGAACTTTTCCACGACACTCCAATTTATTGAGATGCACCTGTATCTCTCTCTCTCACACACACACACACACACACACACACACACACACACACACACACACATGTGCTGTAGTATTATATTGAGGTCTAGAAACACTGAAATGAGAGAACAGTAGACAAAACATCAGATTAATACCTTGGTGAGGTTGAGAAACATCTCCGCCTTTCTCCATTTCCATTCTGCCTACCTCTGTCAGGGAAAACTCTTTTAGATCTCTCCTCAAAAGTGTGCTGAAAAAAAGAGGCAGGGAGAACAGAGAGGGTTGCCAAGGTGATAGGGAGTGACATGCCCGTGTAAGAAACCATGGAAACATTTGGAATTCTGCAAAGCAGGTCTGTAACGAATCAGGACTCCGATGTTCAGAGCAGAACAGAGGAGCAGAAGAGTTTGAGCAAAGAGCAGCAGTATCCACAGAAACACAAAATACAACCTTCATGACCAACGGACAAGAAAACATTCTAGGAGCAATATAGTTAAAGCTGCAATGGCAGCGTTGATATAGTTTGTAAAGAAGTCACGCAGTCAAGTGTCTTCTGCAGATGGACCTCTGCTCTCACCACAATTTTGGTTTGAGAAGAAGGATTTCCGCTTTCTCGCACAAGCTTTTTATACATTTCAGTTAAGATAAGCCTTCGGAACGGAGCGAAGTGAGTCTTAAAGCGATAGTTCACCCAAAAATTAAAATTCAAAGGAAGAATATGGGGAACCAAACAGATGTGGGGCACCACTGATATCCATATGGAAATAATACTATGGCAGTCAATGGTGGACGTGATCTTTTTGATTACAAACATTCTTCAAAATATCTTCCTTTGTGTTCAGCAGAGCAAAGAAATGTATACAGGTTTGGAACAACTTGAGGGTGAGTAAATGATCACAGAATTTTCACTTTTGGGTGAAGTATCCCTTTTTATTGTCAAAAGAGGAGTTTTAAAGTGCAAAAGGTTGCAAACAAGTTTCCCAAACACTCCCGCCATCTGCTATTGGTCACACAAACAGATAGCCCCTCCCCCAAATTGACAGCATTGGTTGAGCCATGTTGTTAATGGATTAATGGTTCAAATCACACCATCATTTTGTGGAAGGCTCACCCAAAAGGCTTATGTTCAATTCTTTTCTGCTCATTTATTTATTTATTTTTTCATCCAGATGTTGAAAGAAAGTGCGAAAAGTATTTAGGATGGATAGTAGCATATAGTGGAGTACGTGTCTCCATAAAGTCATTACAAGTTGCTTTCAGTTAAAACGGCTCAATAATGCATTTATTCTGGGACTAGGCTTAAGCCTCGTCCATTAAACTGGGGGTATAATTATGGAGTTATCTTTTTTTTTTTTTTTTTAAAAAACCTTCCACATTTGACAGCTTGCCCTGTTCTCCACTATCTAGCCTTTCTGTGATTAAAGCTATTTTGGAATCCAAAAACAAGACAGTCTCTGTTTGTTCTCACATGGTCCTTGGGGAGAAAATCCTTTTTTTTTTTTGTCATGATCATAGCATCTAAACTTGGGGATGAGTGTGGCCGAAGCTGTATTTATGATGACTTTAAAGAGACAGATATAAGCATGAGAAAAAGAAATAAGAGCAGAGGGCAATACAAACATCCTTATCTCTAAGAGCCAAGCTGGTTGAACCACTGCACCTGAGAGACGCTGTGAGCTCCTTTACTTCTAGAGCTTTCCTGAAGGTTAAAGTCAGGTTGCACTGTGATTGGGTTGTAGATGGTACTGGGTGACAAGGACAGACTGCAGAAAGTTCATTCTAATCCCACTGGAGGTCCTCATGCCCCATTGCTGTGATCATGAGGATGACACTGGGTCAAGGTCACAGTACTATAGTGGAAATAGAAGATCTTTATCTCTTTTTGTCCTCTTGAGCTGAGATGAGGCTTATTTTAGGCCTGATGCCAGCAGGGGTAAATTATTACCATCTGCTACTAATGTGGGAATAGTGATTTCCCATCTTTACTAAATGAGGCTTGTTGTACTTCTGTCAAGGAGCTCAGGAATGCTTCATCTTGCTCTCTCCAAGTTGGCACAATCTTAGCAGGGAACCTAATTTACATTTTTCAGCTGTAAAATGCATTGGCATTCTTTACTAAAAAAAAAAAAGGAAAAAAAAGAGAATTAAATGTCAAATAGTCAGTGGTTGATCTTCATTAGAATACGTCTCTGAAAGATGATCTCTTTATGTCTCTTCTCCTTATCATGGCACTTTTCAAAATACTCTTTTGCATGCTCCTGCTGGATATCTGGATTAAAAGATTAGTTCACCCAAAAATGAAATTTCTGTCTTTAATTTCTCACCCTCATGTCATGTAAGACTTTCGTTCATCTTCGAAACATTTTTTTGATGAAATCCGAGAGGTATATGGCTCGTCCATAGACCGTAATTTAACCACAACTTTCAAGGTTCAGAAAGGTACTAACGACATCGTTAAAATAGTCCATGTGACTGCAGTGATTCAACCTTAATGTTATGAAGCGACGAGAATAAATTTTGTGCGCAAAAACTAAACAAAAATAACGACTTTATTAAACATCTTCTCTTCAGAACATCGACTCATTATTAGGCGACTTCATGATGTGTCGTGCTGATCATGTGAACAGCGTCGCCCTATAATGAGTCAGTGTTGTGACGTAGAAAATAGAAGCGCTGAATGTAAACGTGTAGGAGAACAACAAGGAAGAGTAGATGTTGTTGAATAAAGTTGTTATTTTTGTTTTGTTTTTGAGCACAAAAAGTATTCTCGTTGCTTCTTAACATTAAGGTTGAACCACTGTAGTCACTTCAACTGTTTCAACAGTCTTTAATTGGAGATATATTTAAAAAAAAATCCTGGCTCTCCAAAGAATTATAATGGTAGTGAACTGGGGGACCACAATTTGTAGCAAAAAATGAAAAAAAAAAAAAAAAATGCATCCATCCAGAATCAAAGTACTCTATACGCCTCCAGTGCTTTAATAAAGGCCTTCTGAAGTAAGAGAAATATCCATATTTAAAACTTCACTAACTACAATATCTAACTTCCAACGGTCTAGTACGCATCGATTTACGGAAGAAGAGCAGCTGACGTGACGCAAGATGCAGTGACGAACACAGAAGTTCAGAGGGTAGAGCAAAACAAAACACCGGTCATGAATTAGAAGTCTAAAATGAGAAATTGTTCATAGAAAAATTGAAGAATTTTGACATGAGTGAAAGGGAGCTTGAGTTTGTTGCACAGCCCCTTTAAATCGCAAGAGACGCCTAAGCTTTCGATACTCCTACATCCTGCGTTATACATTAACATGAGTAACACGGGTTACAAATCGACTTGCGCATTCTGCTTCCGGTTATCCTCCTGAAGCTAGTTATTTGAATTTATAAAGTTTTAAATATATTTTTCTCGCAAAAATCACTTCAGAAGGCCTTTAATAACCCACTGGAGCCATATGGATTACTTTGATTATGGATGGATGCATTTTTTTTGCTTCAAAATGTGGCCCTCCCATTTAAATATATCTCTGATTGTGTTTGTCTGAAAGAAGATAGTCATATACACCTAGGATGGCTTGAGGGTGAATAAATGGATAATTTTGGGCTAGTGATTTTTTCAGTGAACTATCCCTTTAAAAGTGGTTTGCAGTCTATCGGAGGCCAGATAGCTCATGGATTTCATCAAAAATATCTTAATTTGTGTTCTGAAGATGATTGAAGGTCTTGGGCGTTTAGAACAACATGAGGGTGAATAATTAATGACAGAATTTTCATTTTTTGGGTGAACTAACCCTTTTATGTCTGAATAAAGCAAATCTAGAACTCAGCCAAATCTCTTTTTCATGCTTGAGTAAAACTGTATTTATATAAAGCTTATAGAGTCAGCAATGAAGACATTTTTTTATAGCAGAGGAATCCAGCCCACACTCAAACTCGGATTATGGCCCATGTTGAGAACCATATGTAAAATTCACTAATCTCATTTGCCAAAGCCTAAAGCCTACAACTCTGGCGTGGTTGGTATTAACAAAAAGTCAAGTGCTTTGCCCAGCATACAAGGGCTTAAACTGTTTAAAGGCTTCTAAAATAAAAGGGATTTAACCTCTGTGAAGAATATCATGTTACCAAGCCTTAAACTGTCAAGTTTTAATTTGTTTTAAAAGTTTATAATGGGGTTTTACAGTCCGGAAATTCAGCCCAAATATGATGACAGTCAAACTATAAATTAAAAAAAAAAAAAAAACTTTAATTGAATGGACTCATCATTTCCGAGAGTTATCCGTTCCACTGAAATTTGGAAACAATCACTCATCTGTAGAGCTTGACGTACTGTTCACTAAACTAATTCCATCTAAATATGTCATCTAAATATTTAAATAAAGTGTATTTTTCGGAATGAAACTTTTTTCATTTTATATTATAATTAATAATAATAATAATAATTATTATAATTAGAAAATATTTTAGCATAACATGGTAGATGATGCTCAGTTTGTTTTTGGAAGGCTCTGAAGGGGATTTCTGTCCCTCAACATTGTCAGGAATTTCCTGTGGTTCCAGCTCAGGTAAAAAAGCCATAGACCTGAGCGCCTAATAAGCAAAAATGGCATATTTTGGGGAGGTCCTGCACCGCTCGAGCAACTGCCATTGAGATGAATGTGAATGTTAATGGTTTCAATCTATGAACGGTTGTCTCTGCAATAACATGGGATGTGAAGGAGTATTTATCTAAAATAAATTATACATAGCAGCTTTAGCTAAAACTGATTACTCCACGGATGAGGGTCATATTAAAGAACCAGAGCACATTAAATGTTAAATGTGTCTTTCTATATAGGAACATGTGTCTGTCTCTGGGCTCCTGTAATCTCTTCATTTTAGTGCACATGGCATTATACTTTGTCTTAAAACATTTCCAATCCTCCCACTTTTGCTCCCAAATTTGCTGTTAAATGATGAACAGCAATTGAAATTAACCTTTGTCATTTGGTAAAAATAAAAGAGGCCCTACTGCAATTTACAATGATGTTGTTGGCAACAGATGTACAGTAAGTGGACTTCTTTGGTTTGGATTTCTGTAGTGTTTAAACGGTAAGGTAATGACACCAGTCACAATTGCACCACCAATTTCTCCAATATTTTTCAACCCGGTGAGCTGTTTTCTGGGGCTTCGGGACACAGCATAGCCTTTAGCACTTGCTGTTAGGTCACAGGAGATTTGGAAGGTGGAGACCTTTCCCTTGGGCTCCTGAAACAGCACCTGCTGTTAACTCACATATTATGAACACAGTTACCATGGCGATCAGAGAGAAACTGGAGCCTTACAAACAATTATTACAAAGCTCTTTACACTTACCGCACATACACATTCAATTCAATTCTGTAAAATGAAAGAAATTTCAGCATGTTCTTCAGTGGCATGCTTTCTCAGCTAATAGGGTATTTTGTCAGAACTTTAGCTAATGTTCTAGCACGGTTCTCTCAAATTTATGAGCAAACCAATAACGTTAAAGAATGTTCGTTCAAAGTTATCTGATCTTTAATAATGTTATCAAAACAGCACAAAAATGTCGTTTATACATCATTCATGGAATGTTTTTCTAAAACATTTAAGTTTTTGAAAAGTTACTGTAATTTTTTTCAGATGGTTCAGAGAACATTCTAAAGTGTTCTCATAATACCTGCATAATACGTCCACCCCCTCCCCAATTTTTTTTTTTTAAAAAACTTTCGTTTTTTTCGGTATGTTTACACAACAATGATTTACTTAAACGGGAAAGTTTTCCCTTTTTTTCCACGTAGTCTACAGCTTGTCAAAATATTCCACGTTCACACGGATCAGTGACTGAAATGACTGAAAACGCTGTATTATTCATGCCAGGCCAGTAGTTGGCGATGTCACTTTGTAAAAAAAACACGTAATACACATGCACATGACGTCAACATTTACACAAATTTCTGTTTTTGTAGTTTACATGGAGAAGATAAAGGTATCATTTTCAAAACTTGTCCTTTTGAAGCCAGTTTTCAAAAGTTTGCCTTTTCTGGCCACCAAAACTGTGTTTTCATGTAAATGAACGGCCAAAAGCATTAACCTTTTTCTGTTTTTAGTTGCAAACGGTAGCGTGTGAACAACCCCTTATGCCCCGTTTACTCTAGTGCGTTTTCGTTCAGCATTTGAAAATGAAAACAATCCTCATCTACACTAGCGTTTCCACAGCGTTTCAGAAACTGTCCATCTACACTGAACAGACAAAAACGTGGGTCACATGACCATTCGTGCACACTGGGTATTCGTGTAAAAGTATAAACAGCTGCCTCTTGCACATGTAGGTAGCTGCAGAATTAAAAAAATGTAGTTTAACTGCACAATGGCTGATAAAAATGACAACAAAGCCAGCAAAGATTGCAGTTTAGTCTCCATGTTATTGTTCACACATCAAGGATACGAAGAGCGAACATGGGCAGCCATGCCATCATTTTCAAAAGTCTGTTTTGGTACGTTTACACTGAAATGCAACCTGCAGTTTTTGAACTAAAATGGGCTCTGCAGTGTTTTCAAAAGTCTCCATTTTTGAGGGTCAAAAACAGCGGAGTAGTGTAAACGACAGGTAACCGTTTTAAACGAAAAAGTACTAGTGTAAACAGGGCCTTAGGGGCTGTTTACACAACACCATTTTCAACTAAAAATGGAAAACTTTTGCATATTTTGACCGTTCATTTACACGACAATACCGTTTTGGTGGCCTGAAAATGCAAACTTTTGAAAATGGGTTTCAAAGTGAAAGTTTTTGAAAACGGTACCATTGTCATCTCTGTGAAAACTTCAAAAATGCGAATCTGTGAAAACGGTGATTTTTTTTTCGACGTGGGGAAAAAAAGGGCTTTCTGTGACTGTGAGACTTCTGATTTATTCGCTGCTATAGGGAAATAATGCTCTGTAGAAGAAGTGTAATCTTTCTTTACAAACCAACTACTTATCTGGCATGCATAATACAGCGTTTTTTTTAGTCATTTTTGCGGATCCGTGTGAAGTAGTTAGAACATATATTAGTTAACTTGATTGACAAGTATAACAAACTCATCACATCACAATTTACACTTTTGCCATTCTGGAAAATGCCTGTCCTCTTTAGCCCCAGCATTTTGTTGTGATCAAGCACCATCTATTATCAGGCAATCTTTAACGGCTTACAAATGGCCCTCGTCTAGCTGTTAGCAGGACATAAAAGCAGCCTCTGGCAATAGTGATACCAGGCAGAGTTCGCGAAGAGGCACCCTCTCAGCAATCATACAGGGAGAACGTCGAAACAAACTGTAAATGCTTTTTCCCAGCTGGGGGATTGTTGTTTGCACAGATACCCGCAGGGTGATATGTGCTAAGATGCTGTTGTTTGACAGGTGAGAAAAACATAGAGCAGACATCTGACACAATCCACAGCATGAGTGCGATTTAAAATTTGTTCTGGAAATTTTATGTAACAGGGTGTGGATTATTTTTATTCTGGGACATGCATTTTCTGAAATGTTCTTCCATTTAAAATAACTTTTTCTATTTGAATATGTTTTAACGTATTTAAGTGTCACATGATCCTTGAAATCATTCTAATATGATGATTTGGTGCTTTAGAAACATTTATTATTATTATCAGTGTTGAAAACAGTTTATGTGGAAACTGTGAAAATGATATTTGCATCAATAAACACACTATAGAATGTGGGTTACGTTCTGGTAAAAATAGATTTATTTCATCACGGCACAGAAATACTCAGCATCTCGTACCCCTGTTTGGTATGAAGTTGAAATGAAACAACTGTACACTCATTTTTCAACTAATTTTTTATAAGATTCATTATAAAAACAACATAATTTGAAAATACATAGTAAGGGTTGAATAAAACTCAACCATTGATGTATGAAAAATAATTATGACCAGGGAAACTTCACTTTCCCGTTTTGTAATTCTTGAAAGGTATGAAATGAGTTAATTGAACTTCTTCATTTCTTATTCATACTGAAAAAGGCCCTCAGACTATTTTTATGAAAAACTTTTGACGTTTCATAAAAAGACTTACAGTAACATGTCTGACTGCATTGCATTTCTCTTCTTGAAAGTTATAAATACAGGCTTATGTAACGGAGTATCAAGCACGGTTGTAATACAGTTAAAATGACTGTCTTCATGGACTTCCTGTGTGTAATGCTGATGTAGAAAATTACATTTTCTTAAATTATGTTAAACGGCTGGTGTCCTAAACATCACTGCCAAACCATTTTTCTGCCATAATTGACTTGGCGAATATTTTTATGGGTATTGATCCACAAGATGTGGCTTTGGAACAGCTGAGACTCAATATTGACCCTTTAATCCCTTTAAAATGAAGGATGACATGCTGGAATCCTCAAAATCCATTAGATAATGTTTACTAAAATATGACTCATCTTATACCCGTAATTAGTTTCATTGTGCTATTTTCCTTTGTCAAACATTCCCTCTTTTAACTCTTTCCCCGCCATTGATTAAATTTTCCAGCAATCCATGTTTTCACTGTTGTACGGTAGGGGGCGCTATTACATATCTTCTGAAAGAGTACAGAATCTCCTGATCAAAACACAGGTGAAGAAGCAGAAACAAGCAGCAGAAGCAGCTTACGCACACATAATCTAATGCAATCATCAAACGCAAACAGCAAATAAATCTAAACTGCCTAATGTTTTTGAATAAAATGTCTAGGATCAGCTATAGGACTGTGCAAGTTTTTAGGTTGTTGATTAATTCAATAAACTCCATCTATATTTTGATCATCTTTTTGAATCCGATCCAGACATAGTCTTTGATGAAAACCCAATTTTCTCAGCTTTTTTTTAAAGTCCCTCTGTGGTGAAAATCAAGTTTTTAATCTTTTTGACATGTCTATGTGGTGTTTTTAATATGCTTTAAGACAAAACATGCGCAAATCCATTCGTCAACACCATTGTTGAGTCTCTTTTAAACTGCAGAGATCTAAAAATAGTTTCAAAAACACAGTTTGAAATCGCTGGTGTTTCTGATGTCACAAACTACCTTGTAACCAATCACGTCAACGTGTCACATTAACCATGAGCGCTCTGGAGCAGGAGCGTCTCAAAAGAAGCCAGGCTATCCCAGTGTATTTTTCTGTTGATATGAAAAAATCGGGTAGATTTAGCAATATAGCGGGTGCATGATGTATGTTACGATGTTATGATGGACTATATGGCTTTCTCCACTGCTGTTCTGAGTTGCTCAACGCTTTCTAAAGGCAGGAACACACCAAGCCGACGGTCGGCCGTCGGGCAGTTTTTATTCGTCGGCTGACTAAGTTTTCTCAGTTTGTTCCGCACCGTCGGCTGAAGTTGGTCCTCGTCGGCTGTTCTTTGGCCGATTCAACATGTCGAATCGGGCCGTCGGTGGTGAGGGAGAGGACTGTGATTGGCTGTTCAGTATAGCAAACGAGTCAGTTCACGCGAATATAAGCAAAAGTTATGAAAGCAAGGAAAGAAGTCATGACGGCACAGACAGAAGGTTGTTCTAATTTTACGTCATCTTACCCGAGCACTCGAATGCACGAATATTTTCATAAAAACATGAGCGGAGTGGAATAAAGAACGTGATCAGCATGATTGATATTCAAAACGGTAAGCAAGCGCTGCTTTGTTTATGGTTTGTATACATGTAGTCTTAGTTTTGCTTTCCCTTTTTGAATGACGAATATTGACAAAAATATCTGCTTAAATAGACCGTCATCTCCTTTATACGCGGGTGTCGAGCGTCGGTTTGGTGTGTCAGGGCAACTTTGGGCCAAGAAGCTGCCGACGTGAGCCAACCCCGCAGTCTGCTTTCGTCGCCACTAGTTTGTCGGCGTCGGCTTGGTGTGTTCCCAGCTTAAAACGGGGCGTTTTCAGAAGTCTCCGTTTTCGAGGTTCAAAAATGTGTTTTTTCACAGGGAAAAACATTTAAATCTGTCTTTTTGGTAATTAAAGATGAATTTTAAGGGATAAAATTAATGACTACACAGGGACTTTAAAAAATTTAGCTTTTTTTAATAAAACTTAAAAAAAAGAATAATAAAGAATGCTGTTGTTGTTTAAAAGCAGATGCTCTGCTTTCTTTTGATGTACTGCATGTTCAGATATTCAAACAACAAAATATTCTGGTGGCAATTTAAAACACTGGCGGGGAAGGAGTTAAATTCCTACATCAAACGATCTATCCCGTTAGAAAAGACAAAATATCAAGCTTATAGATTTGACTGGAATGTAAAGGGTAGAAACTTGCAGTATGTACAACAGATAGGCAGCCGAGTGAGTATATTATTTTCAATAAATTATTATAAAATAGAGTTCTATACTTTTTTTTTTACAATTAATTATTTCCCAAAATGCGTTCTTAAAGGAAAATAAAAAAGAAATCAGTCCCAGCCGAAGTCATGGCCAGTCATGTGGTAGAACTTTTTGTTAAATGGCTTGTAGAAGTCTCGCAGTCTTTGAATCACATCAGGATGGATGTTCGGGTGCGTGCGGCCTTTAGTTTTGCCGAGGCAGTGCGGTTTGCTGTTGCTCTCGGGTCTTTTGAGGCAGGGGAAACCCTTGGCAGGGTTAAAGTGAAAGTGTTTGTGCGTGACCTCCCTCCTCAGACCCAAAAAGTGCTGGACGCGGGCCATCTCCCCGGATGGGTCGCTGATCAGACGCTCCCCGCTCACAAACAACAACTGGCTCATGGGGAAAAACTGTAGCCACTGCTCCAGATGCCTGGCGTACATGCCGATCTGCACCGCGCTCCACGAGGTGTCTATTACATTGGCTGTGTTGTTTTTAAAAGTCAAGCTCTCGAAGGACGGGATGTCGGGTTTCTTTGAGCGCGTCTGCGTGTAGTCTGAGATCGCCCGGGTTACTGGGTCTCTAACCACAACTATCAGCTTAGTGTCCTTAGACATGGCGTGGATCCGGCCTGGGACCTCCTTGGTTACAAAGTAGCTTGGTGTCTTCTCCATAGTCAGCTGACCCTCCAGAGTTTTGGGCATTAGTTCCCTAGGAGCAGAGAGGCATGGGATGAGTATCAAAGAAGGATTCATACTGACACATATGAAAAACAGCAGGACTGTCATGGTACACACACACACACACACACACAGACCCAAAGCTCAAAGAAGGCAGTCTCAGCATCAGAAGATAGTGGATAGTTTAGGACCATCTAATGCTTATTGCACGCAAAACTGACAAGACACTTTTGCATTTTTTGGAGATGATATTATCTAAGGAGGCTCAGTACGCATTTATACGACAACATTAAAACAAAACGTATGTGTTTTGGCCATTCATTTACACACCAACGGCGTTTTGAGGCCTGAGCACACCAACTTTTGAAAATGGGTTTCAAAGTGCAAGATTTCGAAAACGACACCGTTATCGTCTCGAATTTGTGAAAATGGTGACGTCATGCGCATGCGAATTACATGTTCAGTCCATAGGCTTGTAGTGTTTGCCAACCACTGGCCTGGTATAAATAATACAACGTTTTTAGTCGCTGTCAAGGATCCTGGGATCATTTTGTTAACGGTGCCATGTTTGCGAAAAACTTTCGTTTTTAGTACATTGTTGTCGTGTAAACATACCCTTACAGTATATTCAGGGTATACATGTTATTAGCAGGAATAAAACCCATTTGATGATATTAGCACCACAATCTATCATTTGAGCAACTGTAACAATTCAGATGTTTGCAATACTACAAGCTCCAAACAAAGTAAACGAGATAAGAACAAGAAAAGAAACAAATATGCTGTATTATGCAATTTAGTACATCTGTTTTATCCCTAAAACAAATATCTATTATATGTGCTTAATGCAATATTTTTTAACTGGGTGCTTTGGAATAATATTAAGCAATTTACAAATACACTGAATCTAAACTGAAATAAGAAAATATTTTATAACAAATCTCTTTATGCTTAACAACATTCTAACAGTTGTTTTTTTTTTTTATTATTACATTTTCCAAATATATATTTTGCAAATATTTTTAATTTTGCAAACATGTTTTCTTTATATAATATCATACACTTTTTCATTTCATTTCATTTTTAGTAACATTTTATTTTACGGTGTATTTACACATTACATGTACAGTAAATTATAAATTAATAACAGTAAATTATGCATAATTAAAAGCATCTAACACCATAGAAAGCACATGTAGTTAATTAATATTACTCAATACTTATTTGTGTAATTACATCGTTATACAGTTGCATAACAATATCACCTTAAAAATAAAGTGTAAATATTTATTGTGATTATTTTTTATAATTTTCTTTGCTTTCAGTACAGTAACAAAAGCCAATTACTTCATTTTGAAAACATGTTGTTTTTTTAATATCACACCATATAAATGGGTTCATGAAATTATGTAGTTACATTTTAGAAAAGGGGATAATTTTTGCGATGATTAAAAAAGTTTTAGTCAAGTTTATGGCCAGAATAAGGTGCAAATTGGACCAGACTTCATATTATTTGTCAAATGTTGCTGAAGGGCTAATATATAGACAGTCATATTTTCAGATTGAATAACCAACCATGAGTAAATCTGAGAAACAAGACCAACACTGGAGTTCATCTGTGCTTGAGTTATAGTGACTGGATCAGTCTCCTCTGCACTCGTGTATATCATGAAGTTATACTGCGCACACAGAAGAAAAGACATCCATCTCCTTATACTCCACTTAATCCCTCTTACAGTCTTAAAATAATCCTCCTCTGTGACATCATCACGGCCATCTATCAAAACAGATCGTTAAATAAATCACACGAAGGCTCGGAAATGTACAGAAAACATTGGGGAAAAGGGAGTAGGCTGTATCTTTACTTCCGACTAGGTTTTCGCTTGTGGATGTAGATTTAATTTCACTCCCATGATACCTGAATCAGCAGTATCAGACCAGCAGCTGTAATTGGCAAATTAGTCTTTTAACTTTAGCTAGCAAGGGGGGAACGGCTGAACTAGGTCAAGTGAGGTTTATGCAAGACCAGACATATGCACGATAATGCACATAATGGTGGAAACAAGCTGGGGTCAATGCAGGGTCAGGAAAGGTAGGCAGAGGACAAGATACCAGCGCCATCGTTTACAGTCTATGATTATCACACATTGTTTTTTTATATCGTGAGGAATCAAATTCCCCTTGATTTGTTTGAGATTTAAAAGTTTAAGCTATAAAAACATAGCAGAATTAAAAATAACTTCTTCAAAGCAAAGAGAACTTTTACTAAATCTAAGCACTATTTTGTTTGTCATTATTTCTGAGCTTTCTGACCTCAGAAAAATAGATTTGAATATTTTAATCGCATGAATCAGACAGTTTAATGTAATAATGTACACTACCATTCAAAAGTTGTCAGTAAGGGTTTTTTTTTTTAAAACAAATGAATCCTTTTAATTCAGCAAGAACTCATCAAATTGTTCAAATGTGATGGTAAAGACATTTATAATGTTACAGATTTCAAATAAATGCTGTTCTTTTGAACGATCTATTCAAAGAACCTTAAAAAAAATTTATCGGTTTCCTCAAAAAATATTAAGCAGCACAACTGTTTTCAACATTGATAATAATAATAATCTGAAATGTTTCTTGAGCATCAAATCAGAATGATTTCTGAAGGATCACGTGACACTAAAGACTGGAGTAATGATGCTGAAAATTCAGCTTTTGATCACAGGAATAAATTATATTAAACTAAATTAAAATAGAAAACACCTATTTGGAATTAAAATGATATTTCACAATATATCTGCTTTTACTGTCTTTTTGATGAGCATAAGAGATTTCTTTCAAAAATATAAAAAAATCAGTGGTAACAAATGTGTTATAAGACAAAAAAAAAGTATTTTAAAACCTCTGTAAACTCTTTCAAACTCAATGAGAGCGTTTTACAGTCTTAAAGGCAGAGCCTTTCAGCAAGCAGTCAGCAGCAGTTTAACTCTAAGGATCAGAAAATGGGTAGATGTTCATAAAACATTATGAGCCCTTTAAACTGTCAAACAAGATTTATGATTATATTCAGTTTGGACAAACCTATCAACTATTCCCTTGAAACAACAACCGATTTACCCAGAGCCATTTATAGTTTGCCAGTGACAAGAGTTTCGACAGTGACAGATGTTTGAAAATAAAATTAGCCATGGAGCTGAAAGTAGGGAAAGAAATGGTGCCGCAATGATTACGTCTGTAAATGAGGTATTTATATATAGACACATTACTAAGCAAAGCCTGTTGTTTTAACCTCTCCTTCAAGACAAAGTTTAATAGATAATATCTAAGCAATTACTGGCATGAAGTGGGAGGTGGGGAAAGGGTTTATACTGTAAGAGGAGAAGAAAGACGACGCACTGGCTCCTCAGTGCTTTGAGGAGTCGGGGGATTCGAGAGCTAATCCTGTCGGGGGGATTGCAGTGGGCCGAGCTCATTAACCACCTACCAAAAAAAAAAAAAAAAACGCATACGGCCTTATGTAATCTTAGAAACCTTGCTATTTCTCTCTGGACTCTCATCATTAATAATAAGGGATGTGAAAAAAACATAAACCTAATGAGACAGAGACGCATATGGGGGGAGAGCGGCCTCTGTATCTCTGCAATTACGTTCACAGTCCCTTGGATACACAAACTGAGTCTTTTGCAGTGGCCCACAGAGATCCAAAACACAACTGATCAAACTTTCCACCTGGTCCCCGAGCAAAACAGACTCGAATCAGAACCGCATGCATTATTCATAGAAGCAGACAGACACAAACGTGGCGTCTTGTGTTAGAATCTGAAAACATAAGTGCTTTTGCAATTTGTTCTTCTTAACAGATTGCGCTGCCCGAAAGCAGTGGCTTTTTTCTAAACATCTTAATCCAGCATGCTGTCTTACAGACAAAACTCATTACTATTAAAGGAGACATAAGGTTAAAGTTTGCTTTTGTTCAACAAGTGGCCATAAATGGGCACAGAATGCAGCTAGATTATACATTTTTTGAGTTGTGCTTAGCTTGCGGAAAAGAAGCACACTTAATTACATTCATTATTTTTGGTAAGGAAACAATGGTAAAGTTCAAGTATATTTCCCAAGTAACAAACAAAATGTTAATGACTGTTAATGTCTATTTAAAATTTGAATGAATCAATGATTCAATGACTCACTCGTAAATACTTCACTTGTTTCAATACTGGATGAATCAGCATTTTCGAACAATCTCTTAAATGAATGATTCAATGACTCACTCATAAAGACTTCAGTTGTTTTAACTGACCATTCACAAACAGTTTGATTGACAGGCGATCTGACCAATCGTAACCCCGAATCCGCCATGTTATCCGACAAAGCAGTCAGGGGAGTTAGTAGATTAACGTTGGTGAACTTGAACAATTGTGTGTACTCACATCTTTCCGCGCTTGAAACAACATTCCTTCTGATGTTCATTCATCTTTATTTGATGCTATAAATGAACTAGTATGAAGAGATGGTTGATTCACGAGCCGCTTGAAGGAGCTCCAGCGATCTGTCACGACACATTAAAGAGACACTATACGCTATTTATTGTTTAAACTTCTCTAAAAATATTACTATATTTTAAATATGCAACTATTTCATATCAAAAGTAGCCTGCTCTGTCGACGTGTTGTCAGTGTCCTCTTTGCTCCGCAAAGTATTTTTCTGCGTGAGAACATGATGTGTGGCGTGAGTGGACATGGCTTGTTGGGCATAGCAACAGTAACTAAAGGGGGCGGGTCTTTGCAAAGGGTCAATTACTGAACGAATCAGCGCTTTTGAATGATTCTGTCACGCTCGGCGGAAGACAGGAATACGGGAGACGAGGTTCACGAATAACAAACAGGTTTTTAATCCGAATACAGGGCAGACACGTACAGAGTGCATAGCACAAACAACGACCGACAGGGATGAATACACAGACAGGAACTTAAATACATCGAAGACTAAATGAAGGACAGGTGAATAGAATTAACTGATTATGAGGAGACAGGTGCAGACAATGACTGAATAACGAGACTAAACTAGACAAGACAAGACTGAACTAAACATGACAGCAACATCCATGTGACATAGCGCCCCCCTCGGAAAGGCGCGTCCTCGCGCCGTAAGAGGAAGAGGGCGGTGGCTTAGGAGGAGGGCGTGGAGCTGGAGATGGGCAGTGCTCAGGGGATGATGGCCACCGCCATGGTGACGCTGACAGAGGGAGGTGCCAGGGAGAAGTCCAGACTGTGGGGTTGGATGACGTGCTGGGACCGATCGAAGGTGGCGGAACCATGGCCGTTGGTGGAAGAACCGGGGGAGCTCCTCGGCCGACGGACTTCGGCGCCGCCGCCGACCCGGAAGTTTGGCGCCGAGCCGCTGGCACGCGTGACCGAGGAGCCGACGCTGGTCCGGATGACCGGGGTGACGGTGTGGCGAGTGAGGACGACAGAGAGGTTGAAGGGAGGGAGGAGCTCGCTGACGGTGTAGGGGTGATGGGTGGTGGTGTAGCCGCCAACCCGGAAGTCCGTGGCGGAAGCTGAGCGTCGACCCCCGGAGGCCGAACTGGAGGATCGAGGGAGCCCAGCGGAGCTTCCGGGCTGACGGGCCGAGGAGGTGATGAGGGAGCTGTGTGACGAGGTGAAGGTGACGGGCTGGAGGGTCCAGAAGGTGACGGGGGTCTGGAGGCCTGGAGGGAAGCCGGGGATTCCGCCTCGAGCCTTGCTGGTGAACGGGCAGCCCGAGGTGTTGGCGAGGAGCAGCACGGGGTGAGCGACGGGGACAGAGCCGAGGAGCTGGTCGTTGGCAGCGGTGGCCACGGATCCTGAGGGCTGACTGGGATCAGCGGAGGAGGCGGGATCGGGGAGACTGGCAGATTTCCGAACTGGAACGGGGCAGACGAGGTTATACGGGCGGGTATATGGGTGGGGAAAGGATCCGCAGCCCACTGCTTCAAGGTGTTGTGGACCGCTCCTGGCTCTGTGATGGACCGCTCCGCTCGCCTCACCACCGGGTCCCCGAGGTCGTCGCAGTCCGCTCCGGCTTCGGAGCGCACCCCGGGCTGCCAGGCGGAGGCGGAGCGTTCGCCGCTGCACCACCAGGCCCAGTAGTGTAGGTGGGGACGAGCCTCCGGGCTCATCAGGTAGTTCAGTGCGGGTAAGTCCATATCTTTTTCTCGTGTTGAGAGGTCGGTCGTTCTGTCACGCTCGGCGGAAGACAGGAATACGGGAGACGAGGTTCACGAATAACAAACAGGTTTTTAATCCGAATACAGGGCAGACACGTACAGAGTGCATAGCACAAACAACGACCGACAGGGATGAATACACAGACAGGAACTTAAATACATCGAAGACTAAATGAAGGACAGGTGAATAGAATTAACTGATTATGAGGAGACAGGTGCAGACAATGACTGAATAACGAGACTAAACTAGACAAGACAAGACTGAACTAAACATGACAGCAACATCCATGTGACAGATTCAATGTCAAAAACAAATTTTCAGTCACTTGTCGCCATGATATAATCGTTATTTGAAGCGCTGTGTTACTTTCTAAAGGTGATTTACTCTATTTTGATCACTTCTGTAGACATCAATGTTTCTATCCAAATAATAAACTTTTAACCCAGTTCTTCTGTAATATGAATGTTTGTAAGAAATGTGTGGTTTCTGTGTGGTTGAGAAAACTGTTTGTGAATCTCTTTCATACATGACAAATGCTCTCTCTAAAGTCAACAGCAGCGGCAATGCAGATTTGAATGTTTTAATAGAACGACGAATCATTGACATTTAGGAAAAAGATCACTCGTGTGTTTGAATCGAGATTGCGATCTTTAACGATTAATCGTGCAGCTCTAAAGTACACTAATATCAGTGTAGTAGTATAGAATACTTTTTTAGGACTAAACTGACCCACTATTTAGTTTATAAAAGTATACTTTTAAGTGTACTTCTAGTGTAACTGCAGTAAACTTTGAGTAAATATCAGTTTTACTTCAGTAAAAGTGAACTTGTAGTTAGTTATACTTCTAGTCCACTATTTAGTTTATGAATGTAAACACTAAAGTATACTCTCAGTAAACAATTAGTTTACTAGTTTTTGTAAGTGGTGACTACTTTTAGTGAATTAAGAACAATATGCTTAAATGTAAAACCAGTAAATATGGGGTTAAACATATCATACACAATATTATGGACCCTATATATATATACATACATATATATATATATATATATATATATATATGTATGTATGTATGTATATATATAGGGTATATATATATATATCTCGAGACCCTCCATCAACTGTTTCTCTGCGAAAAGTGATTAAAGTTCAACCACTTACAAAAAAAAAGGAATAGCCCATCTTTCCTCAACAAACCACAAGATTTGAGCTACCATTCAGATCCATAGCACAGACAGGTTTTGAAAAACTCATAACACTAAGCATTAGTAATGATGTTTGCTTTAGCAAGCTCTACTAATAAATGAGTAAACAGGGATATTAGCAAGCCAATCCTGAAGCCAGGAAGAGTACCGAGGGAAGCAAGACTTCTGCACACATTCCAGCATAATAAAGTCTTTACTAGCCAGAGTTTAAGATTATTAGAACTCCACTCTTGGACCAACAGAGAAATAAAGCTCTCCAGCACCACAGGGTTAAATTAGAGAGCCTGCTGTGTGAGATGGCTGTTATTACCTTGTTTTGTCTGGAGGGAAGTGAGCTGTGTCTTCTCTGGAGCATGTTTTTGAAGAGCTCTCTGTAAACCTGTGTTTACATTATCTGCTATCAGGTAGCACGTTCAAAGGCTGGTGTTTATGCCTTTTAAAGTCTCTGTGCTGTTTGAAGTTCCCTCAGGTTAGTTTGAGATGCTGAGAAGATAGTCGTCATAGAAGAGCACTTTGCAGCAGGGAACTGCGCTGTTTAATGAGTTGCTTTCTGCTTGTGCAACTCTTCAGTGGAATTTCTTAATGTTTTTTTTGTTTTGTTTTTGTCACAGCCTCGATGGCACACCTAATACTGTTTATGTTAGATGATTGTTTATGATGTAGTCTGTAAGTCAACTCCTTTTAAGATTATTTTTTTATTTGCACACAAATGTAACACTTAAAATGCGATTCTTTCAAGAGGATTCATTCTTTGAGCTTCAAACACGAGCTTACTTCAAACGTTTGGGGTTAGTAAGCCTATTATTTTATTTTTTATTCAGCAAGAATGCGTTAAATTGATCACAAGTGACATTATAAAGACATTTATATTTTTAGAAAAGATTTCGATTTCAAATAAATGCTGTTCTTTTGAACGTTCTATTCCTCAAAGAATCTGGAAAAAATGTATCATGGTTTCAAAAAATATTGAGCGGCTCTCAAAATTGTTTGTTGAGCATCAAACATCATATTAGAATTATTTCTGAAGGATCATGTGACACTGAAGACTGGAGTAATGATTGATCACAGGAATAAATGACACTTTACAATACATTAAATAGATTTTGCATTGTAATAATCTCACAATATTACTGTATTTTTGATCAAATAATGCAACCTGGTGAGCATCAGAGACTTTGTTGTGTTCATGAGTGAATTACATTGTTGACTACTATTTTGAAACAGGAAGTTAGAACTGTTGAAGTACCTGAATGATGTAATGTGTGAGAACAGAAGTGAATTAAGTAAACAAGATGGATGATGAAGTTGTCTTGTGTGCTTTATTCTTTAATAACTGCTGACAGATACCATAGACTTCTTTCAAAAACATTTAAACAGCTTACCAACCCCAAACTTTTGAACAGTAGTGTATAAAAAGAGCACATGACCTCGTTCCAAATTGCTTAAATATATCCTACCCACCTGTTCTCAAGCAAAATGTGCACTTAGCACAGGTCATTTTAAGAGACCCAACTTGGGAAGGAATTCCTCTGGGAACGTCACTTTGTCAAAAAACCCAGGAGGGTACGAGAAGTGGTGGTATGCAGCTACTTCAAATAATCTGACAGAGTTTATGTGAGACACGTTCCAGACCCTCATCAAAGCACGAGCTGGGGGGCCGTGGGTCCTTTCATGACTAAAGCATGTCATCTTATCATTTCTGCGCTCTCATAAACTCAGAATTTACATTATTTCTCTCTGTCGATAAAACAGAATTTCATCATATATTTTTGTCTGAAGATAAAAGACAAAAATAGGGAAAATAAAACCATTTTACTTCTAGTCTGGGAATCTGTGAGACACCTGGGTTTTGCACTCCCCTCCAATTTCATTTTAACATTCAGAGAGAACTATGTGCTTGTCAACTTTACATCAACTCAAAACATCAGTCTGACATTTAGACTAAACACAGTTGTTTAACTATGAGATGCTGACTTTCCTTTTTGATTTTCAGTAGCTGGGGAAGCAGTTGTTACAGATCTCAGGGTGATTTAATGAATTTTGACCATTAAATCAAGTCTTATTTTTTATGGACTACTGTAGTGTTTATTATAAGTACACATTTAACAGAGACCAGCTAGTAACAGCTGTGTAAGTAAACCTCACTCCCCAGGCCTCAAGAGGCACACTAGTGACTCGGTCTTTAGCGTCCTTGTTAGCGTGCCCACCTCCCATGCCAGAAACTCGGTGAGTTACGAGTAGAACCGGAGGAGTTACATTGGTGCCGTGACCCGGATGGGAGTGATGATTAATCTGGGAGGGGTCAAGAGGCCCCAAGAGGCGCACTAGCAACTGATGCTAGAGGTCGCGGCCTTAAGCATCTATGTTAGCGTGCCTGCCTCCCATGCTGGAAACACCGGTTCGAATCCCGCTCGACGCAGTTTGAGTAGAACCAGGGTGGTTACACGCCTTTTTTTTTAACATGTGCCCTCGTAAACTTTAATCAAAATATCTTCCTCTCACTCTTGCAGTGACATCTCTTTTATCCTCTGATTTACCGGCATGAGGGCGGGGCAATCTGTCACTCACATGAGATCCACCAATAGCAAACCACAACCATCCAATAAATTCCTGAAGGACAAAATTGAGCCCCGGGCCTACATTTTTTTTCTTGTTTGAGAAGCAGTTTCACACGGATATACGTCACAATAAAGAAAAGACTTTTGCAAGTTCCATTTCATGATGACTTTAATGTTCTTGCATTCACTGGCAAAAGATTTAGGACAATCCATAGGTTATAGGTCTGCCTTGTCCTCGGCAGGCAGCATCATAAACATACTTCCAATGAAAAATGGACTACTTTACAATATTTGTGTGCTGTGTATTTGTATATAAATTAGAGTATTAGCCTTAGCAATTTCAGACCCACTTATTTCACCATTTCACCCACCATTTCAATTGTTTATTTAGGCAAGACAGCTCACTAGGCTTTTGAACAGAGCTCTACATTCCCTTAATGTGCCAGTGAAGAGAAGAGCCAAGGGTTTATAAATTATTATAAGCAACTGGCTTTTCACACAGAAGAAATCCATCATTCTCTTCAATCCAGTCGTGCCTAACCATCCCACACAAAGACTAGCAGCAATTTTATCAGTAAACACAACAGCAAGATCTTTCAAGACCGAGGAAAAGTTACGTGCATGTTTTAAGAATACTCTCATTCTGCTCCTCTCAGGGCTTTTTTTGAGGGAGATCCTGCTGTGTTTCTCAAAAAGCACTTTCACCCTCTGAGCACATTTGCATACAAAGTGAAGAAAGAAACAACACAATTCACTCTAATTGCCTGCTCTTTCTCACTGGGGTTAATGCAGAACCTCAGGGGTTCATCAGATCCTCTTTTGAAACATTCAGCCTCTCACTCAATAGACTAACTTTAAATCAACTGCCAGCATCTGCTATCCACAAACAAGCTACTCCTTGTAACTCAATCATGTTTCGCAGTCAATAAGTAATATGATTGTGCCAGAGAACTCTTCACCGTGTCCTTTTCTGAATCTCTCAAAACGGGACATTTGTGTCTACTGACACATGAAATAATCTTGACCAACATTCCATTATTACCATTAAAATAAGTTTAAAATATCATGGTAATACCACAATATTCTTTCAAGAACCAAATACTATGCTATATGAATATGGTAATTTACTATCATTGTAGCTAATATATTATCATGCCATTATAGGGTTAAAGTGTACTGTATTATATTTGATACACATTTCTATGGCCTCTAAATGACCAATATTTTGCTGTAAATCTGTTGTACACAATTTTCTACATACCTTCTGTCCTCTGATTGACCGCAAGTAAAAGGCTTTTAGTATAATTGTAAAAACATCCCTCTTCAGGTCATGATACATGTGTCTTTCTATTGTGAAATCTTGACTAAACATAACTTTTATATCATTTCAAGATGAACACTTAATGGACTGAAGCAATGTAGGTTTACTTGCATTATGTAAAAATGTGAGCATCAAAAATGATACATTCGTCATCTCACTCGCTGTATTGCATTATATGTTTTGCCACCATAATAAAAAAAATACAAAGCTTTGATCATAAAACTAAGCATTTAAATATCCCCTTAGTAAGAAATATTATTGAGAGATATAGAGTGGCAAGATGCTACTCTGTCATATTTTTGCTCAGTTTCGTCCTCTGAATAAATCTGGTGTTTTATGATGCAAGCACGAACTCCATAGTCACTATATAATTTGAGGCCTAAAAGCCTGAAGTATCAAATATGATCATTTATTTTGTCTAAAGGTTCAATAAACTGTTCAATTTCAAAATTGTAAGGGTTTGCTTGGCGAGAAAGTCAGATTAAGGGGTAAAATATTTCAAAAACATAAATATCCACAAATGAATGGCCTGTTTAATGAATTCATCAGCCCTTCTGTTTCTTCAAAAGCCTTGTATGAAAAGTCCCATTGCATGTACAGTTATAAAGCCCTGCTGTGCTCAGTCACCCTTCTGAACGCCTCCTGCAGGGAGCACATGGACGCCTCCTCTGTGTTGGACTAACAGTGCAGCAGAGCTCAATACCTCCACTGGAGACTCGGCCACCTGGCTGCATGCTTCTCTCTCCATGTTTCTGCTTCACAATTAGTCTATTGGCTCCCTGGATAAAGGAGCTCATCCTGCTCTTTGCCTCTTCCTTGTATTCCCACTGTGCGTCAATACTGAAGGAACTGGGTCTTCAGATTTCTCTGTATAGCGGCATGAACAATAAGCTTTGGGGTGCATTTTCCTTTGCCAGTGTTTCCAACAGAATTTGTCAGCATTCATTTTGTCTGTTGATGTTTATATTAAACAAATTGCCTAGTTCGATTATTAGTTTGAACTGCGATTGCCCGCTGTCAATCAGACGGCATAAGGCCAAAATAACTAGCAAAATGTATTGGTGATAGTCAAAATTCTGGGCCTGTTTACACCTGGTCATGCTTTTTTACTAATAAGATCTGATTCATCAAAACGATTTACACTTACACTGCGTCTCCCACAAAATGGATTCCTGAGCTACATGCAGATTTAATTAGTTCACGTCACCGGAAATCAAAGACCGCAATAGGAGAGAGCGTGGTAACAGCACTGGTAATATCATTTAGTCTCATTACTTTTAAAGAAGATGATTGTGTTTTGTCTGCAACTGACTTTTAGTTTAATTTGTTGCAGTTTGCACGTCGGCTTGCTGAAGAGATACTCGGCTACTCATCTGCGGCACAGTCATATCTGGCAATAACATGTTATTAAGCCTATAACACACGCACATTTATTTTTTTAGCATTTTTGGGAGGAATAAAATGTGTGGTTTCAACAACCAGATGCAATTAGACTTGTTCAGTTTTGACTGGAATGTGTCCCAGAACACCTCCTCAAGTGGTTTGAGCAATCTGCCTCGTGTTTCGGAGGGCATTTACACCTGGTTTTATCATGATCGGATCAGAGAAAATGCTTGAAGTGAGCAGGTGTAAACAGGACCTCTGTCTCACTCTTATAAATAACCGTTCTTTATTTGCATCGATGCTTTTAATACTTTTAACATCCATGGAATCTTTCCATTGGTTCTTTAAAGTGGAAAAATGTTCTTTAGATTACTAAAATGTTCCTTAAACACACTTAAGAAAAAAAATGGTTCACTGAAAGGTTATTTAGGGAACCAAAAAGGATTCTTCTATGGCATCACCATGAAAATCCCATTTTGAAACTTTTTTAAGAGAGTGCATGAGACAACAATTGGTCAAACCAACTGTTGCTGCTTCCCAATTCACATATCCGTCCTAAATAGTATTAGAAATTAGAATTAGTGTGTTCAAAATCGGTCTTTTACCGGTTAGAATCCGAAGTGCAGATCCTTGCGCTCTAATATTCCTCACAACCCATTGCGCTGTGGATAAGGATTCAATTAGTACTAAGAATACGAATAAAAAGTGTTATAAAAAAAAAAAATGCGTTATCCACATATTTCATCTGCAACAGCATTTTGAACTTTTATAAAAATACGTTTGGTCATTAACCTTTAAATGCATCATTATACAAACATGAGAAGAGATCTTTGCATGGAAGACCCATGCCTGCAGATCAACATGCTACTGCATTTCTCTCCAAAACGGTTGGAAATTTTTAATCAAATTGAATGTGGAGGATTTTAACTGTGACGAGATGAAGTATCATGTCTCATAGCTTGCTCTTCTGCTAAACACTCAAAACAAAAGGAGGTATTTTTTCTTCACAAAACCAGTACATAGTTTTAGGGCATAGTATAAGTAGGCGAATTGGGGTGCAGCATTTGTGTTTTCACTGGTAAAAGAATAAAAATACTAGGAATCAAGGGTGAGGGTCAAACCTCCGATTGATAATGTTCCAATGCACCTGACTATGAGGGTGTTACGCAAGCACAGAGCGTCATGTTTATTTAGTCTATGTTTGTCTTGAGTCATTCCAGCATTTTAGTTCAAGTTGGAAAGGATTCATTCCCACATGTCCACCATAACACTCAACAAGTTCCCTTTTCTCTCTTTTGGTTTCCTTTAATGTAGCCTATATCATGCCCATTGACATTAGATCTGTTTGTAATATGTAAAATGTAATAACCAACAGGGTTGGGGAGTAACGAAATACAAGTAACTTACGTATTTAAAATAATAATTTGAGTAACTGTATTTCATTACAGTTACATTTTAAATTGGTGGTAATTAGATTACAGTTACATCTGAAAAGTATTTTAGATTACCAAAGTGATTACTTTGAATTTTAATGTCATTTAAACAGCAATTGGTGATTCTCTGACGCTGACAGCCTGAAAAAGCGGAGTTAAGTTTCATCAACATTTTAATACTTTTAAGATGGATCATAAAAATGTTATTTTTATTTAGTACTGTCCTGAACAAGACAAAATGATTGAATTCATAAAAAAATTGCCCAACTGTCAACTTAACTGTCCTGTTATGACCTGGATGATCCACGACTGTTTTCATGTTTTGTGATAGTTGTTTGTGAGTCATTTTATAATTCACTCGTCACTGCAGCTTTTTCTCACAATTTGTTTTTTTTTCCCCTCACAATTGTGAGTTTGTATTTCACAATTCTGACTTCTTTTAATCAGAATTGTGAAATTTAAACTCACAATTGTAAGTTATAAAGTCAGAATTGGGTGATATAAACTTGCAATACTAACTTTTTTTCTTGCAATTGTGGATTTAGTATGTGAGTTTATTTCTCATAATTCTGACTTTTCTCAATATTGTCAGTTTATATCTCATAACTCTGACTTTTCTCAATATTGCGAGTTTATATCTCATAATTTAGATTTTTTTCAATATTGCGAGTTTATTCCTCCTAATTTTGACTTTTCTTAATATTGCGAGTTTATATCTCATAATTTTGATTTCTCTGAATATTGCGAGTTTATATCTCATAATTTTGACTTTTCTTAATATTGCGAGTTTATATCTCATAATTTTGACTTTATAACTCGCAATTGCAACTTTATATCACGCAATTCTGAGGGAAAAATTCAGAATTATGAGACAAAAACTTTTAGAGCAATTACCTTTTTTGTGTTTGTTCCACACTTATTAATTTTCCAAAGTATTCTAATGTATTTAGATTAAGTTACTAAACTTGAGTAATGTAACGAAATACGTTACAAATTACTTTTTAAAGCATGTATTTTGTAATCTGTAGTGAAATACATTTTAAAAGTAACCTACCCAGCCCTGATAACCAATTATAACTGTCTATCGTTTAAACAAAACATGCTCAGGTGCCTTTAACTACAATGTACTTACATAAAAATAGTGCAATGTATCAAAATATTTGTTTGAATGCTCGTGCAAAGACACTTGATATGAAGTGGAACCCAAAACATTAACAAGAATTTCTGCTTTTCCTAAACTTGTTAGGCCGTTATAACCAGACAAAAACGGCAAACTAAATAACTTTGTTATAAAATATTGTTATAATATATGTTATAATAAATGATTAGGGAATTGGAAAACTGTAATTGGAAAACCAGGAAAATGAATGAGCTCAATTAATTCAAGTAAAAATGTTTAAAAGGAACCCAAACAAAAGGATGGACGGAGGTTCTGAAAATGTTTTAATTTTACACACACAACGTTTCAAACGGTTCTGTAGCCACAAAAGTTATAAAATTTTGATTATAACTTATATGATATTGTCAGAGATCCTCAGGTCCTCGCGCACAGACTATTCTGACAGGTTTTATGTGTCGCTGGATGAACATGAGCCCCATAATTCCCCGCTCTTAATCCGCTTTTGTCCCCAACGATGTAAAACGTGTTGTGGAGAAACGTACCTGTACCACTCGAGTCCTTTCTCGTAGTTGCGATCAAAAAAGTGCGGCTCCGCTCCCACCGCGCGGATATCAGGATGGAGGCGCAGAAACTCGAGCAGCGCGCGCGTGCCGCCCTTCTTCACCCCTATTATAATCGCTTGAGGCAACTTTTTGGTCTCGGACCCGTTCAAGGCACCTGCCGCTCCCGAGTCCTCGTCATAAGCCACATCGCCCTTATTTTCCTCCCAGCCATCTCCTCTGCTGTCGGCATCACTCTCGTTGTTTAATAAGTCCCTGGAATGGCTTTTGAGGAACATCTCCTGGTCTTGTTTCGGGAGAGGTCTGGGTGGCATCCCTCTGCTCCTTTCTTCCATCACGAAGGTCGGTGTGGTGGAGCAGTAGCCCACGCAGCAGTACAGCATGTACACCCACAGTGACAGCATGATGCAGAACACGAAAAGTTTGTTTTTCACCGGCTGAGCAGAGTGACAGTGCAGACTATATTCCATAGGACTCTTCTGTGTGGAATGTCAGTGTCCAGTAGGGCATATTGGCAAAGTTACTTGTTCCTCCGCATAAGTCCCTGTAACATTCAGGCATCTCCACGGGAGAGGGAAAATGAGAGCATGAGTCGTCGGTTGAGGTTGAATTCATTTCATTTTGGTGTCTGGACAGTGCGGGAGATGTAGGGAAGTCACAGCTGTTCCACTGGCACGAGCGCGTCTTCGCGCATCACTCCATCGCCTCCCACTGGCTCATGTCATCTGAGCGAACCACGAGCCATGCGCTGCATTTAAAGGAGAGGGGCGTGTGATTGGCAGGAGGATTGACCAATCGGAGCACACGCCCAAGCCCTTAGGTTTTTTTTATTTTAATTTTATGAGTGCAGTTTTGTCATCTTGAGGTAATTTATTTTTGAAATAAAACAAAAAGAAAAAAAGTAAAAAGAAAAATTTTTGATCATTGTACGAACATTGAGAAAAGCTATTGAATATTTCCAGGGCTGGGTAGGTTACTTTTAAAATGTATTTCAATACAGATTACAAAATACATGCTTTAAAAAGTAATTTGTAATGTATATTTCGTTACATTACTCAAGTTTAGTAACTTAATCTAAATACTTTAGAATACTTTAGAATACTAATAAGTGTGAAACAAACACAAAAAAGGTAATTGCAAGTTTTTATCTTTATGATATATAAAGTTGCAATTGTGAGTTATAAAGTCTGAATTATGAGATATAAACTCACATACTAAATTCACAATTGGAAGAAAAAAAGTTAGTATTGCAAGTTCATATCACCCAATTCTGACTTTATAACTTGCAATTGTGAGTTTAAATCTCACAATTCTGAGAAAAAGAAGTCAGAATTGTGAAATACAAACTCACAATTGTGAGAGGAAAAAACAAATTGTGATAAAAAGTTGCAGTGACGAGTGAATTATAAAATGACTCAGAAACAACCATCACAAAACATGAAAACAGTCGTGGATCATCCAGGTCATGACAGGACAGTTAAGTTGACATTTTTAAAAAAAAAATTCAGTCATTTTGTCTTGTTCAGGACAGTACTAAATAAAAATAACAACATTTTTATGATCCCTCTTAAAAGTATTAAAATGTTGATGAAACTACTTTCGCTTTTTCAGACTATCAGAGTCAGAGAATCACCAATTGCTGTTTAAATGACATTAAAATTCAAAGTAATCACTTTGATAATCTAAAATACTTTTCAGATGTAACTGTAATCGGATTACCACCCATTTAAAATGTAACTGTAATGAAATACAGTTACTCAAATTTTGCATTTTAAATACGTAACTAAGTTACTTGTATTTCATTACTCCCCGACCCTGAATATTTCCATTAGTAACCCTCAAGAGTTGACCAGTAGTGGGGCGGGCTGTCAAACTATAGGGGCAAGTTGTCACAATAAAACCTGTTACAACTCATTTTAGGTTTATGAGCAGAATAAAGAAATTGAAACACACAGTAAAAATACAGTAACTCACACCAATAAAAACAGGACAACTTGTGATTATTTGTGATTTAAGAGCGCTTTGAACTACATTTGTTTGGTAAAAAATACACTAAAACAGTAATATTGTGAAATAGTGTTACAATCTTCTCTTTAAATATATTTTAAAATGTTCCTGTGATCAAAGCTGAGTTTCCAGCATCAATACTCCAGTCTTCAGTCACATGATCCTTCAGAAATCGTTCTGATATGATGATTTGCTGCTCAATGAAACGTTTTATGTTACGTAACGTGTTGTCGAGGAAGCACAATGACGATGACGTAATGCAAACAAAGTCTTTTTAATGATGATCCAGGTATGGAGTACACTAAACACGTCTATACATGAACCTATACATGAACGACAATGGACCAGGAATGAGGGAACTGAAGAGGAGTGATGAATTGGGGCACAGGTGAAGGAAATGACTAATAATGACTAAACACAGCTGATGAAAATGAACTAATCCAGGTGACCATGACAACTAAGAAGGAGCGGGAAAATTAAACAAAAAAATGACAGGACTGGAGAACAGATAGACAGACATAACCCTGACAACACCATACTCGATATTTTGATACATAGAAATAACAGCATTTATTTGAAATAGAAATATTTTGTAACATCTTAAATGTATTTACTGTTACCTTTGATCAAATTAAAGCATCCTTGCTCAATAAAAGTATTCATTTCTTTTAAAAAAAAAAAGAACTAACTCCAAACTTCGGTGTAGAGAAAATAAGTACTTATAGTTACTGAGATATATTCAAATACGCGAATATACAATGGTTTCATATGTTTCGAACACCGAAGTTTGGGGTCAGTAAGATTTTTTTTTTTTACATCTAAATACTTTATAATTTGTAATAAATAAAAGACTAAAAATCTGTTTTATACACCATTAAAAAAAAAGGTTGTCCGGTAGCAAAGCATGTAGTAAAGATTAAAGTAATTTCACTAGCTTTATTCAAGTTAAAATATTCTTTACTGAATCATCAAATCAGGTGCAAACAGAACCTTGATATTACATATGTTTTTCTTTGTTTATGTTTTTTATCTTTGCAGTGTATATAGCATTCAAAGGAATTTAATATGACACAAAAAAATTAAGTTGCAACAACTTTAGGAAAGAACAATAAGAAATGCACTGATGTATCACAAGGACATAAACATGAACATGCGATTTTTGTCATAATTGCTTTGACAATTACATCAGTAAATGTGCCTCTGAAAAGTCAAGTCTCTTCTTGATGATGAATGACTTAAAGAAACACAAACCGATCCTTCACGCAATGAGCTGTGCAATAAAAATGAACAACAGTTCTGTTTCTGTTTAAGCGTTATGAGAGAAATGACTCGATTCCCTACGCAGAATTGTTTAGGCACGATTCCAGCAGATGTTTGCACATCTCCCGCTGCTCGTCTCTCGCTCTTGGCTATAAACATGTCACAGTGGCACCAAACACTTATCATGAAAAGAAATGTAGGGTATGTTTGATGATGATATTCTAGACAGAGTTAAGGAACTGTTGAGCAGAGACACATTTGAACTTGAGAACGCATCCCCTATATATGTGTGTGTGTGTGTGTTTGGCCTCAGGTCAGAGGCTCTGGACCTCTAGCACCTGTAGCATTCTACGGGATTATCAGGATTACGCCAGAGCTGCCATGTCAATCAGAGTTTGAGCAGAACCACACAACCACTGCACACTAATCCCTTTATCTCATCTAACACACGGTGTGTGTGTGTGTGTGTGATGACTGTATCTATAGACTTCCTGCATGCACTGGTGTCTGTGACACACATTTGCTTCCTGTCAGGTCAACCTTCTCGCAAATAAAATGTGACGAAACAAACACTTACATCTTTTTTTAGTCAAGTCACCTTTATCAAGTCATCTGTCATAAGCATAACAGTTTGTATTTTCAACGCTAGATTCATGCTATGGCCATGTATTTGTTCATTGAGTGAGAAAGGACAGGTGGATTGAGAGGCTGGTCATTTCTAGATGTACTCAGAGTATGATTCTGGTTACTTAAAATGGAAATTTAACATTGACCAGCAATTCTCAGTTGGTTTTGTTTCAAGAAGAGGCAGAATTTACACAACACAGATCTCTGAACAGTTTCTTCTTCATTTCAGAATTGAATTTCTTGTTGATTTATTGGAGTAAGTACAACCATTTTTTGCACAATAACTAAATGCACACGGCTTTTTGATCCAAATCAATGTGAAATTCTTCACATCTTCTAAACATCCGTTCATCGTGTGAGCCTTCACATGCAAAATGATCCATTCGGTTATTAAAATCTGTCAGACATGCATGTATATTCCATAAATATCTGGCATGGAAAGTTTGTAATGTCTGCTAAATTGGCAGACATTACAAATCATTTCATTGTAATGAAATAGGAATCACAATCAACCAATCAAGTTTGGAAGCATATATGGAGTTTGCCCAGTACAATCACCACCATTTTTGAATGTGGAGGAATGTCACGACCCTGAAAAGCAGCAGCTACAGGAGTACAGTACAGTACATTTATTTTTTGTAGAAATATGTTACATTTAACTCAAAATAGGAAGACAGAATGTGTGGTATAAGAAAGAATGATATTTGTGGTAGAGGTGATGTTAGGGGATAACATAATAAAGGGTGTAAAAATGAACAAGCAACTGAATATTTAGCATACCTGCATAGGTTTGGTAATAGTTTTTTAAAGGATGTTGGGATATCAAGCAGTCTGTTCATGTTGGGATCTTTGTAATTTTACGTGCTTCATTTTTAGGTAATGTAAAATGCATCTAATTAAATTGATTTTATTCAAATGAAAATGATTTAACATTACTCAATCAACCTAAATAAATTAGGTTACGACAACAAAACTAAATTTAAGGGTAAGAAATCAGGTAGAAATGTCTCTTTAATGTAACTGCAGGTTGCCCCAAAAGGCAATACAAGATATGAGAAAAGTTGAAGCCTATTTATTTTGCTATTAAAACTTGACTACTTGTTAGTTGCATTTTACTTTCACATTCAGCATGTTTTTCCCTGCTGTCCTATATCAGAACTAGTCATTTATTATGGGCTTATAATTCCATAATGTGTTGAAGAGTTTGACAAAGTGGTGAGAGAATGCATACAAAGACATAGAGAGAGACAAATGAAAAAAGTAACACATTCAGTGTTGGAGGTTTGATCTTTGTGAGCGCCTCCTTTTGATTTGATTGGCACTTCAAAGTAATTCAGTGACTAGAAGGGAGGGGACACCGTGATGGGAACAAAAGACACCTAAGGGGTGGGAGTGCAAAGATCTAGACCTTAGACTGCTCCAGCATCCGGAAGACCATATGGGCAGATCAGTTCAGTCCGTTATGCTTCATGATGCATAGACACACACACACACACACACCCAGCAGCCTGTGTGTTTTCAGAGAGATTTAGGAGCTATTTGGTTGACACATCAAAGGACTCAAGGTCTTGTACATCTCCCTCAATGGAATATCTATAACTATACCATGTTAAAATGTGCTCCTCTGATCTGCCATTAAATCACATACTAAAACCATTTGCACCGTTACACTGCATCCATAACATTGTCTAACTGACATTAAGGAAATAATGCATTTAAGGGTTCTCATCGAACCAATGAATTTCCATTACTTTTCCACTGTCTTTCCAGTGATTTGTAATAAAAAAACATCATTAAATCATTCTAAATTTCATTAGCTAATGAATCATTTAGGGTCCGTTTACATGACAGCAGTGTACTAATAATGGAAAAGTTTTTCCTTTTCGCATTCAGATGAAAATGTTGTCAAAACGATCCTCGTTCACACAGACCCTCGAAAAACGATTAAAAACGCTGTATTATTCATGCCAGGCCAGTAGTTGGCGATGTCACTTTGTAAAGAACATGTAATATGCATGCGTTTGACATCACTTTTTTCACATATTAGCATTTTTGCAGTTTACGCGGAGATGTATCGTTTTCTGAAACCTTTTTTAAAAAGTTATCATTTTCAGGCCTCAAACGCTGTTATCGTGTAAATGAATGGCCAAAACACATAAAAAGTTTTTCATTTTTAGTTGTAAACAGTGTCGCGTAAACAGCCCCTAAGAAGGATTTGTAAACTAGTTTAACAGAAAACATTCAGGAATTTAATTTGGAGTCACTGAATCTGTTCTGTAACTGACTCAATTACTCACAAATCAGACATCACTTCGGCTCATGACCAAGTTTTACTCTACACGAGCCATTTATAGAGCAGAGCGTATAAAATGTTCATCCTCTACACAAATTTCCATGTCTTTTCCAATCCTGGAAAACTTAAAAAAAATTCCTCGCTATATTGGTAAATGACAGTATGCGTTTTAATGTTCAATTTATAGCTTTGTCATGTCCAGCCTTGATCATATTCCCTTTATTATCTCAAATGCAAGTCTTTTCAACATATAATGTTCCTCTGACAACATCTGAGACATTTATTATGTTTTATTTACATCAGTAAATTACCTCAGCATTATGAGTGACTAATAGAGGACAAAAAAGCAGCCGGTGACCTCCTTATCTTGCGTCTTCTGCAGGAGCACAAACAGCACAACAGGAAGAGCAAATTCCTAGTGACGCTAATGACAGGCTCATTAACTATTAACAGAAAAGCAGATCAACGCACTGCTCCGGGTCCTTAAGTCATGCTTCAGAGTAATTTGCTCAGGCTAAGACTGTTTTAAATGTCTATAAATTCCCACCGGCCTGTTGAACTTCTGTCTTATCTCTTCCTCTGAGGTCCAAGTCCGCTTGGATTTCGGGGCATTATCCTTTAGAGACAGCTTTATCCAGCTATTCTGTCCTTATGTTGCCGCTGGCGAATGTTATAAAGCAAAAGGCCACTTAATCATTTGAGCTTCAAGTCTCTTCAGCAGGATTGTGTGTTCAGTGTCTCTGACCTCTGACTTCTGCCCTGGTTCTCTTTCTCAGAGACTCTACGACGACTCCTGATGATTCCCATCTTCATGAGCTCTATGGAGAAAAAAAAAAAACAATGAGACCCATACACTGGTTTTCTATCGATTTTCATCAATTCATAAATGCCAAAAATTAGTTTCTAAAGGTTTGTTAATAATGTGATTTTGTTGGAAATACCCTAGCGCAGACACTAGCCAACTGCGTTCATGAAACATCGGAAAGTAATGTGATTGGCTGTTTTCACTGTGGCGGTCGCGTCACCACCAAGCTTCAGTTGAAGCTTCAGTTGACCGCCATAGTGAAAACAGCCAATCACATTACGTCGCTGCATGAACGCAATTGGCTAGGGTATTTGCATAAGGCAGTCGGACACGATGTTGTTCTGTGTCATGCTTATCAAAATAAAACGAAAACGTAGACCCCTACATTGGTTTTTAAATAATAAATGCTTATGTTAACTTTATTTTTGTAAAAACAGAAGCTGTAAGCAGTACATAAAGTATTGAATGAAAATGTCTCTGAAACATCAGTATATTTGTCACATATTGCACTTATTTCACTTCAGCTGTGATAAATTATGCAAACGCCGCACAAACGTCACTACGGGAAGCAGAAAGTGTCCACGCCGCAGCCGATGTCGAACACACCTAAAGCAGAAGGAGTCATCTGCTCTCCAATCACTCTCGCGGTAGTTTGATGTCATTCGTCGATTGGTCTGTGCAGCGCCGATGCAGCCTAAGCTGTGTCCGAAACCTCTCCCTATCCACTATATAGTGCACTATATCGGGTGTCGGCCATTTTGTAGCGCTGTCCGAATTCTGAGTGAACGACTGCATTCCCTACATTCGTTCACTACTTTTACCCACAATCCTCTCTGATTTTGAGTGTACATTCGATGTACACTCGTTAAAGCGCCGTTACCCAAAATCCAACGCGATAAGACGATCGAGCGCGAAAGAAAAATAAATATGGCGGACGGCAATACGGGAAGCGGCAACTTCTACAAATATAAGTGTAATTTTTTATTAATTAAAACATCTTTGTAAAGATATTTTGAAGCGAAATGATACAGGTTTATATCATAATATATATACTTATTATCATATGATAATTTGGTCGATTGTTCTCATACGTTAGTGAACTGTTGTACAGTGTATTTAACCTACGTCTTAGAATATAATAGCATGACACAGGTGTTCTTATTCTCTCTTTATTCTCAATAAACATGACAAATAAACAGTAATATCCAATTCATTAAGCTAAACAGGACATATTACAGATGGATATAGGAAATGTTAATGACGAAATTGTCTGCGCTGTCTGGCGCATGCTATTAACGTCAGCGTCCGAATTCGCTCACTCATTTTCGTTCACTCTTTGCTGATATAGTGCCCTCAACTGCCATGCACTATATAGGGGTTAGTGAACGAGTGAACGAGTGGGCATTTTCGGACACAGCTCTATTTTTCAACTTCTGCCGCTTGCAACGTCAGTCACGCGACGCAACGGAACCCACAATTCAGTTCAGCAACGCATGCCCTCACCCATTTAAAGTAAATGAAAAGCGTTAATGCCGACTCTCTGTGTGAATGTAGCGTCAGTCTCCACCAGGTTAGTGTAAACTAATAATGCAGTTTTGTGTATAATTTAAACTACTTTATTATAACTCCTGACCAATCGGGGGAAACTGCTGTTTAGTTCGCATACTGCTGCTCTGCAACTCATTTCTGAACTCTTCCCTCTCTTCATTAAAGCTCAGGTGAAAGGTTGCCAGATATCACAATAAAAGACAATATAATACGCAGACATGAGAAAATGTGCAATAGGAACAAATATGAACAATTTAAAAGTCTTTGCTAGTATTACCTGGAACCGAGAAATGTAATTTATTATGAGTAAAATGCTTCAGCATAAACTATTTAGGTATTATAAATTGATTAAGTAAAACAATAACATGAGATCATTTAATTTCCATTATTTTTTCCAGCTAAAAATCTATATTTATATCTATATATTCAATTGGAAATTCAAGAAAATCGGGAATCGATTTTAATGAAACTGTAATCCCAACAAACAATTTGAATCGAATTGTGAATCATTGTCAAAATGATTCCCACCCCTAACAGACGGATAGATAGATAATAGACAATAGATAGAGAGACAGAGAGAGACAGATTCAAAATAATTCAAAACAAAATGATAATCTGTTGCAGAATTTAGAAGAAATCTGGTTTTTTTTCAGTAAACCTTGGGTTTACAATGGACCACCATCAGTCCCAACAACCACTGTGAAGAAATCCAGATGTTATACATCCACTCGATGGGGACAGAGTTGATTTAGGAACACAGGCTAAATACAGAATCCAAAGGCGTCTCAAAACTGATATTTTCATGCACTTTAGGGTTGTAAGTAAACATTATTTTACCAAGGCATGCATATTTAAAGAACATGTTTGGATTGCTTGATATTATTTTTTTAACATCAAATGTTCCCAAATAAGGGAAAAGTTAACAAAGTATCTAAGTGTGGAAATTGTATTAAAAACATTGTTTCTTTAATGCTCCCTTGAAAACAAATGCTATTTCCTTAGCTTCACTAATGAGGGTTAATGACAAATTCCTTTACACCAAAATTGCTATTGAAATCGTTCACAAAACAGAAACTGATCAGTGATCTTATCCAACCCTTAACACTATACAGATTTTACAGTATTCAAACAAAGCCCTAAATAAACTTCAAACTTTGAGGTGTTTTCCAAACTTTCAGGCAATGCTTTGCCAAGCCAGCATAAAAGTTTGTCTTGGCAGATTTTACTTTTCTAGTTTTCACTGGTTGTTTTACAACCCTACTCTGTTCACAAAGACTATGATGAATCCTGGGATGAGTTTGACCATTTTGGAAATGTTCTTGAGAAATAGCTCTGCAAAAGTTGCGCCAAACTGCCCCAGGAAGCTGATCAGGATGTAGAACATAATTTTGACGTTGAACAGCCTGTCTGCAAAAGATGTTGCCTGCCAGGAAATGGGTGAAAGATATTAAGGGAGCGGGGGACAGGGTCGGGGGAAGGCTGAGGCTGACCCTAAACAGCCCTCATTATGCAAGCTACATTGTCTTACCAGTAGTGAACTGGTGAAATGTTCAAATGCAAAAATATAAATGCCGTCATAGGAAAAGAACACTGTGAAGGTGAGTTCCCTTTCAGCCATGACTCACCAGCAGCAATCATCAGAGTGGAATAATATTGTTCCAAAATAATCAGCGTTGAAGTCTGGCACCAGAATGACAGTGCAATTCCAATTCTGATGATTATGGCTGATTGCATTATTTATTATTTAAACTCTTCCAGGATTCTTCACTGCAAGTCAGGTAAATTACGTTATGCTTGTTCGGTACATTGAAATGGATTCCCTAGAGGCTGTGGTCTTTATACCATACTTGTTAGAGCATGCACCTGCTTCCCATGCCGGAAGCAGCGATATGAATCCCGCTCGGAGAGGTTGGAGTAGAACCGGAAGTGTTACAAATATATAAAATCTTCTTTTTATTGAAGATAATTGCGACTTTTATCTTGCAATTCTGTCTTTATTTCTCATAATTGTAAGATATAAACTCACAATAGCATGGATTCCCGCAAATGACGTGGACTAAACTATACTGTAGATTCGGCCAGATTGGTTTTTGAGTCGACAAGAAGAATTTCTGTTTTACTGCTGTCAAGTTTAAGAAGATTTAATGTAAACCACTCTTTAATCTTTGATAAACAATCTGAGACAGAAATGTTTTGAGGACAGGTAAAGTTGGATGTCATCGGCATAGCAATGGAATTGAATTACCAATTTCCTAAAAAAGGGTTATTATGTTAAAATATTAGATTATTTAGTAAGATAAATAATAAATAAGAGAAGACCCAAAACCGAGCCCTGCAGAACACCCGTATTGACCTACACAGGCTTTGATCTGAACTGCTTCAGCATACAAATTAAGTATGACTGAAAGTAGATCAAAACCAAGTCAAGGGGGTATAAATGATTCCAATAGACTCCAATATATCTAACAGAAAGCTATCTGAGATAGTATCAAATGCTTCACTCAAATCAAGTAGAATAAGTATAGATAAAAGTCCAGAGTCAGCAGCTTAGTCAGCAAGTTATTAGAGATCTGAACTAATGCTGTCTCAACACTATAAGGATGTAAAAATTTTAGTAAATCATGGCCACGTTGAACTAATTTGTTCCATCATTTTGATTGAACTAAAACAAAGGAAGGAATTATTACAATGTGGCCATGGTTTACTAAAGCAAGGGATCAAATTATTATATTGTGTGCACGATTTACTTAAAGCGATGTAACGAATTAGTAAAACGACCTGACGTATTATTAAGTCATGGGATTGTTAATTTGTGGTCATGATGTACATATTTTGCATGTCATGTACAGGGCTCCATAAAATTGCAAGTTATAAAGTCCAAAATTGTGTGATATTAACTCGCAATTGCGAGAAAAAAGTCTGAATTTTGAGATTAAAAGTCGCAGTTACTTTTCTTATTTTTTATTCTGTGGCAGAAACAACATTCCATGTCTTTGAGTTTCTGCTGTGTTGGATTTTCTTCAAACTGAAGACCAACTTCAATAACATCACCAGAGGCCAAGACTATTGTTGTCTTTGATCAGGACCAAGATGACAAACCTATGAGGTCCCTCACTCTAAGCACTCAGCTGTCCAGAGTCAAAACATGGAGAAAGGGGGGCTGGGGGACACATACAAATGCACAAAACCTCTCCTCTTGCAAGATCACCAAAAAAAAGACATCTGTTTAAAGACATCTGCCATCGATTTCAATTGCTAACATGATATTAGACTAGTTTGCAGTGTTCTCTTTAGCATTTACCCCTGCTGACATATCATACCCCAAAGTTTGTGACCGTCAGTGAACCGTATGTCCCCTCAGGCCGGAAAGAGAGAGAGAAATGATAAGAGGCTTCCTTAAATTACAGACTGCAGTCTCATCTAAATGGAGTTCAACCAGAGGCTGAGGGAAACAAGGTCATCCATTAAAGCAACACAATTAAAGCTGCAGCCTGCATTCTTCGTCACAAATTTCAGTAAGAATGGAGCCAGATTATTACTATAGCATTTAATAGCCTTCCAGCAGGAGAGCTTTCATCTTGAGGTTTTTAAAAAGATGCTTCAAGCAGGTACAGCAGAGCTGTGTTATTGTAGGAAGTAATACTGCTGGAATACTGTAAAGCTCAAGGATTCGGTCCAAACATCACCTGGAGTCAACAATGACCTTTTAACCGAAAAACAAACAGAGGTCTCTAAAATGCAAATTTTGCTTTGATAAAATGCATTGTCACACATCTACTCAGTCTTTACATGAAATATAAAACTGCACAACTGCTAATACAGCCCTTTTCAAGGGCAGACTGGCAAGGTCACTGTCAGACTGTCACATGCGTTAGTTTACAACACCATTGTTAGTTTCACTGGTTTCAGTGATTTGAAATTCTGAGCGATCAGATTTGTCAATTCTGAAACGTTTCCACTACATGGTGCTAGTATTAATGTAAGGATTAAAAATGAGTGGTCTTGATCATGAACAATGCACTGTCACTTTAATTCAGCATGAGCTGCAAAGCAAAAATGGACTGCTCTGATCCTCCTACAAAATGCTGCCTCGCATGTTTGAATGTGAACAATCTGTTAACTGCAAGATGGAAAGATTTTCACGAATAACAACTTATGCTAGGAGTACACAATATTTTTTATGTTACGATAGTCATATAATCCGATCAATTATGAGCTTGATTCTGTCCACGTTTTCTGCATCGTGGAAATCATATGTCCCTGCATTTTCCACAAAAAGACGGTTTTGGTATATATATATATATATATATATATATATATATATATATATATATATATATAAATGCATTTTAGGGGGCCCTTGGATTTTGGGGGCCCAAGGCAGTAAGTCCGCCCCTGCTTAGACTCAGCATCTTGTCATCCACTGTGACACTGTGCGAGATAAAATGTTTATTAGTTTATTTACGAATCGCCACAACAACCTACATTAAATGGATCATGCCAACATTGGGCTGAAATCATGTTTTGTTTTAAACATGGCATTAAATATCTGTTCGGCATCTCTTCCTCACACAAAGTCATAACATTACAGAAGGCAACAGAAAAAGTCGTTTTGAATACTTTTGACTGACTTTTATGTCTTTTTTGGAGCTTGACAGTTACTGATGCTTTCACTGTCATGAAAAGTATGGCCAAGATATGCTTAAAAATATCATTGTCTTTTGCCACGCAAGAAAAAATGGGTTTCAGCGAGGGTAAGCGAACAATCATTTTTGGGCAAACTACCTTTAAAATAAGATCCACATACACTGGAAAAACTACGGAATCACTTCATCCATCTTTCATTCATCTAATCAAGCATGATCTGAACACCTCTTTAATCTGTCAACCCAAAAGCAGAGCAGATGTCTGGCACCGATCACTAGTGCTGCGGGCAATCTGCTCTCAAACTGTCTTATGTAGTTTAATGAATAGCCTCAGTTAACGTCGTCATTAAAAAGCCAAAGAGAGGAATTTACTTAGGTTTTCATGCGCTCTCCTCTGTCAATGTGACGTTAATGTTTTTCCTGAACAGCTGCCCTATATGTCACTGTTGTACGCTTACACTGTACAAACCGCACACGCACTACCGCACACCTTTGGTCATTCCTCTTTAGGTGTGTTTTGAGGTGTGCGTTAGACGCTGCTAATTTAAGATTTTAAGCTGCATGGGTGGGCCTTGCCTGAGGATAGTATCTGTCACCTTTGGCAGCCTCAGAGTGTTTAAGATTGCTTTTCAGAAGGTCTGAATGACAACAGTGTCAATCATCTGAAGTTTAGACGTATAATGATAATGTTACTGTTTGGATGAGAGTTTAAGTTCAGTGATTCATTTGACTGTAGGCATGAAATAGTTTTGTGGTATAAAATTTAACTGTAACCATATAGGAGCTTCATCCTAATCTGAACTTTTAAGATAATGTTCACCCAAAAAATTTTGTTTGTTACTTTTCCTTAAACCCATATGATTTCCTTTCTTTCATTCAAAGTCGTCATGAAACGAAAGTTTAGGGAATCTTTTCTTCCCTTTTTATAAACGGCTTCTCGAACAAGAAGAAATGTTGGGCGGGACTTGATTTTGTCCATCAGGAATTGACTGGATGGTTGTGGTTTGCTATTGGTCAATCTCATGTGAGTGACAGGTTGCCCCGCCTTCAAGCCAGTAAACATGTCATCAGAGAAGTGATGTCACAGCAAAAGGGAGGGAATAGTAATAGGGAAAAAAGGGAATATTAATAATAATACATTTTATTTAGAATGCACTTTTTAGTATCTAAAGCTCAAATAAAACAAATAAAATACAGAATTACAGAAGAAACTTTTAACAACTTCATTGCAAACTAATATTTCTAATAGTAAGAGGAAGTGCATTCCATAACTTGGGCGCAGCAACAGAAAACACTCTCTCCCCAATTGATTTTTATCTACAAAGATTATGCTGAAGAGTAGCCTAAAAGTCAGTAGAATGAAGAGAATGAGGTCTGTATGGCGTAAATAAGTCACAGAAAGGGCGAAAGTGTTAAAGTGACAGTTTTAAAATCAACACGCGACTGAACGGGAAGCCAAATCAGATTATAAAGCATGCATATGATGTGTTGATGTGACGTGTGGAGTGTAGGTGAGAGCATGTGCTGATGAATTCTGATGCAGCTGTTTGATAGATTTAGCTGGTAAACGAACAAAAAGTGCATTACAATAAACAATCCTGGAACAAACAAATATTTTAACAAGCCTTTCAGTGTCAGGCAATGGGGAAAGGCCTAATTCTAGCAATGCTTCTGACATGAAGGAATGCAGATATTGTAATACTCTTAATATTTGAGTCTAATGTCAGATGAGCATCAAAAATCACACCAAAGTTATGATCTTGAGTAGATACGACGCTATCCATAATCAAATTAAAATCACTACCTTTATGAATCGCTGCTGATGTGCCAATAAGAAGAACCTCAGTCATGGAGCAATTCAATAATATATACACACACACACATGTTGTGTTTTCATTTTTTATGGGGACATTCCATAGGCATAATGGTTTTTATACTGTACAAACTGTATATTCTGTCCCTCTACACTACCCCTACCCTAAACCTACCCATCACAGAAAATGTTCTGCTATTTTAGAGTTTCCTCATGGGGAGCAAAAAAATGTCCCCACAAGATCATATGGTCCCCATAACGTAGGGAATACCCGCTCACACATACACACACACACACACACAACTTCACTTACATATAATCAGATATACTATTAAAAAAAAAAAAAAAATGTTTATGTAGCATGCTGTCTGAGGAGAGGGTTCCCAGGTTGGAATTTGGCCCGAACACAGAGCACGCCCCCTCTCATCCCAGGCTGGGATAGGAATAATCGAGAGTAAGGAGTTTGGGTGAAGGAGGGATGCTGAAAAAAGTGTTGTGGAACGGAGGTAAGTCGACTCTAAATATAATCCTCCTCTCGCGCTGATTGGGTAGATGATCTGATCGTGCTCCTCCTTGATATGGGCAAGAGTACATGTACAATGAACTCAATTGTGACTGTTTGAAAGCTAGAGAATGTAGTTTCAGGAAGTGGATAACTCGGGAAGTGGAAACTGACTTAGGAATATTTTCAAATTTTCATAGAGAAATTGAAATAGTTGACATGTAGTTGCAAAGTTATTAGATGATGGAGAGTAAATGTTCAGAATTGTTATTTTAGCGACCTAGAGCTACAGTATTTGTCTTGTTGCTAGGCTTGATTAAACTTGACAGCGGTGCACTAGGATTCACCTGGTTTCCAACCCATTTAGATCTTGTCAGATGAGGTGTTTTTGTTACTTAAGTTTGCATTTTCACCCCCACATATATTGTGTGCTCATTGCAAGCAGAAAAAGGCGATAAGTCCATGACTTAGAGTGACGCCAAGAGGTCACTCTTCTCACTTGCTTATCAGGTCCATCGCCCTGCCCTGCATTTAGCGTCTCAAAGCTGTGGAGATAGCCATCATTTTCTGACACCCTATATCCACCTAGAAACAACCATTCCAGTTTAGACTTGCAAATTCTTTCTGCTTCTAATTTCACAGCATTTTCATTAGCCAAGTTGTGAAGGATAGTCATGACTCCAGGACCCTTTAAAGATTGAACTCGCAGTCTGGAAGAGCATCTTAATCCCAATGCTGTTGTTTAAAGGCATGTGCCATGCACGGACAGGTTGGTAATAACAGTGCTCTTGGCCTCTAACATTAGATGCTTTAGAAGTCTATGAAGAAACACACACTGCTAATGAAGTTCTTTATTGGCTGTAAGAGACAGCTTCAAACGCTACTCCTTCTCAATAGATGGTAAAATGACACTCTTTGTGAAGAAGTTGTGGCCTTGGCTGATCACACATGTTCTGTATGAACTTCCCCTGCAGACAGTGGGAGGGTCCTGCTACAGGTCACAACCTGGACTTGATACCTTTAACAACAACTGTGCCCGTTAGCCTCAGTGAGCTTTGTTCTTAATCAGTGCTAACAGAACGAAAAAGAGGATCAGATAACAACATTTGCATCACAAAAAGCTGCATCACACAGTAAAGAGGTGATTCATGATTCGTGTAAGCACAGGGATTAAAGACTTTCAGATTAAGTATTGTGCTGGTTTAGCTTCCCTTTGTGAAAATGAAGTGCACTTGTATTGAATGTGCACTTGTAGTGTAGTTCAAAATGTAAAAATTAAAAAAAAAAAAACGGCATTTGCAGATAATATAATATTAATTAAAGGCCATAGTACACTTTCATATTATGTTTATTAACACTCTTAAAGGATTAGTTCACTTCTGAATAAATAAATGAAGGTTTTTGAGGAAAGTATTCAAGGATTTTTCTCCATATAGTAGACTTCGGTGGGGTTCAATGAGTTGAAGCTCCAAATTGCAGTTTCAATGCAGTGTCAAAGCGTTCTACACGATCCCAGACGAGGAATAAGGGTCTTATCTGGCAAAAAGATGTCATTTTCTAATAAATAAATAAAATGTATATACTTTTTAACCACAAATGCTTATTTTGCACTAGCTGTGGAGGGCAGTAATACACTTAGCAGAATCTACACTGCTGGAATTCTACAAGAAGAAGAAGAAGACGAGAGCTAGTGCAAGACAAGCATTCTATACAAATTCTATAATTTTTTTTATTTATTTATTTTATTTTTTTAGAAAATGTCTGATCATTTCTCTAGATAAGACCCTTATTCCTCGTCTGGGATCGTGTAGAGTCCTTTGAAGCTGCACTGAAACTGCAATTTGGACCTTCAACCCATTGAACCCCACTGAAGTCCACTATACAGAACCAAACCCTGGAATGTTTTCCTCAGGAAACTGAAGAAAGAAAGACATGAACATGTTGGATGACATGGGGGTGAGTAAATTATCAGGAAATTTTAATTCTGAAGTGAACTAATCCTTTAATACTCTTTTAAAAAGTACACTTTGTAAAAATATCAAATTAAAAGTTTTACTTTAAAAAAGTACACTTGTTTTGATGGGTTGACTAACACAGTAAAGCACACTTAAAGCATTATTTGAACTGTAGAGTGTCATTCAATATAACATTTAAAGTAAATATAATTTAAATGTACTAAATTGCAACTTCATTATAAATATATTTAAATATAAAGCATAGAAGTTTACAGATATTACATTAAAGTTTAGTTTATTATATTTAAATGCTAGTCACTACATTTTGCAGTAAACTTTATATTAAACAATACAAGTTATTATGAAATTACATTCTTAATGGTACACTATGTAACGTTTGGCCCTCTAGTGGTTAAAAAAACAAATTTGCATGTATTTTGCGGAAGAATATTATTTTGGTTGTGCTTCAGCTTTGCCTGACTGTGTGGATGAATATCTGCTGCTCATAAAACATTCACTACTATGCTTAAGAGATATAACAGTTTAGATGGAAAGGATCTTACTTTAACTCTCCCCATTAATTGACACAGTACTTCCTTGAAAATAAATCCCAGCACAGCGTTACAACAACCATAAAGAAATGACCCTTCACAATAGTTAATGCTTTACAATAAACTCTGTTAGAGAGCTACATATTGCAATTTATCTGTTCAACAACTTACCTTACTCACCTGTTGAGTAAAAAAAACATCTCTATGTTGCAACATTTCAAATCCCTCAGTTCTCGCCATCTCCGAAAAGCAGAACCAATGTTGATTCTTCCCAGCATACTCTCCTATCCAAGTGTGGTACGAGAGCGGCCTCTAGAGGCGAAATAAAACTATCACTGACGCCTCGCAGAGTTTGTTTTGACGTGACGTGAGGCTGCGTGCTGCACAGAACTATGGGACACTTCAAAAACAGATTTGAAACAGCGGTATGCTGTACAGTACATGTCTTCATATCACTAAAGTAATTAGTTTGTTGACTAGATTCTGCATTAGTGGAGAACAGCAGTGTGTTGAGGCTGAGAGGACGCTAACATTAATAGTGGCAGTTAAAACAATGTGACAAACACCAACTGTTTCATGTCACGATTGTTACCCTCTATTTGCATTAGTTTGTTTCCATTTGTTCGATTTTATGCATTCGTTATCCAGCGAAGTTGCATATTTAAATTATATCCTAATCATGCAGCCGATAGAAACATAACAAATCTGAAATGTATTCAATTTGAGTTCTTTTTTATCCACACTTTAACACGTAATTTGATTACATAATCATGAAGTGTTCTAAAAATGTTTTAAATAATAAATAAGAGTCTATTTGTAACATTAAAGGTTAATGAAAGTGTTGTTCATCGTTATTTTCAACATTTATATTTTAACTTTTTAAAGTTGCCTCTTACATTAGTTATAATGCACTATGAATTAACATGAATGATCATGGTATAATTAATATATTAGTCTTTTTAATATTTAAAACTTACAATAAACCTTTTAACCTTTTTAATTCAAAGCAAACACAATGTAAGAAATGGAGTTAAAACAATTTTACTGCTCAAACTGTGTATAGAACAATTTTCTGCTCCTTTTGTATTTTGCATTTACTTGTACTTTTACTTTCAATACTTAAGTTTGTTTAATATAAAAATAAATATTTTTCATACTTAAGTACACATACTTTAAAACTTTTACTCAAGTAATATTCCAAACAGTGACTTTGACCAAAGTCATTTTCTGGTATATCAATACGTTTACACAAGTACAGCTTTCAAGTACTTTATACACCACATTACAAATTACATAGTGTACCTTTAAGTCCTACTTAAGTGTGTCAAAAATTGACTAAAGTATATCTAATTGAATTTAATATACATTTAACTATAATTATTTTTAAACATGCACTTACAGTATATTTACAATATATAAGTATATTATTTATTTCTGTAACGAACTGGACAAAAAATCCTATTTTAGCAAATGTTTGCAATGACAGTTGTGTAAAATCACATTCTGCATTAATAACCCGAAGAAGAAATGCTAGCATAACAGTTTAGTTGCGAGACTTGTTTGTTGGAAATCTCACTCCTGCAAAGCTACTGCCAGGCTTTTTCTTTAGGCATCATCTTCTTAACATCTTTGTGGTCGGAAGTCATCAATATAAAGCAGGAATATCCCACATGCGAGAGTGGAGAGCACCATATCAACAGCAAAGGTCAGGTGGAGCAAAGGTTGTGAACTTTAGGGAAACAGCTTTATTAGCTCAGTAACAGCTCAGCCTTCAGGAAAGTCGATTGAAGACACAACGATAACTTAGATTAGCAGCCTATTTTTAAACAGACTATACATGATATTAAATTATATTTCATGAGCTTCATGTTTTCCATCATATCTGAAGTATCCCGTTTCCACTTTGACCTCTTACATTCCTGTCTCTTCTCAGTATGACAAAAGCGTGATGAAGAGGGTTTCGGATGGAAATTCAGAGGCAGGGGTCTCTTTTGGGGAATGTACATCCTTGGGACCCCCTTTCTTATTGATTTAAGGTAGTCAGGAGAGCATCTAAAACTGCTTGTTTGCCCGTTCATGGTTCCTGCACAGGTCTGGCAGCACTAAAAGATCCGTCAAAGCTTAGATGTGATTAACATTTGACTCCAGACTAATAAAAACGAATGACAGTTTTGGGGTCAGAGGGTCGAGATCAAGGCTCATGGGATGTCCTCTCAATTTCCAGCCATCCAGATTAATGGGGCCCTTGTGGTAGGAGCAGCGAGTGGCTATTTTTCAGTATCACTTACTCAATGAAGCCTCTGAACCCTTAGGCCTCAGTGCACTGCCCACCTGTTGCCCCATTAACTACGAATGGACTGCACAACCGCCCGTTTGAAGGGGAGGGGTGGTGCAAGGGTGAGTTAGATTTGTAGTTTGAGTCGATTTCTTTGAACAGCTTTGATTGTTCTATTTGTAGTTGACAAATAACATGACAAATGTTCATGAAGCAGATTTTAGAATATATATATATATATATATCAAAATTTGAGTATCTACAGTTACATTTTAAAAGGGTGGTAATCAGATTACAGTTACATCCGAAATGTATTTTAGATTACCAAAGTGATTACTTTGAATTTTAATGTCATTTAAACATTAATGTAAACAGCAATTGGTGATTCTCCGACTCTAACATTCTGAAAAATGTTTAATTTCTGTTGTGAAGTTTACATACCCCTTGCAGAATATGCAACATTTTAATAATTTTAACAAAATTAGACGGATCATAAAAATTGCATGTTATCTTTTATAGAACTGTGCTGAATAAGCTATTTCACATAACAGATGTTTACATACACCCCACAAGACGAAATGACTGAATTTATAAAAACTGCCCAGATCAAAAATGTACTTATTGAATATTGACTTGTAATTGTAAAAAAGGTAATTGCGACTTTTTATCTCAAAACGTGCGTTTTATAAAATCAGATTTGGGAGATATACACTCATAATTGCAAGCTATAAAGTCAGAATTGTGTGATTAAAAACTTGCTGACTTTTTTTCCCCTTGCAATTACAAATTCATATCTCAACTCTTTTGCTTGCAATTCTGACTTTTCTAAATATTGCGAGTTCATATCTCATAATTTTGACTTTTCTCAATATTGCGAGTTTATATCTCATAATTTTGACTTTTCTCAATATTGCGAGTTCATATCTCATAATTTTGACTTTCTAAATATTGCGAGTTCATATCTCATAATTTTGACTTTTCTCAATATTGCGAGTTCATATCTCATAATTTTGACTTTCTAAATATTGCGAGTTCATATCTCATAATTTTGACTTTCTAAATATTGTGAGTTTATATCTCATAATTTTGACTTTTCTTAATATTGCGAGTTTATATCTCATAATTTTGACTTTCTAAATATTGCGAGTTCATATCTCATAATTTTGACTTTCTAAATATTGTGAGTTTATATCTCATAATTTTGACTTTTCTCAATATTGCGAGTTCATATCTCATAATTTTGACTTTCTAAATATTGTGAGTTTATATCTCATAATTTTGACTTTTCTTAATATTGCGAGTTTATATCTCATAATTTTGACTTTTCTAAATATTGTGAGTTTATATCTCATAATTTTGACTTTTCTTAATATTGCGAGTTTATATCTCATAATTTTGACTTTTCTCAATATTGCGAGTTTATATCTCATAATTTTGACTTTTCTCAATATTGCGAGTTTATATCTCATAATTTTGACTTTTCTCAATATTGCGAGTTCATATCTCATAATTTTGACTTTCTAAATATTGTGAGTTTATATTTCATAATTATGAATTTTCTCAATGTTGCGAGTTCATATTTTGACTTTTTTTCAATATTGCGAGTTTATATCTCAGAATTTTGACTTTATAACTTTGCTATTACAACTTTATATCATGCAATTCTGAGAAAAAAGTCAGAATTGTGAGATAAAAACTTGCACTTACCTTTTTTGTGTGTGTTACATAATTATTAGTAATCCTAAGTAATCTAAAGTATTAAGATTGAGTTACAAAACTTAAACAAATTAATTTTTTAAAGAATTAATTTTGTAATCTGTAGTGAAATAAATTTTAAAAGTAACCTACCCAATATATATATTTATTTCACTACAGATTACAAAATAATTCTTTAAAAAAAAAAAAAAAAATATATATATATATATATATATATATATATATATATATATGAACGATATTATATAGAAAATATATATATACAATTTTTATTAGGAAAAGTATATTTTAGGTGCTTTAAAGTTATAGTTCACCCAAAAAATGAAAATTCCGTCATCATTTACTCCCCTCAAGTTGTCCCAAACCTGTATAAATTTCTTTGCACAGCAACACAAAGGAAGATATTTGGAAGAATGGCAGATCTCGCCCCCCATTGACTTCCATTGTAGGAAAAATAAATATTATGGAAGTCAATGGGGGGCGAGATCTGCTTGGTTACTGACATTCTTCCAAATATCTTCCTTTGTGTTGCAGTGCAAAGAAATTTATACAGGTTTGTAACAACTTGAGGGGAGTAAATGATGACGGAATTTTCATTTTTAGGTGAAATACCCCTTTAACTACTTTTCATATGGTTTTAAATATTAAAATATTTAGTCTAACCCTGTTGACTTGGAACAACAAATTCTATCTCAGGATTAATATTAAAAGTTAATTAATAATCATTATAATGATAATAATAAACTGAGAATTTAGGCTTGATATTATATCCCAGTGCCAGCATGAAACTTCTGAGGCTCATGAATATTTTGTAAAGTCACATGGTTATTGGAAGATTAGAATGTCCGTGTGAAAATCTTCATTCTAAAATGTATATGTGGGTACGATTGTGTGACACTTTTATGACATTAAAATTAATTTATGTTTAACAACAGATGCAGTAAAGTACTTGCTAGTGAGGCAAAATCAAAAATGCATTTTAGAACTTAAAGCAAATTTTAAAAAAAAAGACAATTCTTATTTTTTTATGGAATATTTCTGAATTTATTATAAAGGATTAATCCGTGAATATCATTTTTTTAATCCACGTGCTGTCGTAATCTTTAATCAAAATTCTCTTCTCTGATGACATGTTTACTGGCATGAGGGCGGGGCAACCTGTCACTCATATGAGATCAACCAATAGGAAACCACAACCGTCCAATCAATTCCCCGTGGACAAAATCAAGTCACACCCTACATTTTATTTCTGTTTTGCGCAACCGTTTCACTTGGATATACATCACAATAGAGAAGAAAAGACTATTGCAACTTCTGCTTCATGAATTGATTTCACAAGCAATGATGAGAGCCCAAGCTACTGCTATTAATGGGAATAATGGGATAGATTTCACCAGATATTATAGATCTTCTTTTCTGCAATCAAGCAGCAAAAGAAAGTTTTTTAATTTTTTTTAAATTAAAAGCTATTTCAGAAAAATGGACAAGCTACTGATGTGCACGACACCAACTTCATGTTGTTTCTATTGGCAGCGTGCCACCACAGATAGAAAGCTGTCAAACCATTTCATTTCCTTGACCTTATGCTGCTCCATGACTGTAGGTGGTACAGAAGCACCTGCCAAAATAGCAACAAAAAAAATGTTGTTGTGTCGGATGTGTGAATCACAATCTTAGCCTTTTGTAACATTGTCAAAATGGCACCATATGGTAGCCTGTCATCACCATTTCAGCACCTCTCTATTTTAATATTTGGCTGAGAATTCTCCTAGGCCTACATCTAACAAGTTTGATTTCTCATTCTCCCCATCTTCATATGAACAGGTTAATTCTTTTCTCATGTTCTGTAAAGCATCTTTGAATTCATCTTTAATTAAACTTGTAATACAAAAAGTATTGTAATAATGAGAGTAGGCTGTAAACTTGGTATGGTTGCATGAATATAAATCCTAAACCTCTATAAAACCTCTCTGAAACTTTGCTGCGACACAGTTTGATTTCCACTACAATGAGCAATAATGCAATTTCTGGACTCCGGAGGATGTGGAAGTCTCTTTCAAGGCAGGTCAAACTACATGAATGCAGCCACACGATGGCAGTGTTATCTTCATAAAGCCCCGAAGTTCAGCTCATGTTCAGTTCCCAATGGAAATTAATAACATTTTCAAACCCATATCTAGGTATTTGTTCAGTTCCCAATGGAAATAACACGACGCAAAACTAATATCTAGTGTTCATGTTTTGTAAAGTGTTGTTTTTTTCTTTTTCTTTCTCTGCATTGTTATGTTTTTCCAGCAGTGACATCTAACTTGGTTACTTGGTCATTTTGGAGAAGGGGCTTTTCATTATTATTCTTAATGTTTTGGGAAAACCCTGGGTTAGGCTACATGTTTTCGCGGCTTGTACTTAATCCTGGGTTAGTGTTAACGTTTTAATTTGCATACTTATGAAGTCAACAGCACTGATTGGACAAATCCAGCACGCCAACCACATCTGATACAAACAAACAGCAAAAAAGAGTTTCCTCAAAAAAATGAGTATTTTTATCCCTCTACTTGGTGCTTTTTCATGCAAGATTTTTCAGATTATTTATATCACGACAATGTGAGAGATATTATATTATATAAATGTATGAAATTGTGTGTTTTTAATATGAAAAAGGAAAGCAAACAAACGAATTAATAGGCCTAAATAAAAAACAAGAATATTTTGCCTATGCTTGCGTTTACAAAGTACTGTTTATATGTCCGACATTTTCCTCAGAAATGGAGACTTTAAACACAGCGGGAAGTTGCAGCCAATGTACAAACTTCATGAATATTTAATGAGCTTAGAACCAAGGCTGTCATGATTGGTTGTCTGTTGCTAGGATACACCTGTGTGACAGAACGCTTTGTTTAGGGTTAATCCCAACAAAAGCGATGCCAAGCAGATTCATACCCCATGGTTAAAAACGTTGCTAATCCAGTTAAAAAAATGACTAGCCTTTACCTGGCGTTTAGCTAGTTGTATGAAAGACAATTTTAAATTAAAATGAAAGCATTGTTTACAGCGGGTGTTATTGTCTAAAAGCACTATTTATGCTACCAGTGATTTGCAGTCCATTACAGGCTAAAGGCCATCAGCTCCTCAACACACCTGTCCACCATAAAACAAAACGCTCCGCACATGGATCGTGCGTAATAAGACTACATTTCCCATGCTGCACCGCGCTCGCGTCGTTCCGCTGCTGTCACTTCGCAGATGCGAGAATCGCCCAGCAGCATCTCAGCCGAGCAGCAGCGCAAAAATGCACTGAAATACGCATCTTAGGACATTTCCACCCTCTTTCGGTTTGCCATGAGGGCGTGTGATGGGAATAACGGGGATGTTCGCACCGGAATACGTCTCTTTATTTTGAGAGAAATGCGGATTGTTTTGCGCTCGAGGTGTTAACGCAGAAAAATATTCAAAAATGAAGAAGCAATTCAATCGGATGCGACAGCTCGCCAACCAGACTGTTGGCAGGTGAGCGCTATGATCTTAAAACACGATCATTTTACAGCGTGACGAAGTTGTTTTATTATTTATTTACAGAAAAGAATGGGAAACCAACCCTAGGTGCAGTAGTTACCAATTCACATACATTTTCCCATTCAAACTTTCACTGTTTCTTAATGCATAAATGCTTATTTAAACACACAAATGCTGTCTGAGCCATTACTACTGCTAATAGCGACATCTTGATTGCGCAACGCATCTTAAAATAGCTTTATTAATTTTCATGCACGTGCAATGTTAGGCATTATTATAAAGGGATAGCTAATTAAAGGTTGTGCATTCATATCTTGTGCGTAACGGGTTCACTGCAGAGGCAGTTCTTCCAGCGAAATGCTTCTCGGAGGTTCCCCATGGCACTGACACTACACCCCTCCTGCACAAGCCTCCCGGATGCTTTTCCATCAAATGCAGCTTTATGTAGCTCTGCTGTATCAGCACACGTTGATTTGAATGAGGGCTGTGAGAATGACAAGTCTCCAGTGCCAGCTGATGCAGTGGATGGATGCGGATGAGAGGGAAATGGGAAAGGCGCAATGTTTTCATCGCACACTGATCTCTGGAAAAAAAAAAAAAGGAGGAGTTGGGTGCAGTACATCAGCAAGATCTGTCACTGATGGAGAAGGTCATCATTGCTTTAAATGTCCGTGCGCGCAACTTCTAATGCATTGTGTATTGCGGATTGCAAAAAAAGGAACAAATTTGTCTTGTTTACGCTGGAGTGGGTGTGCGATGCTTGACCTTTCACATGTTTGGATTGTTTGTTGCATTCTTCGCTCGCCCCGCCTCTCTTCTCACCTGGCAAGCTTGTCATGCACGAGGGCCAGAAGGTGTGCGTCGCTATCGAGCTGCTCCTTGCTGGGTGATTATGCCACGAAGTTGTGGGTCATCATTTCAGATGCTTTCTCAGTGGGTGGTTCGAGGGGTCGGTTCTCTTCTACCGCCTCTGTCTGGCATCAGCAGGCTAGTGGGGAAATGGCAAACCCATGCAGCTCCTCCAAACCATTTCCAGCTTTGCTCAGGGCATCAGGTTTTGTGTGTGTGTGTGTGTGTATTTGTCCGTAAGCCGTGCATTAGTATTCCCTACCTTTCCTTGGTAATGTCCGGGGAACTGTGGCAGCGGCCCACCGTGGCATTCTGTCTGGAGCTGTGCGGTAATGAGAAACAACATGTTTCCTAAACAACACAGTGTCCTGACTCATTAATAATACGTTCCAGGGCCGGAAAGGGCATGTTGGACTGCTGTTTGCTTTGGAAAATGCATTCGCATGTTCCAATCAGAAGTAGCTGCGAGTGACACTTAGAAACTGTGTTCATGACCTTGACAGAGGTAATGCAGTGTAAGAGATGTTCCATGGCTCTTGTTATGACTGATGTTCTCCATTATCAACACCATTTTACTTTCGCTTGAGACTTAAAGGCACAATACGTAAGATTTTTGAATTGAAATATCCCGAACAGTGTTATATATTTTGTTGACTTGTGTGCTTACACTATCCCGAATGTTTTCAAGAATATTTAAATCCAGAGAAATAAGCAATTTTAACCAGGACACGGATTGTGTCCGTGCGTCGCCTATCCATGACATCATACCCGTGTTACCCTAGGTTTCCGGTTTTGTTTTGTAGAAACCATGGAAACACCAAAGACGCTTTAATATGTTGTGTTTTATTAGACGGGTGAGCAACTGTTTGGATACATTAATTTACAGAAAATTGTTATATAGCTCAACACAGCAAGCTTTATTGTATAAATCTCGTTTTCTTCATTTACAGCGTGTAGCATGTTTTACTATGCCTATATCGATCTAGCTTACTGTAGTGTGCAACAAGTGTCGCATAGCAGCCGCCGAGCGAACGCAGAGTAGCATCATAACAACTTTCAACACACAAATGTATCTAATGTGATAAACAGCGCTGCGTTACCCCACATGCGCTTGACTGGAAGAAGCAGAAGCGGCGACTGTGGCATAATAAAAGTTCTGCTGTTCTAGAGACGCGTCGCGCTCGTCTCTCATTAGCAACATCGCTCTTGCGTTGTTTGATACTACAGCAACGTTAATAATCTCATCCATGGACATGATTTCGGCCTGAGTCCCATCCCGATTCTTTTCCGCCGGCTGTAGACGAAATCAAGTGAAATCAAGGCGTCATCAAGCTACGCCTTTGTTTTGAATAAGCGACGAAAAATTACATAGTGTGCCTTTAATTAAAGTCAGCATGAGATCAAAATTGACTTTATTTTATTAATTTGTGTAACATTTATGTATACATAAATATATTTTTATTTTATAAAAAAAATTGATCAAATTTGATTTCTTCACTATTCTTCCTGTGATATGACTGACTTCGCTCCACTGATGTATGGAAGGACATGCTGCAGTCAAATTAAATGCATTCAAATATCGCTTAATTTCATCACGCAAACACTCACTTTTTACTAGCTATGTTTCCATCCACTTATTTTTATTCACATTTTGGGATATCGCATAAAAACGCTGGATGGAAAAGCCACGATGTGCATAAATTCGAAAAATGTGCATTAAAAAAAACGTATGCACTTTATTGAGGCGGATACATTTTTTATCCAATAAGAAGGCATGCACATTAAATACGATGGAAACATATTTCCCGAATAAATCCCTTGATGTGCAACAACAAACTCGCATGACTTTGCCTCAACAGAGGATGTGATTGGATAACCAGTGGATCACTTTCATTGCAGAATCTCAGATGTTGGTTTGCGCCTTTTCTGAAATCCCTGAGCTAAAGTCTATCATCAGAATGATTTGGTATGACCTTGTCTTACGTGATTGTGTTCCAAAACACTGTCATCCGTCACATTTATTGTGTTTCATCTTTTATTTATGATGTAGGAAAAATGAGCACAGTCTCTTCCCCAATTGACCCTTCGCAAACAATTTGATTGACAGGCAATCTAACCAATCATAACACTGAATCCGCCATGTTATCTGACAAATCCGTCAGGGAGTAGCCTATAGTAGATTAACGTTGTTTAACTTGAAAAATTGTGTGTACTCACGTCTTTCTGCAGTTGAAACAACATTCCTTCTGATTTTCATTCATGTTTATTTGATGCTATAAATGAACTAGTATGAAGAGATGTTGATTCACGAGCCGTTTGTAGGATCTGTCACGATACATTAAAGAGCCACTATACAGTATTTAGTGTTTAAATTGCTTTAAAAAATTACAATATTTTAAATATGAAACTGTTTCATACGTTGTCAGTGTCCTCTTTGCTCCACAATGTATTTTTCATTGGGAGAACATGATGTGTGGCGTGAGAGAGCATGAATTGTCGGGCATAGCAACAGGGGGCAGGTTTTGCAAAGTGTCAATTACAGCTATTTCCTTTTTTACGAGTGATATTTTGCTCCAATTTCCCAAGAAGTGTTCTCTTGAACACATGGGATGGAAATGGTGCTTTAGTCACACGTCTTATGCGATATTCCAATTTTGCGCATAAATTAAATGTGCAACTTTGGATAGAAACATAGCACTTTAAAGCTGACATGGCATATAAAATGATTTGATTATATAAAAAATCCAAAACTTATGAACAGTAGTGACCAAATTCTGTTCGGACAAGTCATGCTTGAAGCCATTATAATAAAATAGTCATCACACCGCAATACTGTGCAGCCCTTTATGTATTTGACATTTGTCCAGATGCTTTTATAGCTGTGTCACCCTCCCTCCCTACTGTTTTAATTTCTCATCATTTGTAAATCACATTTCCTCTTGCCCACTGTGATGAAAATCACTACCCCCTGCTCTGTGTGAATGTGTATTTGTGTTTGTCTAGCTCAGGGGCCAGTATTTGTCAACCTTCTCTGTGTTCTCATTGGGACTATATTTATAGTCTTCTCATTCATGTTTTTTTGAGTGTTTGTGGGGTTTTTTGGTGGGGTTGTGCACTGCCTCTAGTGTTTTTTCTCTCAGAAAGTATGGCAGCCTCCCTCTTCCTTCAGAACTGCCAGCTTGGTTTTACCAGGAACGGTATGCCTTAAGTGCTTATGGAGCTGTGTGAGTTTTTCGCCGTCAGCAGAGAGGTTGGGAACAGTGTGTATGTTGATTAATGGCCCCGCGTTACGATCGTGCTCACACATCAGGGAGTGCCCACATGTTGCAGGGGAATCCTTTCATATACACACACACACATATATATATATATATATATTAGAGAGCCTTGTGAGCAACCATCAGTTATTGGTTTTATAAACAGTTATCTGTTTATATATTATAATTAGCGCTGTCATGTCGATTAATCGCAACTAATCGTATCTAATGAAAAAGTTTGTACATTTATAATATGTGTATACACTGTATTACACACACAAAATGATATGTTAGATGCGATTAATTGCGATTAATCGCGATTAATCGATTTGACAGCACTAGTTATAATACTCATTCTTGGTTGCATATAGAAGGGTTAGTAATGCTACTAATGCTAGTATTGGTTGTTAGCTTCAGGTTTGGAATCAGTTTGATGTCAAAATTTGGTTCATTTAGTTGATGTGAGTAAAACTGATGTACATGTGAATTCTAAAGTCCTCAAACAGCTGTCAATAGTAGCTAGAGAATTCAGGGCCCCGTGAAAAATACTGATGTCGGCCCCCACCGCCCGCCACCCATAACATATACTGTATAATATATGAGCATTGAGGCTCACATGTAAGCTAATAGGGATTTCTTTCACACAAGCAAAACAAATAACATAATAGAATGCAAATTAAGGTTTTTACTGAACATTAACAAAAGCGAAATACACAGATATAAATTCAATATAAAAACAAATATAGCAAAAACTAAAGCTACAAATGTTAGTGTTATTTTCATTAATTTTAGTGTAAATTTTGATTAGTAATGAACGTTGAAATATCTATGAAAATTACATTATTATTACATTTTTAATTTTTAATTAAGTTTGATTGATCTTTAACCTTTGACCTTTCTCGTCACTTCACCTAGGATGAACCAAAATCCAGTTATCGGACCTTTTTGTTGGCAAAGTCACTTATGATGTCTTTCATGAAGTCCAGCTGTCTTTTTAGCTGGCTTTCAATTGAAATCGGGCAAGGCTATTAAACCTTTCTTGAGTTTTGGGTACACTCTAAAAAATCTTGGGTTATTTTTTCTACCCAAGTCCTGGGTTGAGCCTTTTGTGTTTTTGGGGGGGTTATTTTTCCAGTATTTGGGTAGTTTTCGTGTTACCCAGAGCCAGGGCTTGAGTTATTTATCACAGGCTTTTTGCGACCTCTTCTGCATGTCTTCGGTAAAATACAGGTTTGTGTATGTATTTATTTTATCTAAAAATTCGTTATTGTTCTGTATATCGTTTAATTTTATGCAAAGCAACATACAGGGGCGCGATGTGAGTCATCCAAACAAGTGTCGCGACGGTCTTTACCCGGGACGGAAACACCTGATGCTTTGCATTACATTTTATGATTTTATTCAAAATGATACATAATATTAATAATTAGGATGTTAAAATAGAAGAATTGTACGCTGATTAAATATGGGCAGGTTATGGAGTCAGTTACAGCAATTTTCGGCTATGAGAGAAACGCAGGGCGGCGGTCTAAAGTTAGCAGTTTTCCCACCGAACGCGAGCCATCTCCGGCACGACATCCAGCGCTGTTACGATGGAAACGGGACAACAGAGACTGGTCGATTACACTTGAATTACTTCTAAATGTTTAATTTTTAGCTCTAATGTAGGTAATATGTATTAAAAATAATATAAAATATCCTATACTATAAAATATGATCGAAACATAAAGGAATTATCACGCAAACCAATGGTTGTGTGGTGGATTTAAAAAACAGTTTAGAGGATTTAAGTTAATCCGTAACATTAATTTGTGTATGAAGTAACAGAAAAAAATAAGATAGTATTATAGTAAAAACGAATCAATCTGTGTTAAATAAATATGCGTTCTGTACTATATTTACCAGGCACTTGGATTGAAAAGTTGGGTTGTTTTTAACCCAGTGTTTTTAAAGTGTAGACCTGAGATTCAAGCTTCAACTTGCTGAAAGCTCTTTCTGCAGCAGAAACAGTGACAGGTAAAGTGCAGAAGATGTGCACTGCAAAACACAATTCTCCAAAAATGCTCTGGATCTGCATCCTGTGGGTCTCCAGCAGGCCGAGAGGAGACTGTCAGTCTGCACATGTGGCATTATACTTAGGTGACCTCACTTCATTTTCAAAGCCTGCTGTAAGATCCTGTGTATATTTGCTCACTAATGAGTGGCAAGCTGGGTGAATCTGATCTTCTTCTAAGTTTTTTACCTGTATGATTGCCGCAAACTCTTCAAATGTCTTTGCAGTGGTTTGGAAGCAGGTATCCAATGTCACAAAGAACACATGGTTTCGAAAACGATTTTCTTCTGTCTCCTGTTGGCTGGCATCCTCTGAACTCTTCATCTCCACCTTCAGTGTCTATATGTTGCCCATTTCAACTTCCATTGTAATTTTGCCTGATTGCAGAATTAGGTTTCTATCTTTAATATATTGCATTTTCTTCCATACAGTGAGAAGAACTTTGGCTTTAAAGGACTTGAAGTTTTAGACCACTGGCCTCTGACCTGGCTTCACTGGTTAAACTATACTTATAATCATGACGACTATGATTGATGGCAAGTGGTTTGCACTTTGCAACAGGTTTAACTGCAGTTATGTGTGTGCGCTCCACCTGGTCTCAGACCAGCGTTGAAGGGAGCAGTCTTTTAAAGATTGTCTACCACTTGGACTAAAGAGATTGTGGTTCAAACAGCTCAAAAATGTGGACACCTCAGTATCTGATTCTGCTGCTTGTACACTAACAAGATTCAGAGAGCGTGAGGTACAGGGTGAATATGTGCCAAAAGGGTTTTATTTTTGTATTTCAGCCTTAAAATTAAAATTATGTCATCATTTACTCGTCCTCATGTTGTTCCAAACCCGTACAGAATTTTGTTCATCTTTGAAACACAAATGAAGATATTTTAAATATTTTCTCATTGTCCATACCTTCAAAGTCCCATCGCAGGCTCATTGAAAAAACATGCCTGGGGTGACATTTCTGCGAAATGTTGAATATTCGCTTTGGCGAGCTGTTTTGAACATCCTAAACTAACTCCAAACGAACTTCGTTTTGGCCTGATTTTGTTCGAAATGGCATCACACCATGTCGTAGTAATATCAGGGCTTTTATTTTCTTCTAGTATTGGCCAGGCAGATGAATATTGGTCAGTTTCCAAGATACCACACATGACTGAGTTGATGTATTGTTTCTCTGACATCATCATTCTTTTTCTTGTAAACAATGTGACGCCTCCATTTTCATATACTTTGCTTTTTTTGCCGGTTTTAAAACTTGTCCTAAAGCACAGGCAGTGCCTGGGACATAAACTGAGCCTTTAGCCCCGCTACTGTAGCTCTATCATTAGCCTAGCCTATATTTGATGTAAGTCACAGGGACAGTGTCTTTTTTCAGACATCATGGCGTCTCTTCGTCTATGTATCTGCAGTGGCCTAGTTTTTAATTAGATGGGAAACGCTTCTATAAAGAGGTTCTTCTTCCTTCTCTTTTCTCCTCCAGTATCTCTGGGGCCGTGCAGGTGTGCAGTGTCAGCAGCTCCGAGACTAAACTCATGCTGGCGTGCGTTCCCTGGTTAGAGAGAGAGAGTAGATGACCGATATGAGTTTTTCAGTGGCAATAGAGCACAATAGTTACCACCCACTTTTTAAGTAACCTGGAAGTAAGTCAAACAGGGGTTTTCGACTTTTAATTTGAACTTGCTCCAAAATGACCTTCCGGACGAATCTTGTGTTGACATCATAAAGCAACTTTCGAGAGTAATTGATAAATACAGCTCATCAAGATTCTTTCCACTGATTCCAGAACATTCCGGAATGGAACATATTAGCAGAGACCTCTAGCGTCAGTTCCATGTAGCCACCAGCAGACGCTTTCCACTTATGTCTTATGTCTCTTTTTTCTCTCTCACTCCCTGCTCTTGTTCCAAAGCCCAGGCCTTTTGAAATAAAACTCGTTGCTGTGCAGTAATAGATGTCTGTAGAGCAATTAAGGGCAGGCGGCCCCTCTCTAATGCACGGTCCAATTACCCGAACGAATCCACTGTTTGGAATGGACAGACCTCTTTCGCACTCATTGTCTCTGTCAATCTGTCTCGCCCCTCTGCCTGGCTCAGAAAACGCACACTCTCAAGCCGGAATACATTACCGCTGAGTTGGCACACGGGCTTCTCATGACGTACCTCTGACCACAAGGAAGCATTTGCAGTCACAAATCGAACCCAGATTGACAAGGGTTACCGAACAGAGGCTATTGGTTGATGTGATGGGTTTGTTTATAGGGATTTGTGAGAATTCTCAAAACTGTGTCTGATACCCTTTGAAATGAGACAACATGAGGAAGAAGGTATGGGGCACTATAAAAATGACTTGGAAAAAGTCCACTCAATATGGTGGATGTAAAAAAGGAAGTCTCACCTCCCAGTTACAAGAGTCAATCACCTTATTGGGTTTTCAGACTTGTCGATGCACCCAAATCAATGTAAGGAAATCAGTTACATCAAATTTTTGAGTTATGATGTTCCCAATTTAAGTAAGTGTTGAGTTTATAGTACTCATTCATGTTAATTGCTAATAACTTGAAGAACTGAGTTAGCTAACTCATACATTTTGATAGCAATTAACATAAATGATTTAATTAACTATTTTATTTTGAGTTCTTGCAAATCAAATGAGTTATTTACTTCACTGTAAACCCTAAAAGGTTGTCAGATCTTAAAAAAATTGAATGAGATTTTTTTAAGATAAGAAACCCAAAGATTTAGTAATATTTTTATTTTGTACTCATACATTTTTATTGTTCTTAACTTGAAATATTTAAGCACGCTAATTTATATTTTAAATATATTAGATATTTACATTTAACTTGCTAACAATAGCGTGGAACAACTTAAAACATGTAACTTACCTGCTCTAAACCAAGCAGAATGCACCACTTTTCACCATGATTTTAACTCTCCCAGAACCTACAGAAACTCTTCTAAATGAACATAACAAAACATTAATCACTGCTAAATCTCCCCTACCATTAATCTAGCACAAAAAACAGTATTTAACACTTAACATTTACTCTCCCTATTGAGTGCCATGGGCAAAGTATGCTGGGAAATAAAAAAAAAAAACACAGACCAGTTGCAGTTATACTTAAGTTAGTCTAAATTAAAAGAAAAGTTCATAAAAAGTTCATACAACTCAAAACAATGAAACAGTTCAGTTATTTGAAATATGTCAGTGCTGTGAACTCAAAAGAAAAAGAAAGTTCTAAATACTCATTACAGTTCTTTTAACTGAACTAACAGAATCTGTTTAACTGAATTTATTTAATTTAAGTTTGTCCTACTCAAACCAATTAAGTATTTCGAGCGTTAGGGTTTACAGTGTGATGCGAGATGACCCTCTTCCTAAAATATCAAGCCAACTTTATAGCATAAATGGATTTTTATATTTTTTTTTGTGTCTTATTTGTCAATAGAAAAATATAATTTGATTACTCTTATTTCCAACCACTGTTTAGCAAGCAGAATTAAGCTGCATGTTAACATACAGCTTCTTGTTTCTTTGTTTCTATTTTTCTTTTAACTTTTTTTTGCATCAACCCCCTATAACCTAACAGAACTCTAAAAACATACCTTTACATAAAATTCACTGCAGTTTCCAGTTGAAATGATAAATGAAAACTAGTGGCAGTAAAACACCAACAAATGTTATTCCCTTTCCCACAAATTATGAGTATATCAATTAATAATTTATTTTCACATGGTTCCTTGTACAGTACTATGTTATGACCTCAAAACACTTTGAGTGTATGATTTGTAAACTAAAAGATCTTGATGTTTGCAAGACAGTTCTATATGTGTATGGCTTTTATGACAGTAAACTTGCTCAGTAGCTCACCTGGTACAGAATTGCACATGCAATTGGTTGGGTACGAGTCCCATGAAGCACAATAAAAAGCTCGAAGACTTTTAGAAGCAAGCTAAAATGGCATGGTTGCTTCAACAAATGCATTTTATCTCTCGTTTGCTTTAGTTAATGTTTAGGTTATGTTTAGGATAGAGTTTAGTAGTAATGAAACTTTTAGCACCACTCACATTTCATTTTTGAACCACAGCGATACATATAATAAAAAAACACAAGAAAACATTGTCAGATTCACGTGCATTTGTTTGTGGATAAAATTAAACGTGCTTTTAGTGCCACTCAATGAGACATTTCACTTTGAAATGTCGCCACAGGCACGTTTTTCCGTTTGAGCCTAATTTCACCTAATAGATTATGATACAATATTTTGCAGTTATTATAGTAGGAGATTTAAGTCTTTACCCCATTCACGGATTACGAAACGATTCAGTGTATCATCATCAGCATTTTTTTGGGTAAAGCTTTGAAATTAAGCATGCAGTATATCTAGTGATTTACATGATTGAAGGTTCTCTGTTTGGATTTGGCAGCTATAACAACAAGATGTCATTTCTCAAGCTCCAGGTGGATGATCCAAATTTGATCTGGAATGTAAAGCTGACTTTGATTTGCCAGTTCAAGATGGATCAGTGCTGCCTTCAAATTTAAAGATTCATTCCTGCTGCTCAAACAATAGAGCGTGACACTAACAAAGGCAAGGTCATGTGTTTGATTCCCCAAGAAGGCAGTGTCGCTTTGGTTCTGTGTTATTCGGTGTAAATGAAATGCCGCATCTGAGTGACCTGAAACTTTTCTGTTGTCATGAATATCTGCAGAACTTCTTTTCTTTTCATTGCTGTGCACAAGAATCAACTTTGTGTATCTACTTTGAACATCATTGTTCAGCAGAGATGAGATCACTGAGTCCTACCAAGGCTTTCACAGTCAGGTTCTTGATTGGATGTTTGGTTGAATCAGGGAGATGTCATTTCTGCTCAAGACTCTGCAGGATGTTCCTTACCTGCATTAAGCAGCGCTCATTATTAGGCTGACTCACCCATTTCTCATTCGCTCATTTGGGGCACTTACCGAGCATATGATTTAGATAACTGCTAAATTGCCTCCCTCCTGTAGCTAACTGTTTTTGATGGCTTCAGGATGATGCAGACCACACTGGAGGCTTTTTTTGTAGGTGATGAAATTGTTTAGAAGATTCCAGACCTTGAACCTTATGCATAAACCTTAGTTTCAAGTTGCATATTCACATATTGTGTATTTTTTTTTTTTGCATTGCAATAAATTTAGCGGAGGAAAAAATTAATCGTTTTTTAAAGTGTAAAGCATGACATGTTCTGTGAAACATTTCTTTGTATATATGAACACGCACAAGCATTTGGTAATACCTTGGCTCCCCAAAGTGACCAGGAATGGTTTTTAAAATGCCTTTTTAAATTATTTAAGTTCTTATATGCATAAAACATGGCCATGTTTCTCAATGAGCAGTTATAGAAGCAATAGAGGAACCAAAAAGAGAAGCAAAAAATAAATAAATAAATAAAAAATAGCACTGTACCTTGATAAAAAGTGTTCTTTTTGCTGGTCTTTGCAAGAGTTTCTAATAAAAGATAGATTGCTGAGTGGCAGAAAGTTAGAGCGGTTGTCGGTGTTGCTGCTTCAGAACATGATACAGTTACTGAAATTGAAAATGGTTCAATCGTACAGCTGCTGATTGAATAGTGCTTGCAATACAAAAAGATTTAATCATCTTACAATTACAAACATTTAACCAAGTGGTAGCAGTTGAAATTGAGTCACAAAACTGGCCTGCTATCATGTACAGTCTGCACTTGAAGCCTTTTACCAGCACTATCATAGTACTGTAATTAAAAATAATGGTAACACTTTATTGTTACATAAGTTACATATAATTACTATAGTAATAACTAGAAAATATGCTTAATTACATGCAATTGGCCCTTCGCCGGCAGTTTGATTGACAGGCGATCTAACAATCACAACCCCGAATCCACCATTTTGTCTGACAAAGTAGTCAGGGGAGTTAGTAGATTAACGTTGGTAAACGTTGTGTACTCACATCTTTCCGCGCTTGAAATAACATTCCTTCTGATGTTCATTCATGTTTATTTGATGCTATAAATGAACTAGTATGAAGAGATGTTTGATTCACGAGCCGCTTGAAGGAGCTACAGCGATCTGTCACGACACATTATATACTATTTATTCTTTAAACTTCTTTAAAAAATTACAATATTTTAAATATGAAACTGTTTCATATAAAAAATAACCTGCTCTGTCTTGTCTGTCGACATGTTGTCAGTGTCCTCTTTGCTCCGGGATATATTTTTCATTGTGTGAAAGCGCATGGCTTGTCGGACATAGCAACAGTAACTAAAGGGGGCGGGTCTTTGCGAAGGGTCAATTAATAATATATAGTATATAGGAATCATAGGTTGACACTTTCAGGTACTTTCGTTGGGTTTGATGCTTGATCAAAACTCAAGATATTAGGGTCAGTACTGTAATTGTTAACTAAAGCAATTACAAATTGTTATTGTTAATCAAAGCAAAGCTGAAATGAAATAAATATTAGATGAAAAACTTATGTTGCGGTCACACCGTGTAGTAATTACCGTAATCACAAGATAACAACATGTGGCGTTCTTTCGAATTATCTATGTGAACTCTATCAATGACAATATGAATCAGTGGTCATGAGCTCTCAGAAAATTCCCAGTTTACAAGTCGTAATTATGAGTTCTACTAGGACGTGAATGCTTTTTACTAGTCGTAATCTCATAATTACGGTAATTAATTACAACATGGCACGAACACACCTATAAACTTAAAAAAAGGATGAAAGGCTGCCTTTGCAACAAACTGAAAATAAGCTGAAGTGCTATAATTACTACTTGAATTTCTAAAACTAAAATTGAAAAAGCTAAATACTAAAAGCTAAAACTATTAAAAATTACAAAATGACAATCAAATTGTGCTCAATTTCAGTATTAACTGAATCAGATTTTTCCAAATTTGAATGATCTGAGTTACGCTGTCTTCCTTACATTCATTTTATAACTCTATATGTTTCTATAATATTTACTATCATATCTACTGTATAGTTTGGCAATAAGTTATCATGGTCTCCTGGACTGATAAACGCTACAGATCTGGTTGATCTTTCCTCTGCTTGTTTTAATGCTCCATTTTGTTTGTTCCTCAGGCTAAATCTCACTTTCACTGTCCATTTTTTTCAGAACTTTGTTTTGGCTGTTAATGATATAGGAATCTCACATTTGGTTGCCTGGTAACCATGCATCTGGGTTTTTAAAACCTGCTCATCTACAGCATGCTGCCTACTTGATATTGAAAATTACATCCTGTTATTCCAGGGAGGTGAAAACACAAAGCAGAGCCCTGCACTTCTAAAATCAGAGGTCCAAATGCACCCTACAGAAATATGCTGTAATTAAAATGGCCGCATACTATTTGTTAGGGGAGGAAATTTGTGTAATGTGTGTAATCAACCTTTAGTGTTGTGTGATTACACATAAAGAAACATTCACTCAGGAGATTGATTAACATCTCAATTCTCACATGCATTTTAATGAAAATTCACCCTATTTATTTTCTAAATGCTTGTTATTGATCTTATTGTGAACAATTAAATGCCACAACTCCATTAAAATGATTCTTCTCTCTAGTAATGTACGCTCACCCTCATGTTGTTCCACACCTGTAAGACCTTTGTTCATCTTCAGAACATAAATTATGACATTTTTGATAAAATCTGATGGCTCAGTGAGGTCTCTATTTACAGCAAGATAATTAACACTTTCAGATGCCCAAAGAGCAATAAAACATATTTAAAACAGTTCATGTGAGTACAGTGGTTCAACCTTAATATTATAAAGCGACTAGAATATGCCCTTTTTCGAAGTTTTGATTTTGGGGTCTACTAGAATAGGTTTTCACCCATATTTGACGTTGTTGCAGCGCCTCTTTTCCCAGTCTGTCAGTAACGCTCTATTTAGTTCCGGTCTCTATGAAGCCCCTCCTTCTGAAAAGCAGAATGTGCTCTGATTGGTCGGCTGGACCAGTGTGTTGTTATTGGTCAACAGCTTTGAGATTTTTCGGAAATGTCACCTCCCTTACCATAACCAGAGTTTCAACACACAAACACAACTCAACCAGGCCTCGGTCCTATTATTTGCATATTTCTATTTGCATATTTAAATGAGGGATATTGTGATGCGTACATTCCCGGAAGAAAACTACAATCGAGGCGTTTCAGAGAGTTCAGAAACAGTTCTTTGATATAGTGAATAACTCCCTTTTTAGAGAACTTTGCATTGTAACTTTGCAGACATTTTTCATGCTCAAACAGCAACATTACACACTAAAGACAGCTGAAAATGTAAAAAAGCATAATAGCGGATCTTTAAAACATAACTGAGAAGACCATTAAATCTGTGAAAGAGTAACATTTAAGCAACAACATTTGCACTTCATTTGATGGGTTTTGCATTTGATGTTGTAGCTTCAGGTCAGACATCTGGGCATATGTAATGTGCTGCAGGGAAAGGAAGGTACAGTGCTATTTTTATAAATCAGATTTTACACTCCCTGAATGAATGATGTTTCTGAATGTGTGTGTGTGTTCCTTGCAGTTATTCTTGCATATTTAACAGAGTGGTGACCTAGTTCACTGCACGTCCCCCAGTAAGTGGGTTTCTCTGTTTTACTCGCCTTGTGTCATTCCCCGTCTTTCATCCTTATCATCTCAGGGTAGCGTTTATGTGTCTCGCTGCATTTTGAAGCAGAAATTTTCATAAATATACTCTGTAGAGAGATACTCTAAAAGCAGGTCTCGCATGAAGAAAATGCAGTTCACCGCCAACGCTCCAGGCCTCCTCCTGCTCTCTTTCTCTCCTTTTCCTAGTTATTAAAATGTAGCATCTCTTGTGTGAAAGGGAGAGTGGGCGGCACAGTGGGATAGGAGTGTATTACTCTCTCTAGATCAGATATACTCATCTTAGGTGCAGCGTGAGGAGGAGGAGGAGGAGGAGGAAGAGTTTGAGCTGCCAGTTTCCTCTGCACCATTTTTCATTGCTGTGCTGGAAGGTAAAATATCAGCCTGGTCAAATATGGACGAAATGCAAGTGTGACCTCTCGCAAGAATTATCCCTCTGAGCCAAATTATCTCATATTCAGTGGGGCTGAACCGTATTAAGGCTAAAATCCGAAAATTGCCTCTGGGGTTAAAAGCAGGAGCTTTGAGGCACTTGTGAAAGGGGACATATCATGGAAAATGGGATTTTCTTTGCTCCTTTGAAATATAAGAGTTTGATTCACTGTGTAGATGTACTCTGACATTCAAAATGCAAAGCCTCACAGATTTTTTTTATGGAAAGTAAGCTACAAAAACCGGGATAGTATTGCCTTGACAACCATGAGCATGTGAACGTACAGTATGACCGCCTACGTTCACATATCAGTGCCTGCTTGATGAACAACACTGTGAACTATGCTGGAGATTAGCCAATTATAATAGAGGTCATTTGTATAGAAGTTCTAAAGGTGCATTAGCAATATGGTTTATTTCAAATGGTCAGAACGAGGTTGGAAAATCAAAATTATGGCTTTATTGGTGCAAGAAACCAATACTATGGGAGAGTATGATAGAATACGACGCCTTTTAATAAAACTGTGGCTGATGCAGTCTTGAAAAGTCTTCAGTTGTATCTGTTCTTTGGTTTATGAAAAGGAGTGGTGCTGAATAGTAATGTTGTGTTCCAATATTTCAACAAACTAATAGTGTTTTAGTCATATTCCACGTTTTTTCAACCAATTTTTTATAAAGCGAACAAAACGTTCTAGGTCATTTTCATGCAATGATTCATATTTTTCGTCTGTCTTTTGAAGGCATTGCTTTGAATCCCGTGAATGTTTTTTCTTACCTTCAAGGACTAACACTAATTAGAGTTATAGTGCAGGCTGTGAAGTACCACATCACATTAATGAATCATGTGCCTTTTCATTGCATTTTTTGCCATCAATTCATCAATTGAAGTCTCGTTAAACATGTTCAAATTGCTTCAACAATAAAAAGCAGGAAGCTTTGTTGACAGTAATAATAACCACCTTCTTTTCTGAGTGTTAGTCAATGGTGTTATTATGGTCGCAGACACTGTGGCGTATCTTTTAGCTGAAGGGTTGTGATTTGACCGAAAGTAATGATGTCTGAATGGGTGAGTTTTTCACTTTGTAATTAATTAGCCTGTCCATTTTTACCAGTTTAAACCATTCAGGGATTTGTTTTCCAAAAGCATTATTAGCCAACTGTTGTCACAAGTTCCATTGTTGCCAACAATTTAACTTGGCCTGTCCCAAAACCATAGTTAAAATAAACATTCGCAAACAGCATCACAAAATTACATGGTTGGAAATACATGCCTCGACATATATTTTAATATGACGTGTACTTCTTTGGCAAAGTAAGCACACATGCAGTACATTCTATGTCATTCATTCTATTTTTACTATAGTTAATATATTGTATGCGATGAGTGTGATGTAAGAGGGAATCCGCGAAGAATCAAAACATCAATGCAAAATGACAGGAACAAAAAGTAATAAAGTAGTGCTCAGGTGTCATGTTTGCTAGCTGCTGACTGAATTAAAACCCGTATACATGAGAGTAAAATGTATGCTATATACTAGGTAACATGATTTAAAAAATGTTCCGCTTTCTTTTGTGTAAATGAACTATAATAATCTGACATTAAATGTGATCTCGACTCAATTAATTAGTAGAAGTTTTATTTCACCACCTGCGCGTGACACCATTAACAGTAGTATTTTACGTTGCTTATAGTATGTTTCAGTTTCCATACTTTCTCATTTTGAGGACTCACTGCCTCCTTTGTTTTCTGAGAGAAAACACTCTGCGTCGGGTGAACTGATGTAACCTACAGAAAGACTGCATCTGAAATCGCATACTTCCCTATTACTATAGTAGGCAAAAAATCAGTATGTGACCAATGAAGTATGTCAGAATTCACCGTACTCCTAAAAGAGTAGGCAAAAAGTACATTAAATTCTTTTTGTGCAAAGTTTCATTTATTTTTCATATTCTAAGGAAAAAATAGCATCAATCACACCAGTTTGAAATGAAATGGGAGAGTAAATTAACTGTCCCTTTAAGGCTTCAGATTCAGGCATCTTAAAGGATTAGTTCACTTCTGAATTAGAATTTCCTGATAATTTACTCACTCCCATGTCATCCAAGATGTTCATGTCTTTCTTTCTTCAGTCGAAAATAAATTAAAAGTTGTTGAGGAAAACATTCCAAGGTTTTCTCTGTATAGTGGACTTCAGTGGGGTTCAATGCAGTTTCAGTGCAGCTTCTAAAGGTTCTACACGATCCCAGACGGGGCATAAGGGTCTTATCTATAGAAACAATTGGTCATTTTACATAAAAAAAAAAAAAAATTAAAAAACATATACTTTTTAACTACAAATCCCCGTCTTGCACTAGCTTGCTTCTTCTTCTTCTTCTTCTTCTTCTTCTTCTTGTAGATTTCCGGCAGTATAGACGCTGCTAAGTGTATTACTGCCCTCCTAAATTGTCATATACAGTATGCTAGTGCAAGTATATAAGAATTAGTTCAAACTTTGACCTGTGGAGGGCAGTAATACACTTAGCAGCATCTGCACTGCTGGAATTCTACAAGAAGAAGAAGAAGAGAGTTTCTCTAGATAACTCTAGACCCTTATTCCTCATTGGCATTGTGTAGAACCCTTTGAAGCTGCACTGAAACTGCATTGAACCCCATTGAAGTCCACTATACAGAGAAAACCCTGGAATGTTTTCCTCAAAAAACTTAATTTCTTTTCGACTGAAGAAAGAAAGACATGAACATCTTGGATGACATGGGGATGAGTAAATTATCAGCAAATTTTAATTCAGAAGCGAACAAATCCTTTAATTCTGTCAATGCTTGTACTGTGTGCTAAGCACAGAAAGATGGTGACAGATGTCAGTGTCAAACTGCTTTTGCGTGACTTCTCCATGGGATTCTACCCACGCGATTACTAGCACAGATCCAGCTATTTATCCACTTCTAATAAAGTTGATTTGTAGGCCACTTCATACAGCATTTACAAGTTGCAAATACTCACACAAACAAGCTACATCCTTCCTTCCACATCCTGCCTATGTTTGGGGTCAATAAGACCACAGTGTCTGGGTTTATATCCCGTCTGCTCAGAATGCAACTGTGCAATTGGCTTTCGGCACTTGACGTGATAGGCAGTTCAAATGCATGTCAGATATCCCAGGAGGAAACTCCTCCCTCTGAAAACAAACAGTGTAGAGGAGCTCAGCCCCTTGTCTGTCTCTTTAAAGATCCATGCTGATACAGACCCCTGGCTTTGATCTTACGTCTGAGAACAAGCCCCTCTGGCCTGAGTGGCACTGGGGCTGTGGGAGACACTGAAGTGTCCTCTTAAACATATGCTCCTGTCATCTCGCTCGCTCTCTGAGGCTCACCTTCTGTCCCAGGCATGGCAGAAGGGGGCGACTACTTGTCTTGCTCAAATGGCTCTCTGAAGCAGAGAGCATGTAGTCACCCAATGAGTATGAAGGCTTCAGTCCTCCAGGTATAGCCTTAGGGTGCCTAAATTGGTTTCCAAATGTGTGTGAAAGTGAGTCATATGAACTAATTCAGAAATTCAGAATCAAAAGTCAATACCTATATTACCTATTACCTATACCTATATTACCTATAATGACCTATTTATTTTCTTAATGCTCCTTTCTGGTTGCATCGCATGTTATGTAGAGAATAATGTGTACTGTATATATGGTATACATACACTATTGTTCAAAAGTTGGGGGCCAGTAATATTTTTTTAAAGAAATTAATACTTTTGTTCATTAAGTATGCGTTAAATTGATCAAAAGTGACAGTGAAGACATTTATAAAGTTATAAAAGATTTCTATCTGGCTACAGCAGCGCAAACACTCCTGTCAGCTAAGAACATGAAGATAAGGCTACAATTCACATTGGCCCACCAAAATAGAAGATTGGAAAAACGTTACCTGAGTCTCGATTTCTGTGACATTCGGACGGTAGGGTTGGAATTTGGCATTAACAACATGAAAGCATGGATCTATCTTGCGTTGTATTGACGATTCAGGCTGGTGGTGGTGTTGTAATGGTGTGGGGAATATTTCTTGGCATGCTTTGGGCCCTTTAGTTCCAGTTGAGCATCAGCCTACCTGAGTATTGTTGTTGACCATGACTGTCCCTGTATGACCACAGTGGACCATCTTCTGATGGATACTTCCAGCAGGATAACACGTCATGTCACAGAGCTCAAATCATCTCAAACTGGTTTCTTGAACATTACAGGGTTCATTGTACTATGTACCATTGTAAATGGCCTCCACAGTCACCAGATCACAATCCAGTAGAGCACTTTGGGATGTGCTGGAACGAGAGATTCACATCATGGATGTGTAGTGACAAATCTGCAGCAATTGCGTGATGCTATCATATCAAAATCTCTGAGAAATATTTCCAGCACCTTGTTGAATCCATGAAGAATTAAGGCAGTTCTGAAGGCAAAACGGGGTCCAACCTGGTACTAGCAAATGTGTACCTAATAAAGGGTCTGGTGAGTGTATATCATACAATAGAAAATAGTTATTTTAAATTGTAATATTTAAAATATTACTGATTTTACTATATTTTTTTCATTGAATGAATGCAGCCTTGGTGAGCATAAGATACTTCTTTTAAAAACATTCTGTCATGGCAACTCTCTGAGAGTTTTGCATGGTAATGGATATGACAATGCTGATATGTTTAGTCTTGGTGGAATAGTTCTGCTGCACTACTGCTGCAGAGCACGTACAGAGGCTTGCTACTGTCAATACATTCACAGACATGCTGCTGCTGTACATATAAGAGACATGAAATAAGCCCTGTAGCAGATCTATACAGGTGGAGCTGGGGAAGTTGGAGGGTTTCTGAAAGCGGGCTGCAGACTGCTAACAGCAAACACTACCAGTATTTGAATGTTAGCTCATTGGCCACTGATGCAACAGCAACCAATCAGCTGCGCTAGAGAACGACGTGATTGAGTTAAGGACATGTCATCCTGCGTCTCCCTGAGCTTTTATATATATACAGATATATATATATATATATGGATCAATGAGGTGACAGGTAATTTATTTTGTCCAAAGGCCATAATAATAATAAAAAACAAAGATATGACCTCCAAAATATAAAATATTTAAGGTAGTAGAAATAGATCTCTTTTATTGAATCCAAAAAGGTTTTAATTATATTTTGCTTCATATTTTAAAGATTTTGAAGTGTCAAAAGGTCATTAGGTATAACCGTCCAATACATCCATTTCGTTTGTGATTAAAATATTTTAAAATATAATAAATGTATATATTTTTTATTCTGGCATAGTTTTATAACATTATATATCAACACAGTGCGAAATGGTATTAAAATTTTGTGTAGAAGTCCTTGCTTTGTTATGAGAAAGAATGTCCGTAAAAATGAATTTCATTGACCAATATAAAGGGACCTTTTTGGATCAAGTCATGTTGTCAATAACATGTGACAGGATGTGACATCATTCAGAAACCTGCAAAAGACCACACGGCCGTGAAGCAAAGCAACTAACTCTCTCTTAACTATTTGACAAATTCATGCTTTCACTTGTTCATACGCATGTCCCGAAACATCAGGTCATTTGGTACAACCGCTATAAAACATGAAAAATTATTTTAAAAACTTGTTCTAAATATAAAATGTTTGATTGTCCTTTTGCTAGATAGCTAACAGCCTAACTAGCTAACTCGCTAGATATCAGCCTGTTAGCATTGATTAAAAATATTGTCATTTGGTATAACCAAAAGATTCATTCTGTAAATTTTGATTAAACCAAATTACATTTAATCTTGTAAAAAATGACAAAAGCAGTATTAATTGATTATAAAAACCACATAATCTTATCGTTATAAATTAATTATATCTCCATTATTTTTTTTTTTTTTGCACTCTTAAAAACCTTATTCGTCAATGACCCATATATATATGGGTCCAAGTCCATGGAAGAAGGAGCCGGGAATCACCAAACATTTAACACAAAGGTTAATCACCACAATTTACAGTGGCGCAAATGTAGTCACTTCTCTTTTGTCCTTCCTTTTGTCCTACTTCAGCACAATACACTACAATAAGATACTTAAATACTTAAAAACTAGATTTGAAATTGTATTTCTAATTTTAGATGGCTGTCAATGGAGAACACATTTCTTTCCGTCAAAGGCTCCAGCGGAGTGTTCTGTAGGAACCTTTTCTCTGCTTCACTTCCAAAGGTTGTTTGCACACACGCAGGATGACAGACACACAGCTGCTCTGCTTTCTGCATCATGTTGTGTTTAGATCTGCAGAGGATATATCAGGATGAAGAAAAGAAAAAAAAAATAGTGCAGAATGCCAGTAAACGGATATTTTTTGTGTTGTGTACACACCTGTTAATTTCCACATTTGCGATTTTGGTCCTCTTCCAAGCAAATAAAATGAATTTTCTTTTGCTCACAGTCTATATTACTTCCTTCTTTTCTCTGGCTTAAGAAAGAGAATGGTCCACTTCTGTGTGCGATGCCCCAGATAACTGTCCTCATATCCCACTATATGAGACTTGTAGAGACTACTTATATGAAATATTCAGTCACAAACACTCAAATGTAACCTTTCTCTCCTGCCTTAGTACATTATTAGTGTATTGTCCTTTTACTGCTCTTTAAAAGACTGCCTAAAGCTTTAGAAAAACTGCCACTTACAAATACAGCACAATTTGAGCCTATTACTTATTTTGAAGCACTGATCAATCCAGCATTTTAAACAACAGTTGTTGTTGCTATAGCTCCAACTCTTAAAAATAAAGGGTTCAAATGGGGGTTTCTACGGTGGCCAAGAGAACTCATCATCCTGCAAATGATGAACACATGCAAATAAAAAAATATATTTTTATCAGTTTGACAACACATGTGCTGCAAATTCCCCCAACGCACACATGACCAGGACGTTAAAATAAACAACAACATAAAAAAAAACAGAACAAAAGAATTTTTTAAAATTCAGGCCCTATTTTGTACCCTATTCTTGGAAAGGGCCAACCTGACAAAGTGCTGGAAATAAGATGGAGGAAAAGTGGAGCCAAGGAACAGATGGCAAAAACAATCCCTCCACCACAGGGCTGTTGGCATCAGATAAGAGCCCCGATAGCAGCACTATTCTTCTCTGCAGTGATAAAGTCTCATTCTGTCTTTAAATAAAAGCAGTAGAATGGCTATTATGCGGATTGGCCCAGTAGCGGCGTGGCTCTGCTTGTGTCACAATAGCAGGAAGAGGTTTTGTAGACGGGACAGGAAGTGGGAAGGAGAAAGGGTGAGTCTGTGTGGCTGATGTCTTGACTGTTCTGAGGTCTGTGATCAGGGCTGTCCGTACACACATTGTTCCTGCGGTCCCCTCAGTGTCAGGCACCACCCTGTGCACACAGGAAGTGCCGTGTGCACAGACTGAGTTTGGAAATCTTTGGTTGGAAGCGGACAGTGCTCATATAGACCTGAATGGCAGCGATTTCATTCAGTCAATTTTCCAGGAATTAGAAGGGTGGTCACGCATTGATGTGAGTCTCTGCAAGCTCACTGCGCTCGCAACGATGTGCACAAACTCATGAATATTATACCATTTTAACATTATAAAAATACAAACTGAGTGACAGAAGCAATCTTTGTCGTAGAATACATTTGTTTGTTCACATTGAGTTCACAGAATATCCATTGTCTCTCTCAGTACGGCTATAAATTTGTGCAAAATAACACTCAAACTCACATTAAATTGTTTTAACATTAAAGTTTATTTATTACTGTATGTTATGTGTGTATATGTGTATAAATAGGTTTATTTTTATTGTATTTTAGTTTGAATTGATGTTCCTATTTAAAGTATTCCTCTTATATCATCCCCTTTGTTTAGAGACTTTAATTACAAAACTGGGCAAAAAGAGAGGTTCATTTTTTTTTATTTTTTTTTTAAAGGACAGGAAAGCCCCAATAATATATATATTTTACATATATTACCCCCCTCCCATAGTAAAGTGCATTGTGCATTGACCATCTGAACATTGAATACACATGTCCATAAAACATTAAAGAGATAGTTCACCCAAAAATGAAAATTACCCCATCCCTCAAGCCATCCTAGGTGTATTTGACTATCTTCATTCGGACAAATATAATTAGAGATATATTTAACCCTTTCGCACGTAAGTTTAAAATATTCTGGCTGAGCCCCCAGCGTGAGTTTTTCAAGGCGACCGTTATTTAGAACGTGTCACTTTATTGTTTCCATGGTGACGCGTCATTGCTTGTCACGTGACAGACGGTAGCCACAATAGCGCTGTATGACTGATGATCTGCTTTTATTTCATTTTTCTTTTTTTATTCAAAATATTAACAAATTTGATGACTATAGCATGAAATATCTGATATTCCGATTGTCAAATATGTGCAAGTGGATGTGTTTCGCTGTTTAAACAATTTTATAATGATCGCGTTAGTTGAGCTATACGCGCGATGGGCGCCGCCATGTTAGTTTGCCCCGCAGTACAGAGAATCGCGCCTGTTGGTTTTAAAACACGTGAATTCATCCACTTATCCCGAAATACATGAATGTAAGTGAGCCGGTGAACTGAGAGAAGAAGAGAGTAAACTTTAAAGTTACTTACAAAATGTGTATCTGATATGAATAGAGCGTGTCGTCTAATTATTATGGAAATTATTGTTATTGCCGCTCCCATAGACGTCAGTGTGTATTTTACAAACTCTAAATGTATTGATTTGTTAGTACTTATGTGCATTTAAATGTCTGAAACCTAAAATAAACATTATGTGGTTGAAAACACTGCATATTTGTGATATACTGACAACGCTGAGCGCGTCTGTCACTGGTTCAGCGCCAGAGAACGCGCGCAAGGACATTTGAATTTGGCAGTTGATCACGTGATGCGCTGAACGTTCTAATCACACCGGTGTGATCGTACGCTCCAGGGACCAGCCAAGACTGATCACACCGGTGTGATCGTACGCGTCAAAGGAAATATCCTGGCTCTCCAAAGATTTATAATGGTAGTGAAGGCAAAAAAATGAAAACATTTTGAAGCCAAAAAAAAAGCATACATCCATCATAAAATTAATGCAGTGGGTTAATAAATGCCTTCTGAAAAATATCCATAATTTAAAACTTTATTAACTATAATAACTAGTTTCCAGTAGACAGCCGTACTCATCGATTTGCGGCGGGAGAGTAACTCCTGTTCTGATGCTTGTTGGAGGATTTCAATATAAAAGAAGAGGAGCGTGAGTTTGATATCCAGCCCTATTTGTTTAAATCGCGAGAGGCGTCTGAGCTTACGATACTCCTACATCCTGCGTCATACATCGCTTCATTGGTTACTCATTTGGAGCAAGTCGACTTGAATTCATAAAGTTTTAAATATGGATGTTTTTCTCACAAAAACACATCGCTTTGCTTCAAAAGGCCTTTATTAATCCCCTGGAGCCGTATGGATTATTTTTATGATGGACGAACGAGTTTTTTGGCCTTCAAAATCTGCCCCCCGTCCCCTTCACTACCATTGTAAAGCTTGGATATTCTTAAATATATCTCTAACTGTGTTCGTCAGAAAGAAGATAGTCATATACACCTAGGATGGCTTGAGGGTGAGTTAATCATGGGATAATTTTCATTTTTGGGGAACTATCCTTTTAAATAAAGCACATTTCACTACCTGAGATTGTCATTGTCATACTTTTATATATGTTGTTATTTCAACCGTGGCGTCGTAGAAATACAAGCCGTTTCTAAAATATAATCCCTTTTCGCTCATTTGGACGTGTTCATACAAAGGTTGATAACTATATGTCCACCAACGGCACAGAGAAAAGTTGAACCCTGAAAAATGGGAAATATCAATGCAGTAATAAAAAGAAACAACTCTGCAAGACGTTTGCAAACTAATTGCCGCCTCTGAGAGTTCTCCCGCTGCCCGCGAGTCATTTTGAACAGTGAGTGGCGGAGAGCTTTTGTGAGCTTCATGACAGGCCGAGCATGTGTGCGGGACTCTCTCAGCGGTGAAGTCCCCGGTCAGTGCCTCAGCTCTGGCCCGGCCCCAGCAGGCCTGCTCTCACTGAGCACTAGGTCATTCACATGCATCATCTGTTCTCCTCTGCCAGGCCGCTTGTTTGTTTTTGTCTTTGCCTTGGGAAATTTGCAGAGTAGGAGAGCAGTTCAGCTTGAAGCATCTGTTGTAGGCATCCTCCGTTCCTGGTATTTATGAAACGGTGGAGCTGAAACAAGAGGATACTGCTGCTCGTGAAGCAGGAGGGAGAGTTTGGTAATGCTAATAAAGTCTGTGTATTACACTTGTTTTATGGCAATAGAATTGTTGAATGAAACATATGTTTGTTGTTAGATAAATGTGGGAATTATAACCCTTTCACGTGTGAGGTTAAAATTTTCTTGCTGACCCCCCAGAGTGAGTTGTTTTAAGGCGACTGTTATTTTAGAAAGTTTGCCCTTATTAAAAGTTTGTTTTTCCTTTTTATTTAAAATATTCACAAACTTGCTCACCATGTAATCAACTATCTGATTCCGATTCTCAAATATGTGTGCGTTTAAAAAACTTTACAAATGATCATTATCTTCATCTATAATGCGAGATGGGCGCCGCCATCCTAGTTTCAGTTCGCATCTTGTCAGTCGGATTTACAGCACGAATTCATCCGTTTCTCCCGAAAATACATGCAAGTTAGTGGCTGGTGAAATAGAAGAATTAAAATGGCTTAAAAAAAAAAAAAAAAAAAAAAAAAAATATATATATATATATATATATATATATATATATATATATATATTTATTTATTTTAATAAGGAATAGGCAAAGTTCAGACTTGTTCTGTATTTGGCTGCTTTATTCTTGGATAAGAAGTGTGAAGACGCCCATAATGAGATCATTTAAATTTTCACATTAAATGAAAAAAAGATTTCTTATTGTGGAAAAGCCATTTTCTGTCTTTTAACCCATTTTAGCTTTTCTTGTGTTTAGAATTGACCAAAATTGTGAAAATGAAGCAAATCGTCATCACACACGCTGGAAAAAAACTTCCCTTCTTATAGCTACTTCCCACCGTCTCCTCAACTCTTTATCTCTGGGAAACCTTCAATGTGTGAAGAAAGTAAGCTAGCCAACTAACTAACGTTACAGTAATTCACAAAATCTCAGTCAAGTAACCGAAACAAGTGTTTGTCGGTTTTAAGAAAATAAAGATGCATATTTAAATTTCAGGAAATTTAGCTCATAAAATAAGATAATATACACTAAAACTATAATATAAATCATGTAAACTCAATTTTCACAGCTAATTAGCGACATGGCTAGCTATTTTCTGAAAGACTCCAAATACAACCAGAAACAAATGTTCAGCCTTTACTGTGTAAGGTTATTCCCCGAGACCTGTATTCAATTGTGCGGTGATTTGTACAGCCAGAAGCAGCACACGAAACAGGCATTTTTCTCAATTCCAGTTATGAGCATTATGGGAACGTTGCCCTGCACAATATGGCGGCGCCATTGACGTACGATCTAGAGGTCAATGGGGAGTCTATGTATTTTATTATGTCTATGCTGGCAGTTATGTGACGTCACGTTCTAAATCCCAAATGTGGGGTCGTGCGGTTCAAAAGGATAAATAACTTTAATAACTGTAGGCTGTGTTTATGATTGGCATGGAATCGTCGCTCATTGTTCACTGGTGTGTCTCTGGCTATTTTCTATGATTGTGACTCATTTAATCAGAGTCAGAACTGTCTTTTTTATAACATTATTTTTCTCACACAGACTGAAATGCATCAGTAGAAGACTTACTACAATTTTGATTAAATATTATGAAAAAAAAAATCTTTATAATAGTGTGCACTGATGAATCACGCACAATAAGACTAGGGAGGTTTATATGGGAAGTCAATAGGGTTTATTTCATGTCGTCTTCAAAGCGAACAGACAGACTGAGTGATGAGTCACCAACAGAAGGAAAAGCAGCATTCTGGCGTTAGTAAGGGCAAAAATCCCTCAAAACTGACAAATGTTGTTTAGGAGGATATTATATTTTAATTAATAATTTGCTGTTAAGATGTGTAAAGAGGGAATATGGTTTCATATTTTGAAAAGTCGTGCATGAGTTTTATTAACCCTCGTTTAGGGACATGAAAATGTAGTTGACAATCTCAACCCAAAAATGAAATTTCTGTCATTAATTACTCAGCCTTATTTCATTCCAAACCCATAAGACCTTCGTTCGCCTTCAGAACACAAATTAAAATATTTTAATGAAATCCTAGAGGTTTTTTTTTTTACTCCCCATAACTTTTGTAATTACCACATTTAAGGTCCAGAAAAGTAGTATAAACATCGTTAAAATAGTCCATGTGACTACAGTGGTTCAACATTAATGTTATGAAGCAATGAGAATAGATTTAGTGCACAAAAACTATAAAATAACTACTTTATTAAACAATTTCTTCTCTCCCCTGTCATCATGTCACTAGAAGGCCGATTTAGGGTTGGGGTAGGTGTAGATGTTAATAAAACACAATTTGATAAGTAGCACATTTAATTTACTGTTATTTATCCTGAGGTTTTGCCTGACTTCCGGCCGTAGCTGTATCCCTTCTGGACACAACCGTCATTCTCCTATACGCAGTTTATTTCCAGTGCTTGTCATTGGTCTACTCTGCTCTGATTGGTCAGATGACCCAGTCTGTTGCGATTGGTCTACTTTAAACACGATGCTGTCTCTACCTTAGATATAAAATGCTCCTCAATACACGAAGACGCTAACAAGTCACTGTCATCGTGGATCAGACGGAGATGTGCTGGTGTCTATTTTCATTCGCCGGCATTTGCTGCCATGGCAACTTGCTCTTTTGTATGTATGTGAGCACCATATGGGTCATGCTGCTTATCTGAGGCTCAGCAGAAAGAGAACCTGTTCTGCATCCTCGCTGTGGCTTCAGACGTGCTGTGATTCATTATGAATTTATAATGGCCAGAGTTCAATACGGCGCATTCATCGGGGATCATGAATGTTTACTTATTGATTTTCAAGGCTCATGAATGTATGTGACCTATGGCAGTTGGGGGCAGAGTTGACCATCCACTCATTTCTGAAAAGTGTATCTCCCCAGCTTTAATTGCTTGAAAATGTTGACTCTCAGCCAGTTATATTGTATAGGGAATGTTCATTTGTTGCTCTTATGATATTATCAGTATTCAAGATACATTTTGGCCTGGCATCAAATGACAGAATGGTAATGAGGGCAGTGGTAATCATGTCTTAGTAGTTTCTTTTTGAAGTTTAATATATGGTACAGGTTTCATTGTTGTTCAGGTAATTTGGATCAGATGTTATATATTGTATACAGAGAGCATTTTTTTTAACTTAAACTCAAATTTTTGCATTCTCAATAGTCTGTGAAGCGTGTTTCTGATTACAAGTATCTTAAACAGCATATGTTTAATTAATCACGGAAGGGATTTATAGTAGTTCCCATGGTAGAGGTGCTCCCATAGTGTGTGTTTAGCAAAATTATTCAGGCTCTTCCTCTTGCAACACCTAAATGGCTGTTTTCTCTTATATTATAGGGCAGAAAAAACAGAGGTACTGAGTGAAGACCTGCTACAGGTGAGATTAAATCTGTGTGAACACAACCTCACACACATACTGCTCTAACACACACTGTACGCTCCATACTTTTATCTACACTATCCTGCTTGAATGTGTGCTTATTTTGAATCCAGGTGGAGAAGCGTTTAGACCTGGTAAAGCAGGTGTCTCATAGCACACATAAGAAGCTGACCGCCTGTCTGCAGGGACAACAAGGCGCCGATATAGACAAGAGATCAGTCAAAACGCCCGCGGTACGTCAGTTCTCACACCTCGGTTGCTTCTGTTGTCTGCACCGCAATTGTTTACATCATAACAACTTGATTGTGATTTTTCCCTAAACAGAAAAAGTTGCCCCTGACGACACTTGCTCAATGTATGGTGGAGGGAGCAGCTGTGTTAGGAGACGACTCTCTTCTTGGGTGAGAGCTCACATTCAGTAAATGTTTGCCTCTAACTGTTTGGGCCGCGTCGTAATTCACATTCTGTCCAGTGTGCATGCTAGATTAGGATTAATGCATTCAGGACGATATTGCACTGAATGGGCATCAATGGAGAGGCATACTTTGAAACCCACTTTGCAAAAGCAATTTTCTTACTCAGTATTTTAGTCCAGTACTGATATCTATTATATATCTATATATAACATATCTAAATGTAACATTCTTAATATATTATCTAAATATATCATTATTAAATTAATAAGCTTACTTGAATAGCAAAATTATAAGATATTAAATTGTTTTCTGGAAGATAAGACAAATATCTGCCAGTGTGGTATATATATATTTTTTAATTAAGTTTATGTTTCTCACCCTACTGTCAGATATTCTTCAGGTTTTAAGTATAAACTTGTTTAATTTTGATAAATGATTCAGAAACGAGACGCAAAATCATAAAGTTATCAAAATTAAAAATAAAGGATTTCAAGGGGAAATTCTTTTTTCTTAGATCATTTTTTTTTAATCTTCCAGAAAACAAGACTTAATACCTTATGTCATTTTGCTTTTCAAGTAAATGTTTCTTGATTTAAGAATGTTTAGATATTTGTACTGGAAAACAAAAGTGCTGAGTGAGAAAATCAGTTTTTGCAGTGCATACACTGGATGAACAGGTTCAGTACTTCATGTCCTTGAGTTTAAAAAGGGAGGATGGAAGATTTGGAAATTGACAGATGGGACATCAGTGTACACTAAAAATGGCAGCGATACATGATGCCGAAAAGCGTTGTGATATGTTCAGATTCAGTGGTATCACGCCTTAGCCTTTACTCATTTCAGACACTGTTATAATATTTTAACACAAAATACTATTTGTATCATAATACAGATTAATCCTGAAATGAAAAAGCAGTCAAAATGGCTAATCAATCCCTTCTATTGGACAACCAAAATTTAATAATTTCTCAAAGCGGAGCAGAACGGAATCAATGCATTTCTCATTCAGTGATATTTTAGTATTATTTTTTATCATTGTATTTAATAATAGTAGAATGAGATTTTTCCTATATTTTTAGTTTTCATTTTAATATTAATTTAATGGGGTCTTGACATGAGAAATCAAATTTGTCATGATCTTTTGACATATAAAAGGTCTTTGTACCATTAAAGCATCCTAAAAAAGTTTCATTTTAAATGTACTCCACATTAATTATTTAATCAAGCTCCAAAAACATCTTGTTTTGATATTGTGGGGTTTGTCACTTCACACAGGCAAATATATTTGCATATGACTGCCTCCAGAGCAAGACATCGACGAATAGTTGTACATCATTGCACCATATGCCCCGCCCACTGGCGTTCAGTCACTTAACGGCCGACACTTGACTGCACTGGATGTGAGCATCGTGTCATAAGCAAACAGAACAATCACTGACGCTGTCTGATACAGTATTCAGATGCGCGTTCAGTTTCTGACATGCTCCACACGCTTGAGTCAACAGACAACAAGACAAATGGAAGAGTGAAAGAACGTTTTAACATCCGGTTTAAACAGCTCTTTTGCGTCTCTGCACAATTGGAAACAAGTGGATGGTTTATTTTAATGGTGTGCTTCTTCAGTCGAGTTTTAATGTTATTGTTAATAATAAAAATAAAGATTCTGTCATTAATTACTCACCCTCATATCGTTCCACACCCGTAAGACCTTTGTTCGTTCGTTTTCGGAACACAAATTAAGATATTTTTGATGAAATCCGACAATATATGTATATGACTCAACCATAGAAAGCAATTTAACTGACACTTTCAAGTTAAGGTTGTAAAGACATCATTAAATTAGTCGACGAGACTGCAGTGTTTCAACCTTTATGTTATGAAGCGACATGAATACTTTTTGTGCACAAAAATGACGACTTTATTCAACAATCTCTTTTCTTCCATGTCATTATCCTTACGCAGGTGATGCATTAAGCACAGTGAAGGCTTCCATGTTTACGTCCAAATGCCGGCTCAGTATTGGCCAAAGCTGATCACGTGAGCAGCACGACACATGCGTGTGATGCTGACGCAGGAACCGGCCAATAATAAGTCAGCGCCAGGAGTGCTGGACGTATGAGAATGACACAAAAGAGAAGATATTGTTGAATAAAGTCTTGATTTTTGTTTTGTTTCCGCGTACAAAAAGTATTCTTGTCGTTTCATACAATTAAGGTTGAACCTCAGTACACATGGACTATTTTACCGTACTTTTCTTGACCTCGAAAGGGTTGATTATATTGCTGTATATGGAGGAGGCATATGCCTCTCGGATTTAATCAAAAATATCTTAACTTGTGTTCCAAAGATGAATGAATTTTCATTTTTGGGTGAACTAAGCCTTTAATCTAATATTCATATTTTATTTTATTTCAGCTTTATCTTAGTGATGCTTATTTGTTTTAGTTTTAATTTTAGGTAACAGTAACAACACTGTATCAGGGCAATATCTCCATAAAATGCACAATATTCCACAAAAGCAGAAGCAGGTAAAATGATCAAATGTTTTTTTTTTTTTTTTTTAAAGTTATTAGAAACCGATATGAGATAGCAAATCTTCCTTATAAACTTACACTCAATTGTCACCACACTCCAGCCCAATAGATGGCAGCATACATCTACTTAAGTTGTTTCACAACCTACCAGTAAACCCAGGGTGCGTCTCAATCAGCTCCCTAGTTCAGTAGTCAGGGCACTAATCAGGGAGTCAGCTATTTTAAGGACTGTCTCAATTGCAAAATCCTTGCAGTGCACTTGAACATTTGCTCCCTGAAAAATACCCAAAATGCACCACAAAAACCAAGGAGCGTCGATGTTCACTATGCTCACTTTAGTGGAATTTCATCCCATTTCTAAAGTGCGAAACATAAAACGCATGAGCCAACTCAATATATATAATGACACGTGATAGAAGATTTTAAAAGACTGTCTCTTTATTATTTGCCAGCATAAACGCATTGCTAGACAGGCAGTGAACACATCTAGTTAACATTGACAATGAATATTTTTCTGAAATGTTCCAAGGATATGTAACAGAACAATGTTTAAACTGCATAAAAATGATATCAAAAAGATATTGGCGCTGCCTGTAGTTTATTAACCCCTTAGCATTCCTGTAAAATTTGCCTAAAATTACCCAAAGTAAATTGCATGCTGTTCTTGTACCAATTGGAGCATATGCATGGTTTTGGTCTCTTTTGAAAGGTATGTGTACCGTAGGCAGTACAGTGGAAAGCTAACAGGTTAATACCAGTGGTGATGTTCTACAACACTGTATGTTAATGTTGTATGTATTGATCACGTCACCAGGAATTCAGTAATCACCGTGCCAATGTGAAGTGAATCCAGTGCCCGGATTCATACTGAGTCATGAGATTAGGAGCTATAGGGAGCTGATTGAGATGCACCACCAATCAAGAAGAAGAAAGGTGGTTTTTGCAGCCAGATGGTGTAGTTACAGCACCTTCCAGCAGTGTAGGGATTATGGGATCATGATAACATGACTGAGAGTTTCTATGAAGGGATAGATGAAACAGCACCCTTTGACATCAACATCAAAAGATACGCATCCACATCCAAGCTTTCGAGAGCGTTCGTGAGATTCACCAAGAAGTTTGTGAAAGAAACAGGATGCAGTCCTGATTGTGTTGACTAGTTTGACTGACTGGTGGTCTCTTTCTGCAGAAAGATGCTGAAGCTCTGTGGCGATACGGAGGAAAAGTTGGCCCAAGAGCTGCTCGTCTTTGAGTTTCAGATTGAAAGAGATGTTGTGGAGCCTCTGTATGTGCTGGCTGAGGTGAGCATGTTTTTTCCTTTCAGTGTTATGCAGAAATTCACATCTTGCATACTTTTTCGTCATGGAAAGCCTGAGAGTTTATTGAACTTTTAGACTAAATGAATAAAAAAAAGTTTGCATTTTTTGTTGTTGTTGTTGTTGTTGTTGAGTATCATATTTCATACATTAGGCTTTATGACTCATATTGGATAATATAGTATGGACTTCATGCTTGAGGAGGAAAAAACACCTGAAACTGAACAAAAATATGCAATTTGGTACAGTTGCTGACATTTAAATGGCCAAAAAGTATAATGAAATTCTGATAAAGCTTCTAATGTAAATCAATGAGATTTTTATAACTTAATACATAAAGTTGTCACTCCAAATCTCCCAGTAAGATGATATTTCAATGCTTGGTTTTATGATAAAAGCTGTTTTTTGTTGTTTTTTTTGTAATGCAGTGCAATAGAGTCAAGTAAGTGTTCGTGTTGAAATATTACTAACAATATATAAGTTATTCTTATGATTAGATTCGCTTCAAAATCAGAAAAGATTTGACAGCAAAAAAAAACCTCCTGAACCATGATGTGTCAGTCAGATGAAAGAAGGCATTTAGCAGATTGTGTACAACAGGTTTTTCCGCAAAGTTTATCATGTTTATCATTGAGGCCTTACAAAATGGCTTACAACTTAAATGCTTTCAGTTTTCGAGCATGAAGGTCTTTTTTTTCCTCATATGGTCACCTTATGTTTAGGTGGAAATTCCGAACATTCAGAAACAGCGAAAACATTTAGCCAAACTTGTGCTGGACATGGATTCTGCAAGGACCCGGTATGAACTACAAGCAATATTACAGATGATTCCAGAGATTTGATTCTTTTGCGTTTCGCACATTGTGCGACAGTGTCAGTGTCTGACAGTGTCATTTGTCCTCTTGGGCTGTAGGTGGCAACAGTCATCCAAGTCTTCAAGCCACCCTAGTAATGTGCAGCAGGGCGGAGCCAAGTCTGATGCCCTGAGAGAGGAAATGGAGGAGACGGCCAATCGGATGGAGATCTGCAGGGTGACTTTCATCTTCATTTAATTAAACAATTCACTAAAAGCAAAGCCAAAATAGCATACTCTTATTTCATAGCCTCCATCTCAAAATGTTTTGCTTGTTTTATTATAAATAGGAAATATTCATGACGATGTACATGTTTCTCTCTCTATAGGACCAGTTATCAGCGGACATGTACAACTTTGTGGCCAAAGAAATAGACTATGCAAACTATTTTCAAACGGCAAGTACCTCTGGACACTAAAGGTGAAGAGTGTAATGTTGGTCGGAATACCTCACAACATGTGTCATCTTATTGGTCTTTCTGTAGCTCATAGAGGTTCAGGCAGAGTACCACAAGAAGTCTTTGGAGATTCTGCAGAGTGTGCTGCCACAGATCAAAGCTCACCAGGGTGAGACTCCACTTCCACTTCAATATCCGAGTGTACAAGTTTGGTTAAGTGGTGTCTTTCAAATGCATGTGTGGATAAGTCAGTAAACTTGTTTCTGTAGCTTTTAACAGATTCAATATGATGCATTTTAACGTCTATCATGATGTGTTCCAGAGGCCTGGATAGAGAAGCCATCATATGGAAAGGCCTTAGAGGAACATCTAGCCATCAGCGGCAGGGAGATTGCGTTTCCTATCGAGGCGTGCGTCACCATGCTGCTAGAATGTGGCATGGAGGAAGAGGTGCGAGACTGCTGAGAAATAACACAGCGTCCCTTATGTATACCTGGAAACACAGTTTGTCTACAAACTGAGAGACGAGTCGAAACTGTTGTCTGTGGTAATCAACGGCACGTCACAGATGCTGTTCAGAGGCATTATACCGTAGATAACTTTAAATATTCTGGAAAGATCCCAGTGATTTCATCTTGACAACTGATTAAGTCCAATTATAGTACCGCTGACCAGAATTTTTATTGTCTCGGCATCAGATGGAACATCCGCAGACCGACACACAGTCTGTTTTCTGTATCCCATGCAGTTTTTCTGTGCCATTATTTATTTATTCATTAATTTGAACCTGCCTATAAATGTCACATAAAAAGAACGCTTTACAGTAATGAAGTCCACAAAACGGTAGGGCAAGGGTGTCCAAACCTGCTCCTGGAGGGCTCCTGCACAGTTTAGCCCCAACACCTAAATAAACACACCTGAACCAGCTAATCTGGGTTTTCAGGATTATTAAGATGTGTCCGAAATCTACTACCGCTCTACTATATGGAAAAAAAACAGTACGGGAAAAGAGAATGTCTGAAAACATAGTAATCAGAAAAAAACAGTAGGCAAAAAGTCCCCGGATGACCTCCTACTTCCAGAAAGATTCTAAAGTGCGCATTCGATGAACACTTTTCTATCCCATGAGGCCACAGGAGAGGATTTATGAATGGCAGTGAAGCGACCCAAATGATGCAGGTAGCTCACATGATAATGACAACATTGCAGATGTAGTACGTCTGGATTGCATTCATATTACTACTATTCATACCATATAGAACATATTCTTTTAATGGTTGCGAAGTAAGTTCAAATTCAAATGTAATACCTACTCAGGCAGTACACGATTTCGGACAAACTGAGTGACTCAACTGACGCTGTATGTCACATGACAGCAACAACATGGCAGATGTAGTACATCCAAATTTCATTCATACTGTATAGAATGCACTTTTTAAAGTAAATTCAAATTCATATGTAGTACTTACTCTGTGTGCTATTTCTGACGCACCACTAGAAACATTCAGGCAAGTGTGTTTGGTAAGGTTGGAGCAAAACTCTATAGGCTCTCCAAGAGCAGGATTGGACAACCCTACTGTAGAGTGTCCTATTTTGCATTTTAGCCTATATGTGTTCTCTAATGTTGTCAAAAGCACAGACCGCGATACCAAGTCGGTACTGAAATTTTAAATATGTGACACTCTGAGCACTGTTGAGTGGATTCATAAACACCTCGCGCGCTCACTCAAGCGACACTCTTCACCAAGCGCTTGCACAGATACACACGGGAGCGTTTGAAAGCAGGCTTCTATCAGTGGACCAGTCTGCTGATGGACGCCTGCTTTCAAACGCTCCCGCTTTCAAATTCAAACACTTTCAAGGGCTCCTGTGTGTTGATCATTGTAGCCAATCACAGACATATTCAATGAGCACGTGAACACAATGGCCAATCAGAGGTGTTTGCAAATCCGCTCAACAGTACTCAAAGCGTCACATTTTTAAAATGTAAGTACCAACTTGGTATCATGGTTAGTACTTTTAACGCTAGTGTGCAAACAGTGAGCAAACTATTCAAGTGGTTCTCAACATTTTTTACTCAAAAGTCCCCTGTTGTACAGTACATTGGGACCCAAAATAGGCTATTTTCTGTATTTATGCGGTAATTATGACAAAGCTGTGTATTTTTATACAAAATAAAACATGATTCATTAAGAACTGTACAACAAAAGTTATTGAGGCCTGGATTGAGACCAGTTATTGAGATATTATTTTATTATATTGTCATTCATTTCAGTTTATTTAGCATGTTCATTTATGTTAGTCTTCAATTGATTTAATATATTAATAATTATTTATTAATTCAAATACGTTTTTGTCGTTTTGGGTCCTCAAGATCATTAAAAAGTATTTAAATGAATGAAATGCCGAGGCCCCCTTGTGGGTCCTGACCACCTGGTTGAAAACTCTTCCTTTCACTTCAGGGTTTATTTCGAGTGGCTCCCTCGGCCTCCAAGCTGAAGAAACTTAAGGCATCACTGGACTGTGGGGTTCTTGATGTGCAGGAGTACTCAGCCGACCCACATGCCATCGCAGGTGAGCATCTGCCTCTTTCCTATTAGCTTTTTAAAGTGTTCGCTGATCTACCCGCAGTGTCCTTTTAGACGATCGCAGCTACCAAGGCTCAGACCCCACAGCAGTTCTCATTAAATTCTTTCCCAGGTTAATTTGATCTCATTACAGTGGGGCTGAAGCATGACCTAGTAGCCGCCAGGTAGGGGGGCCACAGCCGACAGGCGGTACATGCTGACTATGGCTTTTGACAGCTCATTTGTCAGGCTTCCCTTTAGTATTTCAAGCAGAGAATAGCACAGCTCCACTCACATCCTATCATCACACGTGCTGTGTTTCCCTTTTCTCCATAACCCTGCCTTTTTCACTCTCTCCTTCCCTCCCACTGACCTCTTCCCTTCCTCATCTGCTTCCCTCAGGGGCGTTGAAGTCTTATCTTCGTGAACTTCCCGAACCTCTAATGTCCTTTGAACTTTATGATGAATGGATTCAAGCCTCAAAGTGAGTATCAATGGTCTACCCCAACACACGTACCATTACCCAACACCATTTGCAACTTTCATATTGATGTGACACATTTGCTCTGTTTTAAAACATAGTCAGCCACCTACCTGGATAGCATTTTAAGACGATGATAAACAATACCTATATGCAGTGTTGGGGGTAACACATTACAAGCAATTTAAGTTATGTAATCAGATTACTTTTTGTCAAGTAACTAGTAAAGTAATACAAAATATGTGAGGTACTTTTTTTAAATAAGTAACGCAAGTTGCTTTGTTTTATCATTGCATTAACTGATAGCTCTAATGTGGCCATGTTGAGAGAAATTATAAACATGATGGTTATCGTAGTTCTAGACTAAATATGAGTATTTACTCATCTCACTTGCTCAAAATTCAGTATTCTTCAAAATGAATAAACATGGTGAAATGCAGTCTCAGAATATTGCACAAACCTGTAATAATTAAATATATTAAATTAAACAAATATACTTTATGTATTTAATCTCACTTTATTAAACAATGTCTTTGCTGCTGACCTTCAATGATCCAATTCAACAATAATAAATATCAGATTTGTGCCTGAGGTTTATTGATTTCACTTTAGGCGTAAAAGAGCCTTCGCATTTGCCAAAAATTGTAACTTTTTTTGTTGTTATACAATAAAAAACAAACAAGCAAGCCCAGCCCAGGTGAGAAAAAATAATGCAAAAGTAATATAATGCATTACTTTCCATAAAAATGTAACTATGTAATGCATTTAGTTACTTTTTTAGGGAGTAACTCAATATTGTAACGGATTACTTTTAAAAGTAACTTTCCCCAACACGCATATACAATTTATGAATAACTGAATCACAATATCTTCACCCAATATTTGTGTGATGTTAGTTTTGTATGCTTATTAGAGCATGTGCTGATGCTAAACTCGATTAAAATCAAATGTATGTTGTCAATTGCGCAAATCCTAACAAAAATATACTAAGTAAACTTAAGTAAAGTTCAAGAATATTTTCCAAGTATATAGTAAGTATATCATTATCAATGTATTAGTAGTATACTTGTGAGTTTACTATTTCAAAGTTTTACAGTTTGCAGAATACTCCCTGTAAACTATCAATTTAATCATTTTTATACAGCAACAGCATACTTGAAAAAAGCATACTTGTATGTTATAGCACGCATACTTAGTATTAGTGCATACTTGTATGCGGACAAGTATTAAAGCAAGTATTAAACTTTCTGTGTGCAAAACAAATCAAATTTTGTTTCACCCCTGAATATATCCATTAGTATATCCATATACTGTACCTTAATGCATCTCTGTCCATTCTATGTCCATTCTCTAGTATTCAAGATATGGATAAAAGGCTTCAAGCCCTGTTGAGTACATGTGAGAAACTACCATCAGACAATTTGAACAACTTCAGGTGTGTGTCTCTTGTTATTTACCCATTATTTGTTATCTCTGACACAGTTTTAGTCTTTGAATGAGTCATGAATGCAATAACTCATTAGCAGAGAGGAATGTCAAATCTCAGTCATATAACCTGTTTAATGTGCCAACTGCATAGATGCTTGGACAAATTCAGCCCGAATGATGTGGCCAAAGATAACTAAGCTAAGAGCCACAATAATGAATATTATATCATTATCATCTAGACATAAATTCGAACAAAGCTATTGTTATAGAAAATAAGGAGGCCTGTTCAAATTGATTATGCATTTTCTTTACAATGGCTTTCTGTACAATTTAATTCCAGCCCACTTGACAATCTTTCCAGATATAGGCTGTGGGTCATTGCTGTTTGACTGCACCTGGCTTGAGTCAGACTTACTGAAATATTGATAATATACAGCAACAGGAATAGAAAATGAAAGAGTGAATGCCAGGGCGAAAAACTTTCGTCACACTGAGACTGAAACCGCAACTACCCCCCCCCTTTTTTTTTTTTCTAAACAGATATCTAATCAAATTCTTAGCCAAACTCACAGAGCATCAAGATGCTAATAAAATGACACCAGGTAACATTGCAATAGTTCTTGGACCCAACCTGCTGTGGACACATTCGGAAGGGTGAGTGCATGTCCTATGTTTGGCTTACTTCTCTCATTTATTTGGATAGCAGCAAATTCACAAAGCAATTCAAAGGGACAGTTCAAGGAAAAATGAAAATTCAGCCATTGCTTACAGACTTTATGACTTTGTTACTATTCTTCTGTGGAACACAGTGCTGTTATTGTTGATTAAAACTACTTCATGTTTTCCTTAAAGTGCCCATATTATGCTTTTATCGAATATTACCTTTCATGTAGTATGTAATATAGATGTTCGCAGACATCTCACCCTGCAAAACCTCATTTCCTGAAAGTGCATGATAAAGTTATTGTCTCCCAAAAGAAAGAACCAATTCTGCTGAAATGAATTGTCAGTAATTCCAGCCTTGATCGAACCTATGTAGGTTTGTTACAAATTTGCATAATGCCCACCTATGGTCTTCATTGGCTGTCCATGATCTTTGAGCCTCAAACATTGTAGTTGTAGCTGAGGCCTGAATAATTTGGTTTAGTGTTGTCGACACGTTGAGAAGACACTGTTTTCTGTGCGGCAAAAGCAAATCCACTTTGATGTATTTCCAAAAGATGAGGACTCATGCTGGAATTGATACAGTAAAACCAATGCTATCGTTACAGTTCATGTCACTCAAGTGCCGAGGAAGATCCGGAAGCTTAAATTCAGATATGGTAATTGGCGTTTAGTTTCTGACACGCACTATAAGGCATCTGACCAATCAGAGCAAAGATCATTCAGAGCAGAGTAGACCACTCATAACCGATTGGGCCATCTGACCAATCAGAGCAGAGTAGATCTCGGAAAGGAGGGGTTTAAAAAGACTGAATCCTTTATCGAACTGTTTCAGACTCTCCTTTTGTAGGAGACCTCCAAAACAATATTAGGAACCTTTAAATTAGCATAATAGGGGCACTTTAATTGGAGTTAAGTTGAAATAAAGTAAAATAGAATATAAATACTAGATGAAAAACTTGAAAAAAATGAAGTTAAAATGAATAAAACAGAAATAAAAATAAATTAAAGCTCAATAGAAATATTTACAAAAAAAAATAGACCAAAATAACTAAAATGATAGTTATTTAAATAAATAAAAGCTAGTTCAAAATATCAATAAATGTTATAATAGTATATAAATCATTTTAAAATAACACTGCAGCACAAATAAAGAGTCCATACAACAACAGATCGTAGTGACCATGCCTGTCAACCTCCAAGAACGACATCAATACACACCATGGTAGTTCATATGGCTTGTGCTCTATATCTGAAGTCATGCAAATGTTTCCTGTGTACAACAGAGTGACATTAAGTTGTTTTTGGACTCTTTGTGTTCCACAAAAGAAAGAAAGTCATACACGTTTCAACATGCATGACATTTTTGGGTAAACGTTGGCTTGAATAGATCTAGTAGATTTATATTTTGACATTTGAAATGTGTAGATGAAATGGGTCATTGATCTTCACAGAAACATGACGGAAATGATGACCACCGTGTCCCTGCAAATCGTTGGCATCATTGAGCCGATCATCCAGCATGCTGACTGGTTCTTCCCTGGAGGTTAGATAGAAAGACTTGTGAGAGCGTATTCACACTTACACACGAGCATGTTCTCCTGCGAGATTTGGACTAATTTGTCTTTGCTATTCTTAGATATTGAGTTCAACCTGACTGGCAGCTATGGCAGCCCGGTCCACACCAACCACAACTCCAACTACAGCTCAATGCCCTCACCGGATATGGACCAATCAGATCGCAAGCAGCAGCACGACCAGGGCCGACGCCCACTCAGTGTTGCTACTGACAACATGATGCTGGAATTCTACAAGAAGGATGGGTAGGTTGTTCTGCACTCTCGTCTGCCTCCATCTCTCCTCTTTTCATTTCCCCTCCCACACGCTTCCATTACCTTCTCATGCCATTCTTACTTCTTAAAGGGATAGTTCACCTAAAAATGAAGATTCTGTCATCATTTACTCACTCTCATGTCATTCCAAACCTGTATGACTTTTTTTCTTCCATGAAACAAAAGGTGAATTTTTGAAGAATATCCTGGCTAGTAGGGCTGTAGAAGTAATCAAAATAAAACCGAAATCGCAATATGTCTGCTTTAGTTAAACATGTGTAACACAGTTTGTAAGAACGGGAAGAAGGAGGCGGGAACCGGCGAACATTCAACATAACCAAATAAATCAAATAAATCAAATAAATAAACAAACAACAAAACGAAAGTAAAACGAAACAAAATGAAAACAAAATACGAAAACAAAATAAAACAACATAAAATCCAGGCCTGGTCCTCTCTCGTCCGTCACTGTTGTCGCTCCTCTTTTATGCTTCTGGAGCTCCTCCGTGAGAGACACGAGACCGGTGCAGCGCGCAGCTGACGCTCATTATCACTCGCGTCACCGGCCTCGCGCCGCTCCCTCACGGCTCTCGCCCGCCCTGCTCGTCACAATATGCGCTGCATGTTTCAGAGTGAAGCAAGGCACTGTGTTCATTTACACGTGTTCATTATCAGTTTTGTTTTAATGTCTTAAGACCCGTTCACACCAAGACGATAACTATAAAGCTAATGATAATTGCGTCCACACCAACGATCGATAATGGTCTGTTTATTCTAAGCTCACGCGCTGCAGTTTCAGTGTGTACAACATGGATCTCTATGATTAACTTCTCCGCAATGTCGTCTGCCATTTTAAATGTGCGAGACCTCAAATTAGAATGGATTCTGATTGGCTGTCAGTGTTTTATATCGTTCAAAAGCTGGAAAAAAAATCATTCTGAACGTGATTCCTATATCGTTATAAATGTCATGCCAGTGCTTTTTTTATATTCAGAACGAATTTTAGAGCTACATCTTTATAGTTCTCATTCTTTTGTGTGAACGGGCCTTAAGAGTGGCTCGATTCCTCCCAAACTTGTGGAGAAGTGCTTATAAAACCGACTGTAGTCAACAAAGGGAAGCTTTAAGGGCTCCCTACGGTTTTCCGCCAAAATAAAAGCTTAAAGGTTTAACGTTTGAAAATGAATTAAGACAGTCATAAATATTAGTATTGTAATTTTATAGTTGTACTGAAAAATTATTGTATTATTTTCTTAGTTTTTTATTTTACAGTCAAAAATTACAATAGTAATAATTCTTATTTTAATATTTTATTTTGTATTTTATAGAATTACAGTATGTATATACATTACTTTTATTTTGGATGTGATTAATTGCAATTAATCGTGATTAATCGTTTGACAGCACTTGTTCATGAGTTGTTTAGACCATTTATGGTGCATTTTAAATAATTTTGGAGCTTGACCTTATCCCGATTTACCTCAACTATATGGACAAGGGCCACCTTTAGTGTTACCTTTAATACAAGATACCTTGTAAAAAGAAAGTCACTGGGGTTTGGATGAGAATAAGAAAATGAGAAGAGAATTTTTACTGTCCTGTGAGCTATCCCTTTAAATTAAACCTCTATTATCGTTGCACTAACTGCACATTACCGACAGGGTGCGATAGTGGCACTTAAACCAATTAGACGTGGCGGTTGAGACAGGTGCAGATAGCTAATGTGTTCAGCGAGTAATTCACTCAGACTGGGACGTCAGTTATCCAGTAACCTTTCTGTGTCATTTGTTCTCAATTGGAGTTGAACTCCGGGAACATCTCCTTTGAATTGCACTGGTCTCGGGCTGATGGGCTGCCACGGTCTCTATGGTTACGTGGATGGAGTGTTGAAGGAGGGCCGCAGCTCGCTTATCATTCACTGAGGGGGCTGGATTTCTGCCGCTATCGGCACAGACACGTGGCAGATGTGCCAGGCTCTGACTCATGCCACCTGCAATGCTTCAGCAGGTGGAAAAATACCGCATACGGAGGAGGAGATCCAGACTTCTGTTAGTCCTACTCCAGACTGCCTTACCAAAAAATTTGACTTCTGGCAAACATTTGGGTAACATCAATGGCGATTTACCAAGTATTAACTGCAAAACAAAGATCATTTTAATGCAACCTGAGAAAGTTTTGTGCCAAAATGTGCCAAATTTCGACCCCTTGCCAGATTATTCCCCCGCTAGTATTGGTAGGTTTAGGAGTAGGTGTGGGGGAGGGGATAGGGGTGTGGTTAAGATTAGCCAATCAAGTAGTGACTTCAACGTGGATGTGGTAATAAATTGGCAGGGGGTCGAAGTTCGGCACAACGGTGTGAAAGTCATGCAATGTAGTTATAATTCACAATTCGAGCAATATAAAATAAAGTAACATGCGAACAGTGGGAGAGGAGAGATATGAAGTGTTTTTCAAAATGATGCATTTTGTATATTCATAGTTGTTACAACAGTATTATTATAGACATGTAAACTTCAAATGTTATGACAAAACTGCAGGAGTAACTGACGTTTTCCTGAAAGCTTTAGCTTTTACGCCTTCAGAATTTGTCTTAAATGAGTATTTCCACACCAACTTGGCATTTAAAGTGTGTCTCCCTCACATTTCCACACATTAATTTGTCCCTGATGTCTGCTCTCATTTTCAAATGCACGTTTTAGAGATTCTATAACAGTTAAGGACTCTGATCAATCGTATTTTAGGACTGATTTGTTTTGTTTAAGCAGAGGTTAAGTGTCTAATTGTAACGTCCACAGCTCTCGGGGTAAAGGCAATTAGAGTAAATGAGGCTTAATGGTGTCGCAGCAGGCAAGAGTGCCAGCTGCTCATTTAAACTGACATGTTCTCACCTCTGGACCGCCCTGATCCTCCAAACACTGTCAAACTACACATGTCCCCCATTGCACTCTGCATAATTCTCGTTCAGCTGTCCTTCCCTGTCTCCATGTCATTTCCTTTTACTCTTACTCGCAACAGACATGTAAACACTCTGTGTTTCCTGTAAAATAATTGTTTTATCTTCACTTAATGCAGCATTAGGAAAATTCAAAGGTACTGTCCACCACATTTTCTGTAATACTGTGACTTTCTTTGTTTTTGGAAATTCTTTTGTTCCCACTTTGTATTAAGTGATTTACTAATAACATTTAAATTGCAGTGAACATTTTTTTTTTTTTTTGGACATTTTTTCATTTTTTACGTTGTACTTAATACCTGCTTGTTTTTACAGCTGTAATTGATTTGTGTATTTTCATCAATAATTACACTGTTGAGCTTTCCCTTTAACCCACCCTTAAATCTTCCCATACCACCAAACTTGTCCCTAAGGCCATGTGTCCACCAAAGCATTTTTTTCCAAAGGTCAGCGTATTTGTTCAGTTGTTTTTAATGTCAGTGCCACACATTTAAAAACTTTACCCATATACCCATACATGAACATTGAATACATTGTATCTGACATTTTTTTGTAATGTAAGTACATAGTAGTTAATGACACCTAATATAAAGCTTAATTAACGATTTAATAACTTTATTATTGCAAATGTTTGAGGTCAGAAAAAAATGTTTTAAGAATGCATTAAATTGATCAAGGCATTTATAATGTTACAGCAGGTACTATTTCAACTTTCTATTTATCATTGAATCCTGAATTTTTTATGATTATAAATGTTTCTTAAGCACCAAATTAGCATGATTTCTGAAGGATCATGTGACACTGAAGGAGTAATGATGCTGAAATCTCAGGAATAAATTACATTTTAAAATCTATTCAAATAGAAAACAGTGTAAAATGTAATAATATTTCACAATATTGTCTTACTGCATTTTTTCATCAAATACATTTAGTCTTCTTTCAAAAACATTAAAAGAATATTCTGAACGATTGTGAATACAATATGAATCAAAATTTGATAATATTAAATTATTATTGCAATAATTACAATAATTAATGTTAATTTTTAACAATAAAAGTTACTATAAAGTCATTGTTTAACCCTCCGACGTTAATTATTAAATGACAAATGTTTCAGCTACGCTTTATTTTAAGGTGTCTTTGTTACACTGTAATTATACATTCAATATTAAGTAACTACAAATACTTACTTTAGAGTTAGGGATTGGTTTATGGTTAGTTGCATGTAATTATGCATAATTTATAGTTATTACTATAGTAACTGCATGTAACATATACAACAATGACACTGTAAAATAAAGTTTAATCATAATTGTGGCATCTGTAATAAATGGCAATATTCTGAATAGATTTTCCAAGGGTACTTTTGTCAGCCATTTTGAAATATACCATCGTATTGGAAGTATTTATACTTTTGAACTGCTTTTGCTCTCAAAGATAATGACCGATGGTGGCTTGTGTGTAACAACAAACAAGTCGATGTAATGATTAAGAGGGTTAACGCTTCAGTGCGGTACATTTAGATGTTGTGTTGTGTTTAATGGTTGGGTGGAGGGTTTGTGGGTCAGTGACTGACTCAGCTGTGGTCTTTCTGTGGGCAGTGTGGGTGTCAGAGTGATGGACACATCGTGGGTGAAGGGCAAAAGTTCCTGTACGCTGGGCCGCAAATCCTCCTCCACGCCTCCCAGCGCACAACCGCCCGGCTCTCCTGCGGACACCCTGATCACTGAGCAGCCCGGTGAGCTGGCCACCTCTCCAATCCCCACCCCCCCTCCTGGAGACAGGGGCAGGTAAAAAAAACAAAACATGTGATCCCCGTCATCCTCTACCTGTTTTCCATTGTCATTTCAATGAACTGTATATGCATTTCACAGTTGCATTAACTAACTTGTGACATCATTGTTTTCCATTCAGCGATTAACTCTTGCTTTCCCTGCATTTGTGTATTAATGACATTTCCTCTGCTTTTCCATGCTTTCCTTGTTCTTCTTACTTTTTATTTTTGACTCGCTGAGTCTATATAAATAAAAGTCATTTATTTTTTCTTATACATAGTGCAGTCAGTATGGCCGTGTACACACTGCAGTTAAATACGGTCGTCTTCATCCTGTTCTGTACACACAGAGTTCAGATGTTTACTGGAGTGACATCCGAATGCTGCCACCAAATGAATCACGCTTCTGTTAAATCTGTGTTGTGTGTACAGAACCCGACTAGTTCTCGTAAAGTACTGTACTGTAATGAAGGTAAGACACTACAGGAAAAACCATTGTGTTTTCATGCACTGGTTAGTTTTGAGATTTTGGACTTTTTGCATAATTTAAGTTCTAAATTTATTACACCGGATCTATTTACATCTGTAGATTTCAATTACACTACATATGTTTAAAGGCTGTTTAAAGCCACTTCAGTAGCACTTACTGTCAATAATTTAACAGTTTTTACCGGGGAGTTTTTTAATATATAATTCACCTCATTTATATAACATTTTATTCCTAAAAACATGGTGAAAGTGTTTAGTAGACAGGGTAATATCCAAATTCCCCGCTCCAATATGTGAATAAAATGAAACAAGACTTTTGAACCAGGCTTTATCCAGTGTTCTGATTTCTGTTCTGAAATGTTCTTTTTTAATTGCATATTTTACTAGATAATGCTTCTTTTGTATATTTAAGCATAACATTTCAGAAAACTTTAAACATTTATATGCATGTACTGTGATTGATCAACTAGGGAAAGTATGATGTTATTTATAAGTTAAAATTTTTACCCTATTCACCTGTAGTGTCTTGCCCATACAAGATCCGAGTCTCTCTTCTCTTGGTGCAAGGCGAGATTTAATGAATTTAAATTGAAACAGGCACATTACCAATATAAAGTTTGGTGTCTGTAAGGTTTATATATATATATATATATATATATATATATATATATATATATATATATACAGATCAAAAGTGACAGTAAAGACTTTTTAATGGGACATTAATGCCGACTTGGGTAGCTATTTTAGTCATCACAGGCCAGGGGTGTCCAAACTCAGGCCTCGAGGCCACTGTCCTGCAGAATTTAGCTCCAATTTGCCTCAACATACCTGCTAGTATGCCTAGCAAAACATTTATTAGCTGGTTCAGGTGTTTAATTGGGGCTGGAGCTAAACTCTGTGGCCCTCCAGAAGCAGATTGGACACCCCTGTCATAGCGCTCTTGCAACATAAAGACTCTTCCAAACAATAGGAAACTGATTTATATGATAGCTTTGGACTTCTCAAAATCAATTGCCATAAACTTTTACAAAAATGACAGTAAAGACATTTTAATGGGACACTGTTTCTTTGGCATGTTTCTCATTTGCAATTTCAGGAGTGACTCCTGTATTTTGTTCACACCCAAAACGATAATTTAGAGGATTCACTTCTGGATTTTAATGTGTTTGTCACTTTTGCAGTGTGTACAGGCCTATATGATCATTTAGTGAGATTGTCACAGTTTGAATCAATTTATCTCCTGAATGTAAGACATTCTTGCTGTGGCTTCCTATTCATTTAATTTCACTAATACTCAACCCATAAGCCCATATGTAAATCATACATCAATAAAGTGAAGGTCACGCCATGGTTGAGTCATTGCATTTAGGGTTTGCGATGGCTGATGATTTGACTGGCTTACCTCCCCCTCCTCTGACACTCTTTCAGGCAATGAAAGGGTTTTTGTGTCTGTGTTCAACTGCTCTGGGTTTTCATCGTATTTGGAGACCTTGGTTTGAGCGATAGCTCTATATAGACTATTGCATATTCACCAAACTCTCTGTGATGTTTGGTTGTTTTAACAGAGATTTTTTTTTCTTCCCTTGGTGCAGTGCGCAGACACAAGGTCAATTTCAGTGTAATTTTCTGTCTTCTTTTTCATTTTAATGCATTGCTGTGCTTTTCCTCCCAACGGAGTTGGAAGCGTTTCCTTGCGCCTGTTTTTCGTTGCTAAGCTTGCTGTTTGCTGAACCTGTTGCTCATTGCCGTGCGCTAAACTGGCTAATTGCTCATACCAGCTTGAGACAAACATGCAGACCAAAGGATCCTAAGAGTATGATCAGTATTGTATAACGCTAGCGAGCCACAGCTGGAGCTAAACATCCGTGTGCAGTTGACCAGAGCTCTCTCTCCTGTGTTTGCTCTTTATTGTTTCCAATATCTGCAGCTCTGACGACGTGTCGCCCAATCGGCCGGATTCCTCACATGTCTATGCGTCCCACGTGGAGGAGCGGCCACCCCCTCCTTACCCTTCCTCGTCCTCCCACCACTTCTACCCCAAGCCCCCTCCCTGCGCTCGGCCCGTGGCCCCCGGCCCCGAGTCGCAGCCTCCCGGCTCCCCGCCTCCGCCCCTGCGCTGGGCCGGCTTCGGCCCGCCCCTGCCCCTGCCCCAGCCCCTGCCCCAGCCACCCCCTTCCTCCTCTTCCTCCTCCTCCTCCTCCTCACTCGATATCAACTCCAACCCCAAACCTAGCTGCCTGCACTTTCCCAAACACGGCCCACTGTGTGACGCCCCGCATGCCGCTCCGCCTGACGCCAATGCCTCGCCCCTCTACATTAAAACCCCTCTCGTGCTGACCCGCCACGACATGTCCCTCGGAAACCCCCCTAGCCTCCCCTCCTCCGCCCCCCCGCCGTGGGCTGCCTGTCCATGTGCCCGCGACAGAGGACCCCCCAGGCTGACTAGGTAAATACCACCTGCCTGCGGCCATCCTGCCTTCGCAACACACTGTGACGTCCACCAGGGCTCCCCACACTCTTTGAGCGCTCACCTCAGATCACTCCATACTGGCTCCTTCTTTCCATCTTGTTTTTTTTTTTTATCTTTCTTTGTGATGTTATTGCTTTTTCAGCTTCATCACACAGATTCTGTAACATTCTCATTGTCCAGGGAAGCCTGAGGTTGCCTAGTAACTGATAATGTTACTGGCCTTTAGTGAAAGTGTATCTTTCAAATAGAAATCAGTGTTATTGTAGTATCACTGAAATGGTTTTTATTAATATTTTCAATTTTTTTTATATATATTTTCCAGTTTCATTTTAATTTTAGTATAATTTTAATGTCTATATATTTATATTAATATTTTAAATAATTCTTTATTTATTTTTTCAGTTTCAGTTTCAATTTTTTCAAAATTTCAGTAATTTTGTTGTGTTTGTCATTCTTAAGTTTTGAATCTGTTTTAATTTTTATTTTTTCCATTTTGTTGTGTTTTTGTCATCTTTAGTATTTTAATTTCATTTTTAGTTATTTAGTCATTGTAGTGCCGTCAAATCAATTAATCATGATTAATTGCATCTAACATAAAGGTATATATATATATATATATATATATATATGTATACATGTATATATGTATGTATGTATATATATGTATAATAATACACACGCACATTATATATTTACAAACTTTGTTAGATGATTTGTTAGTGATTTGTTAGAATTGATTCGACGGCACTACAATAACTAAAAAACTAAAATATGTATTATTTGTATTATTTTAAAGTTTTTTTTTTTTTTTTTTTTACATCAACCTAAACTGATTAGAATGAGAAATATTTAAGCTTTTTATATTTTATTTAATTTTTTTGTTGGTTTTAGTTTTAGTGTCAGTTTTTTTAACTATATACCCCGCCAGAAATAAGTACATTGATGCTTATGAATGTATTGTTTGAATCATGACGTTTGTTTGCTCATTGGGATAGTCATACATATAATCACCACCAACTCTGTTCCAAAACCTAATGAGTTGCCCCCTAGGTAGCTATTTTAGTCATCATAGACACTCTTGCAACACAGAAACTCTTCCAAACAATAGGAAACTGTTTGATTTTGCCTTATAAGATAGCTTTGGAAAATAGGAAACGTAAAGACTTCCCAAAATAAATTGGAATAAACTCTAACAATTGTAAAGGCACTTACATTTATTCAGTACTCAGAAGTTCCTTTGATGTAAAATCCAATATTTATGTGTGGCATTTGAGTGTTATTATTATTATCTTAACATTATGGTAACATCTGAGGCTATAGAGCTCTGTATTGATGATGTATTTTTTTTTAAAAGTTAGCATCACCCTGGTTCCCGCTACAAAAAGACAGGAAAAGTTAATAATTCTTACACGCTTACTGCATAATATTAATAATCTTCATACATTAACAACCACCAGAAATGAAACGTAGGCTATTATTCAACATCACCATAAGTAATCTTCCGACAACTCTTTCAGTCTTTATTTAAATAACATTTTCCCTGAAAGTTTGAGTCAGAGTAGTTTGGAAGAGCGTAATTATAAACACGAGGCTGTGAAAGTGGACTATTGAGTAGATGAGTTGTTGGTTCGGAGTTGATGTTTAATGTCCCAGACAACCTCTTTAGTCCCATTTAGCCACTTGCTAGGAACCGCCTTTTACTAGACAAGCAAAAGCTTTAAAAAAAAAATCACATACTGATGTATTTTATGTAGTAGAACAAAACATGAAAATATCTTGAGCTTGTTCACTACAGACCTTTATACAGGCATTTAACCAAAAACCTATTCAAAAAATCCATTGACTTCAGGACGATTGAACCAAAAGTGCTAAAATGCTGACATGTGTTCAGGTTTTGGCCTACAAAAATATATCATACCTACAGCACTCTAATGCTGAGTCTGTAGGCTAAGCGTTTGTGCCCAAACAGGGCTTTAGCTGCAAACCATTAGCTACTTTCTAATCATAGATGGTTTTATAAGGAAATATATTCTCCTTCTAGAAGGCATTTTATTGGACAAACATTTGATTAGTTCAGGATGTGTTGTCAATATTTTTTTAAATAATTGAATAATATATTTAAAGCTGCAGTCCATAAATTTTTGGTTTAAAATGATCCAAAATCAATTACTGAGCAAGTACATAACCAGCCAGTGTTCAAAACTATCTCCTTACCTAAGCCCAATTCACAACGGTAAGCTTGTAATAATGTTTTTTAATTTGAGGGGTACTGGTAGGTTTCCACGGGAAATAAGAGTTTGCCTTTGCGTCATTATGTCACATCTGTATACGTAAAGAAAGAGTCCCAGACGCAGGTGTCGGATCATTTGAAGACTCTTTTACACCAGAGGTAATAAGTAAGCTTGTCATTTTGATGGCGGATTGTAATCAAGAACGGTAAAGACGACCATCATCATTGACAACGGGTGAATCACCAGTAGTAAAAAAGATTCGGACTGCGGTGCGGCTAACAGCAAAAAAGAAAATGCGACCAGGCCCATGCGAAAACAAGAATAAAAATATCGGCAGGGCTTTTGAAAGGTGGCGTGAACTCTGTGTTTTGAACGGGTTTAAAGCAGAGATAGCTTTTTTCTGCTGGACATGTAAGACATTTTAATGGTTTCTTGGGTAGATAATGCTAATCCACACTAAATACACAGTCACGCAATGTTGATGTTGGTAACATTAACAATTTGAGAACAAAATATAACAATAATAATTTCGACATGATAAGCTAGCTTTACGATCGTAGATTTAATCGCCATTAGATTTATTGTAGAACTTTTCGTTTTTTCAGTTGGTCTGAACAAAAGTGCAAACATGTTACTTGTTCAGATGACTTTTTTCAGTGAAACTTATTATTTTGGTCATACTTCCAAGACGTAGTAGCTATACTACATGACAGCCTACAACATCAGATTCATTCGCGCTGAGTAGCCGTGCCGATGCACAACCCACGTAAAACGATAATTCCACAAAATAACTGCAATTGCAGGTTTCAAACAGAGATGGAGACAAAGAGGCAAAACTTACAGACTGCAGTTTTAATTAACATTATTCAATTTCAGTATTTAACTGTATGAGTACACTAGCACTAGCATATTCAAAGCTAATGGACATGGACTAAAATACACAAAACTATAACTTTGATGTTTCACAGAGTTGGTGCCCATGAAGAGCATTTCAAATCAGTCAGTTACGTCTCTTACATCTTAGTAGGTAGCTGCAGATATAGTCCGTAGACAACAAGGCAGCTCACTAGATTTTGGAACAAAGCAATAGACACTATGGAAAAGATGGCTTTTTAAAATGTAATCATTTGAGCAAGATTTAAGTCTGAATTTGAGAACTGCTCTGGAAAACCATCATAAAGCTGAAACAACGCTAACCAAACTCTGACGTTTCTCATAATGTAGGCCACACATTTAATTGAGCTGGGAATTGTGTATATGAATGCTCTTTTTTGGACCATCAGTCTCCCGAGTTGCAGGAATGTCAGTGGAATTACATGAATTCCCATCACTTGCTGCGTGTGCAGACTCTATCAATGCAATAAAGATCAAACTGATCTTTATTAGGAGTGCTTAGCATCAATACGGACAGTTTTAGCTTTTTTTATTAATGATGTTGACTGTATATTGCAATGGTTCCCCACCCCATATACCCTCATGAGCCTTCATTGAAAAGTCGCAGGGAACTGCAGAGATTGAGTCATAGATGTGACGGACTCATTCCAAGCATAGTCACATAGAGGCAGATATCACAGATTCTTTCAGATGTCAGCACGGATATAGATGTAGACGACTCGTGCCCATGTTTACACATTGATTTATCTTCCCCAGAGTTTAGCAGAGAGGCACCTGAATATAGCTGTCAGAGTGAAAAACAAGCTCCACATGCTCGGTTATATTAAAGATACATGCTCTGTGTGTGTGTGTGTGTGTGTGTGTGTGTATTTGCTGGGCAAGGACACTCAATCCCCTTCCTGCTGACATGGATGAGAAACACGCTCTGTGTAAATCCACCTTCACATGTCTTTGGAGAAGAAAAAAAACATCACACCCACATGAAAGCAGATATAGTTGTGGATGTTTTAAAATCTCCTTCATGTTATCTTATATGTTATATCATCATTTTAAGCTCTTTTAGCTCATCTGGTAAAGCATGATGCCAGAAACACAAAGGTCATGGGTTCGATACCCACATCAGTTATGCCAATGTTGTATCAAGGTCTTTTCAGACACAGTCAAAACCAGCAGCACGTTGTTTAGCACTTTCGTTTTGATGTCGGGGGACGTGGGGGTCCTTGCACACTGTTAGTCATTAATGATACGGTGGGTGCAGACTGGCAGTCATGTTTGTCTCTCTCTCCAGCACTCTGAAGAGCAAGGAACTCTCTCCTGTGATTGGCCACAAGGCGGTGCAGGCATCAGGTGCTACAGTGCCCCCTGTCAGCGGTCAGCAGAGCAACAGCCAGTCTCCCCACTCAGCAGAGCACAGCCCCCACACCTTACGCAAAGGTTCGTCCCACTGGGGTTCCTCTTTAATGATTTTAGAAATTTTCATATAGAGATACAATCCTGTTTAAATCTGATATAACAACTTCTGACTTGGGTGATCAGACAAACACAGGGTAATAACATGTGTCTCCAGTGATTTTGTCACATTTGTCCTTTTAATGATAAAATTAAGGTTAGTTGACTGCAAAAATAATTTAGAAATGAATACATTTTTAGTATTTTTGTCTCGTTTTACAGTAATAATGTCTAAAATATCTTAAATCAAAGTTAATTTCCTTGAGAAGGACAATAAATATAAAAAATATATGATTTTAAACAAACACACTTTTGATATGTTTTTTTTTTTTTTTTTTAAAAGTCTTCAAAAAATATTAAGAGAATTTTTTTTTGTCATGTGGTCAACTCCCCACGAAACATAAATAAATAATATTTATTATTTTAAAAATATTTCTAACTATAAAGTATTAATGCGTCTAAAAATATTAATATTCTAACTATAAAGTATTAATAAAATTTTATAAATTATTTAATATAATATAAAATATTTAAAAACCTTTTTGAAAGTAATAATTAAGATGTGTGTTCAAGGTAAAAGGAAAATGCTATTACATGTATTTGATATTTACACTATGTGATATTTTTAGAGTCATTAAATTAAAACAAATTCCCAAGACGCATTGCACATCATTTTCACCTTAGAGCTTTCTGTTTGTGATCGGATCACCCAAAACCAAAAATGTTAATACCAAGTTTCAACAGGGATGTGGAGGAAAGGTTACTTGCATGCATATTTGATTTTGTCTTTTCTCTCTCTCTCTCTCTCTCTCTCTCTCTCTCTCCCTACAGCGTCTAAGAAACTGGCCCCTGTGCCGCCCAAGGTTCCCTACGGCCAGTCGGGGGGGATGTCAGACCAATCCACAGGTCAGCCGTCTCCGGTTAGCCTGTCCCCCACTCCCCCAAGTACCCCCTCCCCTTACGGTTTGGGCTGTCCCCCTGGACACGCGCCCACCTCTTCCCCTGGCCAGACCCCATTAGGGGGACCTCATTCGTTGTCCTCTCCGCCCTCTCTGACTGGTACGCTCACAAAGTCCCGGCCCACCCCAAAGCCCAGGCAGAGACCCAGCCTACCCCCTCCCCAGCCGCCCACCGTCCCCCCAACAGCCCCCCAGCCCCTGGAGCAGGGTCTACTTGATGGATTGTCCCCCGGAGAGAGCATGTCCACAGGTAAACATGCCTCAGTGGCAACATCACGAGTGGGAGTCCAGCGTCCCTCTCTCAAACTGTCTGTCTCTCCGTCCTACGCTGGCGATGGACTTTAGGAGCCAGATCCCCTATGAAATGTGAAAAGATTTGTTTGTCTTAAATATGGGGTGCCCATAGATTCAGTTGCCTTTGAGATGTATACTATGATAATTATTTTTTTAATCCTTAATATATTTTAGTTTTACAACTTGTGAAAAGTAGAAACAAAGGGAATTCACTCAAAGCCCAGGGATACATTTTACTAGAAAGTGAAGTGTGTAATTTTTGCACAACCAGCGGAATTGTAAAAACAATGAATGTTTCCATACAGGTTTAGTCACAAACAGATAGTCTCACACCAAACGCATGCCATTACTTGAGCAAGAAGCTGATGGACATGTCGGACCGCTCAAACAAACAGCACTGAGTTTACACTCTGTAGAGTAGTCAACCTGCAGAGGATTCCCTCAGTACACAAAATTAGCAGGCATTTACTGAAAATAACTTTACTTTCAACTGTCGCACATTTTTAGTCACATTTAGAGATGTTCTGTGAATTTTCACAGGCGAAATCCTATCAAGTAGAAATCCAAGTGAACAGGAATTACATGTGAGGGTGAAAGATTTCCCCTTGCGGATTTTGTAAGGCGTTCAAATTGGCAATCACTTGCTGAAAATTGTCAACTGCGATTTGGTGGCAAGCTTTTTTTTACAACTTTCCGGACTACAGGTTTGGTCACATTTAGCATTGTTTGGTTAGCTAAATCTAGTCATTTCAGTAGGAATCCACCTCTTTACGTCGCAAATCTGAGAAAACCACAAGGAAAAAAATTACACACTTCACCTTCAGTATGAGCCCTAGTTATTTTCTCAGCTTCAGTGTGAGACTGTTTCCCTAAAGAAAGGTTCTGTGGTCTTTGTATCATTCTAGTGGCCTGCTGTATGGCACTGATTGTATGTTTCTCATGTGAGGCGTGTCTGTCAGTCATTCTCCTGAGCACTGATTGATGTATGACTCTTTTATCCCCTGTCATCGTTGTGCACCTTGCAGCTGTGTGAGGCCAGGGACTGAGTGTGGGCTGAGTGTGAGGGGGACATTTAGGGTAAGCCAGAACCTGCTGTGCCCGTGCCATAGCCTCATCTCACACCGTCTGGCCTGGTGCTGTGGCTGAATCTAGGGCCTACCGCAGCCTTGCTCTCTGTCTCATATCGTAACACTACCTTCTCCAGCTCTGTCATTTTCTCTAAGTCGCAGGGCTGTCCTTGGCTTCTTCATTCTCTCAGTGTAGTCTGTGCATGGTGTGAGACTGGTCTATGCATGGCTTACGGCCTTACTTTCCTGAGCAACATCACACATTTGTCAATGTCGTCGCTTACGAAGTTCATCTCAACGCCTCCGGCCCTGACCTCACATCGTGATCCATTCCCACTCCCAATATCCTCACCACCACATAGGTGGAGCTAGGTAATCCCCCAACAAATCCTCTTTGAGTCGAGTCCATCACAGGGCGGCAGCTCTCCGCCCTCCACAGTCATGACTACGCCATCTGCGTCCATCTCATTCTTACACAGGGGAGGTCATCACAATCAGATACAGTCCACCAATCCACATGACAAGGTTCTTAATGTTGCCACATCTCCAATTTGCACCCATCTTGTTGTCTATGTGTGGAGTATTTTAGTCATTGTGGTCAGTGTTGGGGGTAATGCGTTACAAGATACGTGCGTTACAGGTAATTTGTGTTACAGGTAATGTGCGTTACAGGTAACACTCATTTTTTGACAGGTAGCAAGTAAAGTAATGTGTTGCTTTTTAAATTCACGATAAGATTCTTTTTCAAATAAGTAACACGTAACAGTTAAATGATAAGTTCACTTTAAAATAAAAACTACCCTAACGTTTACTCACCCTCAAGCCATCCTAAGTGTATATGACTATCTTCTTTCTGATGAAGACAATCTGAGTGATGTTAATAAATATCCTGATGCATCCAAGTTTTATAATGGCAGTGAGCGGGACCAACGAGTATGAAGCTCAAGACAGTGCATCCATCCATCATAAACGTACTCCACACAGCTCCAGGGGGTTAATAAAGGCCTTCATCTTCAAGTCAAGTCACTTTTATTTATATAGCGCTTTTTACAATGCAAATTGTGTAAAAGCAGCTTTACAGTAAGCTCTTAAAGCACAGCAGCTCTTAAAGGTGCCATTGTCCAGGTTAAATAAATTCAGTATTCATTCATCCAATAGTTATTAATTTAGTTAATTTCTGTATATCAGCAATGGAGAAAACAGCTTAGTTCAGTTCGCATACAATGGTGTCAATGCAGGCAGACTTGTTGAATATCAAGTCAAGTGTCCCCAACTAAGCAAGCCAAAGGCAACAGCGGCAAGGAACCAAAACTTCAACAGGTGACATCAGGTGACCAACAGGTGATAAAAAAATGGAGAAAATAACCTTGGGAGAAACCAGGCTTAGTCGGAGGGCCAGTTCTCCTCTGGCCAACAGCGAACAGTACTTGATTGATTCAGGCAGAGTTACAGGTCATAGGTCCGATTTGGGATCGCAACAGTCAAAATATTTAATCCAGTTCCATCTAGTTGAAGATCATATTCATCACGGCGGTATGGGATGGTTGTTGGGGTTCTGTGCCACTGGCTGTTGTGTCATTAAGGCCTTCACAATGGATTATCTAGTTGACACAGTCTCTGCTGACACTTCAGGGCTGGTCATGCATAAGCACATCTAACCTGGATACGGCCCGGATCCGGCTTATTGCGGTAAACCTCGGGATAAGCAGAGAAACTAAAATTAGTGTAGACGCCATTCTTCTTCTGATGTAACGAGTACATCCGGTGTTATAGGAAGTGTTCCCGGTTCCGGTCGACCTGATCTATGCAGCCTAACAATCCTTTAACAGATATGAAAACATAAACTGATAATGTGTTATGTGTATGACAGGTCAAAGGGATACGTTTTAGTCTAGATTTAAATTGACAGAGTGTGTTTGCTTCCCGAACAAAGCTAGGAAGATCGTTCCAGAATTTAGGTGCCAAATAGGAAGTGGATCTACCGCTTGCGGTTGATTTTGATATTCTAGGTATTAACAACTGGCCAGAATTCTGAGATCGTAACAGACGCGAAGGACTATAATGCATTAAGAGCTCACTCAGGGACTGGGGAGCTAAACCATTTAGTGCTTTGTAAGTAATTAGCAAGATTTTAAAATCTATACGATGTTTAATAGGGAGCCAGTGCAGTTTTGACAGAACCGGGCTAATATGGCCATTCTTCCTGGTTCTAGTAAGGACTCTAGCAGCTGTGTTTTGGACCAGCTGTAAGCAAGCAGGGCAACCACCCCCTTGAACTTTACAGTAACCCAGCCTTGAGGTCATGAACGCATGAACTAACTGTTCCGCATTCGTCATTGACAGCATATGTCGTAGTTTAAATATATTTTTAAGATGGAAGAATGCAGTTCTACATATGCTAGAAATGTGGCTTTCAAATGAAAGATTGGTGTCAAAGAACACACCCAGGTTCCTAACTGACGAAGACGACTTAACAGAGCAGCCATTAAGTGGTAGTCAGAAGTTTTTGGTCCAATAATTAGAATCTCTGTTTTTTTCTGAATTTAGTAGTAGGAAGTTACCAGTCATCCAATTTTTTATATCAGCTACACATTCCGATAATTTTGAGAATTGGTAAGTTTCGTCAGGGTGCAAAGAAATATAGAGCTGAGTATCATCAGCATAACAGTGAAAACTAATGCCATGCTTCCTAATGACATCTCCCAAGGGCAGCATGTACAGAGTGAAAAGCAACGGTCTTAGTACTGAGCCTTGCGGTACTCCATATTGAGCTTGTGATCGATATGACATCTCTTCGTTTACCATGCCAATGCAATTCCACTAATGCCAACATAATTTTTGAGTCTTTTCAAAAGAACATTGTGGTCGATAGTGTCAAAAGCAGCACTGAGGTCTAGTAACACTAATAGAGAGATACAACCACAATCTGATGATAAGAGAAAATCATTTGTCAAGTCAAGTCACCTTTACTTATATAGCGCTTTTTACAATGCAAATTGTGGCAAAGCAGCTTTACATTAATATTTGTAAATCATTTTTGGCTGCACAGCAGCTCCCAAAGAAAATGGTGTCATTGTCCAGCTTATTCTATATATTATTGATTCATTCCATTGCAAAGATCAATAGATATTAGTCTAGTTAAATACTGGAGAAAACAGTGACGTAATTGTCCGGCTTGTAACTAATGAGAGCAGTCTCAGTACTATGGTACGGTCTAAATCCTAAATGGAAATCCTCACAGATGCCATTTCTTTCCAAGAAGGAACACAGTTGCGATGATATTGCCTTTTCTCGTATTTTTGACAGAAAAGGTAGATTGGAGATCAGTCTGTAATTGACTAATTCTCTAGGATCTCTAAGTTGTGTTTTTTTTAAAAAGAGGTTTGATAATAGCCAGCTAAAAAGTTTTCGGTACGTAACCTAGTGATAAAGATGAATTAATGATCTTAAGAAGAGGATCTATGACCTCTTGAAGCATCTCTTTCAATAGCTTAGTCGGTATAGTGTCTAACATACATGTTGTTGATTTCGATGATTTAACAAGTTTAGACAATTCTTCCTCTCCTATAGCAGCGAATGAATGGAATTTTTCCTCAGCGATACTACAATGCACTGTCGGATGTGATACTGTTGTAGACGGTTGCATGGCTATAATTTTCTCTCTAATATTGTCAATCTTGCAAGTAAAGCAGTTGATAAAGTCATTACTGTTGTGCTGTTTGGAAACATCAGAAGTTACTGAAGTGAAGCAATGCGTTTATGTAAGAAAAATATCCATATTTATCAAGTTATAAAGTAAAATATCTAGCTTCCGACAGACTGCCTTCCGTATTCAAATTATGAAAAAAGCGTAACTGACGCGACGTGAAGTTGAATACGGAAGGAGGTCTAATGTACTTATACTTTAAGGTAGATACTATAATAGGGATGTTTTTCTTACATAAATGCATCACTTTGCTTCAGAAGGCCTAACCCCCCGGAGCCATGTAGAGTACATTTATGATGGATGGATGCACTTTCTTGAGCTTCATACTCGTTGGCCCCATTCACTGCTATTATAAACCTCAGGATATTTATTAATATAACTCTTGATTGTGTTCATCAGAAAGAGGAATGCTTGACGGTGAGTAAAACTTGGGGTAATTTTCATTTTAAAGTGAACTAATTCTTTAATGGCACTTAACAGGCAATATGCAACAAATAACAATATGTCACAAGTAACGCTACTTTTCTACTTATTTTCTAATATAATTGGAAATATTGCATAATATTAACATAACATAACATAAATAAAATAACATAAAGCATATTTACACTGTCATATTAAGGCTCCAAATCCTGTCCATTGGCGGATAAAAGGCATAGTAAAGCCACCTTAAAATCTGTAACTTGTTACAAATGGAGACATGTGTAATGCATTGTTTCCAGTGATTGTAACTCCTGTGTAAAAAACATTTATGCAGTCTTTGTGTGACATTAAAACATCCATAAGCACAGTTTTATGCTATATTTGTTGTTGCAGGTAAATTATGACAGGGAACAAATACTTTTTTTCAGCAGAAAATACCTCAGAATTTATACAAACATCTGACACCACAGTTCTAGATGGCTACTTGACAGCAAGTACACAAAAGTATCACGTTACTTTCTGTAAAATGTAACAATGTAACTGGATTATCTACTTTTTAAGAGCATGAAATGAAACACATTAGGGGCCGTTCACATAGAACTCGTTTTGCCATTACACCGCACTGCTTTTCCATTGTTTTTCAATGTAAACGCGCTAGACGGACATGTTTAACCATTGCGGTGGGGTCCTTTGCAGCATCTCACGTATGACACGCGATTCTAAAAACGCAGTGCTCAAGCTACAAGAAGTTCATTTAAAACAAAAAAATGCTTCTCTAGACCACAGCACTTTCTTTTCCAGTCTACTGACCCACATCTCACGTTTTTAACAGCAAAAACGCATTCTGTGTGAACCGGCCCTTACTTTTTAAAGTAACATTTCCCCAGCACTGATTGTGGTGAACTGCTGATTCTGTTATTTTTACTTTTTGAAAAAAAAAAAAAAAAGTTTTATGTATTCCTTTATATTTTATATGAGCATAGCAGAGATTTTGCACTGAAGCAGGAGTAGCAAGCACTACAGGCTTTATATGAAACGAAACATATTTCACCTTCCTCCCCAATGGCTCAGTGTGACAGAATCCCTGTGTAGAATGCCAGGAAACAGTCTGATGTGCCCTTCTCCTGCTGCAAACACATTCAACACCCTTCGCTGACTTTGCCTCTAACAGTGGCCTGGGAACTGAAATTACTTTTTGCTTTCTCTCTCTTTGTGTCTTTTTCAACACTCTCATCATCGCCATTTCCATCGTTTCGCTCTGTTTTACTGTAAACCTGTCTTGTCACTTTGTGGCCATTGCTCTCATTTCCCATGACCCTACAGCAGATTTCTTCAGTTTGGAAATTCCCTCCATCAATGTCAATCTGGACAGCCTGCTGGACGAGTTCAGGGTCCCATGCCGGAGCTCCTTTGCTGCGGTCAGCTCTCCGGAGGGGGAGTCCGTGTCCGAAGAGGAGGGCCAAAGCACCACGCTATGACCCCTGAGACCACCCAGCAGCTTCACCCAGAACTTGCCCTCTTCTGCTGAAGCCCAACTGGAACCCCACCTTGGCCAAACCCCGAGTCACGGATACTACATGAGAGACTAGATGAGACGTCAACCACACAACAGGTGCCATGAAAAGCAACAGAATGGATTTTGTTCAAATTGCCGCTAAAGGAACCTGGAGTTTTGTGTTACGATTCCTGTTTCTCTCTGAACGGTTCTGTCTGTTTCGTTTTGTTGTTGTGTTGTTGGTTTTGTTTGATTGGGATGTTTTTTTATTATTATTATTTCTGCCTTATCAGAGCTGCAATTACAATACATTGCACATAGGGAGCAGTCTACAGACTTTAATGGAACCTCATAAACTTTATCTTGCTGGAGGCTTCGACCTGAGACCCACCCTCACGGTTTGAAAGTGGGCCATCTTTGTTTTCCTTACAGGGTCCATGCCATGCTCTTTATAGGTGACTTGGCATATAGCATGTTTAAGTCTAATTTTGCAATGCTGAGGTCTTTCTTTCTCAAAATCTCCAACCTTCACTATACACTACTTTAGCAATTCAATCCAATGACCTTTCGCTAAGCCTCACCTTAAAACGCTACTGACCAATCCAGCCTTAGCAACTATTGCCTACCATTATATTACCAGTCAAATGCTCATATCTAGGCTGCGTTCCGAGTGAGAACAGTCATGGCCGCCATATTGAAGGGTCGTTCCAAATCAGAGAGCTCAAAACTGGCCACTTCTAAATCCAAATGAAGGATTTCAAAGGGTACAAGTAATGAACCCTTCGCTCCCATGATTATTTGCACTAGCAAGCAGCATGTGCGATTACAGCCCATCGATAATTGGTTCGGCAAAGATGTGAACTCTTCTGTGAACAGTTTTTTTTTGTCCCCTTCAGCCCTTCGAAGCGCTCACTTTTGAGGGTAAACCCTTTAAAGGGCATAGGGATAAATCCTTCAGAATAGAACACAGGGCAAATGTGTATCTATGGAAGTTATAAGTGTTAAGTCCAAGAATACCCATATAAACACTTCTCCAGATTTAAAGATTTGAAAAAGGGGGGGACCTTTTTCAAATCTTTAAATCTGGAGAAGTTCAACTGCATGAGGTCAATTGAACAATGCATCAGCCCTCATTCCAAATTAACATATTCCATCTCTGATTCATTAAACGTTGTCTGAGCGAGTAACAGAAACTGAGGAGGTGGAGCTTAGCAGAGGGTCAATTCAGTTAATATTTAGTGCATTTATCTGTGCTAGAACACTATCTGAACTTTCTGAAATGCACATAATACAGTAATAGCAACACAGTTGCATTAGTGTATTTTCTTGAAGACTCACTGAAATATAATGAAGTACCTGAAAGCAAGGAAGAAAATCCAGGGTTCCCACAGTCACATTTTAATTGTGTCATGGGAAATGAATAAAAATTCCTGTAAAAAATGATAGAATTTTCTATAGTCTGTAAAAAATTTTCTAATTATGCTCAGTTTTGAAGTATTTCCTGTTTCAAAATCCTGGAAACTGGAAAAACTTTGCTTGGAAATTCATTGATCAGAAGGCATGGGAACCCTGGAAATGTCAATTCCTCACCTTTTACCCACAAAACAAACACTGCAAATGTGTTTCTTCATTATGAGGACTTTAGGCAGCCACTACTGAGATCAACCACTGGTTCTGTTCTAATGCACTGCCTTGTATTTTCTGTTGTCTTTCCGCATCCATATGCCCTCCAAAGTGCTTCAAATGCAGTGCCACACTATCCTTTATGTATATACCAATACTGTATATAAAGATGTGTAGATAAGTGTCAACGAGAGGACAAATGTAAAGGCAAACATGAGTTATATATTCATAAATGTGACATGCCATATTTATCTTGTATAGAGATAATGTTCTAAGTATTATTTTGTCCCTGAACACTTTTTGTCAGGTTCACATAGCAAGTGAGTTTTTGCACTTTTGTAAGCCATGAACTAGATGTAGAAATATGAATGCAGACGTGGCGGAAGTTTAGATAGACTTGCTCCCGAGAGAGATTTTATCCCTAACCCGACCTCATCAATAACAGCCTTAATCAACAGCATAAATCAACAACACAATCTGCTTATTGTTATTAGGAAATATGTTAAGAAGTCAACAGATTATACTGATTGTATAACATCTGCTCGGTCTTAGTATTGTATTGCAACTGGCTGATTATATAAATCAAAATATACTGGCCCTAAAATGTTTTTGGATGCTTCAAATGTCTCAGACATGTTCTCATTGCTTAATAACTAGCCGTTTTTCGCCAGTTACTTTTAATCAACTGGTATTGTAGTGATTTTTAGTGGATGTATAATGTCAGTTCCCCAAAGCTGTCGTTCAGCTAATGTTTGACAAACACAATGTGTCGGAATACTTTTTAGGGCCACTATATAGCATATCTCCCCATAAAATCAATGGAAAGATACTGATTTATAACTTAGCAGGGATCTTTTTTTGTGAAAAAAGATATCAAGCCCTAAAAATCCTTCCGAGTCTCATTGCTTTTCCCCAGATGTCACACTGAGATGGCACAAGTCTGGCCATTTGTTTCATTAGGAGACAAGACTATACGAGACTACTGGATGCTGCAATTTCTCTTGTCTGAACTTGTACAAAAACCGCAGGACTTTATTAAGGTCAAAGAAACATTCGCTCACTTCTGTCCCGTGGAAGGAATGGGCTCAACAAACCGTCTCTGTTCTCATACGAAGGACTCTACTTCCAACGGTGGATAGCCATGGCTTCTGTTTATCTCTCTTTGAATAAGCATTAGTGTACGTCAGGGACAAAAGGACTTTTTTTTTTTTTTTTTTGCTGAAATGTGATATGCCTCAGTGTGTGTTCTTGATGAAATATAGTCTAATGATTATTGGTGACTGAGTAATAGTTGTAGTGATTACACAATGATAATTGCAAGTGCCCTCACATTCAGTATTTATAACCTGAAGCTAACGGCGAGTTTCGTGCGTACGTGAGGTTCTGTCTGTGCCGTTTCCCGCGGTGTTCTGTGAGGAGGCTGTTGTGTCTGTTCGAGTGTGCTGACTGAATGTGATTTAGCCTTTACTTGGAAGTGCACTAGAGTAAAGGCCCCTTATAGCAGCTGCAATAGACGCATGGTTTATTTTCTTTATAAACATGAAACTTTTGCTCATCTCTTTCTGTTAGCAATCAAAATGAATGCTTATGTTATTGTTAATGAAGACGTGGGAGGGTTTTATGCAGTATGTACATGAATTCTCATTCCAGTTCAAGACTGCATTGGTTATCGCACGGTTTTCAAAGATGAAAAGGCACAGCTATGCGTTATCTTAGGGGCGTTTACACGACATTGTTTCTGACTAAAAACAGAAAACATTTTTTTTTTTGCGTTTTGGACGTTTTGGGGGCCTGAAAATGCAAACTTTTGAAAACGGGTTTCAAAGTGCAAGTTTTGAACACGATGCCGTTAACCGTCTCATTGTAAAATAGTCCCAGCTTTAGACTTCACGCCCTCGGACCGTTGGCTGAACGTCTGATGCATATGGCACACTTATCTTATTAGTTTCGAAGTCGTCATCTGGTTGGTTGAGGAGAGCATCCGGGAGACGCATCGCGTTCTTTAATGGTCTGCCTGGAAACAAATGCTAACGCAAAACCCTTTCCGTGGTAGAAGCACTTACCAGGATCAACTTTCAAAAGTATATGAAGTTCGCTGCTCTACTGTTGCAGTAAACTTCCGTAACGTTCTTGAATTAATAATTTATTAGATACAGGCCGGTCTGTTATTGTACATTTTTACGCCCCTAAACATGACGTGGAGCAAAACGAACTGTGATTGGTTGTGTTATATGTCAGTCAAACATCCTCTTTGCCAATGAAAGCTGCGATAGAGTCCAGACCTTCTGCCGTCCGTCTGAAGGTCTGGCTATGCGAGACTAAATGCAAAACTACAAAAACATGAATTTGTGAAAACGGCGACGGCATGCTCATGCGTATTATGTGTTCAGTTTATAGGCGTGTAGTGTTTCTTTACAAAGTGACATCGCCAACTACTGGCCTGGCGTGAATAATACAACGAGATCCATGCGTTTTTTTTGACAATGCTGTCGTCTGTATGCGAAAAACGCAAAGGAAAAACTTCAGTTTTTAGTAAGCCGTTGTCGTGTAAACGTACCCTCAATCCAATCTGTAAATTAAGCTAGTCTGTCATCAAATTCAGTTCTTCATTTCCAAGTGACAACATTTTTAACATTCCTATCCAGTCAATTAAATGATCAAGAAATTGTTTAAAACAGAATGGATGTAATAGCCATGGAACTTTTCTTAAAGAATTACAGCTGATGAACTGGACAAACATAATTTTAACTGATGATTTGACACAGAATCTGCACAGGTGAATCTCATAACTGTCAAGGTCATAATTCGCCCCAAAATTAGAAGAAAACAAATAAGAAATTGCATTTCTATAAAGAACTTATAGTAGCTTAAAGTACCTTAAATTGTTAAAGTAAACAATTTTAATAATAATTAAGCACAATTTCACCACCAAATGTCATTACGGCAACGAAAAACAAAATTATATATATTATTTAAAATGTATTTATATGGTAGTATGATTTGTACTTCACTGATGTAGATTTAAATAAATAAAAAAATTTGTATTGCAGTATTTTTTAATGCACTTATCATGGCAATGATGTGACAAAAAAAAAAAATCTTAATGGTCTTTTTTTTCTTTTGATTTTGTCGTGAAATGGCCTTACCTGGACATGTTGTTGTGAAATTCACCCGGATGCTTTTGTTTGCATTTTATGTACTGATTGTGGGGGGAACAAACCAGTGCAGAAAGACTTTTAAATGACATTTCTTATTGAGCACTGTAAGCATGATCATACAAGTCAAAATATATGTTAAATCGACATGCAAATGGTCAAACAGACTCTCATTACTTGCTTGAATCAAGGAAGTTTATGATAAAAATGCTGTTTTCAAAAGAGCATTTTAAAGTAATTTAATACACTGACATAATAATTTATACAGATACATACATTTATTAATTTATCTGTGACATGTTCAGCATAAAATTAAATGTTCAAAAAGAACCTCATGGACAAAGAACCCAAAAAACTGATCTGATCTTTTTCTCAATACAGCCATCATCTGTTTTGAACATTTTGCTTGATATTTTGCCCATTTAAATAATCCTGTTAAAGCCAGCAAGTTGGAGTGACAGAACAGAGCATGCATTTAATTATTCCCCTTAGATAATCATGTGTGTGTTCAATGATACCAGATAATAAAGGGAATCAACGATGAACCAGGGATGTGTGAACTTTAAAGGTTGATCAGTGCACATTATCCAACAATGTACAGCCCTCTCCACCTCTGCTTACCGAACTAATGTACAAATCTGCCTGTATCACCCTCCTCAGCTTAGCATATCAGTGGAAGAACACAGTCTGTACTGTGAAGCCTGCCGCAGTCCTTATCAGAATGTCAGAAATACATAGATATATATTAAACTCTACATTTGTAATAATACTTCTGGTGTAAGTGCTTTTGTGTTTTAAAAAGTGTTGTCAACCTCAAACTGCTGTATTCACAATATTTACATCCTGACATTATAAAAGCAATGCCTTCTGACAAGATAAGATCATCATTTATGTTGTTTGAAAAGCTTGATGTCTGAAACTGCTGCGTCGGGTGTTTATCTCAATATGAACTTCTCATCTAGTTCCAAATATTGTTGACTATAGAGTGCAACAGGAAGTAATAACTCCATTCATTGTCTCCATAGGGAAACTGACTTTAACTCTAACTTATATAACGTTAAAGACGGCCTTACTGTGATCTACGAGGTAATCAATCGACACTATTAGCTTCTATTGAAGCTGTCAGCCCACATTATTTCAACTAAGTTTTAAAATACTCGTGTTTAACAGCAAAATTCCTGGTGAAAACTACATGACCCATGATGCCGCACAGAAAATTCCACCAATCAGAGTCGAAACTAGCAAAACTTGCCAAAAGATCTCATTAGCTCCAATGAAACGCTGTAAATGACGTGATCGTGTTGACAAATTCTGAAATATTTGAATATATATATATATATATATATATATATATATATATATATATATGCATGATTTGCAATGAACTTAAAATACATTGTTTCTATAGATATAATCAACAATTTTAAATAAATATTCTCCATCGGTTTTAATTAGATTGTCATTCACAATGCTTCATGGGATTGTAGTTCTTTCCCTCACTGAAGCCGTAAAGTGCTGTAAAAGTGACGTCCGGCCTTTGGAAAATTGACATTTTCACCCTTTAACAAATTTGTAATAATTTGATTAAATATTTTGTAGTCATTTTGTGTAGATGTTTGTGATAACGCAATGAAACATGCCAAATTGTGCAGCCGTAACTTTTGGCCTGTGCTGTCACAGAAAGAAATTTTGAACTAACAAAATAATAATAATAATAATAACTGATTATGTTGTAGTCAATATATGCTTTTTCTTGTGAGCTTCTTGTTTTTCTATGCATTTGTTTCGCAAAAAGTAAAAAACCTCTAGCAAGTTTTCTTTAGCCAAATAATGTTGTCAGATAAATACCAATATTAAAATATTTGAATATATAAAATATTTCCCTCATATTTTGATAACTGGTAGGGTCATTAAAAACAAATATCCCCTCAGGACATCACTTGTGGCCACTTTTGTCTTTTTGTTTGATTTTCAAATCATTTTCTTGCTTCAAATAAACTTTTGTAATGTTGTGATTCACCTTTGGTTTGGTTCATGGCTTATAGCACTTTCCCTGTGGGGAAGAAAAAAAAAAACATTTCTAAAGATTTTTAAAAGAAACAAATCGATGCTTAAAACGGAGAAATCCATTACGTCACCTGAGCTATGAAAGAAACTTCTGAGCAATAAATTCGTCCTCTGGGAGAAGACACACTCGTCAATGAGATGAACATGTAGTACAGTACATTTTTAAGGGTTAAGATCTGCATTGAGACAGCATTGCTGCACAAATACGTCACAGAAACACCCTCCAATCAAGCAGTGACTGTTAACACGTGGAGAATGTGAGGTATTAGTCTATTCTGTAGCGCAAACAAGAACTTCTGGATGAGCGAGGGCGTGTGTATCATTCCTTCCACGCAATGCAAGCAGAGAAAAGCTCAAAGTAAAGCCTCATCCTCACACCCTTCCTCTTCCTCCATTCTCAAACTGTGTCCATGGTAGTTGTAACTGAATCCCACAGTGTTTCTCCAAGATCAAGTGACATCTCGAGGTTTAAATGGCCGTCTCCTCAGTAACTCAAGATCTCCATTTTCCTAACAGATTTGTAGACTCAGAACAAAATACTTGACTTTGTTTGGTAATGAATCCTTCTCTATAATCCCTCCAAGACATTCAAAAGACATGTCAGAACAAGCCTTGGAAATGATCCCACAATAACCGCCTGTTCTTTACAAAACATTCATTGTGACTTGCAGTCTCTTTTCCAGAAACTCTGAAAGCATGGCTTAATAATAATAATAATAATATAGGTGACACATGGGCCCTTTATGCCAGCAGAACCCATGGAAGTGTTGCAGCCACCAGAGCCAGTAAGGTGAACGTGATCATTAAGATCAGAAGGCAGCAGGAGATGGTGCAGAGCCTCCGTCCATGGCTTCTGTAGTCCTGCTGCAAGGCTGAAGTTGTCCCAATGTCAATGACATCACCTTCTGTCATGGGTCGACCCATTTCACTTATGATGAACACTTCTAAAGCGTCTCTAGGACAGACGAGTCTTCGCCTACACGAAATCCTCCTTAGACAGCTGCAGATACAGCCCAGACCTCCACTATAAGACCCAACTGCACTCCGGGGGAACAAGGGAGTGGGCAGGGGTGGCACTTCCAGTGTCCTTCCGATCCTTTTGGCTTCAGCCGGTGGAACTGTGAATCCGTGGAATTTTTTGATGAATGTCAGGTGTCTGCAGACAGGACAGATGATAGTATCCCGTTTCATAGATCCGTTGGTATTCACCAGGGTTCGCACTAGGCAGTCATGGCAGAAGTGATGCCCGCAGCTGAGCGTCCTGGCGCTGTCCGTGAGACTCTCGTAACACACCGGACACTCGCTGTCCTGAGCCTCCGCGTCCATGACTCTCTGGTTTCAGGAACTCCACTCGGCTGGATCTGAGATGCCAGACTGCGCGAGAAGGGGAACAGCAACACACTGGTAACCCGTAACCGATACTCCCGTGAAATAACACGCTGACACCCGTGACGACACGGGCATTGTCACGCGAAAAATGTTGAAAAACTAGATCTGATGTTAAAGTATTTAGAAAGGCTTCGATGGAAGCAGACCGCAGTTATGCTGTTTTGAAGTTTTTGTTGTCGGCAGATAGCAGCAGGCTACTTTCGTTATTGTACTATTTTTTAACAACAATAATTATTTTAATAATAATAAAAATTATTATTATTATCATTATCATTATAAGAAAACTTTTGTAGGGAGAAATTAAGACTTTAAAAAATAAAAATGTTAATAATATATTATTATATTATGAAGAAATTACAAAAGATACAATATACAACAACACACAAAGACCTGTTTGTATAAACTAAATTGAATGTAAAACAAATAAAAAAATAACAATAGAGAGCTAACTAAATATGTCGCTGACTAAATATTGCTATATAAATATAAATAGCCTATAAATGAAATAGGCTATATATTTATATATATATATAAAAATATATAGCCTATTTAATTTGAATAGCCAAAAAGGCTATTCAAATTAAATATGCTATATATATATATATATATATATATATATATATATTCAAATTAAATAGGCTATATATATATATATATTTAAATAAATATTATATATATAAATAAATATATATATATATTCAAATTAAATAGGCTATATATATTTTTTTTTTAAATAAATATTATATATATAAATAAATATAAATAAATATATATATATTCAAATTAAATAGGCTATATATATATATATATATTTAAATAAATATTATATATATAAATAAATATATATATATATATTCAAATTAAATAGGCTATATATATTTTTTTAAATAAATATTATATATATAAATAAATATAAATAAATATATATATATATATATATTCAAATTAAATAGGCTATTTAAATATATACATATATATATATATATATATATATATATATATATATATATGTATATATATATTTTTTTTAAATATATATAGCCTATTTAATTTGAATGTATATATTTATATATTCAACAAGATCACCTAATAGTTCAAAGATCACTTTGCCTAATGCGCCATCGTGTGGTGTGATTTACAGTCAATATTTAATCAACAGCCAAATGGAACATAGTGATCTTTCCCCGTTTTATAAAGCATCCATATCTGTCATATCTGTTCGTGTCTGTTTCAAATACAGAGGTTTTACTGTACATCATAAATGCGAGCGCGCCCCGCCAGCGTTTCACTGACACGACAATGACGCAAAGACGCGGTGTCGTCATCCTACCGGAAGTTGAAGAGGGAAATCAGTGGAGTCGCGTTGGCATTTCTATCAGCCGACGCTCGAGCTCAAGGGAGATACCGCGTCTGTTCGCCGACCTCAGGACTAGGACATGATAAGGTACGGTTTCATGGCATTTGTGATAATTACACACAGCGTTTTCACATGGCGGTAATGAAATGAATGGCTTTATAATTTAAACCGACTGTTATCCTAAGCTGTCATTTTCTGAAGACCAACAGTTGCTGAAACGTGATTTTTTTTTTCAAGTGCCGGTTTCTTCTGGCGTTCAGCCAAAACGCGTTTGATTAAACGATTCATGTCGCGAGGAATTTAAACCGATGTGATAGTAACAGTTTAACTGATGTAGAGGTTTGGTTTTATTTATAAACGTTGGTCAATTCCGCTGGCCTGCCGGGACAGACATAAACTAGACTAACGATGTTCACGTGCGGATTTATTTGATTAACGAATCGATGTTTTCGCGTTAACAGCCTTTAGTGAACTATGCGTATTTTTGCTAACGTTTAATATTACATTTCTCGCCTCTAATTTAGTCTTCTTGACCCCTGGTCGTCTTCTGACCTCACCGGTCCTGCGTCTGAACACTAGCCAAACAAATGTTTGTTTGCCAAGTCATGCGCGTCTTTCTGAATACATGAATGTTGTGATTGAATTATTTACTGATTACATTATATGATCAGGTTCTTTCATCTGATGTCATTTGTCTTACTAATGTTATGTGTTGCACATCTATACACATTATAAATTGTCTTTTCAATGCAAGTTCATCAATGTTTCTGCTTGTTTAGTTTACATTTTTGTGACATTTGCTTTGATAAGATTATTAATGTCATTTGTCTTGTCATATATTTTTTATATATATATATATATATATATATATATATATATATATTTTATATATATATATTATATATATATATATATATATATTATATATATATATATATATAATAAATATATATATATATATATATATATATATATATATATATATATATATATATATATATAACATGAAAAGCTTATGTTATACTAAGTATAAAAACTATATAGGTGAGATTACTCAATGCTAGTACAGATTTCATGCCCAAATCTATTAGGACATTTCTATGGTGTATTACTCAGCAGGATGGTGTGTGCTGGATTGTTATTTTGGAAATAATGTCATCCTTGGGGGAAAAAATCTGGCCTTTCCTCTGATCCTCTGACTGTGTGTAGTCACTGGCAAAGAGTGTAGTTTGCGGAAAGCATTAGATTAGACAGGAACCGTCCCACTGTCCTGTGGTGCGGGACAGGCGCTCTGTGGCCGGACAGATGGCCTCACTGTCAGGAGTCGGTTTGGGAGGGGTGAGGAACTCTGCGTGTCGGCTGAAGACATTATAAATGAACACAATTGAATGAACATCAGTTTTGACTGCCCTCCTGAGAGTGAATCCCATTGGAGCTGCATTCTGCTGCGTTTTTGTGTCTGATGGATTAATCATTCTTTATAGGTGTGATTTTTGTGTGTGTGTTTTAGCATATGCTGTTTCATTAAAATAGAGAGATTTTTGAAATGATTTTTATTTTTCTGCTCGATCTGTTGTTTTAAGATTTACATTTTAAGATTCATTTGGCAGATGCTTTTATCCAAAGCGATTTACAAGGGGAGCAATTAAAGGTTAGGTGTCTTGCTCAAGGGCGCTTTAGTCATGGTATCGAAGGTGGAGAAAGTGCTGTTCCTTCACAATCCCCACCTTCAATTCCTGCCGGCGTGGGAATCGAACCAGCAACCTTCAGGTTACAAGCCCAACTCCCTCAACATTAGGCCACCACTACCTTTTTAGGGGATAGAGTCGACCAATAAGAAGCACCATTTGTTAAAGGCACAATATGTAATGTTTCGCCGCTAGAGGTCGCTTATTCAAAACAAAGGCGTAGCTTGATGACACCTTGATTTTGCTGGAATCATGGGAGCTGTTGTCTACAGCCGGTGTTACTGTTGTATGAAGCAGAGCAGATTGCTCATTTGCTCGCTTGCTAATGAGAGACGAGCGCGACACGCGCCTCGAGAGCAGCGGAACTTAGTCGCCGCTTCCGCTTCTTCCGGTCATGAGTATGTGGGGTCAAGAAAACGAGTGTCAAACAATATGACTTGCGTTGTTGAGCTATATAACAGGATTAGTTTTCTGTCGATGAACGTATCCAAACAGTTGCTCTCCTGTGTAATAAAACTCATATTATATTAAAGCATCTTTGGTGTTTCCATGGATTCTACAAAATGAAACTGGAAATCGAGGGTAACGTGGGTATGATGTCGTTGATAGGCGGCGCATGGACACAGTCCGTGTACTGGTTAAAATTGCTTTTTTCTCTGAATTTATTATTATTGGAAACATTTGGGATAATGTGAGTACACATTAAGTCAACAAAATATACAACATTGTTCTAGTTCTTTTTGGATGGTTAAATCCAAAAATCCTAAGTATTGTGCCTTTAAGTCTCAAAGGAATATGCCCAACAACACTGTTCAACGAGAGTTTTACAAATAAAATAACTTATTCAATTTGTAGTTTTCAATTTGTAGTTTTCTTTTTATTGTTTGACTGTGTACAGCTTGATATTTTAAATTAAATGTATAGCATAATTTTTTACTTTATATTTTTTTATTTGAAATAATGACAAAATACAAAAAAAAAAAAAAAAAAAAAAAAACGTAAAGAAAGATATGACCTGAAACAAAGAAAGCTTAAAATTGTGATATCCAGGGGTGGAAGAGTCAGAAATTCATTGGAAACACCTTTTATACTGCACATTTAAAGTCGCAATGAAATTATAAGATATATTTTTTTTTTATAGAACATCACAGTATTTATTATAAGTGATTTAAGGAAATACTGCCATGAGGGCAGGACAACCTGTCACTCGCATGACATCAACCAATAAAAAACCACAACCATCCAATCAATTCCCTGTGGACAAAAACAAGTCCCGCCTTACATTTTTTCTTGTTTGAGAAAAGAAAAGACAATTGCATGTCGACTTAAAGTAAGATCATTGAAATCTTAATTCAAACGACTTGGCATAAATATGGATGTACAACAAGCAAAATGATAGCAAAAATGTGCAGTCTTTTAGTTTTATTTACTATTTAAATGTCAAATGATATGGAAATCCCTCCTAGTCATTTACAGCAACAGGAACCTAGAAGTGCTAGGTCACACCATGTGATACTCCTGAGAATCCGGAAAAGAATCCGGAGAATTCAGAGATGTCTGGAATATTTCTGACTGTTTTAGAATCGGAACGGGTCCATCTGCTACTACTTTGCTGAGCGACACTGATGGCTTCGGCTCACTGCTCTTCATCATGTCAGATCTAATAAGCGATTGCACACAAAATGACCTACGATAGGAATTAATTGAGTGAAAGTTGCGGAAAATAACAGTGGATACCTGTGCTTGTTAAACAAATGATGTCCCAAGACAAGACAAGGATAAAGAATGTTAATGGGATGTTGTTTTAGTCACACATGAGTTATAGAGGCACATAAATGCCCAAGTGTGCTTAATGGTTTTAAAAGAGCATTATCGGTGACCATTTATCTTAATCTGAGCAAGCTTTTATGAATGGAAGGACTGCTCTGTTGTCTTTCTGTGATTAATGGTTTCACATTTGATCGCTATAATGGCTTGCTTCACACCAAACTGAAAATGTTGTCTTTTACTGACCTCTATTGAATTTCAAATCTGTACTGCTTTCTTCTGTGGAACACTAAATGAGACCTTAGACCGAACATCTGCAGATTTATCATACACTGACCAACACAAGGGTGAGGAAATGAACACAATCTCAATTTTTGGGTGAAGTATTCCTTTAACATCATCAAACAGTCCTGTTCTTAAAGGTTTAGATCATCCAAAAATGAAAATTGTCATTTACTCACACTGATGTTGTTCCAACTCTTCGTTTAACTTTCAGACACAAACATACAAGACATTATAAATGAAACCATTCATTTGTAAATGACTTTTCTGTCCCACCATTGAAAGTACATGCAAGCAAAATTTTGAGGCTTTGAAAGGTTTATAAAAAAGTAAAAGTAATCCATATGGATCAAGCTGTTTGATCCAGGTCTTCTGAAGAAACCCAAATTAAATTAAATCTGTTCATCATATAAAGTAAGTGTGTCTCTTCTTGAGTAAACTGTTCTATTCGTATAGATTATGTAGTTTTGGGTGCATGGACTTTCAGTGATAGGACAGAAATGTCTCCGGTTTAGGCTAATTATTAATGTCTTTTATGTTTGTTTTCGGAGAAGAATGAATGTTTGTGTACATGTATGGAACCAAATGTTGAAGGCTGCAACCTGAAAAACTGAGCTTGTGAAGAGCCAAGTAAGTCATGCAAGTTTGGCAAAGAGCCAAGTGAACCAAAAATGTTACTGGCCTTGTGTCAGATGAGCTCACACTCCATGGGCCCTCAACCTGTGATCTGTTTGTGAGGTTGTACCAGGACAAAACTGCAGGTGCAAATAAACAGGCTCGATGTGTCTCTCAGGACTGCTCTAATTCCCATCTGCTTCCACAGGTCTCCACTATGGACACAGAGATGATGCCGAAATTCTCCTCGAAAGATGAGGAAATCGATTACTGGAAGTGCTTGTCACTCAAATACAAGAAGAGGTAGGTTGAAGTCATCTGATATATTTATTTTTTGACACCATGCAGTTTACCTTCATATAAAAGCCATGGGGAGTCCGTTGTTTGTTCACACAAACAACCCTGATTGTTTTTTTTTTGTTTTTTTTTAATTCTTAAAGTTAAACTTTGCCTGGCTGAGTCAATAATGATTGATTCTGTGTTCATACCTACAATCACGAGCCCTACTGGAGATGAATGGCTGTAAATATGACTATAGCTCTTTTTGCCATGGAAAAACAGAGAAAATGCCACAACACACAGTGCCTTTCACCGCCCCTGACAAAAGAGATTCACTGAAACACTGAAAATTCTCCACAGCCCCAGTTATTGTGCTGGGAATGTTCTGATGTCATTTGTAAATTGTGTAATGCTTGTAATATGATGTTGAGCTCTTGAGGGTTGATTTTCCTTTCGCAGTATTTGATGTGAAGAAATTAGATTGATCGTTCACTCGGTAAAAACTGGCACCGGCCAATGAAAACAGTGGTAACATACTCATCTGACACCGCTTGATGAATGTACCTGTTGCTGTTGGTTGACCTTTGTTTGTGCCATAAAGGGTTAGTTCACCCCGAAATGAAAATTGTCTTTAATTACTCGCCTTCATGTTGTTCCAAACCTGTAAGGCATCTTTAGAACACACAAAAAAGTATTTTTGATGAAATCTGAGCGCTCTCTGTCACTCCATTGACTGCCTTTGCCACTACCAATTTGCCACTTCAAAAAGTTGATAAAGAGTTCGGAAAGCTTAATGAACATTAGCGAACATAAGCTGAAGCTCAACCGAACCTCAATGACGCACAAACCTCTTCTGGAAGCTCAAACATGCTGCGTAACACAAGAACGAACCTCATTGGTTACGTTTGAGCTTCCTAAATGGGTTTCTTCTCGCACGTCATTCATGTTCGGTTGAGCCTCTGCTCATGTTCGCTGATCAATGTTTACGTGTGAGCCTAAATTAAATCTTTTATGAACTTTTTGAAGCGTCGAAGATCAAGTTGCAAAGGTATTAAATGGAGGGACAGACGCATCGGATTTCATCAAAAAATCTTGCGAGTTTGGAAAGACATGAGGCTGAGTAATTAACGACAGAAATTTAATTTTGGGGTGAACTAACCTTTCAAGTGTACTAAAAAAAAATTAAATTTTCATTTCTTAATACACTTAAGTATCCTACACTTTTAAAAAGTGCACTTTGTAGTAATGTCAAACTAAAAGGTTTGCCTTAACACATTTTAAAATCATTGTTTTAATAATCTGTGTTTTAAAGAAGTACATTTATTTTGACGTTGCATTCTAAAACGCATGTAAAGTACTTCATTATAATTTTAACTGTAGTTTGTTATTCAATAGCCTGTGAAGCTGATACGGCAGTAAACCTAAATACAACATCAATCATTCACTGAGACAAATCTGCAAAAGCAGGATTTAAAAGTATTGTTCTGGTGTTCTTTAGCTCAGGCCGTGTTCTTGACTTGACCATACGTGGATTGAGCGTGTCTCTAATCTAACACAGAGCGGGCAGTTGGCGCTGGCACTAATGCTGACCGTGTGTCTGCTGGTGGTCTCGGTCTATTTTGCTCTGAACTCCTACACAGTTTCAACACGTGCACATGCTCCTCCTGGGCTGTGGTTTTACTGCCTCAGAGCCCTGGTGGAGTACAGGAAGTTCTCAGATCCCAGGAATTTCCTGCTGAGGAAGGAGCAAAACATACTTTCCTGGAAATAGACACACAAATGAGTCTCCTTTTAAAAGCCCCTTTAACTCACTTGACAAAACATCAAGCCTTAAAATACGTAAGCGACTAGAAAACGCAGTTTTGTTTTGTTTTTCTGTTTCTGTCAACAAAATATATAACATTGTTATAGTGTTTTTTAGATATTTTAATCCAAAAATCCCTTTTGAAGACCCTTTTGGAGCACAGTCAGTCATACCCCCAATAAGAACTGAAAATGTGCCTTTGAGCAGCTTCCTGTTGTCGAGTGAGTGTTTTGAGCTGAGGAGTCAAGCCACACATGTCTGGTATTTCAGGGAAGGAGGGAGAGGGTGACAGATTTAAGGTTGATGAGGAGGCTGGGGGAAGTGTGCGGGGTTAAAGGGATGTGTCACGTCAGACAGCGCCACATGGCTTCGGAAACACTATCTAAAAACAACCAGGACCCTGCATTCAGTCTGCTGATCTCATTTCCTGCCACCAGACCCCACTATTCATATCCAGCTGGTCTGTGACCCCTGACCCCTGACCTTCAAGGGTCCAAAGTGAACATTTGGCAGTGCAGATGCATAAAGTGTAACTTTTTCATAACTCCTTCATTTCTTGCCATGAGGTACTCCTGACTATCAGACAACTGCTGAATTCTGCTTTGTGATGGTTGACATGTGATACTTTGTTACAGTGTCAATTCAACTGGGTGCCACTTTTAGGACCTCCAGTCTGATTGGCCCCTGCCCTGAGTGACTGTAATTCATTATCTGCTATAGCACCAGCTGTCAAGGCCTAAATGCTTGTAGCGTGTGAGCTCTTTGTTGCAATCTGGGTGTCAATTTGCATTGCATAGTTAATGTGATGTATGTGCCGCCACTGTTCCAGGTGGCTGATGATGTGTGATTTTTGATATGCTTGTGTATCCGCAGTTATCATGACGCGCAGGAGGAGCTGCAGGAGTTCCAGGAAGGCAGTCGGGAGCTGGAAGCCGAGCTGGAAGCTCAGCTCGGTCAGGCTGAACACCGCATCCGAGACCTGCAGTTAGAGAACCAGCGGCTGAAGAGCGAGGTGGACACGCTCAAGGTAGAGAACGGCTCTTTTGAAATGACACACAAAGCTCCCTCCTCAGTCCAGCCAGACCTTTTGTGGAAACCAAGCTATGAAAATGGGTTGTTCAGAAATCATGTCATTATTGGGGTGAATCTTACAAAACTGGTCAAACATGTTCAGGTCAGAATATATATAATAAATTATGTTTTTCTTAAAAAATAAGCTTATTTGGGATTTTTTTTTTTTTGATTATACGCTCCCATTCATAGGTTTGGGATCAAGATTTTTTTAAGAAATTACTTTTATTCCACAAAGATGAATTAAATTTATCAAATGACAAACATTCATAATGTTAAGATTTGTTTCAAATAAATTGTTCTTTTGAACTTTCTATTCATCAAAGAATCCTGAAGAATATTTCTATTTTATAATGCTGCTTTTGAAAATGACACATTTTTAGTCGGCTGACAGTCATGTGACTCCTTTAGCCCAAAGCAAGAAGGTGGACAACATTGTACCACAGTTGTTTTGGCTGCGCTTTTGATAGTATTGTTAAAGAATAATATCAGCATTAGCAACACTTCATTGTTCGTCCATTTAAAAAAACTCAATGCCTTTCCTCGACATGGACACTGATGTGTTTGAGAGCATGAAGAGTATGCAGTGAGTGGACTTTGGGGAGATAAAATGCAACCAAATTGTACAATTTGGCCCCTCTATGGGTACAAAAGCACCTAATGGCAGGGATATCTCCACACAGCTTGAGTCTGTTGAGTAAGTTTTATCTCTAAAAGATCAGTGTACCCAATGTGCTCAGTCAAGAACATCCCACAGTGCTGTGATGCAGCAGTGCCCAGTGCGAGAGCTGCCGAGGGTCTCGCTTAATCCCGATTGTGCTGTAATTGGATGTCAGGATGAAGAGGGAGAAAATAGAGAGCTAATGGCTCAGCAGAAAAGTTCACTTATAGCATAGTAGTTCCTCTAAGTCCCGGACAGAAATATCTCGATAATCTCTTAGGTTTAGGTAGACACTTTATTTATACAGCTTGCTTATATTTGGGGCAAGGTCTCCTTACCTAGACTCACTATGAACTGATTGCTTGTGCTGTCCCAGAAAGCACGATCATTAACTGATCACATTCGCCAAAACACAGTACTAGCCTTTGCCCACTGTCCTTGCATTCATTTTGGAGAATATGGGACACTCATTATTTTGCCATGGCCCATAACAATACACTTATTTAGACTAAAAGTAATGGAGTGGATAAAGTAGGTTGCCTTACAGAAGTCGGGAAGGTTGCCATATGCTCTGGTATTCCTCCTTTTCCTGCTCCTCATTTAAAGGGTTAATTCATTCTAAAAGGAAATTTCTGTCAATTTCACCCTCATGTCGTTCTAAACCTGCAAGACCTTTGTTCATCTTTGGAACACAAATTAAGATATTTTTGATGAAATCAAGGGTTTCTGTAACACACGTAGGCAGCAACGTCATTGCACCTTTTGAGGTCCAGAAAGGTACTAAAGACATCATTAAAATAGTCCACATGACTACAGTGGTTCAACATTAATGTTATGAGGTGACGAATGCTTTTTTTGTGCACAAACAAAACAAAAAAATAACTTTATTCAACAATTTCTCTTCTTCCATGTCCATCTCCTACACTGTTGACGTAGTAAACGCAGTGCAGCGCTTCGGTTTACATGTCTGAACGCCGACTTGTTATTGGCCGGCTTCTGCGTCAACATCACACGCATCACATGTACAGTGTCGGCCAATACTGAACCTGGAAGCGTTGCATTACGTTCATTACGTCAACAGCTTTATAGAAGGTCATGTGCTCTTGATACAGTTTTGATTCTTAATTTGAGTAGGTTTGATACAGGAACACTCAAGAAAAAGGAGTCCTGTCTGAATAGGACTGTGGAATTCTTCATTTAAAAAAAAAAAAAGAAAGTGAAATGCTGTTTGATGGTTTTTATTAAGTGTTTAGTTCTGTCACCTGCCATTTTCAGAAAGTTCAAATTGTTTGCGAGGGTTGGTGACTCAGACTGTGTCTCCCCTGTGTCCCTGACTACAGGAGAAACTGGAGCAGCAGTACGCACAGAGCTATAAGCAGATCTCCATGCTGGAGGACGACCTGGTCCAGACGCGTGGCATTAAGGAGCAGCTGCACAAATATGTCAGGGAGCTGGAGCAGGCCAACGACGACCTGGAGAGAGCCAAGAGGTACACAACAAGATTGTTTTGTTTTTTTAAACTAGCTTTGCACTGAATTACTAGACTACTTTTGAATAGATGCTTTAGAAATTGGTTAAGACTAGTTTACACGTCACCAGTTCCCAACTCGGACCAAACAACACGGTGCAAGTGTTGTGCTAAAGATATATTTATGATGACTCTCTGAATTTGTGCAGGGCCACAATCACATCTCTGGAGGACTTTGAACAGAGGCTAAACCAAGCGATAGAGCGGAATGCCTTCCTGGAGAGCGAGCTGGATGAGAAGGAGTCTCTGCTGGTCTCCGTGCAGAGGTTGAAGGATGAAGCTAGAGGTAAACTTTACTACAGGACACGCTTCACTGCAACACTGCAATTAAAGGAATGTAGCTGACAAAAAAATTGTCATTGCTCAGCTGTTATAGGATTAGTTCACTTCAGAATTAAAATTTCCTTGTAATTTACTCACCCCCATGTCATCCAAGATGTTTGTCTTTTTTCAGTGGAAAAGAAATGAAGGTTTTTGAGGTTGTTGTTTTCTCCATATAGTGGACTTCCCAATAGGTTGAAGGTCCAAATTGGGGTTTCAGTGCAGCTTCAAAGGACTCTACACGATCCCAGACGAGGAATAAGTCTTATCTAGAGAAATTATCAGTTGTTTTCTAATAAAAATAATATACTTTTTAACCACAAATACTCATCTTGCACTGCTGCGATGCACTACGCATTATGTAATCTTGTTGGAAAAGTCACGCGTGATGTAGGCAGAAGTACAGAGCAAGTGTTTACAAAGCGAAAGTGCAAAGACCAAGTCAAACGGCCTTTACAAAAAAGGTAAACCAACGTGATTACGTAATGCGTGGCACATGGCAGAGCTAGTGCAAGATGAGCATTTGTGGTTAAAAAGTATATAATTTTATTTATTTTATTTTTTTTCAAAATGACAGATCATAAAAAAAAAAAAAAACTTAATTTCTTTTCGACTGAAGATAGACAAACTTCTTTGATCACATGGGTGAGCGTAAATTATCAGGAAATTTTAATTTTGAAGTCCTATAATCAAGCAGAAGTCATGACTGTGTTTTCTTCCCAATTGCAGCTCATAGTGAAATGGCTTATCACGAGGAAGGAACATGTAGGGCAGGACTTGATTTTGTCAACCGGGAATGAATTGCTTTGTAGAAGTGTCCAATGCAAACTAAATGGGTTTATGTGAGTCACTGATTGCTGGAGGGGAGGGATTAAAATTCATCTGTTTTTTGGACGACCTTATAACGAGAGCACATGAATTTTGAAAAAATAATGTTCATGCATAAATAATTTATAAGAAAAACGACAACATTCCATAAAAATAAGCATTGCCAATTTTGGCTTGTTGGTGAAAATGTTGATGTATGTGTGAACGTTAATGATCTTGCAATGGAAGTCACAGTATTCTGTGCAGAAACTGAAACCAAAATCTCCAGGACAGGTTTTTGTTAAGCCAACTTGTCAAACAAAAATATTTTTCTGAGGTAATCAACATGTTATCAAATTTAAGAATTGAGAACAAACTTAAATATTTTGTTCATTTATCAGCTCGAAATGTGCATGTTCTTGTAGATTTGCGGCAAGAGTTGGCTGTACGAGAGAGGACTTCAGATGTTGTCAGGATGTCGGCCCCCAGCTCTCCCACCCTAGATATTGATAAGACGGACTCTGCCGTACAGGCCTCCCTGTCCCTTCCGGCCACACCTGTAGGGAAAAACATGGACCATCCTTTCATTGCTTCCAAAGGTTGGTGTTCTTTGTCATTGAGATGAACCCTCTCTTCTTACACGATTAACAGTAGAGGTGGTTGCCTTTGTGTACGTTCAGAAATCCACCAACAGCCTTTTCAGTGGATACTGTAATGGATGCTGTAAAATGAAAACATTTTCTATAAATGTAAATAATATCAACATTGTATTGGCCATCGAAATTCATATTTGTCAATTTAGCGCACCCTTAACAGCCTGACTGTCAGCAGTAACATCCATGTTACATTTTTGTCCTTTTTTTTTTTTCTCCTCTCCAAAGCACTGACCAATGGCTATGGAAACTCCCCCCTCACACCATCTGCACGCATCTCAGCCCTCAACATCGTCGGTGACCTTCTGCGGAAAGTCGGGGTAATTCCTGAACACTTTAATCGTGAAACTGATCTGTGTTTGACACTTTAACATGTAAAAATAACTGCTTGAGATACCTGTATCAAAATAGATTCAAAATAAAATTAGGTACAAACACTGAGGGTTGAAAACATGGGCTGTCTCTCTTTGTGCAGGCTCTTGAGTCTAAACTAGCTGCCTGTAGGAACTTTGCCAAGGACCAGGCAGCAAGGAAAAGTTACACCACAGGAAATGGAAACCTCATCAACAGCAATGCAACCAAGTTCTCTCATTCAATCCACACTACGTATTTTGACAAGACGTAAGTGTTTGGATTTCTATTGTCTGCTCACCAGACCTGCACAGGTTTCTGTGGAGATCTGTTAAACATTATTAAATGTATGGGGGGGGAAAAGTATGTGTGTGTGTATATATAACAACAGATATTCAATATTAGATTTATTATCATTATTATTAGTGTTTATTGTTGTTATTATTATTATTTATTTTTTTAATTAAATTTATTAAATTAAATATTTTTGACCAATTAGGTTTGTTGTTAGCTGTAACAAGTACTCTCAGCTCTGATACCGTAATAAATATAAGGGTTGTTTTGTTTGTTCATGGACATGTGTATTCTTGTTTCTCCAAGTAACGTCAATTAAGGTGATCAGATTTCAGAAATATAAACCAGAGGCATTTCCTAATTCAGTGGTCAAAATATCATTGAAATCACTTATTATATATGAACCAAAAAAACGGAGACAATCCATTTTGGTATACTTCGTTTTTTTTTTTTTAAGTGTTGTGGGTTTCCTTTATTATTATTATAATAATAATTGATGTTTGTATTTAAAGATTTTTTTTTTTTTAATCTTTTCTAATTGTATTTAATATTTTCATTTTCACAAACTGTACTGTATACATTAATGGCTCGTTTCCACAGAGCGGTACAGTTTAGTACAGTACGTAATTAGTTTCCATTGTCAGAAGTTGGTGGCTGGTACCCTAATTCCAAACCATACTGTACTTTTTTGGGACCCTTCTATTGGGGTACCTTGTACAGTAGTACCGGTACCAAAATTGTGGAGCCGAACTCACTTGCTTCAAGGGAAAGATGACACAATACTGTTGCAACAGTTTGTTTTTTGGCTTTTTTTCCTTGTAGCCTTCAGCCTTTGCTCAAACAAAACTGCTGTACGCTTGAGGTCAAAGGTTTACATACCGCTTCCAGATTATGCAAAAATGTTAAAAATAAGTGTATGGTTTTTTTATTTTATTTAGTACTGTCCTGAATAAGCTATTTCACATTACAGATGTTTACATGGACAAAAGACAAAAGTCCACAAGACAAAAAGATAGCTGAATTTATAAAAATTGCCCCATTCAAAGTTTTTTTTTTTTTTTTTTTTTTTTTTTTTCCCAGATTCTTCTGCATATTTGAACCCTTTCCAACAATGACCGTATGATTTTGAGATCCATATTTTGACATCGAGGACAATTAAGTGCCTCAAACACAACTATAAAAAAAAAAAAAAAAAAAGCTGTAAACGTTCACTGATGCTCCGGAAGGAAACACGATGCATTAAGAGTCGGGGGGTGAAAACTTTTTGAATTGTGGATGAACAGGATAAATTGTACCCTTTTTTTCTTTTCTTCTGGGAAACATGCAAGTATTTTTTGTAGCTTCCGAAGGGCAGTGCTAAATGAGAAAATATGATCTTAAAACAAAATAAGAGTAACAAATGTTCATACAGGTTCGAAACAACATGAGGGGGAGTAAATGATGACAATTTTCATTTTTGGTGAACTATCCCTTTAAGTGAGTCATGGCTAAAGCATTTGTCCAAGTTATCAGTGTAGCTTGCAGCGCCCTCTGCTGGTGAAAAGTACTATGGCATGAGGTCATGGCATCAATAGTGTGAGTGTTTAGTTTTTATTAATGTTTTGCTCATGGCTGTTGTTCACAGGACTATGAATGGACTGGACCCCGGTGCCCTGACCGCCATGGCTTCCCCACGAGCCGTGTCTCCTCCCGGCATGCTCCCTCTCAGCGTGTGACAGACGTTCCCAGAAGCTCGACCTCCACACAAGCTCGGACACGTTGCGGAAATGGAGAGGACACTCGAAAGAATGTGTGAGTGTGTGCGCGTGAGAGAGACTGAGATGGCGTGCCTCAAGCCTGTCTGACAGATACATGTCAGGCGTGAGGGGCCGTCACTGTGAGCGTCCCGCGTGGTTCTGTTGACCTCCGTTCTCACGAGGTTTCACTTAAAGCCAGCAAAACGACAAAGGTCTGGGTCGGACCACAGCTTCTGTGTGAGTGTTTTTAGTGTGTCGCACAATTTAAAAGATGTCTAGCAAATGTAAAAATGATTAAAAAGAATGAAAAGGGATTTTCTTTTGAGGTGAACGTCACTGTATGCGTAACGAATGAGTGTTTGTTTGTATGAGTCGATCTGAATGTTCAGTAAAGGGTCTTTATGTGGAGGTCCGCAGTGTTTTTTTACTGGAATGAATACCAAGAAAACCTTCTTGTTTAATAACATCACCTACCTTTTAAAAACGCCCCTTAGTGAATTATTAACCCAGCTGGCTGGACACCAGCCTGCGTAATGCAACCTTACTTTTAGGGCTTCAAAAGGTATGTTTCCAAAACTCCACTCTGCACTTCTGCAGTTATAAAGTGTTTACTGTGTGTAGATCCCACGCTCTTCACCTTCTATTGACGCAAACAACGAATACCGTTAACTGCTTTGACTGTAAATCAGTCCTCGTGCAGTGTGACCATCGTCACAGAACTTGTCAGTGGTTGTATGAACCTCATTTCTATCCCATGTGCCTCTGGATCTGCTGGTGAGTTTGATATTCACTGTTTATTTATTTCACTCATGGAACGGAAGCCAACTTATATTTATCACAATGTTTACGTTCAGTTCATTTACGCCAGACTTCAACATCAAGTATTGGAGCACTTGTTAGTGTTAGTTAACCCTTTTGAGTCTTTGGTTTCACACGCACTTTGTTGGCTTTTTTGTTATTTTATGTATATAGATTTGTAAACATGGCAGCGTCGCCCAGTAAAGTCTGTAGATACTAAAATTGGGCTGATGTGCTGTTTAATTTATTTCAGAAACTTTATGGCATGTTTTCACACAAGGATTGAATTTTACATTCTGCGCATTGGTTTAAAATAATATATGAAGAGATGTAAAATCGGTATTATGTGCAAATAAATAAAGGGAAAAATGAATGTTGAGTTTGTTTCTTTAATCTGTGAAATTCAGGAGTTTTACAAATGTGGATTTGGAGAAGTGAAAATGAAGTTTGGAAAAGTCATCATTCTCATCAATGTTTTGCAATATGGTGTAATTGTTTTGGTAGGAGTGTAACGATACCCTCATGTCACGATACTGAACTCACGATACGATATTATTGCGATATTCCAAAACATATGATTCAAGGATAACAAAAAATGCATGTTGATTTAAAATGCTAAATTTGGCATTACATTGGGGATGGAAATGAATAAGCTTGGACTTGGTGCTGGTAACCCAAAGCACAATGATGACACCAGAATAAACATATTCATGATTTCTAAACAGATTTATTTTAGTCGAATATGTATGCACTAACTTGGTCTATTTAAAATAATGTAGGCCACTTTTTACTAGTAACGTGTTTGATCAACAGGCGATCTGACCAATCATAACCCCTGAATATGCAATTTTGTCCAACAAAGCAGTCAGGGGAGTTAGTAGATTAACGTTGGTGAACTTGAAGTTGAAAAATTCTGTGTACTCACGTCTTTCCGCGCTTGAAACAACATTCCTTCTGATGTTCATTCATGTTTATTTGATGCTATAAATGAACTAGTATGAAGAGATGTTGGTTCACGAGCCGCTTGAAGGAGCTACAGCGATCTGTCACGACACATTAAAGAGACACTATACGCTATTTATTGTTTAAACTCCTTTAAAAACTTACAATATTTTAAAAATGAAACATGAGAACATGATGTGTGGTGTGAGAGCGCATGGCTTGTCGGCCATAGCAACAGTAACTAAAGGGGGCGGGTCTTTGCGAAGAGTCAATTAGTAACATGAGTTATTGCCATTCAGGACCTTACAAAAACCTTAAAAGTTTACAATGACTTCAGTCATTACTAGGAAGTTTTCATGCTTTTCACTTCAGAATACTGAAGGAAGTAGTAACATGAGTCATTACTAGTGGGTTACATGATATTCACTTTTAGAATTAATTATACACTATGCATTATTCACATTAATTGCTTCCTCAACTAAGCGCTATTACTTATTCGTTAATCAGAATTTCTTGTTAATGGCAGTTACTAGAATATTAATACTGTTACTCGTTCATTTTTTAATTGGTTCGTGTTGCATTCCTATTTCAGATGAACCGTACCAGAGTTTGTTTGGAATCTGAAATGTGGGTCTCGGTCTGTTTGTTTGGTGCACACCAGACAAGCACAAACAGCGCTTAGTCAAAGAAAAGTGACAGACAACATAAATGCATAAATTTACTTTAATACATATAAATATATAAATAAGTTACTGATTTTAAAAAGCAGCATCTATAAAAAAAAAAAAAAAAAAACTAAAAAAAGATCTAACGTTTATAATTTAAGGCATCTAGAAATTTAAAAATAAAACTTTGCATCGCATGACCATACACGTTTTCTTTGTTTTCTATATTCAAATCTCAGAATCTAACTTACAGTAATATAACGTCAATTGCAACTGGCCTTTGTCAGTAATCCTGGAGTAGTCTAGAGTAATAACAGAAATTGTATTTTTAAAAAAAAAAAAAAAAAAATGTTTTGTGAGTTTCTGAAGTGATTATAGTTCCATATGGCACACTGTGAGAAGTGGGCTATGAAAAGTTAGACCTGCAATTCTGGTCCAATCCATTTGCTATTGCAGTCCAGGAATCATTGTGCTTTATGTCTGAGTACATAATCTATGGCAAATATAGCTGATTGTCCACCAATAAGAGGAGGATGGGAAAAGACTAGAAGGGTGAGGAACTTTATGGACAAAATTAGTAGCCTATGGTGAAATGCACTGAAGGTGGTCTTAACAGCCCAATCACACATCAGTCTCGATGTCTCTGCCATTCTTACTATGCAAAGGCACTGGACTATAATCACAGTTTGAGGTCATTTTAACGCTTGGCTTCAGGAAATTAGTGTCTTTATAAGTGGAGGAGCTCTTCACCCCTCTGTCCTTCTGTCTGTCCAGCCAGTAGAAGGACAACACGATGAAGAGACCAGCTGTGCACCCGGTTATGCTGCAGGCGAAGAACACATAGGCGTATTGCCCAGTGCTGTCAACCAGGATTCCTGAAAAAAACAAAGTCACACATCATTCTTACTTCGATCACTATAATAGAGTGAACTGTCCATTTCTCAATGGCCTCTTTTTTTTCAAATCATTAATTTTCTCCATGTGCATTTTTTTGAAACAAAAATGCATGGATGAAATGCTTGAGCTTCTACAAGAACCAATGAGGTTCATTCTTGTGTGTTACGCATCATGTTTCAGCTTCTACAAGAACCAATGAGGTTCATTCTTGTGTTACGCATCATGTTTCAGCTTCTACAAGAACCAATGAGGTTCATTCTTGTGTTACGCATCATGTTTCAGCTCCTACAAGAACCAATGAGGTTCATTCTTGTGTGTTACGCATCATGTTTCAGCTTCTACAAGAACCAATGAGGTTCAATCTTGTGTGTTACGCATCATGTTTCAGCTTCTACAAGAACCAATGAGGTTCATTCTTGTGTTACGCATCATGTTTCAGCTTCTACAAGAACCAATGAGGTTCATTCTTGTTACACATCATGTTTCAGCTTCTACAAGAACCAATGAGGTTCATTCTTGTTACGCATCATTTCAGCTTCTACAAGAACCAATGAGGTTCATTCTTGTTACACATCATGTTTCAGCTTCTACAAGAACCAATGAGGTTCAATCTTGTGTGTTACGCATCATGTTTCAGCTTCTACAAGAACCAATGAGGTTCATTCTTGTGTTACGCATCATGTTTCAGCTTCTACAAGAACCAATGAGGTTCATTCTTGTGTTACGCATCATGTTTCAGCTTCTACAAGAACCAATGAGGTTCATTCTTGTGTTACGCATCATGTTTCAGCTTCTACAAGAACCAATGAGGTTCATTCTTGTGTTACGCATCATGTTTCAGCTTCTACAAGAACCAATGAGGTTCATTCTTGTTACACATCATGTTTCAGCTTCTACAAGAACCAATGAGGTTCATTCTTGTTACGCATCGTTTCAGCTTCTACAAGAATCAATGAGGTTCATTCTTGTGTTACGCATCAAGTTTCAGCTTCTACAAGAACCAATGAGGTTCATTCTTGTTACACATCATGTTTCAGCTTCTACAAGAACCAATGAGGTTCATTCTTGTTACGCATCATTTCAGCTTCTACAAGAATCAATGAGGTTCATTCTTGTGTTACGCATCGTTTCAGCTTCTACAAGAACCAATGAGGTTCATTCTTGTGTGTTACGCATCGTTTCAGCTTCTACAAGAACCAATGAGGTTCATTCTTGTGTTACGCATCATGTTTCAGCCTCTACAAGAACCAATGAGGTTCATTCTTGTTACACATCATGTTTCAGCTTCTACAAGAACCAATGAGGTTCATTCTTGTTACGCATCATGTTTCAGCTTCTACAAGAACCAATGAGGTTCATTCTTGTGTTACGCATCAAGTTTCAGCCTCTACAAGAACCAATGAGGTTCATTCTTGTTACGCATCGTTTCAGCTTCTACAAGAACCAATGAGGTTCTTTCTTGTGTGTTACGCATCGTTTCAGCTTCTACAAGAACCAATGAGGTTCATTCTTGTGTTACGCATCATGTTTCAGCCTCTACAAGAACCAATGAGGTTCATTCTTGTTACACATCATGTTTCAGCTTCTACAAGAACCAATGAGGTTCATTCTTGTTACGCATCGTTTCAGCTTCTACAAGAACCAATGAGGTTTATTCTTGTTACGCATCGTTTCAGCTTCTACAAGAACCAATGAGGTTCATTCTTGTGTTACGCATCATGTTTCAGCTTCTACAAGAACCAATGAGGTTCTTTCTTGTGTGTTACGCATCGTTTCAGCTTCTACAAGAACCAATGAGGTTCATTCTTGTGTTACGCAGCACATTTGAGCTTCTGTTTATGTACACTGATCAATGTTTATATATGGTTAACGGCGTAAATTCAATCTGTTCATTATATAAAGCACCTCAGCAGTGAGGAGAGACACTGCCATGTGCCTTGACATTTGAGTTTCCTTGGTAATGGTAACTGGAGAGGATCACCCAGTGCTCAATGTTCTGGACACCAGCCTGCAAATGACGATGTCATCTCCTAAGGGTCTTGACTGGCCTGTTCACAATTATGTCTCATTGGATCCCGTACCTCAATAACTGACACACACACGACAGAACCTTATCCTTTTTATAATTTAAAGGAATTAAAATTCTGTCATCATTTACTCATACTCGTATATCATTCCAAGCCAGTTTGACTTTCTTCCCTGGAACACACCAAAAAAGGAGGGCTGATCTCTTGTCAAAGCATATAGTGAACAGGGGCTGTCAAGCTCTAAAAAGCACAGTTAAAAGTATCAAATGTAGTCTATACAACTCATGTTCCATATTCCACCCTGGGACATTTCAGGCTGGGAGTCTTATGCCAAGTCTCTTTCAAGGAAAGTCTGGTTACTTATCACATTCTATACTAAAATAACTTTCCTTTACGTAGCAACTTTATTATTATTATTATTATTATTAGATTATGCAAACATTAAATGCGTTTTACTGGATTCAATGCATCTTGAACTCATTTCTGTCTTTTTTGTTGGATATGGCAGATTTGATCAGGATGTTCTTATCCAGTATGTGTCTAGATGAATTCCTGGCTGGTTTAACGACTTTTGATGAGGTCCTCACTGATTCCTTTGCTCCAGATTGGCCCTTTTTATTAAAGTTGGGCATGTTTCTCCCATTCTAATATATGAGTGAACCATCTACTGTCTTTGAAATAGTCTTTAAATGTAGTACTAAAGCAAACAAATGTAAGAGACATCAACTGTAGAAACATTACATCACCTGCTAATGGTGGGCCAAGAAGTAGCATGATGCTCTCCATAATGCTGATGAGGCCCAGGGCGGATGGGAAGCGGCTCATCTCGACCGTGTCCATCAGTACGGTGAACAACAAGGAGCCAACGACGCTCATAGAAATCCCAAACACTATAACATATGCCAGTAGTACTGGGAAGCTCGACGACATCCCACAGATGCAGTTGCTCAACCCATTGATCAGCACCGCGATGGCAAACAGGTAGGCAAAGTTATGGCTTCCTCTGAAACGAGGCAGCCCGAAAACCAGCGCTGTCACGGGCCGAACGATGATGTTGATCAATCCGAGGATGGCCATCAGTAGAGCGGCTCGGTCTTGCTCCATACCGTATGCGGTGGCATAGGGAACCAGGTAAACCAGGGGTACCACGAAGCCCAGCATCATCCAGGACACCCCAAGCGCATAGGCACAGAAGTACGGGTTACTGCACAGCAGGTCAAAAGCCATGTGCCTGCGCAGGAAAGGCATGACGGTGGAGAGAGTGGTCCGGAGACGGCCCTTCAGACCTTCTCTTTCCTGATGAACAGAAAGGCAATTTGTTTTGAGGTGGTGATTGTCTGTAAGTCCGGTTCTGGCTTCTGTCTTTGGTTTGGCCCCAAGGGGGCGCATCACAGCCCCACAAACGCAGCAGTTCAGCAGAACTGCTCCCAGCACCAGAAAGCTGCCCCGCCAACCAAAGCTGCTGAGAAGATAGTTGGCCAGCAGTGGTAGGGTGCTCAACCCCAGTGCAGTGCCAGTGGAAGACAAGGCGTTGGCGAACGCCCTGCGACGCACAAAGTAGTGGCCCATCATGGTGATTGACGGTTGGAAAGACAAAGAGAATCCCATTCCTGAGAAGGAAAGATACTTTAGTTTATTTCATGAGGTTCATCCAACTGAGCAAGAACATCATTTTCACACCACTGTTTTTGTGAACGTAATATACGCACCTGTGATAATGCCAGCAGTGATGTACAACTCTACCATTGTCTGTGCAAATGAGCTGGCTGCCATTCCCAGTCCGCTCAGGATCCCGCCAATAATTATTGTTGCACGGCAACCGCAGCGTTCCACGAGAACACTACATATGGGCCCTACGGAAATACAATGGCATTGTAATATGAACAATAATGAACATGGTTGGTTGCAAATACACAGTGTCACGGTGTGCACACAATAGCTGCATTTGACTTTCAGATTATCCTGTTTAATGTCCTCACACATGTGCAGATGATGACAAACATCACCCCCACACTGGCTATTTACATTTGGTAATAAAACACTATATATATGCAAATAAAAGTCCATTCACTGCATTTGATAGGCTTTGACATAAAGGTTTAAATTATTATTATTGAATCAGGCGGTCATTTCAGTCAGTAATATGGTGCTGTCCACCTGAAAAAATGCATATAGGGGCCAAAAAAAAAATTTATTCGTTGACTTAATTAGTTCCATTGTTTTAGTAAATTGTGCCCCAATTGAAATTACCAATATTGGAATTATGGACTCAACTGATACACTTATTCAGATGTTGGTCCCTTGTGAAAAAGAAGTGCATTTAATTGCCCTTACAAAAAATAAGTATACTTAAAGTATATTTTAAAGTATATCTTATGTAGTAAGTATAGTAATATCAATATATTAGTAGTATACTTTTAAGTGTACAGAAGTAAACTTTCAGTACACAACTAGTTTTTAATTTGTACTACAACTATACTACAAGTGAACTTATAGGTATACTGATAGTTTACTAGTCGAATACTTGTAGCACATTTTTAGTTTGTGAAAGTACTTTGAAATATACTCTCCGTAAACTACTAGTTTAGTAGGTTTATATTGCAAGTATACTTGCAAGTTTTCTTTAAGAACTTAACATCATACTTTAATATTTATTTTATATAATTTGTTCACTTTAAGTATACTACTATGTTCTTAATTTTTGGTATTAATTTTTATACTTGAAATATACCTTTAACTATATAATTTAATACCTTTTGCCGTTTAAATTGAGCATACTAATAGCACATTTGAAAAAACGTTTTTTTTTTTTGTCAGGGTGTATTGAATGTGCATTTTTAGTGTACTTCAAATTTTAAGTTTAAAATAAAAAAAAAAACTGTACTTGCTGATAATATAGTATTAATAAAATAAAAGACCACTTTTATTTGTACTCAAAGTACACTTCTCTGGCAGATTAGCCAGAGAAACACATAAATCTGAGTCTGAGGATGTGTGCCAGGTAGAACGTCACGGCTTGCCGTCTCTAAATTATAGTTATGAGATGGCGTGAATGCACCATGAACTCATTGCTTTGGTTCAGGAGGAACTGTAAAAGGCGGCTGCTGTTTGTTTGTGGTGCTCAGTGACTGTGTCTGTAACTCTGCATAGCCGCGTGGAACACGCTGATGTCTGCGTTATGTCTGCGTGATGTCTGCGTGATGTCTGCGTGAGCAGGGTGCTCAGAGGTATGGACACATACACTGACGGGCAAGTAGGACATCCTATCATAGCATGTGGACTGAATGCAGTGATTAGACAAACATTTTTTGGTCCCGAGACTTCTACAGACGATATATGTACATCTTTTAATATTCATACTGCTTTTATTATTGATTATTATAAGGATACGAAGAGAGTTTCAACCAGAATAACAAAAAGTGTTTGTTTATATTAAGTGTTTCCCTAGCTTTAACTGTAGTGTTATTCAATGTTACATTTAAAGTTGAAATATTTCAAGGCCTAGTTTCACAGACAGGGTTTAGATTAAGCCAGGATTAGGCCTTAGTTCAATTAGAACATTTAAGTAGCTTTTATAATTGTGCCTTAGAAAAAAAAGAGATGCCAGTGTAAGTTGATTTCAGTTAAAACAGCTCAAACATGCACCAGGTTCAGGGCTAACTTAACTGCCGCTAAATTGCAACGTCTTCATTACAAAGTGTTTAGATACTTGACATACATGTTTCAAAATGCAATAGAATTATGAAATTACATATAAAGATACAAGTCCTGCTTAAGTGGGTCAAAAGAGCACTCTAATTGCACTTAATATCAATGTAAACTACAATGTATTTTCATTTACAGTAGCTGTAATTAACATGCAATTAAGTGTCTGAAAATGTAATTCAGTTCACTCTTCAGAACACACTTTTATAATACTTTTATTTTTTTTAAATAAGTATGTTGAATTTCTTTTTTAAAAGTGGTAATAAAACTTAAAAGTAAAGCCATAGTATTTCACTTCTGCTCAACCAGCAGTACTAATGCAGTTGTTTTTGCCAACAGGTTTCCTAAGCTCACTTTTCCATCCTGCCCTGATCTCCACATCTTGTTTATTCAACCAAACCACTGATATCGATTAAGTTCACTGCAGTGCACACTAGTGAGAGAAGTGTGCTAGTAGTAAATATTTAGTTGGTATAGTCTTGAGGTAATTAAAAAAATATCGGCTTATGTTATATTCAGATTATGTTACTGATGACATTTTTAACAAGCAATTAATCCTTTATACTGGAATAATTTTTAAATAGTAATCCCCCATGTTGACGTGACTCAAACAGAGCAATGCCCAGAAGTTGTTCTCAGGAAATCAGTCATTAATCTGGGATTAGGAAAAAAAAAATTTGAGAGGCTCTCAAGACACCAAGAATGAAAACGAGTGTCACAAAATATCATCATCACTTTTGCACCTTTCCTTTTCGATTGTTAAACGAGAAACTTGATTTGAAGTGACACTGCATCCACTGAGCACAGCAGTTAGTTTAGTGCAAATTACTTCAAGCTCTTTAAAAACACAAGGGAGATTGAACATTTGCACCGCTTAAATTAATGCTTTAGGCGTCATGGCACAGTGTGAAAATAAACTCACAGGGATCACCTTAACATTCATTGTCTTTGGCACTAACTTTCTCAGAAGAAAGCAAACAGAAAGAGCTGGAAAGACAAACATTTCGCACAAAAGAACAATCAGTATCTTGGCTGTTCTGTTCTGTTCCAGATCAGGAACATAATAGCAACCTCCTACCTGGCTCAGAACATAAGCGTTTCAGTTCACAAGGACAGGGTTCAGAAGGAATAGATGTTCACTACAGTTAACACAAGTAGTGTGTGTGTGTGTGTGTGTGTGTGTGTGTGTATATATATATATATATATATATATATATATATATATAATGTATATATGTGTGTGTGTGTTAGTATATACTACTGTTATGTAACCCATGGTAATGGCTTGTAATGGTTGCCCATCTAGTGTACTTTGAACTCAAGCACAGCTGCTTAGTAACAAGTACTGAGCTGCATTAAGCTGAATAAAAATGCCAGTGCCTCAAATCCTTTTCTCCACGTCAGCTGTTTTTTGAGTTGTACCGAGTGGAGTGGTGTGCAATGATTGGACAAAATGGTAACACTGTGTCCCCCCCGTAAGAATATTTTGTACATTTTAAAGTTAAATTCATCAATCTGGAGCACTTCGAGAGTTCAAAATTAAGAGCTCCAAACCATATTCAGTGAGAATTTGACTCGTATGTGAACTTTAAAGGGGAATCAACCTTCTTTTACTTGTGATATAGTGTCTCATTCTACATTACACTACATAATAAGAAGAAGAAGAAGAAGAAAATATATAATTATTATGACAGTATAATAGCCACATATTGTAAAACAAATGCACTGGGTGAAGCTTTCATAATTAGTTTTGTAAAATTTCTATACTTAAAAGAGACTAACGTGAGCTTTTATTTTGACGGAAACTGCAGTCGAGCTTTTATTTTGGCGGACAAGTTTACTAACCAAATGCTCATCTTGCACTAGCTCTGCGATGGGCGTCCACGACGTTACATAATTATGTAATGACGTTGGAAAGGTCACGCGTGACGTAGGTCCAAGTTCTTTACCTTCTTTTTTTTTTGACTTAGTCTTTGCATGTTCGCTTTGTAGTCACTGGATCGATACTTCCGCCTACGGTTTCCAGCGTGATTATGTAAATGCGCCGCATTTGTGGTTAAAAAGTATATAATTTTTCTTTTTTTAAGAAAACTACCGATTGTTTTGCTAGATAAGATCATGGGATCATGTAGAGCCCTGCATTGAACTGCAATTTGGACCTTCAACCTGTTGTGAAGTCCACTATATGGAGAAAAATCATGGAATGTTTTCCTCACAAACCTTAATTTCTTTTTGACTGAAGAAAGCAAGACATAAACATCTTGGATGACATGGGCGTGAGTAAATATTAATTCTGAAGTGAACTAATCCTTTAATGAATGGAACGCACTGAAATCTCTTTCTGGCGGTCATGTTGATACTGTGGCGGGCTGCCACAAATAAATCTCTGAATGGGAAACACTGGTTTAGACTTGTTCCTACTGCAGTGTCCTGACTGAGCTTGTGCACTCCTTATGAATTAGAATCTCACTTAAGATGGCTAAAAACCATAAGTTCATGAGTGCACCTCACATTTACCCATCTGAGAGCAAACAGACCACCGCTGTCATCCTCTAAACTCTGTGCCTGTTTATGTTTCCTGCTATGAAACAGATCAGTGTTGCACAACTCTACAGTAACTTGATAGAAGTGTTTTTCAGATACTGTATCTGACCCTGTGGTGAGGGTGAGAGCGGGAGCACCGTGACGATTGTGTCACAAAGCGCGGACGAACCGCATGAATCGGTAGAATCAGAGAACCCTCCCTACCGCCTGCATGCAGCACTGCCATCATGATAGCTGGCACCCATGACGTCTCAGTGTTGCTGGCTTGGAAGTCGTTCTGCAAGTCTGTGTAAAATATCCCGATGCAAGAAGGGAAAGCCAGAGTCATCGCTAAGACCAGAATGGTAGCCGCAACGACCACCCAGCCCCAGCCACCATCAGGTGCCACCTGACCACCACTGCTGTCCTCCGGTCCTGCAGTGGAATGATGCTGCGCCTCTGGAAAAGTGGAGGATTCCTCTTCCCGTTGGTCCGGCTCCTCTGACTCACAGCTGTCCATCTCTGCCGGCCCAGAATTTGTTTCTAAGACCTGCAGAGAGGACGTTCTGCTCCGCGTTGCAGCGTCTGCGGCAGCACCAGCTCTGTCTGGCTGGGTCTGATGAACCTCTGCACCCTCCGTCATTATGTCTCCTCACTCGAGTGCCTACAGGGATTGGACAACAGGCAAATTAGCATTCTTTTTGCAATACTGTCTAAATAAAATCTCCCCTAAATAGTCTTTTTCTTGTTTATATCACAAGGGGTTGATTATAAGCACTCATTTTGCATATGCAGTAAATGCCTCTGGTTTTATTTTCCATGGAAATTGTCACCCACCCAACTCAATTACATTATATTATGGCTGAGTAAACATGTAAGTATTTTATTTGGGTTTAAGGTTGGTTATAGGTTTACATATACGACATTGTGTGCATATATAACTTTTAATATAAATAATATTACGGTATTGTATGTTTTTATTAACATGACTTTTTGTATTATACATTATACTATATTACATTATATTACATTATATTACGGCTGTGTAAACATGTAAGTATTTTATTTGGCTTTAAGCTTATAGGTTTACATATATGACATTGCGTCCATTTATAACTTTAAATAATATAATTAATATTACAGTATTGTATATTTTTATTAACACGACTTTATATTATATTATATTATGGATGTGTATATGCTAAATATTTTATTTTTGCTCTTATGTATACTGGTCTTTATCTTCTGTATATTTTCCGTTCTGTCAGTTTTAATGTCAAATTCTCCTCACTTTGTAACTGGTTTTTATTATTAGCCTACTATGTTATTCATATTTTATCACGCTGCATTACATTGTATCATTAAATGTACCACATCCCCAAAATTTCAGTATCACAGTCTCTTCACACCAGGACAAAAAAAGCTTTCCGATTTGTAAATCAGACAATCTAGTGATTGACGAGGAATGAATTTGATTATATATTTGACAGTACAAATTTACAAGAAAGTTTCATAATTCCTACTTTTTTGTCTTTTCTGTTCCTGTTCTGGCAGCATTTCTCGAACATAACGCCTGAACAGCACCGGTATACGAAAATTAACTATGGTTTTCTCATAGTAAAACCATGTTTTTTTGACTACCATTTGTATAACCACAACAAAACCATAGTTAAACTATGTTTTTTTTGCAGAATATTCTGGAATAAGTACAAGAACCATGTTTTTTGGTTATTTTTCCTAAGGGTAATCCTCACAGACCGTTACGCGTTTTGAGTAACAGTCTCGAACAACCCAAAAAGGATTTTTATACCTTTATTCGCTTCATGTTTTGTTCACTGGTCATCTGAGAGCGGTTTGACAAGCCAGAACTTGCGCGCGCCGCAGGTAATCTGCTGTTTGATATTTTGGCACAGCATAGGCTAATTCTTTAAACTGTGAACAAATAAAACTGCCTTAACACGAAATAAAGTACCTAGATGATCGGTAATCTCACATTTAAACCACATCCTAATAATAACGCAAATAAGATAGAGATAAAGACATCACACCTGCTTTTTTTTGTGCGGTCAGTCATCCGAATGAAGTCGCCCTCACCAACAACTCTAATAAAGCAGCCAGCAGGGTATCCTGTCCGGCTGAAAACAACAAAATAACCACCAATATGTTTTCCCCTCACCTTTAGGACGTGGATGACATCTGTGCTTGACGTTAAGTGGTCCTTAGTTTGTGCTGCTGTTGACCACTCGCGCGCCCTCTGGCCCGAGCGTGACCCGCGCGCGAGTGAACGGCGCGCACTGGACTGAGTCCTGGGGGGATGCGCGAGACTCCCTACGTGATATGGACGGGATTACAGAGAGCTCGTGACTGTACTTTATCAGCTCCATTATGATTTCTTCATCACTGCCCCTTTGCCAGGCTACTGAACTCTGACGTATTAAAATGACAGTTTGGCCAGTTCCTCCCACGGCAATGCTTATGGCATGCCAAAATATATCTTTTAGCTGATGAGTTTACATGCATTTTGTGCATAAAACTATATAATATCATGGCTTGAAGAATATGGTGACATAACAGAGTCAACAAGTGTCCGACGGAGGTGGTCACAGGTGACATTTAAGACCAGGACAAGTCCAAAATGGCTGTGCTTTAAAATAGTAAATAAATGGAAACCTTGCGTCCTTCACTTTTCACTTAGTTACTGTAGATAACATACCACAGGGCAGCTGAACACTGAGTGGTTTGAGGTTTAGTTTATGTAAACAATTCTTTCAAAACATGGATATTGACATCTGAAGCTGGATGGTTTACTTATTGTAACAGCTGATTACATTTTTCCGTTGTGTTGCCTATTTTGGGGAAATGTATTCCATATGGAGTAAATCATTGACCTTTTTATATTGCCATCAAATTTACCATGGCATGGTTGGGTAGTATGTTATTAGCGACACCGGTGGCCGTTAAGTGAGCTGCAGTCGGCAACTTAAATTTGGTCTTATTGACCAATTGACCCTTCGCAAAACTCGCCCCCTGTTGCAATGCCCGACAAGCCATGTGCTCTCACGCCACACATCATGTTCTCACAAAGTGAAAAATACATCGCGGAGCAAAGAGGACACTGACAACGTATGAAACAGTTTCATATTTAAAATATTGTAATTTTTTAAAGCAGTTTAAACACTAAATACCGTATAGTGGCTCTTTAATGTGTCGTGACAGATCCTTCAAACGGCGCGTGAACTGATCATCTCTTCATAGTTCATTTATAATATCAAATAAACATGAATGAACATCAGAAGGAATGTTGTTTCAAGCGCGTAAAGACGTGAGTACACACAACATTTCAAGTTAACCAACGTTAATCTACTAACTCCCTTGACTGCTTTGTCAGATAAGATGGCAGACGGGGCATTATGATTGGTCAGATCGCCTGTCAATCAAACTGTTTGCGAAGGGTCAATTGACCATTCGCAAAGTTCCGTCCCTTTAGTTACTGTTGCTATGTCCGATAAGCCATGCGCTCTCACGCCACACATCATGTTCTCACACAGAGAAAAATACATCGCGGAGCAAAGAGGACACTGACAACACGTCGACAGAACAAGACAGAGCAGGTTTCATATTTAAAATATTGTAATTTTTAAAGAAGTTTAAACAATAAATAGCGTATAGTGTATACTGCTGAAAAATCCCAGCTCTTTGACTTTGAATACGAACTTTGCTTTTACTTCAGTATCTTGCTAGTCTGTCCCCGACGTGATGTCAGTCATTGTCTGCACAAATTCAAAGTGTCTAACAGTCTGGTCGCGTCGGTGGCGTTCGCGCTCTTTTAAACTCTATCTATCCAGAAATGAAGGCAATGGACAGAACATTTATTTTTTGAATACATTACAATCCAAAAGAGATGATGACAACTCGAAAACCTATGTTACGAACTGCACTTCTTTGCGTGCCTGTTTTCTCTTTACACCCCGTGAAGGATGTTCGTTTTGGCCCCATCATAATTCAATGACTCAAAGTCAGTCAGCAGCAGAAAAGTTGCATTTTCGTACCTTTTTTATTTAGAAGGAGGGACACACTTTGATACGGTGACACTAGTTGGTTTCATTACAGGTGATTCATATTATTCAATAGAAAAAGAGCCTAATGTTTTCCTCCCCTATGTTACGGTAATGTCCTCCATGACCGAGGCCCTAGGCAACCGCCTGCTCTGCCTATAGGTAGCGCCGTCCCTGGTGTGTGTCCCCTCTGATGCCAGCAGCAGATCAACAAGTTCTGAGTCCCGGCTTGCGAAGCTAAGACACCAACAGATACAACACCGTTCTGAGTCTCCCATCTGGTGAGACATATCAGACCAACGTAGGGTTTCAACTCTGCAAGGAGTGAGACAACAACAGATTCCATGATCTGAATCTACAGCTTGTGAGGCAGAAACAGAGACGAGCACCTTCTGAGCCTAGGAAAGAGACATTAACAAACACCACAAGACCATAACAACTCCAGAGAGACAAAAGCAGATTGATCAAGTTCTGAGAGTCTGGCCCAGAGAGGAAGAAGACACACAAAGACACTCATGAGAGCAAACCTTCACTCCAAGGTACCTTTGTCTGCTTGTTCCAGATTGTGAAGGACCTTCTGCACCCACGCCAGGGCCTCATCTGCGTGATTTTAAGACCCTTCAGTGCTCCAGGAGATCAGCATCCCACAGAGCTTCGTGTTCAAGGCTGTTGAAACAGATTCCGGCTCCTCTCCCCAGTGTATTGTCTCCCAGCACAACCAGCGGAAGACGTCACCGTCATCGGACCCAACCACGTGGAACGTAAAGATCACTTAACCAAACCTCTTTCCAGAGACCTTGGCATTGTTGTGTATTATCAGTGTATGCTTTTAGAATTCACATTAGATGTAGTATAGCTGATGTTAGTTAATCACAAATAATCTTTCGTTTATTTGTTTGGTGCATAATAAGCTTCTCCGCCAGTATTTTCAGAGAAACAGTTTATCTTTCCATAAGATAACGTAATAGCCACATCCAACTTCATCACTTGTATTTTATGTATCATTCATTAATTCCACTCCTGTTGGGAGTGTTTTCATACTGCCGAGGTAACAGACCTTGACTGGTGTCCTAGAAGGGGGAAGTGGTCACCTGATGTACTCATTACCACACCTTAAGTGACTTGAGGTCCAAAAATCACAACGTCAGCAATCTCTATTTTACTTAGTGTCCTTGGATGGGCAAAGGTAAAATCACTACAGCTGTTTGCAAACACATATTGGGTCTATAGAGCTCCGGAGGTTGACGTCACGCAATCTAAACTCCGCCACGTTGGCAGGCCATCAGGAGAGCGCTAGAGCATCGATCGTGGTCCGATCAATAATTTAAAACCAGATGTTTAGACCTTATAATCTTACTATTTCAACATGGTGGACAGCTGTTGGATGCCAGAACAGGCGGCGGAAAGCAACGGGGAGATAATTTTATTGTATTCCTAAGGATCACGATAGACAAATGGTTCACTGCAATAAAACATGCTAACCAACACAACATAACCACAGATGGTTGTATTTTCTTTATTAATTTTGTCATTTATCTCACTATATGTTTAATTATCCTAAAATGGCACGAAAGAGTTTAAAATGTGTTAAATATCCTGGATGATATAGGCTATATAAGAATTTACACATTATACCACCGGTCACAATTGTAACCGAACACATTTTTTCACACATAAAAATGTCAAAAAAAAAAAAAAGATTATTTCAAGGGGCAACTAATTTGGATATTTTCATGTCGGAAAAATTAGGGATTAAACAGGTTAAGATTTCATGACATTTATGGTGTCTGCTGTACTCAGAGTGATAAAGCTTTGCTGGATACGTTACCTACAAACAACAGATAGGGTCGATCACGTTACCTAACAACACAGCTTTCCAGTGTTTTAGCCGGAAGACTACAAAGTTTAATATTCATCACAAAATTAGATCGCGTCCATTTGTACTCCTCCTGGCTTTTAAAGAGCCTCCTGAGTATAGGGAAGTTGATGAGGTAGTTGTAGATGATACTGCAGGTCAGAAAGCTATTGATACACATTAAAAGCACACCGGGAGCATTATAGGGATCTGTTATGTTTTAATCTATGCAGTTTTGCTATGTACAGGTCTAAGTTTTTTTTATTAAAGCGCGCAGTGTTGCCTTAAAACATATTCGCTCCCGGCTGTTTCCGCCTGCCAACATGGAGGCGTAAACAGAATGGGTCATGTGACCTCCGGAGCGCTCCGTGGAAATGTTAAAAACTGTTGATTAAAAATTAATAAATAAATAATAAAAAGATTAACCAAGACGAAGGCTGTGTAAATAAAACATACACAAATAAATTTAATAAAATAAAACATTTATTAAAATAAATAAATTGATTTAAGTATTGTAAACCAATAAATAATACCTCTAAATAAATAATACAACTACACTACAGCACAGTAACATGGTGAGTATAAATACATATATATATATATATATATATATATATATATATATATATATATATAAAATAAGGTAACATAACAGAAATTAAATATTCTCGAAATACTTACATTAAAATTCACAGTATACATTTGGTTTTTACACATAAAAATATATAACTCCCTTTCAAATTGTAGAATGGGGGTCCTCGCACCGGGATGATCATATTGCGGGTTATTCGTGCATCTAAAAGATTGAAAACCTCTGCTATAGGTGAGCTGAAGAGAATCATAAGCGAATTCCTGCCCTCTAGTGGACCTGCACATCTGCTGCAGCTTTTCTCCGGTCCGCTGGGTGTCAGTAAAGAGCGCTGCTTTCTTAACTCTGCTTCCGCTCTCCGGCGGCCATCACGCTTCTGTCATTGCAGCGGCTTGATCCTTGAGCAGTGAGTATGTGTCGAAATTCAGTCATTTATTAAATATTACCGCGCCGTATTGTTTTTACTTCATTAAACCACGAACATTACTCTTTATCTATCATGTTTATAAGAAATGGCGTGGTTTTGGAGTGGGTATTTCAGTCTTTATCTGATATTATTCGTACGCTGACCTTGTCTTGTCGACTTGTGTGCATTAGAGAAGGCTTTTCATTTCAGTTGTTCTTATCAACCCAATTTTTGTAATCAAAATAGAAAATAATTACATTTTTGTCATGAATACTGTTTAAATGAGTTATTTTCAGTATGCTACATTAAAGCCATTTGGCTGGTGTCCTATATCTTGGTATTCCTGGAATGATTATATGTAGCCTACATTTTGTCTTCATATGTTGATGATGATTATTATGTGCTTGGCTTCATATTTCTGATATTTAAAGTCAGGTTGGACCAGACAATTTGCTTGATATGCAAGTTGCTTAACTTGTGAAAGATAAATAACCATTTCTTCATCATTGTGTTTGACAGGAGCTTAAAAGATGGCAGGTAGACGTGCAGCTGTGAAGGCCATTGACTGGCTGGCTTTTGCGGAGAGGATCCCACCAAACCAGAGAGCCATGTTCAACAGCTTGAAGACCCGCAGTGACGCCATCACAGCAAAGTGAGACTCTACATGATTGCATATGAACAGTTTCAAGCATGTTTATTGGAGTGACGGAAGCTCATGGGTTTAAGGCTGTGCTAGTTTTATGTTTTGAACCCAGCAAGGGGTGATCCATAAGCCGTCCTCATTGTGCCCTTGAGCAAAAAGCCATAGGTCAGGTGCAGGACAATGGAAGAAGATTTTTTTCTGTATGAAATATATTTTAAAGTGTAACTTATTCCTGTGATCAAAGCTGTATTTTCAGCATCATTACTCCAGTCTTCAGTGTCACATGATCCTTCAGAAATCATTCTATGATTTGATGCTCAAGAAACATTTTCGTATTATCAAAAAAAATAAATTAAATAGTCTCATATTTTGATGGTTTAATCAAACTTTAAAAACAAATCTCAAAGAAGAGATTTTTTTTTTTTTGATAAATGACTGACTAAATAAATCTGATTTAAATTGTTTTCTGTGTGAATATATTTTAAAGTAATTTATTCCTGTGATCAAAGTTGAATTTTCAGCATTACTCCAGTCTTAAGTCACATGATCCTTCAGAAATCTTTAATATGATGCTCACACATTTCATATTATTATCAATGTTGAAAACAGTTGTGGTGCTTTATATTTTTGTGGAAACTGTGATACATTTTTTTTTGAATAGTCTTTATTGAATAGAAAGTTGAAAAGATTTTAAATGTAAATCTTATTTATTTTAAAGAGAAATCTTTATCAATTTAATGTTAAATATAAATGTATTTATTTTTTTACTTTTAAAAAAAATCTTTATTCAACTTTTGAATGGTACTCTATCATACACACACACATATATATATATATATATATATATATATATATATATATATATATATATATATACACAAGAAATCAAATATTTGATTAATTCTTTATTGTAAATAAATGCAGCCTTGGTGAGCAAAATAGACTTGAGCAAACGTTTTATGTTAAAAAGTTATGTTTGAGAAAGGAGTCTAAGGTTTTTAGACAAATTGAGACAGAAATTTTGTATCGGTCAATTATAATTTGTGCTGAACCATGTTTACTTGCAGACTCGCATCCTTGCCAGAGAAACCGGCTGCCATTGACTGGAGTTTCTACAGAACTGCTGTGGCCAAAGCAGGCATGGTGGATGAGTTTGAGAAGAAGGTGAGATCCAGTGATTTCTCTCTGACTCCCATCTCTTCTTCTGCTGTGTGTCTCATAGAATTCTCTTTCTACCTTTCTCTCTATCTTCAGTTCGCTGCACTGACGGTCCCTGAGCCAGTGGACACTCAGACTGCAAAGATTGATGCCCAGGAGCAGGAGTCTGTGAGTCTCCCTTCATACTTCAGTTTTTCTTCTCTGCAGGAGATGTTTTAGCTCACCTGTGTCAAACTCCGCTCCTGGAGGGCGTGTAGCTCCAACCAGCGTCAAAACGCTTGTTTGGAAGTTTCTAGTAATCCTGAAGACTTTGATTAGTTGGTTCAGGTGTTTAATTAGGGTTGGAGCTAAACTCTGCTGAGTATGACACCCCATTTTGGGCAATGCATTTCAATATTTATAGATAAAAATGTATGTATTTTCTCTGTAGTGGCTTGTAAGGTCCATAATATTGACCCAACACCCATTTTTGTTGTTGTTTTTTAAACTGTGCATATAACAATCCTGGGTAATAAACAGCTATATAAGCCTCTCTTAGTTTAGGGATGCTCCGATCAGGATTTTTGCAGCTGAAACAGACTACCGATTTATTGCCATCATTATTGGCAGATACCGGTCCTGATTATTTAAGCTATATATGTGAGATATATAAATATAAGTGTACGGTCTCCAATTTTTTTATATTTATTTTTTATAACTCTACAAAAAAGTGTCATGTGTATGATCACATTTGATAGAAAACCATTCAAATTTTGAAGAAAAATAGGTTTTGACTATTTCGAGGTTTTTATTTTACAACACTGTTGAGAAAACTCCAGAAAAAGTTATGAAATTTGATTTATTTGGTGGTTATTCATGCTTGACATGACTATATATGAAAGATCATAAAATCATAGTAATAAAACGTTTTGGCATGTTCACAATCATGTCAACTGTATCTGGGCCAAATTTCATGTCTTTATCTCAAAGCAATCAAAAGTTATGAGGTTTGGAACCAATGTTGCCTTTTTTGATCCAAAACTTCTCCAAACAAATGATCGGAGTTGATCTACGCATCCTGTTCTGTTATCGTTTAAATCGAGACAGCCTGCTCCAAATAAACAATTTGCTATGGTTTCCTAATGTTGTGTGAAGTTACAAAGCAGAACGTAGCGCAAAAGCCTCGTCTTAATATTATTTACATTCACGTCGGCAGCAACTTTTTACGTTATCGAATTGAAGATCGGTCATATAATTTGATTATTGGCCAATACCGATCTACGACCAATCGATCAGAGCATCCCTAGTTTTATTACTTCAATGAACATTTAAGTCCTTATGCAAATTAAAAGATTGAAGAGATCAGAGTATCAAATCAAACTTGCTCATTTTAATGGCAGGTCTATATATATATATATGTGCATATTTGTGTTATAAATGTGAAGTTTTTCACATCTTTATGTTGTCTTGACGTATTTAGAACAAAACTGCTGCTGTTTACTTGGAAGCATCCAAAGCTCGTATCGCCGAGTATGAGAAGGGGGTAAGTTCATCCTGCACCGTCGCCGACACGTTATGAGCGTTTATAGTCACTGAGCAGTTTATTCCAGTCTATCTGAGCAAATTATTTTGCATGTTAGACGCATTTCATGTTTTTACAGATGGACCAGAACTTGAACACATGATGTATTTAATAAATAACGATTGCTTACTGAGCCATTTTTCCATTGAATAGTCTGCTAACAACGATAAAAGAAACCAACAAGCATAAAAAATGTAGATTAACTGCTTAGTTTGTCTATTTGACTTATCAGATAACCAAAGATCAGTCAGGCGGTGCTAATAAATATAGTTTTCCCATAATACTCATTAATTATTGATTTGATAACGCAGTTATGTTGCATTTCAGTCATTTCTCCCCTCTGATTGTTTGTCATTGGCAGCTTGAGAAGTTCAGGAACATGATTCCTTTCGACCAGATGACCATAGAGGATCTCAACAACACCTTCCCGGAGACCAAGCTGGACAAGGCAAAATATCCATACTGGCCACACAAGCCTATTGCTGACCTGTAATTTATTAGCGTCACCCAGAGCTTCAGTAATAAACCTTTATGAATCTGAAGTTGCTCTGTATAGTCTGGTCTGAGTAATGCTTCTGTTGTAGAAGTGATTCCAATCGTGAAATAAATCATTACTGTTTTATTTGTGAATTAAAATAAAAAATAAATTGTTTAAATAATGACTTTAATTATTTTTGCAAAAACAAAAATAGATGGAATTGCTGACAAAGTATATTAAGCCACGAGAAGTCTCCCAACAAGAAAAGGGTTTGAGCAATCAGCTCTCTTGTTTTTGCATGTTCATAATTTCTTTGTAATATGACAGCCTGGCCAAAAATTATGTCGGCACAATTTGGCATGTTTCATTGCGTTATCAAATAATCGACTCCACAATATCCTTACAAAATCTTTAATAATATTTGAATAAATGGTAAAGATGTCAACTTTCCAAGGCCGGACATCACTTTCAACCACTACTGTACATTGTATTATTGCTAAATACATGAACCGTGGATACTGTAGGTGGCACCTCTTTTTTTGGCAGTAGTTATTTTAACTAGCCTGTGCTTTTGATATGGCCATTTATTAATAATTATTTTCAATTGTCAATTATTAATGTCTAATGTCAATCTTCCTGTCACCTGATCACACAAAACACATCATGAATTTATGTTCAGAATAGCATACTACCATATTACATGTACTATTTCTGTAGTAGGCCTATACAGCATACAAATGTTCACTAAGGATTTAAGTACATGAATCAATTACATTTGCCAAACTATGCCTTGTCTAGTCATATGTAAGCAGTATGAGCACATTACATGAATTGCTGTTAGTTTTATGCTAATTTTAAGCCAGTTTTTGCCTGAAAAGACTCTAGTCAAAAGGTACGGTCTAAATTAAAGACTCTTAATTCAGTGGAAATGTTAAACGAAACTCATTGATGAATTTTCATGCATCAGCTAAATTGTTTAGACATCTTTGATAAATGTTCACCACTGTATAAAAATGATGAATTGAAACTGGAGCCTCGCAGCGAGTGTCTTTTATGTGATGCTTAGCTTTAGTCATGGCTGCCGTCTCAAGGCCACATCATAAACCTTCATTTGTCATGCTTGGAAATTTGAGAAAGCCCATGTCCTTTTAGGCATAAAATATGTACTCTCTGTGTATATGTGTGTGAGACTTTCTTCTGTGGTAATGCTTAAGATTATAAATATGAAGCTTCCACCAAAAATGCCCCTTTGTCTAACATTTTTCATTTCCTTGGCTATAACCCATCAGTCTTCTGGTCGCTCAACCACCAGAGGGCGCAGTGGATCTATATATATCTCTGTATTTAAAACTGGCTGGATACAGATGTGGTCTCTGAAAATTTCCTATGAAAAGCAAAGTCTGCACACATCCTTGAATGTGTTGATCATAAAATGTAAATCGGCGAACATAAAAATGAACTTGAACCCAAATCTGAATTATATAATTCAATTCCTCCATCTCAGATATGAGCTGTGAAGTAATCCTGGGTTAAAACCTGGTAATGATGCAATATCCTGTGGCTTAAGTGGCACTAGTTCAGGAATTTAAAAAGCTAGATGGCATGAAAATGTATTCAAAAGTGGGGAAAAACAACCTCAGACATTAGTAAGTCATACAGTGATTTTATTATTTGTAAAATGCATGACCGGTATTAGCTTATTGAGCACAATCGTTTTTATAAAATAATAATAATAATAATAATAATAATAATAATGGTAATCTCTGAAAACTAATCATTGGAAACGTTTCTGTAGGTCTCAAAGTTTTAATTAGGTTATCTCTAATATCTGCCTGGAATGTTAGTAAATCCCCCCCAAAGTTTCTGTATGGTTCTGAAAAAAATAATACCGTTCATAGAATGTAATAATAAAATAAATAACAGAACCATTTACTACCTTTCAAAAATTTGTTTTTAACGTTTAGAAAGAAGCCTTTTCTGTTCATCAAGGCTGTATTTATTTGATACAAAAAAAACAGTAATATTGTTAAATATTATTATAATTTAAAATAATTTTGTTTTTTTTAATAGATTTTAAAATAATTATATATATAATTATATAGATGAATAACATGACCATCTTATTTTATGCCAAATAATGATCCTTTATAAAGTTAATGGAAGCACATATAAACACACACAAACAGTTGGTGAAAGACGTGACGTGACTTGATGTGTCATCAAGCTAGCTCTACAGAACCAGGACATCAAGACGGCCTAAAACTTATTAAGGATCGTTATTTGGCATAAAATAAGATTTGAGGTCATGTTATTCAAATGTATAATTTTATATGAATTGCCTTTTGGAACCTTTATTTTTAACAGTGTATAATACATATTTTAGGTATTTATTGCACTGCAATAAATCAATAGGAGGGGGAATCCTGTACAAAAAAATGATTAAGGTATGAAAATGGACATATAAAAATAAAATATACAAATTTTAATAACAGATGTTAAATAAAAAGGTAAGAAATAATATTTGTTTTCAGTGCTTATTAGTAGGAGGCATGTGGAGTGAGGGGCCTCCAAATGTCTAGAACCGGTCCTATATATATATATATAGCTATTGAACATTTCCACTTACTCGCATCATTGTAAGAGGGTATTCATGGCATTTGACATTCCTGAGCAGATATACATGTCATAGATAGCAGAGATTAAGAGAATTTTTCGTCAGCACATTTTCCAGTTTAAGAGACACGTCTGTCCACCCATAATCAATCTCCGAGCTCACGGCAGCTAACAGCAACAACTGTTTGAGCAGCCAGGCATTCAGTCAGTCAGTGAGAGGAATGTCTGCTAATATATCTGAGCTTGTGTTCAGTGTGGCAGAGCATGACCCTCAACAACACAAGCAGAAATATGCTCACAAATGACTCTTTATCTGAGAAGACCATTCAAAACAGTAATAACAGCCCAGAAACAATGGCTATATCGTATTTATGGGCATACAATAATATTAAAAAATATTGTGGGCTACTTTTCATTCATTATATATCAAATATATATATATATATTTTTTTTTTTATTTTTTTTTTACACATGTGACATTGAAATGTAGGCACAATTTATACTTTCTGTAAGATTTATTTGAAGAAGAACACAAATCTAATCGATTACCAAAACAGACATTAAGTGAATTACTATTGTAAAAATTATTGATGTTGTACTGAATGTGCATTCAAATCTCAAAAGTATAAAAAAAAAAATCGACTTTATTTGACAATTTTAACTGTTATATACGCTGTACACGTGAGCTGCATAATGCATACGTCTGATGCTGACGCAGGGGCCGGCTGACAATGAGTCGGTGTTCGGATGTAGAACACGGAAGCTCTGGACTGCGTTCACTACGTCAGCAGTGTATGACAACAGCTCAAATTGTTCAATAAAGTAATTATTTTTATAACTTCATAACATTAAGGTTGAACCACTGGAGTCACGTTGACTATTTTATCGACGTCTTTACTACTTCTCTGGACCTTGAAAGTGGTAGATTTGCATTTCTATGGGAGATAAAAAAAAAAAACCTCAAATTTCATCAAAAAATATCTTCATTTGTGTTCCGAGGATGAACGAAGGTCTTATGGATGTAGAGCGACATTAGGGTGAAATTTCATTTTTGGGTGAACGAACCCTTTTATAGACACGTTAGTTCTTCAAAAATAAATTCCAGCACAGTGCCACAACAACCATAATGAAATAGTTGATGCAAACAGAGATGCTACACACATGTAGCATGAGCACTTAAATTAAATTGTCTCATTTCAAGATTTAATTCTTGGTCTGACTTTTTGTTTTGTGAAAATATGCTATAATTATGCTAGAAGACACCTGCACAAAACAAAAACAGCAGACGAACTTAAAGAAAATGCGAATTCATTCTTTATCTGTAGGTGGCGCTAATGGAACAGCAAAATAGCATTTCCTTGTTTAACGCTGTGCTTATGAACAGATTAGAGGTAAGAGGACAAGAAAATGCTATCGAAACTATTCTGACAGTTCATAAATACATTCTTCCTATATTTCGCGAACAGTTCCACTTTCTTTGCCTGCAGTTTTTGCTCTACTGGCGTGTCTGTGTTCTCAGCGTGCGTTAACGTCCTGTTTACAGACTTCGTAATATTCCACACAAATTACATTTTTGGAAATGATTGCAAAGCAGCTTGTGTGCAAGTCCGGAATAGAGATCGGCCAAAATTCCGATTTATGGTCGTTCGACTGGTGCATCTCTATTCTCTATTACGGTTCAAATCATCCCCCGGTCCGGATCGGACACCGTTGTGGGCCGTATTCGGCCCGTGGCCCATTTGTTTGACACCCCTGCTTTGTTTTTAAATGCTTAAGCCATTATTAAATAGACCTTACCATAAATCAGGTTAGACAAATAAATAAATACACGCTTTGGAAGAGGGATTGATGATGATTTGATGTATTTTAAATAAAATTACATATTGTACCTTAAATTGTAACTAACATGCAGTTTGTATCTGAAAACATTACATTCAGTTTGCACTTAAGTATATTCTTTAAAGTATGTTGTTATTTCCGTAATAAGTACCCTTTTTAAAAGCATGCTTAAGTATAGGCCTACTTCTTTTTCACAAGGGGTTGCATTTTATTTCCTAGAAAAATCTTGCGAAATCTTTTCATGCACATGAAACGCAAAACCTTCCCAATCCACATGAATTCTCCTCATGTGTCATTTTTATGATCACTGTTGTTTACCCTGTGCTCATAATTTACTACTTATTGTGTTTACTCTTCCACCTGCTGTATTTACACACCTGCAGGTCTTCATTGTTCGCTTCCTCTGGTCGTTTTCCTTGCCCGAGCTCATTCTCCAGGGTCAAGGGGCCTGATCCTACAACCCCTGAGATGTTACTGTTGCTCACATGAAGAATATAAATGTCAGGATTGTGCAAATGTGCAGCAAGCACCACTGACGGTGCACACGCATATGTGTGGGACTGTTGTTTATGTACTTTCCCTCTGCTCAGCCATTCTTTATACAGCTGATGATTCAGCTGTCACACACACACACACACACACACATTTGTTCACAGTGTTGTCATCAGACCGGGGCACGCCATAGATGGTGTAATGATAATGATCTGATCATGTCCATGTCTCAATGCTTCTGCCGATAAGTTTCTGTATTCACAGTGTGACATCTCAGACCTGACACTTTTTTTAGGAAATATTACTCATTTCCTGTCTGGTGACGGTTGGTTTGAGCTTCGCTCTTGCATTTTTAAAAGGTAACACCTTATTTTGATAGTCACTTTAGACTTTCAACTAATATAAGTATCTTTGGAACTACATGTCAACTACTAGTCATTATAGTATTAGTAGACTGTCTGCTTACATTTTATTTTGATGCTCCCTCAATAGACGTTCTACTGATTATGAGTAACTTTAGGGGCTTTTGCACCTTTTCATAGTTCCTAGAACTTTTGGCGGAAGTACCAATAGTGTTGGAGTGTTCGCATCGCAGGAACTAGGAACGATTTTAGTTCTAGGAACTCCTTTTGGGGGAACTAAAGTAGTTCCTACTTCAGCAGAGGGTCTGTCCCGGATCAGTAGACCTATTTTGTGTTTGGAAATAGCAATGACATTTTTGTGGACTGAATAAAAGAATAAGAAAAGTTTATTTGAGTTTATATCTCACAATTCTGACTTTTTTTCGCCTGACAGTTTGATTGACGGTGGATCTAACCAATCATAACCTCAAATCCGCCATTTTATCCGACAAATCAGTCAGGGGAGTTAGTAGATTAACGTTGGTGAACTTGAAGAATTGTGTGTACTCACGTCTTTCCGCGCTTGAAACAACATTCCTTCTGATGTTCATTCATGTTTATTTGATGCTATAAATGAACTAGTATGAAGAGATGTTGATTCACGAGCCGCTTGAAGGAGCTACAGCGATCTGTCACGACACATTAAAGAGACACTAGATGGTATTTATATACTTATTACTATTACTTACTTATATATAATATTTATTGTTCAAACTTAAAAAATTGAAACTGTTTGATATCAAAAGAAACCTGCTCTGTCTTGTCTGTCGACGCGTTGTCAGTGTCCTCTTTGCTCCAGGATGTATTTTTCACTGTGTGAGAACATTATGTGTGGCGTGAGAGACATAGCAACAGTAACCGAAGGGGGCGGGTATTTGCGAAGGGTCAATTCTGAATTTGTCTCACAATTCTTAGAAGGAAAATCAGAATTCTGAGATATACTCGTTAGTCTGGCTTCTTACCTCAGAATTGTTATATAAACTTGCAATTTATAAAGTGCAAACTGGGAGATATTTATATTTATTCATTAGGCAGATGCTTCCAACCAAAGCGACTTACAAGTGAGAAGCTGCCCTCGGTGGGGATTGAACCCAGGGCTCTGGTGCATTAGAATTAAGTGGTTACTCACTGAGCTAACTCCCCAGTTAGAGATATAAACATGCAAATGCAAGAAAGAAAAAAAAGTCAGAGTTGTGAAATAAGAATGAAAATTCAGCTTTGACATTACAGGAATAAAATATCTTAAAAGAGTTATTTTAAATATTTATTTTACATCTTAAATTTAAAAAAAAAAAAAATTTATTATCTACCTCCCTCTCTTTCCCCCTCTCATTTCTTACATAAGTGGCATCAGGCTGGAGAGTTTCTGAAAACAGAGCGCTTTTGTTGTGCTGGAGAAAACAGGCCTGAGTTCCATCAGGTGATCCAGTGATTGCATATAGAGACCCATGAACCTGTTTGCAGTTGGCTTCCGGCCTACATGACTAACAGTAGTAATTTGTAGTCTTTCCTGGCAGAGAGATGAGCCAGTGAAAGATTGGTTTCCTGTATGAGATGACTGTTGTTTTTTTCTAGTGGCCTAGGACAAAGGATTTGGTACACAGACTTGTCAGAACAGGAGTTCTCAATTGGTTTGGCCATGTGACCCACATTTTCCCATGGTCATTAAAACAACCCACTTTTTGGAGCAAAGCAAATATTTCTCAAAAATGGATGATACACACATACCATGTGACTTCACATACACCTGCAGAAAAGTTCATTTGTATCATACCCCCATGTTTTTTTTTGCACGCGTTTTCAATTGCACGCACAGAGCACAGTATAACGTCTGATAGGACATTAAAGCTTGTTTTTCTGAGGCAAGAGACTTTTTATTCTGTAACAAGTTACTAAAATAATGATAAAATAACGACACTGGCATACAGCATGAAAACATCTCATCATACACCAGATACTGAATCAAGACAACTTGTTTTTCTCAGGCACTCTCTACTTAAAACTACCTTAAACAGTTTTATAAACTTTTTTTTATTTATCCTCCATTTAAAAAAAAAAAAAAAAAAACTGCGTCCACATGAAAACCCAAAAACACGCTATGAAGCGTGTTCAAGAGCATGCCAAACCAACAGGTGGCGATATGAACCTAACGGTTAAAACCATGTTGGCCAATCATAAGCCTGGAAAAAAGGTTATTACCGCTTCCGGTTTCGACGTCACCAGCCAAAATCTCCGGTTTCACCTTCTACACGACAACACTGCAACCGGAGTTTCTAAAAATCTTCACGCGCGCAGGAGTTTTCAAAAAAGTTCGGCTTGTCAACAGCATTCACACATGGTTTTCAAAATAAAAGTCTTGCATCAGCAATACATTTAGAATAACTTTTGTCATTGTTGTTGTTTCTTTGACTACACACTCCGCCAGCCACTCAAAACTAAACAAGAACCAGCTCAAAAATCTGATAGATTGAGCCGCGTTCAAATCATTACTATATTATATACTACTTACAATTAAAAACTTGTACTAGTACTTGGCAAAAACATTTTTTTTTTTACTTATTCAGTGTATTGCATCTCTCTGCTTTGCGTCATGCCATTAATCCCTGTGAAGAATGGCCTTTTTTGCTTTCATTTAAACCAAAATATCAGCACTAAACAAATATGTGTCGAGTGTACCCATTCTATGACAATCCCGTCACACATCTGTGGAATGGGATCAATGTCTCTGTCAATGTCTTTCAACCCCCACCTTTCCGTCACTCTCACTTTGTCCTGAAGCAAACAGCTCACATCCGCCTCTGTGTGGCCCTGCAGCTTCCATCAATCTCCTCGTCCATTGTGCCACAGAGAGACCCATCCATCATCACAGCCCGTCCGCCTGCTGTTTCCTGCTGAGCCCAAACCAACATTGTCACCTCACAATGGCTGTTGTCTGTGTGACACCGCTGTGACCCCGTCTGCCCTTATTCTAATGTCTGAATTTATCCTGGGTTAGTTCAGGTCCACTCACATCCTCTATGAAGTGGTCCGGGTCAGGGTGGGCCGCTCTGGTTGCCAGGGACTCCGTTAGAGCAGCGGCAACACCACAAACGCTCTTTACTGTGAACAAACAGCCGGCTTTGCACTCAGACTCAGACGCTGATATTTAAGTGTGGAAGAGAGATGCCTGCTTCTGAATTAATGGAGACATCGTTTCTCTACAAATGCTAATGTCTGTAAGCTCATCAGATTTAAGATCTGGGAGAATCTCAAGTCTAAACTGACACCAATGCACTTGATTAAATCAGAATGACAATTCTGTCAATGTTTACTTGCCCTCCTGCAGTTCTAACCCGAATTTTCATTTTGAACTAGTTTAATGAAAGCACCAAGTAATGGGACTAATGTTAGACAGTAACATTTTTGTTAAAATTCCAATGAATTCCACCGTAATTATAGTACACTTCCTAGTGCAACTGGGACTAACAAATGTAACTGTCCTGGTTTCATGGACTTCAATGACAAAAGAAAAAATGTGTCCACAATGTCTTAGCTATTGTATCCGTTTCTGTTCTCATAAATGTCCATATTGTCATTCTCTAAGCGCAAACAGCTTCATGTACTATCTGAAATTTCTTGCTTCCTTCTGAAGTTGTGATTACGAGCTTGTCTAGATAGTCAGCTTGCTAGTTTCGGTCAAATACTGGCTATTTTCGCCATGTATAAAACATACAATACGCTTCAAATGATTATTCATATATTTTATAACCACTACTTTTAACGACGGCGTTGTAGCTGTGGTGGAAAAACAGCGGCAGTCGTTCTCTCCTCCACCATGTTTAAAGTTTATGGCCCACCCAACTCTGGAACTTGGACTATTTTATTGATGTCTTTACTACTTTTCAGTACCTTGAATGTGGTAATTACGTTGCTTTCTCTTGGGGATCAGAAACCTCTCAGATTTCATCAAAAATATCTTGATTTGTGATCCAAAAGACAAACGAAGGTCTCACAGGTTGGGGATGACATGAGGGAAAGTAACTAATGACAGAAATTTCATTTTTTGGGTAAACTAACCCTTTAAGGCATCTGTACAGCAAGGACGATATAGAGTTTAAAAAAAAAAATACTCAAGTAAAAGAATAGCAGAGTCCACTACTATAACAATAATGACACAGAGAAACAATATCATCGGAGTAATTTCCAGAGTGATTTTTTTTTACGAGTGATAAATAAAAAACGCAAATCAGAATCAATCCTGCTTTAAAGTGTCGGGGAATTTTTTTGTTTATTTGTCAGGGTGCAGGAGTATATCGGATGACTGGAGAGTGACGGAGCAGGCAAACGTACCTCTTAGTGGAGTATGGTGAGTAGACAGAGGAATAGGATACTCTCTAGAGACTGAGTTTAAGTGGATGAGATCGCTAGAGTTTCAAAGTCAAAGCATAAGGCGATCGCTGGCGTTTCACAAGGCGATTTCTCTGGTAAGGTGTCTGTAAACCACTCCGTAGACCAGGTAAAGAGTGACTGTGCTTTTATACAGGTCCTGATTGGCATGCTAATGGGGAACTGGTGTGGTGATGGACAAGTGAGGGACAGGAGGGATGCTGGGAAATGTAGTTTCTGGCAAGATGACTGGACAGGTGGAGATGGGCAGATGGAGAGCATACATGACAGAAAACTGGTTATAATAAACAGAAAATTATTGTGCGTTGGTGTGGACGCAAATATTGTTACTTTTAATAGTTATCGTTCTTGGCATGAAATGTTTTCAAAGCACTCGATTTCTTCACCTTCCACATGAAAGTTTATTTTGCCACTGCAAATGTTCCTTTTCTTTCACCCAGAGTGATAAATCATAAGTAAACCAGGATGTTTTTTAATACTTCATTTGCATTTGATTGTGTTAAAGATGTGGGGTAAACTGAATAAATCAGGAGGCAGTTGTAACGGAAGAAGATTGAACACAGTTAATATAATATAAATATTCATCAACTACAGTTTCTCAAATGTTGATATAATAGATTACATTTTACAGTGTGGGAAAAATCACCCCCTCCACCCCCTGTGTGTCCTGGTTTGATGCTCGGTATTAATGCTTTTGTGTTCCGAAGACTTCAAAATGGTAAATGACCCCACATTATACTCCTGCTTACCTACAGTAAACATTATAATTTAATTTACAGACACATTTATCTTGCTATAAAGAATCATCATTTAAATTTATCATAAATACCCCCTCTTATCAGAGCACCAGACAATGCAGTATTTCATTGTGCCAAGATAATGAATTCATGACATCATGAGAAAGTACTTACCCCAGTGACATATTCTCTCCTGTTGCCATGGGGCCACTGAAATGGCACTGCCAGCTTTTAGCAAATGGCGACTGGGGGAGGGTGAAGAGTAAACAGAGTTGCCTTTGGAAGTATGTTTGTCCAACATCTTCCTCTTCTCTCTCTAGACACAGCTTCTTTTGGGGGTGCTGAGAGGGCCGATCTCGAGGGCCCTATACCCCGTGTGTTTGCTTACAGATCACACGTATATGGCTCCCTTCACTCATGTGAGGCGACAGACGCTCAGCACACACTAAGATTGGGTGCAAGTGAATGGCGGAAGGGGAAGGTTGTAAATCCAATGTGACATGATTAACTTGTCATATCTACCTTAGATTGAGTTTGATTTATCATACTCATGAACTTATCTATCATTTGAGTCTACAGAAATGGCCCCAATAAAAACAGTGCTGGCAGACATACTGGAGCAAATGTCAGATGTGAACCGATAAGCCTGTGGATGGTTTATTGTTCTTTAGAAGCTTAGAATTTTGTGACTTTTTTGTGATTTTATGATTAGTCTGAGCTCATTTATATTCTAGTGTCCTGAACACTGACAAAATAAACAATTTCCAGATATACAGATTTAAAATGTGCATTATTTCTGTTCTGGGTAAATGCTTATCTTACAACACTAGTTACTATTTATTTTCTTAAAGTGGAAATGACTGGAATTTATTCATTTTAAGTGTCTCAGGCTAATTTATAAAAGTGGCAAACTTACAGTATGTTCAGACTTCAGAACAAATTTCCTGATTCAATAGGAAGTATGCCAACAAAGGAAAGAAACTGCAAACATCAAACTATTTCACCTTTTCTCCCTTGTGAAAAAGAAGTACACAAGCAGTTTTCAAAAAAATAACTGAATTTTTGCTTTTGGACACTTAATTGGATGTCAAATGCAATTAAATGAAAGTATGTTATAGTTTTAATTTGACATTATTATAAAGTGCACTTAAATCTGATTAAGTATCTTAATGCTAAATACTAAAGTTTTGTGATGGAACGCAAATTTTCTCTGGGAATGCTAAAGTTTTGCAAGGGAACACAAAGTTTCTCTGGGAACGCTAAAGTTTCTGGAGGGAATGCAAAGTTTTGCAAGGGAATGCAAAGTTTTGCAAGGGAACGCAAAGTTTTGCAAGGGAACACAAAGTTTTGAAGGGAACGCAAAGTTTTGCAAGGGAATGCAAAGTTTTGCAAGGGAATGCAAAGTTTCTGGAGGGAATGCAAAGTTTTGCAAGGGAACACAGTTTTTCTGGGAATGCAAAGTTTTGTGATGGAACGCAAAGTTTCTCGGGGAATGCTAAAGTTTTGCTAGGGAACACAAAGTTTTTCTGGGAATGCAAAGTTTTGTGATGGAACGCAAAGTTTCTCGGGGAATGCTAAAGTTTTGCGAGGGAAAGCAAAATTTCATGAAGAATGCTGAAGTTTTGCATGGAAACACAAAGTTTTTCTGGGAATGCAAAGTTTTGCAATGGAATGCAAAGTTTCTCTGGGAATGCTAAAGTTTTGGGAGGGAATGCACAGTTTCTCTGGAAATGCTAAAGTTGTTTGAGGTAATGAAAAGTTTATCTGGGAATGTTAAAATTTTGTGAGTGAACGCAATCTTTCTCTGGAAATGACACATCATTTTCCCTTACCATGTTGTTTTAGTTTAAATACACTATAAGTGCACACTCAATACAATCAAGTGCACATTATTTCCACTCGAAAAGACAGAAGTGAGGTCTCCATACCTATTTGGCCATTTGAGTTTGTGCGCAGTGTAATGTCTTCACAGAATTCCCCAGTCTTGCGCTTGGAGATCATAAAACACTAGCTAGTCCTCAGCACTCCAGTTCCATGCTGAGTTTTGGCCTTTCACATTCAATTGCTATTTCAGACCTGTACTTAATCTAATTGACACAAGATATTTGTTTTGTGCACATGCAACACAGGATAGAATATCTGGGAAAATTAGCAAAGAATAAAACAGCAAAATATTATTGACAAAGAGGTTATGACAGAGACAAGTATTAGTTTTCCCTTTCAAACTCACAGGAGTTAAGTCTTGTGTAATTTACTGTGAGGGCTCTCAGATTTCTCCTTTTTGATTATTATGGAACATTTTAACATATAACAATGTCATTTTAATCCTAGCCTTCATTTTGAGAAACTTATTTTTACCACATTGCCATTTTTATTAGATAAAAGGCTTTAATGTGTTTTCCAGAACCTATTCTGGAAGTTCATCCTCCTGTTGAGTAATGTTTTTGTAGATGATATATCTTCTAATTATACATATATATATATATATATATATATATATATATATAATAGGCCTATAGGCCTCATTCATGAAGTGCACAAGCAGAACGAATTTGTGTATAAATGGTTTGTAAATCCATTGTGATGTAAATTGTCTCATTTATTCATTGAAACAATTCGTTCCCCTAGTGCTTTATGAATGAGGCTCTACATTATGAATGTAAAACTAGCATACTGCTTACTGCATACTGAGCAGTGTACACTGAATACTGCCTACTATTTTTTCATAACAAACATCTGAAGCAGTTTGCATTGTGCAGTGCTAGACAATAAACATTAAAACTCACAAGACACACTCTACTGCGTGTTAAACTCGGCAAATGACAATATAAAAATTCTTTTCAATCAATTTTTTGTGTAAACTTTTTTGGCATTTGGCAAAAAAGTTAATGAAAAAATGTAGTTGATGCTGCTTATGATTTCACACCCACCCTTGTGCACTTAAAGTGCACTTTAGCATGCTTTTAAAAAGACAACTAATAATAATACATTAAAAGTATATATTAAAGTGCAAACTGAATATAATGTTTTCAAGTGTTTAATTACATGTTAATTGTAATTGAATGAAAATGAATTGCAATTTCAATTTAAATTAAAATCATTTAGCTGAACTTCTGTACTCACAAGCATTTACAGTAAAATACTAAAATACATTTAAATTTAATTTCTATTGAAACATGTATGTCTTGTACTTAAATATATTTGTAATTACACATTTGTAATGATGTTGTAATTTATTTAATACATATTAACTTTAAATATGAAGTTTAGTACGATAGTCAACACATTAAAATAAGTGTACTTCTTTAAAACATGACAAAAGATTATTATTTAAAACATAAAGTTTCAAAGTGTTTCCAAATAAAACTTTTGTTTTGACATTATTACAAAGCGCACTTTTTTAAAAGTGTACCTATGTTTGATGAGAAACAGTCATGAAAGTGTATTATTTCTAAGTACTCTAAGTACCTCATGGCCTTTTATTTCATTAATATATTTTCTGAAAGTACAGCTTTTAAAAAAAAAAATACTTTCAAGATTTGAAGAACACTACAACTGCACTTCTTTTTCACAAATGTAGACAAAAGTGAGCCCTCCATGCCTTTACGTACACTTTAAGTACACTTAAATAGTTTCTCATTATTATTATTATTATTATATTATCTGCAAGTACAGTTTTTTTAATGTCTTTTATATTTGAAGTACACTACAAGTTCATACTCAATACAAAGTTCTGTCATGAAACTCTAAATGGTGCAGGCTGATATTAACTCAATCTGACTGCAATCACATCATTCTCTTTAGGGCACAGCTGATTGGTTCCTGCTGTATCAGTAGCCAATGAGCTCGCTGCTCAACCTTAAAATACCTGGTCAGCATTTGCTGAAGCAGTTTGCAGCGCACTTTCAGAAACCCTTCTCCTTCCCCAGCTCCACCTGTATAGATCTGCTACAGGTAATTCATGTATGCTGTACTCTACAGCAGCAGCATGTCTTACTTGCTCACAGCAGCATGTTGTAAATATATTGGCAGTAGCAAGTCCTGTACTTGTTGACAAAACATATCAACATTGTCAAATCCATTACCAAGCCAAATACTCCAAGAGTTGTCATGACAGAAACATAGTTAAGCACACTTCTTTTTCACAAGGGTAGACCCTAACTCGTTGCTCATTTAGTCAAGTATACATGGTAATCTGGGTATTCCAAACTATGCATGAAGAAAACAGACTGTACAGTATACATGCCAGTATGCTATTCTGAACATTCTAAAAATGCTAATGACAGAAATTGAGAGAAGGAGCCAGAGCATACCATTTGTATGAAGTCATTTTCCTATAGTTCATTTTAGAAATGCTTTTTGGATAAAATGCTTTAAAAACAGCTAAATACTGAAAATACTCAATATATATTCAGAGGTGCCATGAGGACGTTTGTTCTCGCGTTCATAACCAAGATGCATGTTTTTCTTGTCTGTGTGCGAAGGTCTAGTTGGTGGGTGTCCTCTGGGCCGAGGCGTAGTGTTTGTACTGGAGGAAGCGCCACGTGCAGACGCCACAGAGCTCCTATTGATTCGCCCTCATCAAGGCCAGGCTTCTGTGGGGGGCGCGCGTGTGTGAAGTCAACACATTCCCAGCATTCCTCCACTTCCCCTGCAGGAGAGATGTCACTGCTCCACAGAGCACCAATCACTCGCTTTGTTCGCTTGCCCATCTCCTCTCCTTCGGGACCCCTGGCTCCTTCTCTGGCCCTCTTGCTGCCAAGTCACTGCGCTATTTGCTGTTACTGCAAATATCTTAACCGCTCAGTGTTTATTCGGTCCACTCCAAGGATGTCCTCAATGAATAGTTTCCCGTATTCTTATAATGCGTATGGTTGGATGTACGTTTTAACATTACTTGGACCAGAACCATTAATTGTGATTATAGCATTTAGAGACTGTGTGTTGTCTGCTCAAACCTCAACCTTAGAGTGAACTGGGCGAGCAACAATAGTTATAGTCAGGGGCGGACAGGGCATATATTACAGCTTTGCTCATGAATGTTAACACACACTTAAAAATAAAGGTTCCAAAAGGGGGGTTTTGAAGTGATGCCATAGAAGAGCCATTTTTGATTCCTCAAAGAACCTTCTCGTAAACAGTTCTTTAAAGAACCATTTGTGAGAACTTTTAAGAAATCCAAAGAACCTATTCTTTTTGTGCAATAGAAAGATTCCATGGATGTTAAAGGTTCGTCATAGAACCATAGAGACCAATAAACCTTTATGTTTAACAGTGTGGCGTTTGCCCTCTTTGTCGAGCGTATCTGGGTATATGCCCTATTCAATTTACCTTATGTCAAGTTACCTTATGTTACCTTTGTTGGTGTTGATTGTTCAGCTGGCAAAGAGCTGAAAATACAGATTAAGAAAACATATCTAGTGGACCAAAAATTTGGAAAACATTGGATATAAAACTAGATGTCATGGCCTTCTGTTTGGATGAAATTCGGATGTACTACATCCGCCATGTTGTCACTGTCATTCATAAATCCTCTCCCATGGCCTCATGGGATAAAAAGTGTATATCGAATGCATGCTCCAGAATCTTGCTGGAAGTAATAGGTCATCCCTATGTATTCGGACATACTATGTTGTCTTACAGTTTTTGGCATACAATATAGAAGGGAAGTATATATATACTATTAGTATAAGTATATATATATAGTATATATATATATATTGACGCATTCGACTCACCTATGCTTTTGGACAGTTTCAGCATCCCTCCACCACCCCGTCTCCTCACACTTGCCTGGTTACTTTGGATGCAGCGAATGTTTGGCCGGTTAGCACTTAGCATATTTCAATACATAATAGTTGTATAGATGTTTCACCACCTTTATTTCTTGAGGACTAGTTATTGTTTGAATTGCGTTTTCATAGACATATTAGTCCCTGTCTTGCTGCCTTTCAATTTGAACGCCCCGAAAATGAAAATTCTGTCATCATTTCTCCTGTGAAAAAAAAGTTGTTGTGTACTTCAAACCTATAATCTAATGATGTTTTATTAACAAAGTTCGGGAGGAACACGTTCAAATGATCTAACGAATCATCACATCTCTCCAACCAGCAGTCATTAATCAGCAATCATCATGTCTGCCAATCAGCATGAGCGGAAACCTATATATATATCGACGCATTCGACTCACCTATGCTTTTGGACAGTTTCAGCATCCCTCCACCACCCCGTCTCCTCACACTTGCCTGGTTACTTAAACCAGAATGTGGGGGGAGTACTCTGGGCTCGGGCCAAATACCGAGCTTGGAGTCCTCTCCTCGGACAACACGCCAAATATGCATACTAATTACTCTATCTGATTATTTGTAAGTGTGAACTTGTGAATACTACGTATTTGGACGTACTGTGTTGTCTTACAGTTTTTCGGATACAATATAGAAGGGAAGTATTTGATTTTGGATCCAGCGAATGTTTGGCCGGTTAGCACTTAGCATATTTCAATACATAATAGTTGTATAGATGTTTTACCACCTTTATTTTTTGAGGACTTGGTATTGTTTGAATTGCGTTTTCATTGACATATTAGTCCCTTTCTTGCTGCCTTTCACCTTGAACGCTCGAATGGAATTGTTCCCCCAAAATGAAAATTCTGTCATCATTTCTCCCGTGAAGAAAAAAGTTGTTGTGTACATCAAATCTATAATCTATTACATATTGCATATACATATATTAAGTTGACTTTTAAATAATATAATATTAATGAAATAAAAGGCCACTTAAGAGAGTATACTTGAATTTCAAGAGTTTCAAATTATTAACTTTTAAAAAAATGCACTTTATAATAATTGTCAAATTAAAAGTTTTACTTTAAAGTACATTTTAAGTCTTTGTTTTAATAATCTTGTCATGCTTTAAAGAAGTACACGCATTTAAATGTGTAAACGTGTACTTGATTATAATTTTAACTGTAGTGTGTATTCAATATTACATTTAAAGTTAATATATTTTAAATGTAACTTCATCAATTACAAAAGTATAATACAAATATACCTAATAAATACATGAAATCCAAGTTTCATTAGAAATCACATTAAAGTATTTTTAGTTATAATAGTTGCTACACTGTCTAGTCAGATTAAGAAAACGGATGGATTTGAGCTTGGTTTTGGGGAAGGTCATTCTGCAAGACACAGCAACTTTATCATGGTGACTAGGGCATAGGTCCGCTTCCCTCATTTATGTATGTCTACATTAGCAACTAAACATTGGCAATGCGACCTTACATCAAGGTCAGTGTCTAGTTCCAGTGGGAATATCTTATCCAAAAACTCCAAACATACTTTACAATGCGGTCGGGATGCCCTTCGACAAGACGTCGCCAGCGAGACACTCAAAGCGCCTGTGCAAATGGACAACTACTCTTCTTTCTCTTTCTTTTCTCTTTCACCTCGTAGGAGCTTGGAGCGAGGGTTTGCTGCACCGCACCGTCGTCATGGGAACACTGTTTGCATTTCCCAGTGAGCGATTCCAGAGCTGCTGCCGTTGGACTGGAATTCAGACTCTCCATTGAGCGCAAAACAGCCTGGAAAAGCAATTGTCTATTTGTGGCCACTCACTGAGAGACATTATGGGTGTGTTTCTGTCAAAGTAAAACCAAACGAAATGGAGAAAAATAAAACTCTACGAGGACCAAAAGACTCTGCGACAGCTTGGAAATGACAGAATAACGCAACTCTTATTCTGTGTGATACTGTGTGTTGGAAAAAATGCATAGAAAATGCATCTGGAATGGTCAAGTTCATAGTCCACATGGCCTGTTCCTCCATTTTGTGTGGCATCACAGGGCTCTATTGAAGCCGTCTCGCTCTCTCAGACCGGACCAGCTCACACAAAGAGCCCTTTCAGTCTGACCTTGACTGAGCGCCTCCCTGGGCACCACAGCAACCCGTGGAGAGGAATCCGCTCCAGTCTGCTTCCAGTGAATGATAACTCTCCTGTATGGCTCGAAAGCCAGAAGTAATGCATTTCATATGGAGCTGGACCAATAGACCAACCACCAACACCAGCGTGAAAGCCTGATATTTCTCAGAGGGGGTCCAGACGGAAGTGAATCCGCACACAATGCTCAACAGATAAAGCTTGTTACGCATCATGTTCTTGATTTAATAATAACGGGAAAATGGGAGGTTGGTTAGTTAATCACAAACATGAGGCCGATGAATAATGGCAGAGGCATTTTGTCAGAGAAGGAACTATTTATGAAATGTTCGAGGTCATATGCTCACGTACATCTTGCAGGATGTACAACATTTCAATGTTTTTTATTTACTACTTGGTGTAATATGACATATGACATGGGAGGGAAAATGAATGCTTTTGCATTCTTTCACAAAATATTTGCGTTCCACCAAGAAGCTTTGCGTTCACTTACTAATCTTTTGAGGTCTTTGCGAGTAAATGGAAAGTTTCTAAAGGGAATGCAAAAATTTTGAAATATAGCCTATATATCTTTCCACCACCGTGTCTCTTTAAGGTCTTTGTAAGTATTGATCTTAATAAACTAGATGATTGGTATAAATTTTACATATTCTTCTGGGAAACATGCAAATATCTTATGTAGCTGAATTGAATATATATAAAACCAACCTTTATTATTTACCCAACCCTCAAAAGTTTGAAGCAATTGACCCTTCGCAAACAGTTTGATTGACAGGCGATCTGACCAGTCTTAACACAGAATCCGCCATTTTGTCTGACAAAGCAGTCAGGGGAGTTAGTAGATTAACGTTGGTGAACTTGAACTTGAAAAATTGTTTGTACTCACGTCTTTCCGAGCTTGAAACAACATTCCTTCTGATGTTCATTCATGTTTATTTGATGCTATAAATGAACTAGTATGAAGAGATGGTTGATTCACGAGCCGCTTGAAGGAGCTACAGCGATCTGTCATGACACTATACGCTATTTATTGTTTAAACTTCTTTAAAAAAATTTAAATATGATTCTGTTTCATACGTTGTCAGTGTCCTCTTTACCCCGCAAAGTATTTTTCACTGCGTGAGAACATGTGTGGTGTGAGAGCGCGTGGCTGGTCGGGTTGTGGCATAGAAACAGTAACTAAAGGGGGGGGGGGGTCTTCAGGTCTTTCCGAAGGGTCAATTATTATGATCCCTCTTATTATATTAATTAACAAAAATTATGACCTCAAATGTGTTTAGTTGTGAAACTAATACCTCAAATTAACAGCAGTGCATTTACATTGTGTGTGTGTTATCCTAACTATTTCAGCACCGTTTGAGCTACAGACATGAACGATATCGAAATTAAAATTAGTTTGAAAAACATCTCAGTTCTGCAGAAATGATTCAAGCCATATCTAGAAACTAGATTATTAAGAATTCAGATTTGGGATTAGCTCTCTGTTAAAATCTTAGTAGCAAGCACAGAGAAGTAAATAAAATCATTTTCGGACACAGTTTTCATAGATTAGGTAGAAAACTATCATGATTTTGTAAAACAACAGCAACAAAACAGACACATGATTTGATTCCAAAGAGAAAAAAAAAAGCTTTAATCCTTGGAAAGACACATTTGCAATTGAACAGCCTGAAGACAAAACACAGGCACGAATTGCACTTCAAATTTTCTTAAAAAATAAAAATTAAAAAGCAGGCTTTTCTTCAATATATTTCTGTCATAGAAACAACTGCAAAACTGTACAACAAGCTTTTTACAAAGCATTTGGGACTTTCATTTTAGAATGTTCTTTTCACATTTTTACACATTCAACAGCCAGGTCTGCTACATTGTGACCGCAAGAAAGTAAACAAATCTGAAAACATCAGTCTTAAGACACGTCAGGAGAAATCGGCATTGGCTTAGTAAATAGTCAGTCCAACTTTAGTTGTCTTAGCAGGATGTTTTAAGAGCACAAGTCGTGTCTCAGGGAATTCTGGGACAGCAGGCGAGAGGTTTCTGCATCGTTATTGCAGTCCGTACGGATCTAAACCGCTCCTGTCTGCAGACACAAACAGAGACAGACAGCTGCTCGCAGGGTCACAGTTCCTCGCGACGGGGCGGACCGTGTGGTTTCCTGGAAAGAATTCAGTCTGTGTCCAAATGACATGGGTTGGTCCCTCGCTGCTGTGCGTCCTGATACACCCTAAGGAAGTCCTTGTACCGTGGAGCGCAGCTGAGCCAGGCCTCTCCGAACCGCACAGTCCCAGTGAAGAGGAACTCACCCTCCCCTGGTTTAACCCCGCACTGGCTGGGCATCTTCACAAAGCCCGTCCAGCGTTTGGCCCGGCCGCCCCCCGACACAAATACTTGTGTCTTCTGTCTGTAAAGGCGACTCAGGGACACTGTAACAGAGGTCTGATCGTCCTCCTCTGCCACGCCAAGAATATTTCCCCGTGCCACTGTAGAGGAGAGAAATAAAACAAACATGGTTGTCATAATTGGTGGGTTTTTTTCCATTTTGATTGAGGATTGTTTGATCACGGACATGCAAAGAATTCTCATTTGAATTTCTAGCACTGGAAATTTCTTATTATTAACGTAATTTCTTATTATGAAACATTCATGAATCCAAAATAAAACAAAAACGTTCAAAATATGCCCATTATGATACTGAAACAGCATAAAAGGCCTCTCTAGGAAATCAACAGAATTTTTTTTTAGGATTTTAAGTAGCATTTGTCTAAAACAATGCAAGTTTCGATAAAGATGACATAATAAGGGCTGATATAATTTAAAGATATACATCATTAATCTTATTAAAATAAGAGGAGTAAAGTTTGAAAACAAACTCAGATAGAGAGAACGACAGATTTAATGTTTAAATATCAGATCACCAGTATCATTTCTCAAGCCAATATTATAATGTGGAAAGAGATGAAATGAACGTTCTTACTGTCAGCGTCATACTTCAACTGTCAGTAAAGTATGAAGCTGACTTAAGGGCTAAATATTGGCCTATGTAGCCAGGGCTGCATTCTCAAAACCATCAGGAGCCAAGTTGATCGTAGAGATGACTGGGGCCAGTGGTTCTATGATCTACTTCGGCTTACGATGCTTTAGAGAAACGCAGCCCTTGTCTATTTATATCAGTCTATAATTTTGAAGTACCAAATACTATCAAAAAATCCTGCAGTTTACTTCACTTTATTCTTATTTGATACTTAGCTTAAATAGTGCCAGGTGGGAAGGATGCTTTAGGATTGTTTCCATATTATAATTGAAATGTAATTGCAAATTTAATTACAAAATGTGTTACTTACATAAACTAAAGATCATTAAAAACGTTCAAAATTTCCCTAAAAAGTCGTCTTACCAAAGTCACTGGTACAAACGGCCAGCAGGACCTCCGCATCTGTACAGGGTTGGCAGGGTGCTGTGGAGAGATAGAGAATAACAAAATCAGACCAAAACACCCAACAGAACTATCACATGTGCAGAATACAGCATGTTATTGTTAGAAATCGTTCTAAAAAAACAGAACACTGATCTACATCTACACCCGCCACGTGCTCCCAATACACACCGGACCTACAAAGACATAATTAATTTCTGCTGCAGATTTATTGAGCGTGCAGAAGCCGACTTTATCGTCACGGCTAGTCGACATCTAACCAAACAGAGATGTGGGGAGGCCTGCAAGAAAAGGCTCCTCATTAAAAATAAACATCTGTAGTGAACCAACAGGACGTTGTGTCGGTGGAGAGGAGGGAAACATCTCAACCCTTCCCCCTCTAGAAAAACACGGACAAACACACACAGTGTCCTCACACCCCTACGCAAATGAGATCCAGCCGAGAAGAACTTAAACATGGAGCAGCAACTGCAAGGACTAGAAGCTTTTGGTTAAAAAAAAAACAGAAACATACATCAGAGGAGCCAACACTGCACAGCACTTCCACCTGTGCCAACAACCTAGTGTGAGTCGAACACTTTGTACTATTTTACAACCCATAGCGACACATGACAAGAGACAAACACTAGCCTCGCTTTCAGGTCGCCGCAAATTCTTGTGACTGCAACAAGGCAATCAGCATAACCTAAACACTGGCAGCACCGTGACGGCTTTGATCAGCGCGTTTTCACTCTCCAAATAAATCGGGCTCCGGGGTCATTACGGCCCCCACGCGCAGATATAATCCAGCACGTTTGTCTGGAGGGTCTCAAGCTCCTCAGGCTTTCAGCAGAGCGAGCGACTGGTTGATTCAGGTGGCTGGGTGAAGGGTTTATGGGTGGTTTTATAGGTTTATGGGTTGCGGTCTGCTGGGTAGGGCAGGTGTGTCTGTGGACATTATCCACAGCTACTAGCTAAAAGTTTAGAAGGTGGATTGAGGGGCTTCAAAAAGATTTCCAAAATCATACAATGTTTTCGTCAATTAAAGGGTTAGTTCATCCAAAAATTTAAATTCTGTCATTTATTACTCACCCTCATGTCTTTCCACTTTACTTAAATGATATTATCCAAAATTGTTTTATAAGTAAAGTCAGCTCTTGCTGAGATGCTCTCGTGAGTGTGCGTCAGTGAAGTGGTAAATGTTTTTTTTGGAAACACTTTGCAATAAGGTTCAGTGGTTAAGCATTAATTAATGTATTAACTAACATGAACTAATCATGAGAAATACATTTGTTACTGTATTTACTAATCTTCGTTAACGTTAGTTAATGAAAATACAGTTGTTCATTGTTTGTTCATGTTAGTTCACAGTGCATTAACTAATGTTAACAAGATTAGAATAACGTATTAGTAAATGTTGAAATTAACATTAACAAAGATTAATAAATGCTGTATAAGTGCAGATCATTATTAGATTATGTTACCTAATGAACCTTATTGTAAAGTGTTACCTTTTTTTAAGCAAACAAAGCAATCGCATTGTATACATAAGTGCTAAATTATGTTTAAGATAAAGCACTCGCATCGCTTCATAAAATTGACGATAAACCACATGGAGTCATATGGAGTATCTTAATGATGTCTTTACTACCTTTTTGGATCTTGAAAGTGGTAGTTGCATTGGATCTCTACAGAGGGACAGAAAGCTCTCAGATTTCATTAAAAATATCGTAATTTGTATTCGGAAGACGAACAAAGGTCTCATGGGTGTGAAACGACACAAGGGTGAGTAATAAATGACAATTTTTGGGTAAACTAACCCTTTAAATGTGCGTGGTGGTTGGTCAAAACTCACCGCCACAATGCTAGGGGCTTGTGGGTGGCTCGAAGACCATTGCAATGTATTCTGGCTTTTAGTGAATCAGGATATTCTGGTCCATGTGTCTGATATCCAATCTACACTGGAAGCAAGTGACAAATAAGTGTCCAAAAAAAAAGATATTAAAGCAAAAAAAAAAAAACCTCACTGTCCCTCATAACAAAACAAAATTGCTCCCGTTATAAATCACTGAAGTATTGGGGCTGCATGTGACAATTGACAATGGCTGCTTATATTGCATTTTTTTTTAAACAATTATTTAGCCAACAATCTAGTTTTGATGCTTAGCAAGCTTGCTTCCAGCGTAGTTTGGGCATTGGCATGGAAAGTGGGTGAAATAACTGATCTGTTGAACCTGGCCCTTCACATGTGAGCGGAGCTGGTCCGGTAATGTCTGTTGAGGAGCTGTGGGTGAGGAGAGCGGACCAGAGGTCGCCCGTTGTTGCAACACAAGGAGCGTCGCATCACCAACGGGGCCAGAGGTCATCCAGGAATCAGCTTCGCAACAGCTGGCAAACTCCAAAGCTTCAAAGCGGGTGACCTTACAGAATGCTAAAGGCCTCAGAGTTTTGATGTGAAGCATTAACTGCTGCTTGAACGTCTTGAACGCTAAACCCGGGCTTGGAGCGCAGATGGGCTTTTTCAAAAGCTTTGCGGTGGCTCACATGCAAAAGTTGAAATGGAACCGCAGGAATGGGCTGGCATCTGAGTCAGCAGCCCTCGCTGCCCCAAATTAATGCAACGCTGCTGGGATTACAACCACTTCACACGCTGGCAGGGCAAAAGGGGGAAGATAGTGTCCCTGGCTACATCTGGTCCCTCTGCATTCCATGCTAATGCAGAGAAGATTCATATGCCACTCTTGCCTGGATCCCGACCACTTCAGAGAGGTGGAACGAAAAGTAATGAAGGAAAAAGTGAGGGAGGGGAAGCCAGAGAGACAGGGGAAAAGAGGAAGAGGAAGGGAGTAGGGAAAAAAGATGGAGATAATATGTCCTCCCAACAGCTGGTCCAAGACACATTCCACAGTGATGGAAAGCAACTCAATTCCAGCACAGCAGGTCAGCATTCACGAGGTGAGCGCAAAAAAATCCACAAGCTCGGAAAAAGGAAAACAGGTCACCTTACAGATCTACCCGCTCAGATCGCTGAAATCACAAGCAGACGAACACACGAACTCTCTAGAGGACATGGATGATAAAGGACACATCAAACCACGTGTAGAAAAGTTTGTAGTGCCCATTTTCTGTACTTAGTAAACGGTCCAAGATGTTACACTACGGTGTATTTATTGACGGTGACAAAGTATGAAATATCTACAAAGCGCAAAGTATTTTCACTTTGAGGATACTTTAATGCTTCTTAGTTTATACATATAAAAATAAAACAAAAGAAAGCCAATTAAAATATACATGCATCCACAATATACTTTAAAAAAGGAAAAGGGTTTGACCTAAACATTTACTACAAGTGTATTAACTTTCATTAATGCCACACAGTCCCAGAATACAGAAACCATTTAAAAGTTACTCTAATTTTTACTGTATCCATGTCTGACTAAACGCTGTTTATAAGAGCCAAATTTACATGACCGCATTTATGCTTGAGGGGGAAACTGAACATTACTTTTGCTTTGTTTGGGAGAGGAAAAACAGGCCTGTTTTATGATGCATCTACATTGCTTTAGGCCATTCAGTTGTTTGGTTTTAGCAGGTGCACTGCTTGAAATTTAATTTCTGAAATGAGGCTGAATGTTTAACATGCTTTTGTGGAGTAAATCACTGATAGAAGCAACGGGGCACTCGTGACGTCTCAGCGTGAGACGTGCGCCACACGTCCTGAAAAACACAGTCGGTATTTATCACACGGAAAACAAGGTTCAAATCAGTATCACTTTCCAGAATAAATATGAGCACAGATCTCAGCTTCACAGAGGGGTGGATGTTTCCTGAGGTAAAGATATCATCTGTAGCTGGGCACGAAAACACTGGCTACGGATCGCATACTTTTTAAAATAAACAAACCCTTGGTATTACGTGATTTCATAAATGTGTACCCAAAAACCATGGAGTCACGGAAATTTAATAATGCTTTTGCTGAAAGCGGCAGATAGAATTTCAATAGAAACTCTTCCAAATTGATTAAAGAACGCAGAAAAATATGGATTGATGTTTCCACAAAAACATTAAGCGCACCAACTGTTTTCAAAATCCATAATAATAAGAAATGTTTCTTGAGAATCTAATCATCATATTAGAATGATTTCTGAAGGATCATGTGACACTGAAGACTGGAGTAATGATGCTGAATCTTTAAATATACTACTCAATATTTCGATAGTCCACTTTAGACATTTCTGATAACTATAAGTAACTTTGCAACAACACATCAACAAACTCTCATTAACATTATTAGTTGACTGTTCAGGTTCAGAATAAGTTGAAGTGTACTTGCAAAGTTACTTATAGTCAGTAGAATGTCTTAAATAAAGTAGATACCTTTTAGTTTCAATTGTAATTATCGTTAATTCATAATATTACTGTTTTTACTGCATTTTTGATCAAATAAATGCAGCCTTGGTGAACATAAGAGACTTCTTTCAAACACACACAAAAAAATCTTACTGTTCCATCAAAGAATCCAGGAAATCAAAATTGGGCTATTTAGCCGTTAGCTTTGAGCCCATTTTCCGTTATATATTTTTCCAAATACTATTCTACTTCTTAAATTTGACAAATTCGGTTTCAAAAAATACTTCACATAAAAGAAAACTGAGCTTGTCAAGCGAGTCTTTAAAGATCAAGGGAACATCATACCAGATAATAACTGTGGATCTGCTCCTGGTCTGTGGTTGACCAGCTCATACTGGAAGGCTGTGATTTTTCGGCTGATGTCCCTTTGAGGCACTGCCTCGATGAAGAGCGCCCCGTCCTGGATGCTGAAACAGTGCACTCTTCCCTCTGCCTGATCTTCCTCGCGTAGGAGCAATCGTAGTTTGCCCAGCCGGTCCAGGTAGATGTGGGTCCCGCTGGACTCCTTAGAGGGTTTGATGCAGACGGAGAGAAGAGACGCCGCCGGGGACAACGTGTTTGGGCGCAGGTTGACGATGATGGCCCCTGTGGGGTACAGCCACTCCAGGAAGCCCTGGGCGCAGCGGAGATACACCTGTTCCACATCCCGCGTGTGTCCCTCATGGGTCAGACCACTGCAAGAAGGCAGAGAGGAGGAGAAAGGAGATATAAGCCTTATATGGCAGAATCCAAACAGAAACTCAACCCCAAAAAGTAACAAGCAGTGACCCACAAATAACAAACCTCAAATGAAACATGATGAGAACCTCAAACTCACAACTTCATAACATAAAGCTAGCAATGTAATATTGTAATAAGCACACACAGTTTAAATGCTTTTGCATTAAAGAGAGGATATCCATTTTTGTTGTTTTCCAGTCATATAAGCACTTATTTTACACAAAATCTTTCAAAATTCACACTCAAACACACATTAGATTAACAGATTAAGAACAGAATATTGCACATTAATGGCTGACCGACTTGGTTAACCGTTGACCAACCTTTGTGGGCGATAAAAAGCCAGAAAATAAGACATCACACTATTTAATATAAAGATAATAAGCATAACCATTGCTGCCATTAAATCTACATATATTTACTGACAACATTGGAAATCAATCATTTTAATCAATTAGAAGAAAACAGTATTTAAAACTTATAACAAGTCTGTAAAATAATGTGATTTATACTTATGATAGCAACTTCTTGATTCTGTTTAAAAAAACAAAATTCTATTTTATATCCATCTATTTTCTAAATGCATCTTATTGTCGACAATTCGTTCATGAATATGTTTAAGAAAAATGTTTACCCCGTAATACTTAATCAATATGACATAACTGGACCTTCCGGTAAAATGTCTGGTGACGTATGCAAGACTTCTCCAATCATTGAAACAACCACATCTCAAAATCCAGTCAACAACCGATGGATAGAAAGAAGTCCCCGCCTTTTCTTTTTTGACAATCTGTTACACTGACACATATGCTACAATACGCAACAATACGCTGTTTCATTCCAAGTTTAAAGGGTTAGTTCACCCAAAAATTACATTTCTGTCATTAATTTCTCACCCTCATGTCGTTCTACGCCCGTCAGACCTTCGATCATCTTCGGAACACAAATTAAGATATTTTTGATGAAATCTCACGTTTATCTCGTCACTTCATAACATTACGGTTCTAGTCATGTTGACTATTTTAACGATATTTTTACTACTTTTCTGGACCTTGACGGTAGTTATGTTGCTTTCAATTAACTATAAAACTCTTGGATTTAATCAAAAATATCGTAATTTTTGTTCCGAAGATGAACGACATGTGTGGAACGACATGAGGGAGTGAGTAATTAATGACAAATGTAATTTTTTGTTAAACTAACCCTTTAAAACCAAGAAAAGTAGTAAACACTGAAACCAGAGCACTTAAATATCCGATAAATCGGTGCAATCTGTTCAGGCAATGCTAATTTAACGCCGTACAGTGATTATGACAGTTCTCAGCACTGTCAAAATAAAAGTCCCACTTATGGCCAAACAGAAAAAGCCAATTTAATGTTTCGGCCAAGGTAATACGTGAGTCAAATTTGTTCAATATGGCCAACAAATTGGTCTAAATTGATTTTTAATCAATTTAGTCTCTTTATATCAATACACTGCAGGATAAAATACAGTTAAATACAAATTAAATACAACAATTTAATGAAATATAATCCATGAAGGAATTTTGTTCTCTCAGAGCAATCATTATCCATGAATTCTGCCAAAGCAAATGATTTCGGATTCAGAAGGCAGCATAATTTTGCAAGCTACTGTCTGGAAGCGATCAAATGTTGGCCTTAAAATACTGGAAGGGAAACGGTAGGCAGTTTTGGAACAGGTCAGTCAAACATTGTGATGTATTACTCACCAAATTCTAGCTGGTAAATTTTAGCAAATAACTACTCTGATCACACAAAAGCAAACCAGACTGGTTTGAAGCAAATGGCGGCATCTCGCACTCCCATAAATGAGAATGGTTGGATCTTCTGTCAGCTTTACTTCAGTGGTCTTTCACGTGAAACACAGCAAAGGAAACTTCAAACATTAGGGTGATTGTTCTGAACAGTCTGCGCCAGAGTCGAGTCCAAAGCTGAAGCTCATATGAAAGAGAAGCTTTTCTTAGAGCAGGAAGAATGAAGTTAATGTCTTTTCACACAAGGTGTTAAGACCCACGCGCGAGGCTTGCTGCATGACCCGTCACGTGCAGGCATGCGCACACACATACGCATTAACCGTCTCTCATTTTTCTTCTCTCTTTTCCAACGTTTTGGCAAGATCCAACACTGGCATACTGCCGTGGGCAGGATTTTTGAAACTTAAGTCAATGGCTCCTAGGACACACAGGCCGCTCTGCAGACAAGTGCGGAGACAGTAGCCGAACCCGGAGCATGCAAGTGCAAATGCAGGTCACGCAGCGAACCTCCCCTCGCTTTCAACTCCTCAAAAAGACGAGGAGCTGCATGTCCGGGCAGCAGTCCTGCCGCTGTCCTCCGGCCACACAAAAGACTTTCTCCTCTACTTTTAGACATCATCTGCGGTTCTGCGCCTCGAGTCTGTGGCCTGATGTCAGTTAGGCAGAAAACGAGCCATCTGCTTCTGAACCCTCCAGCGGTTCTTCAATCAAAGATGAAGTTAGACCCCAGATTAAACTCTCACCAAAATGAGAGGTGAGGACCAAAACTCATGGCACATGTGCGGAGCAGACTCACGAGCTGCCGTGTCCTCATTTATAACGGCTCGTCTTTAATTAAAAGCATTTGAAATTCAGCTCTGCCGTAATGAGAGGCTGAACCAAGACCTGGCAAATCAACAGCAGATTATGGCTGCACAGTCAGAGCACAGCACACTCAGCCTTTTTATTGCAAAAAAGACTTCAGAGAGACCCGAAATATGTCATGTTTAAAGCTTTTTTTTGAAGAAAGGAAGAGGGCTATTGTTGAGGAATAACAACAAGCGTTGTTATGAGATGAAGCGTAGTTCTTCACATCGAGCTTGAGGCGTTTAAATGCCAAGATGACCCAATAAGATTATATTAAACTAATGCATTTTCAAGAAAATGTTCTATTTTTCTCATCATCAGTAATAGTGCTGATCGCAATAGTTTATTAACCGTCCAAACAAACAAAGAACATGGTGATTCGCATATTATACATGAGGGATTAACTTGGGTTTGGTCAAACCAGTGAGCAGAAATGAAATCACTGCTCAGATAGTTTCAGGTTATGCCAGTGAGACTGTAAATCTGAGTAAGGAAATCTATGCAGACAAAAACAATGGTTTATGAGTTAAAAATATTAACAAATTGGTGCTATCACTCATAATATCAGCCCAACAAAATATAATGGGCCTGATATAAATAATTAATACACTACTACAAGACTACACATACTGTAATAACACTAATAATATTAATTATGTGTTATTATTCCCCATGTTTTAGAATACAAAACTTAATTGATATCTATAAATGTAATATTGGCTTTTAAAGAGTTAAATCTCGAACTGCAACTCACTAAACTGAAATGTATTGTATAATAACAAACTAGCAGCTCACCTGCCCCTCCAGCTGCACTGGTCGCTTGAGTACTGGGAGCGCGCAATCCTACACAGAACCACAACCGACAGCAAATACGCCAAGAACGGCGAGAGCATGTTTGTCCCAGCGCTATTTCTCCTCCAGCGCGATACTATAGAGCTCTGCTTAGCAGGTATGAAATTGAACAGTCCAGAATCGGTATTTATTAGCACTACATCGTGTTTTTCTTCAGTATCGTTTAACTTTCTAGCCCGTAATTTGCTCAAGAAACGCAACTAAAGCCGAAAGTCCGAGAAGCGCGCTCACTCCATGTCGCGCGCAGCGCTCTACTCGAGTGAAGACGGCGTTGACGAGCTGAGGAATCCGAGTGGAGCCGCTCACTGAACTTTGAAGAACGCGCATGCGCAGTCATCAGCAGCGCTCTACTCTAGTGGAGGCGCGTTCCTCAAGAGTTCAATGAGTGGCTCTGCTCGGATTCCCCTGCGCGTCACCGCCAGCTGACTGACACAGGACGCATGCGCAGAAGTATTCAAGACGGTGAAAATTTTTCTGATTGAAGTGACTAATTTGTTCATTGCGACGATGTTTAACGTCATGGCGTGCTCACAGTAACTAATAGTTTTAAGTGCTTGTTTCTTCCACAGAATTAAAGACATTTCATTTACAATAGCAAAGAATTTGAGATAGTTATTTATTTATACAAAAAATATATCAAGGCAAACATTCATTGTGGTAAAAAAAAAACTATACTTGTTTGGTTACCATGAAATCAAAGTACAGGATTATATTTAGAATAAGTGTTTTGTCTGTGCATATCATTATTAATTTTTCTTGTGTGCCCTTGTAATCTTTCATCAAAATAACTTTCCCTCCCTTTTGCTCAAGGGCGGGACAACCTGTCACTCACATGAGATCGACCAATAGCAAACCACAACGATCCAATCAATTCCCCATAAGTATCAATCATCAATCAAAAATCAATTTCAGATATACATCACAACATGGGAGGAAAATCGCAACTTATATTTCATGCTGACTTTAATGCTTCAATAAAAACTCAATTCAATTAAAATTATATAAGCATAAAAATATGAGTGAATGAATTTTATTCATTATCCTTGTACAGGAAGGCCTATACATATGATTAAATATTCATCAATGGAAAATGAACATTGATAATAATAAAAACTATACTGCATTAACATGTAGACCTATGAAGAAAAGCTGGTTTGCTCAGACAATTATTAAGGAATTAAGAAACTTACCCTCAGTAAGGTGTGTAAATTACACAATTTGCGCTATAATCTCGAATGACGCATCAAAGAATGAGGACGTGCCATTTCTTTTCTAACCCAGCTTACAATTTGCACTTGTTGTTGACTGATAAAAATTGCACAGACTTGCATGAAGTAGCACTATCTAGAGACCAAAATATCAGAGATTTGGAGGTCAGCTCTTTTGAATTGGGGTAGTGACACTCAAAACACACAAGTGGCAACAACTTTACTAGCCTTCATGTAACGCCACTCTTTTTGTCCTAAGAAAATGTAAGAATCTAGTTTTTCACATGAAATGTGATATTCTATTCTTTCATCTTTGTCAAGTGCGATCAAGAAACCCGTTAGGCAGGAGAGACTAGAGGTGTCAGAGACATTTATTTAACACTGGTTTCACAACACAATGTGATTAAGAGCTGTTTGTGACTGTACTTGTTTTGATACAGGCGCACTGCTGGCCTGCCGCTGTCTCTCAGGAACATGACACAGATCCTCCTTAAATGAGAACAACTTGCATGTCAGGACAAGCAAACCACAACTCAAAGACACCTGCAGATGTGTTCATATAATATTATTCCCTCTCTGCATATGTCATGTAGGAGACAACAAGCGCTTCTATAACAGATCATTTGTATATGTGAGCTGTTCATATATACAGTTCATCTAAAGTTTCATAATCCCCAGAGTACCTCAAAACAACCCGCATTTCTGACTTCTGATTGCTAGAATGGATTGTGTTTAGTGTGTGAGGACCTCATTCTCTGTTTTGGCTGACTGTGCCCCTCTGAGTTTACTTAAAGAAAAAAATGAAAATGAAAATTCTGTCATTGTTTATTTAACCACATGTCATTCCAAACTCGAATGCTCTTGTTTTTTTCCATGGAACACTGATTCTGAAGAATCTTCAGGTTCAGCTATTTTCCATACAACTACCAGTTCTAAAGTTCCCAATAAGTGTTGATACTGTTTACCAAAACTAAAACTATTAAAAATTAGTGCTGTCAAATCAATTAATCTTGATTAATCACAACAATGTGTGTGTGTGCGTGTGTGTGTATTTGTGTTATCAAATCGATTAATCTCATATAACATACACACACACACACACACACACACACATACACACACACACACACACGCATATATATATATATATAATCATATGTTAGATGTGATTAATCACAATTAATCGATTTGCCAGCACTATTAAAAAATTGTAAAATGAAAATTGGAAGAAGTAGTTGGAGGGTCATAAAACACTATAAAAGTATGAATTACTTTTATAAAAGTACTTTATAAGTACTATAAAAATCCATATGGCTTTTACAGAATAACTAGAGTTCACCCAAGAGTTCCTCGTTTACTCTTTTATGGAACGCAAATAAATGTTTTGAAGAATATTTCAATGGTTTTTAACCATACAGCAAAAATCAAAGTCCAAAAGCTCCAAAAAATACCATACAGGTAGCATGAAATTAATTAATTCTAAACTTTTGGTGTGACATGATCGCTTAATATTTAAACAGATTGAAATTAAGCCTTTATTCACTGTCAAATCAAAACGCTAATCACAGCATGCATATACACACTACATCAAATATCGAAACGTGTGTTCAGTGCAAGAACCAACAAAGCCATTAGTTGATGTTTGAGGTTCATGCCATCCTATTTGATTTAAATCAATCAATCAATCAATTAATCAATCAGTCAGCTACCAACCAATCAATCAATCAATCAGTCAGCTACCAAGCAATCAATCAATAAATCAATCAATCGATCAATCAACCAATCAGCCAGCCAACCAACCACGAATCAATCAACCAATCAATCAATTCTATTGTGTTCCACAAAAGAAAGCAAATCATTTGTATTTGGAGTAAGTAATTAACATATTATTTATGTATATATAATAATTTAGAATTTTTTGGGTGAACTTTCCCTCTAAATGCTTTATTGCTTTGAGAGAGAGGATTTTGACACGATGACAGCCTAAAAAGTTTATTTTACACATTCCACTAACTATAAAAAAAGTTTGCAAATACATGTCAAGCAACTCTCATTAGAGTATTAGTAGACTGTAACAGACATTAGTCGACTGTTAGGTTAGGGTTTGGGTAGGTAGAATAAGTTAGTTGTAAAGTTCCTTCTTGTCAGTAGAATGTCTGTTGGGAATCATAAATATAAAGTGTTAGCAGATATTAAGCAGACAGTCTACTAGTACTATTGAGAGTTAGTTGACATGTCGTATCAAAGTTACTTTTAGTTAGTAGAATGTTTAAAGTGGACCATTGAAATAAAGTGTAACCTCATGAAAAACACAAGAAACAATTCTCGGCTACACTTAATTTTAAGGTGTCTTTATTACACTGTAATTATACATTTAAGTATTGAGTAATATTAAGTAACTACATGTACTTACTATAGGTTTAGGATTGGGTTTGGTTTGGTTTAGGGTTAATTGCATGTAATTATTCATCATTTATAGTTATTACGACAGTAACTACATGTAACATATGTAACAATGACACAGTAAAATAAAGTGTTACCCAATTCTCTGAACTAACAGGAGATTCATAAGGAAATAGCTTGAGTTTTGGGCAGACTGTTTTTGGTTTCTGAGTTATTGCCTAATTGCATGCAGGGATTGAGTCACTCTGAGCTGTTGCACATCCAGTTTCTGAGCTGAAAAACAAATTCTAAGTGGAGTTAACTGCGGTCAAGGTGTGTATGTGTGTGTGAGTGCAGGAACAAGGAAACCAGAGGGAGAACTATGCATTTTAGTATGACATCATTACTCACTGATTCACTTTTCCAAGTTACGAGAATTTTTTTTCTCCCTTTGTAAATTGAGAACCAAGCCCTCACGGAGATAAACATACCAAAACAGTGATGCAGGAAATGAACCAACCAGCTGTCCTGTTCAAGTGTGTTGCTCAGGGAAGATGTAGGGCAGGCAGTGCTGTTTCACAATGCCAGAAATCACAGCAAATGTCAACCAGACAACTGTGTTTGATAAAATGCTGCTATGAGTTTCGAGAGAAGTGCACTTACAAACAGGGACTGAAGCACTGCATACTTGTCATATTTCTGGCACCTGTACAGTTTGTATGAGCCAGATACCTTGCATTCTTCAGTATGTTTTGAAAACATTGGTTTATCTTTCTGAAAATGAAACAAATTTTATTGAATCTCATTGGCTGAGTGAAGCACTACGACCTGAAGTGTAGTACAACATAGCAGCACATTTTAACGCTGTGTCAATCATCAGTGGTTGTTATTGCTCCTGGTAAAACTGCCATCCATGTGTGTGTTTTTGCCAGGGCTCAAGGAATAGTTCATCCATAAATGAAAATCTGTCATCAGATACTAAAGCTCATGTCATTCAAAACCTGTATGACTTATTTTCTTCTGTGGAACACAAAATGAGATGTTTTTTGAAGACGTATTGTTCACTCTTGTCCACATAATTATAGTGCCTTTGGAAAAAGAATTGCACTTAATTGTACTGAATGTGCACTTGTAGTATACTTAAAATCTTAAAAGCATATTTTTCAAAAAGTGTACACTCAGACAACATAATATTAATGAAAGTAAAGGTTCAACCAAAAATAAAATTCTGTCATTAATTATTTGCTCTCATGTTGTTCCAAATCCGTAATATTCTGAAGACATATTTAATGTAAATCCTCCATTGAAAATCCATTCTCTCAAAACTATGAAGATTCAAAATGTTCATAAAGAGATCCTGAATGAAATCGAGCAGTTAATCCAAATCTTCTGAAGTCACTTTGGGTGCTTTTTAATCCTCAAATTGATGCTTCCTCATTTCCACACTCCGCCGTCCAGCAGTCTGTGGCCTGGAAACCAGTTCAACTCATCCATCTTGAAGGACATCTCAATTATCTAATTGGATCGCAAGCGAGGAAGCTTCCTGAGCAGTCATGAGCGAAGATACACAGGTGTATCCTTCCCTGGCATCCAAAGGAGGCGGAGCTAAGACTTGAGTAAAGGAAGCGGGAAAGGAAACAGGGATGCACAAATAAAAAGCGAGAAGCACTCTTTGTATGATGAAGAGATTTATTCACATACAAACATCAGTGAACATATATATCCCAAATTTTATTATGGAAGCTTGCTTGATGTATTAGATGTTTATTGCGTGTTAAGCATCATGTTTGAGCTTCCACAAGAACCAATGAGGTTCATTCTCATATGTTAAGCAGAACATTTGAGCTTTGCCAAGAACCAATGAGGTTCATTCTTGTGTGTTACGCATCATGTTTGAGCTTCCCGCAAGAACCAGTGAGGTTTGTTCTTGTGCATGGATAAAAGCGTCTGCTAAATGACTAAATGTAAATGTAAATGCATCAAGCAAGTATGATTGAGCTTCTGTTTATGTTCACTGATCAATGTTTATATTAGAAGAATAAAATTCTCCTTGTGTGTGCCAATGAAAAAAGAAGTCAAATGGGTCTGGAATGTTAATCTTGGATGAACTAATCCTTATAAAGAATGAAAATAACAGCAAAAAGATTCTTAGGAAGCATTAATCAAACCCCAAATGTACATTGTAAGCACCTAGGATGACATTTTGCATGCAAATGTGTGCTCTGTGTATTACTCAGCCTGCTGCGCTGTATCAGCCCTTTTAATGCTTTCAAGCTGTGCGTCAGTCAGCCATCAGCGAGCTCATACCTCACTCCCACTCCTTTCCATTAATCTCCACCATCCCTCACCCCAAAACTCTCTCCAGAGGAATTCTCTGACAAAGAAAGACTCACCCTAACAGGTGAAGCTTAATCCTTTTTGATTCTGATGCCACGTTACTTACTCTCAACCTTTGTTTAGCACAGTTTAATGGCCAAAATATGAAATTACGTGTAGCAAGTGCCATCATTCATCTCTTTCAAACGATTTTAAAGATTATGACTAAGTTCCAGGTAACACTTATTCAGTTTGTTCCAGATAATTTGTGTTTTTTGAGAAAGAACACTATATTGGTAACAGCTGGGTGTGGGCGGGAGCTTCACTAATGGCTGTTGTCATAGAGATAGCATTAGTAATCTTGGTTTGACTCATCATCTTTAGGAGGGGTTCTTCCTCTTTTCAGATCAGTATCGCTGGACAGATTTTGATACGGCCCCTGTGGTGAAGAAGCGGCCCCCTCTTGGCCGGCATTCCAACCCTGGTGTGGGAGGAGAGATCACTATTTGCTTGCTGAAGACAATCATTTTAGATATGCTTGAACTGCGAAGTGGGCAGACCATAAAAAGCATCAACTATTGAAGCAGCTGATGGCAGTGGACAGGCATGGAGATCATAGCATGTGGGTGAAGCATTCAGTTCCCCGTAAAGTCCCAGAGGCTTTCCTGGCTTAATATATAACATGCTTCTGTTTTAATTTAGATCCATCTACAGCACATCCACAATTTCCAAGATACAAGATTTTCTTTGTTCACAAAGGCAACAGCAAACCTCTGGTTTCTGTCTATGACTTTTGTTCTATGTCTGCAACTTAACTACAGGCCAGTGATGAGTTCTTTGAAACAAACTGAACTCCGAAGCAAATGTTTTCAAATGATGCTTTGATCTGTCTCCACAGAATAAGTTTTGTCTGATGGGTTCATGCTATTATAGAACTGGAAATGCTTTCAGATTTTTAAAATAAAAAACATTCATAAATAGTATTCAGAGAAAAAGTATTATGGTTAAATTCTCATGCAATACTGCATGAGGGAAATTCCAGAATGCAACTATTTCAATGAAAAATCCATCCAAAATGGCAGACAAAACAACAGAAATAGATAAATATAATTGTAATTGTTATATGCAGTTTTATTGTCATTATGTTTTCCCTGTCTACCTGCCTGTCTGTGTTCCCAATTCCCAGTTCATTAGTTGTTAATTGACCCTTCGCCGTCAGTTTGACTGACAGGTGATCTGACCAATCATAACCCTGAATACGCCATTTTATCCGACACAACAGTCAGGGGAGTTAGTAGATTAACTTTGGTGAACTTGAACTTGAAAACTTGTGTGTTCTCACATCTTTCCGCGCTTGAAACAACATTCCTTCTGATGTTCATTCATGTTTATTTGATGCTATAAATGAACTAGTATGAAGAGATGTTGATTCACGAGCCGCTTGAAGGAGCTACAGCGATCTGTCACGACACATTAAAGAGACACTATACGCTATTTATCGTGTAAACTTCTTTAAAAAATTACAATATTTTAAATATGAAACTGTCATACTGTTTCATATGTCTGTCGACGTGTTGTCAGTGTCCTCTTTGCTCCGGGATGTATTTTTCACTTCGTGAGAACGTTATGTGTGGTGTGAGAGCGCATGGCTTGTCGGACATAGCAACAGTAACTAAAGGGGGCGGGTCTTTGCGAAGGGTCAATTCACCCGTTCTACTGATCAATCAACTGTATATTTATTTATTTACCAGTACCCCCCCCCCATTTTTATTATGGACTTGCTGGCCGTCCAACTGCTTAAAAGCTACAAAGTCCTTGGTTTGTGGAATGGGTGCTGGTGAACAATGATTTGGCATTTACCTTCTGCCCCACTGAGGAGGACATCACTAGCCCCACTCTGGCTACACCATCCATCACTGTGGGTGTCCTCATGGAGTTGTGGAGTCATGCTTCCTACGCTGAGGGTGAGATGCAGCTGGCCTCTGCATTATATGAGGAATTTGAAGATGATGTGTCTCCTGTATCCACTGGTTCCATCAAGTTCCATGCCTCCAGCATTTCCAGTGTTCCTGCCCAGCCTCCCTGTCCCACTTACCTTGCCTATAACATCCAGTTCCTCAAGGCTGCCTCTGCTGTTTCCCTTCAGACCCCCGGCTCTTCCTCTGACTCCACTTTGCTGTGTGGATCTGCCTCAAGTCTTCCGGTCTCCAGCTCCGCCTCGACAAGAGGATCCCTTGGCTCCGCCTCAAGCTGCTGAGCCCGTCACTCCACTTCGGCTCGTCAACCTTACAGCTTCACCTTTGCTCCTCCATTCCTCGACACCCTTGGTCCTTATGGTTCCACTGGGCTCCCTTGGCCCTCCTTCTCTACCTTGGTCAGACATCACTCTGCCTGTGCCACAGACTAACTTCCAGGAATTTAGCTGTCTTCGTCCCTACTTTCAGTTGCATCAGATTCTGTCTTCCCTCCGGCTGAGCCTTAGTCCTCTGTCCCACCGGCTTCGCCTCAGTCCTCTGGCACCCTGGTTCCACAACAGACACTCATTGTTGCGGCTCCGCCTCTGTCTGCTGATCTATCGGTGTCACCTGGTCTCATCAGCTCCACCTGTGTCTCCTTTTTAGCAAGGTCTCTACCATTGCTCCTCTCTTTTCGGTGGTGTTGACATGGGCTTTTGTCCTGGCTGTGGTCTGGGTTCCCACCTGCTCCTGGCTCCTCCCACCGTCATCGCCTCCCTGGTTTCTCCTACTGGCATTTTCTATTCCCTGTCCTCCACCTCCCACCCTCCCTCCTCTGTTGGGCTTTCTTTGTTGAAGGTGAAGATGCTCCTTCCGGGGGTGTATTGTAACGTTTTTGTACGATTTTATTGTCGTTGTGTTTGGTTTTCCCTGTCTGTCTTTCCTAGCTGTCTGTGTATTTAAACCCTTAACTCTGTCTGTTCATTCTTCCGTGTTGTTTGAGGTTAACATGGTTTTGTATTAGATCTCCTGAGATTTCCTGTTCCAGTTGGATTTAAAGAGTGTTTTTGTCATATTTCCTAAGCTTATTGCTGCAAGCCAGTTGCTTAAAATAATAAATGAAAAAAGTGGCAAACAATAAGTATCAATAAAAATAGAAAATACAATAAAATACAATAAAAACTGGCTTTTTTACATTATTTGCAGTAACATGCTATTGCTAAACTCTAGAAGCTCCATAGAATAGCTGTATAGAACTTTTCCAACTTTACTTTTAGTCCAACAATGATGTCATACCTGTTCGTTCTTCATTTTTCTCAAAGTATATTGGGGCCTTTAGGGCCATTCACATTTTACGTTTAACATGAGGGTCAGTAAAAATATAACCGCAAGGTCTAGAGACGTTTTTACGAAGTTGAAATTCTTTTCATTTTTGTAAGCTGCATTTTTAGAATACCACGTCATGCACATGATGCTTCAAAAGAAGAAAAGCCATCAAGGTTTTAGTGACAGAACCTAAATGTATTTGTACAAATTCTGGTTGTGAAATGTGGATCATGTTCATAGTTAATTTGGTTAATTCATAGTGAAATTGGGGGAAATTGATTTATCTCAATGAAAAATCACCAAAACACAGAAAAGACTTTTCTGTCTCAGAAAAGTTATTTTAGCATTTTATTTCCTAACAAAAATTACATTCATACATTTTTCTTAAGTGTCCAAATCCTTTATGGGGTCACTGTACATGTACACCTGCATAAACGACTGCATGTGTGTTCTCAACTGGTTTTGCATGCTTTCTGTAACTGCGCTCTGCCCTCCTAAGAGCGGACGACAGATAAACCCACTCATACACAACACTTTCTGGGGAACAGTGATTTCATTGTGCCCATGTTCCACTCAGAAGAACAGTAAACAAATGATTTAGATCACAACCAGGACTCTGGGTCTTTGTTTTTCCAAGAAAGCTTTCAAGATCGTTTGTCATGATAATTATGCCAACTTTATCTTTAAAACTTTATGACTTTATTAGAGTCCAAAATCAAGAGCCCTTAGTTCCTGGAGTAGCATGTAAAACATTAACTATTGTAAAAATGTTAACCCAGTTGTTTTCATCGACTACACCATAAGATATGTGACATAAAGCTTCAGCCATGTTCTCCTGGGACTTCAACAGACGCACATTGACTTTGGGGTCAAAGGTTATCATAATTCTGTGAGGTGGCCGTGCTTTTGTGTAGTCTTTGGATTCAAACAATTGATCTCCTGTTTCAAAGACTGTGTTCCTTGCTGTTTTACAGGTGGATGGACACCTGTTTCATTCTCTCTACTCAGAAAAAAGGTGATGACAGGATTGTGAGTAAATACACATTAGTGGTTGATCAGTGGTCTAAGCAATGAAACTAGATCTCACAATGTGAAATTTCAGAATTACATTACTGTAAGGGAACGGGGAGGAAGCAACCAGTATTACTCAACCAAAGTTCAACTAAATTAAGTTCAAAGATTCACTTCAGCTTTCTGCTTTAGAAAGGAACTGCTAATTCAGCGTTTCATTAACACTACTCCTTACTTATTCTTGTCCTCCTTATCCAATCTCATCCTGAGATTCTAAGACATTTTGGAGGGTTTGGCCATAATAACTTCTCCATTGTTTCAGAAACGTTTGTTAAAAGGGGAAGAATATCATTAATTACACTTGAAATGCAACTGCCAGCCTACGACTCCAGATACACCAGTAGCTTCAAATGAATGTTTGCTGCTCGACAGTGGTTGCTTTTTTTAATTCAATTCATTCGTTTGTCAGAAACGTTATCTATCCGAGTTCTTCTGTGCTCTAAATGACTTAACTCATTCAGTTTTCACAAAATATTAGTTAAGACATTGCACCATTCCATGTGTTTCATCTTCAGAAAGATCTTTCTTCCTCCCCATATTGCATGTGAGCTGTGACTTGCTAAAAAACGTGGAACAAGTAGCTTATCTATTTATCTAGGAAGACCTGGCAAATCACTCAACACACCTGCCTGAGATTAGCATCAGTTATCTAAAAAGACCTGAGAAAGACAACAAACTAAAATCTGAATGTTTATTGTACTGAAATCCTATTGATGTCTCTTGCATAATAATTTGCAACACAGTGTATTTTTACACACACATACATGATTTTACCATATTTCCTTGCCTACAGGTGAAGTACAGTCCAATGTCATATGAATTTCCCTCACAAAAAGGTCATATGTTTCTTATATTCAAAATAAAATCTGCTTTTGTTTTCAACTGACAAGAGCTGATTTCTTACATACAGATTTTTCATTTCAATTGGACTATCACAGTATTTTTCATTTACACTACAAAACTTCTAGTCAAGATAAAATATACAGTTTTTCATCCACATTTCAACATAAGCCAAAATCCCATGGATGCTGAAAGTAAAGACACAATTCATGGAAATGCCATACACTAAAATAAATACAGTCAGAGACAGAATCAGTCAGCAGTGAGTTGAGAAGAGGCATTTATGAGTTTTATAGGTTTTTCAGAATTCTGCTTTAGATCGAATATGACCACATGTAGGTTTTATTTCATGTCTTGGCATCAGTGTGAGAGTTTGTCTTTGTGATGAAAACGGAGTGAGCAAATACCCAGAAGAGGTTGGCTCATTTGCTGCCAGGCGCTTGCAAAATACTTAATTTGCAGTTGTTGTCCCATAGAAAAACAAGTGTGTCTTGCCAAGGCCAGGGCCATTACATATCACAGTGACAAACATATAACCTGCAGAGACAATACTGGAAAAGTTTTGTCATGGAGGGGACCTGTGCCAAAACAGCCTTTGATAAGCTAGTTTGAGTTCCCTGGGTACAGTGAAAAGAGTAGAAAATGGCTTCCAAACTGCTGTGAGGAGTGTGTGTGGAATGGGACAAGCAAAACAAGCTGCAGCCTGGCCTTTCTTCCTAAGGAAATTGGTTTCAGACAAAGGCAAATCAAGTCTAATGGTCTGAAACAAATTCAAATCTGCTTCACACAATATTTTGATTATGATCTCTTCAATATCATTTAAAAATTGAAGAAATTTACATAAGCACTTCAACTTTGCTGTGTTTACTTACACTAGTTAAAGTAGATCATGTAAAGACAAATCAAATTTACAGTTTGAAACCCTTGAAATCTAAACATAACTTGCAGAACACAAAACTTCCTCACCAGAGGAAGAAAAGTATATATCGAAAGTAAGCTGGAAATGCTTGGGATTTCAACATCAGATGCTATTATCATGTAGCTGATGCCTAAAACATAAGAAGAATTAATGATAATGAAGAAATGTCAGTAGCAGAAATTATATAATATTATCTGAATGTTAGAAACAAGCAGCTGAAGTGAAAACAAGTACTCTTTAGCATACTAGTAATGGAAATAAAATACTTTTAAAAATGCACTTAAGTGCGAACTGAATGCAATGCTCTGTTTTTTCGCTTGCGGCCGCATGTGTGACTTGGAGCGTGACGAAGTGTGCCTGAGGTGTGAGGAGTGTGACTTCGTGTGTCTGGGGCGGTGCTGAGGCCTGCGGCGGTGCTGCTTATAAACTGGTCAAACGGCCTTTGTGCATTTTATATATATATATATATATATATATATATATATATATACATGATTGGGGAGTAAAAAAATAACTTAATTGTGCATTTAAAATTTCAATAACTGTATTTCATTACAGTTGAATGGTTGCCCTGCTCGCGTGATAAACAAATTACAGCTGGTCCAAAACGCAGCTGCTAGCTGCTGGAGTCCTTACTAGAACCAGGAAGTATGACCATATTAGCACGGTTCTGTCAAAACTGCACTGGCTCCCTATTAAACATCGAATAGATTTTAAAATCTTGCTAATTACTTACAAAGCACTAAATGGTTTAGCTCCTCAGTCCCTGAGTGAGCTCTTAATGCATTATAGTCCTTCGCGTCTATTACGATTTCAGAATTCTAGCCAGTTGTTAATACCTAGAATATCAAATCAACTGCAGGCGGTAGATCTGCTTCCTATTTGGCACCTAAATTCTGGAACGATCTTCCTAGCATTGTTCGGGAAGTAGACACACTCTTTCAGTTTAAATATAGACTAAAAACGCATCTATTTAACCTGGCATACACATGACACATTATCAATTTATGTCTTCATATCCGTTAAAGGATTGTTAGGCTGCATAGATCAGGTCAGCCGGAAACCGGGAACACTTCCTATAACACCGGATGTACTCATTACATCAGAAGAAGAATGGCATCTACGCTAATTTTTGTCTCTCTGCTTATCCCGAGGTTTACCAATTAACGTGATTGGCTGGATCCGGGCCGTGTCTGGGTCGGATGGGGGACCTGCACCTCTGCCCGGCAGCAGCGTGGCCCTGGGGTGTCGGTGGAGACTGTGTGAACTAACTCTTCCTTTGTGAAGACCTTACCGACTCATCAGCTAGTGGCACAGATCCCCAACAAACCGTCCCATATCGGCGTGATCAAAAGATCTTAAACTAGATGGAACTGGATAAAATATTTTGACTGTTACGATTCCAAATCGGTTTAATGACCTGTAACTCTGCCTGAGTATCGGACAAGTGTTCACTGTTGGCCAGAGGAGAACTGGCCCCCCGACTAAGCCTGGTTTCTCCCAAGGTTTTTTTCTCCATTTGTTGGAGTTTTGGTTCCTTGCCGCTGTTGCCTTTGGCTTGCCTAAGTTGGGGACACTTGCTTGATATTCAAGAGTGTTTTTGATATGCCTGCATTGGCGCCGTTGTATGTGAACTGAGCTGAGCCGGATGATTACGTCACTGTTTTTCTCCAGTGCTGATATATATAAATTAACCAGACTAATAACTATTGATATTTGCAATGAATCAATAATATATAGAATAAGCTGGACAATGACACCATTTTCTTTGGGAGCTGCTGTGCAGCCAAAATTATTTGCCAGTTATTAATGTAAAGCTGCTTTGCCACAATTTGCATTGTAAAAAGCGCTATATAAATAAAGGTGACTTGACTTGACTTGACAGTTACATTTTAAAGGGGTGGTAATCAAATTACAGTTACATCTGAAAAGTATTTTAGATTACCAAAGTGATTACTTTGAATTTTAACATTCATGTAAACTGTGACAGGAAATTAATGTAAACAGCAATTGGGGATTCTCCGAGCTACAGTTCTGTTCAGAAGTTTCATGCAGAATCAGAGGGATCTATTTCACATAACAGAGTTTTACATATACTTAATGAATGAATTTATAAAAGTTGCCCGATTCAAAAATGTACACACCCTTGAATCTCTACTGTCCTGTCATAACTGGATGATCCACGACTGATTTCATATTTTGTGATTGTAAAAAAGGTAATTACGACTTTTTATCCCACAATTCGATTTTTTTCCCTGTCAATTATCTCACAATTTTTTCTCCTCAGAATTGGGAGATATACACCCATAATTGCAAGTTATAAAGTCAGAATTGCGTGATTAAACTTGCAATACTGACAATTCTTGAAATTGTAAATTTATATCTCAACTTCTTTTCTTGCAATTCTGACTTTTCTAGATATAGTGAGTTTTCAGGTACGGAGATTGAATAGCGTAATCAAATATAAAATAATGCATATGATCTTCACTGTATAAATTGAATAAAGATTAATTATCAATAAAATTACAAAAGCTACTGAGTCTAAGCCATACAGTGAGTGAATTCCTTGTCTTGTGTTGTTTGACTAACATTAAAAACAGACAGCAGGATTATTAGGCTTCTGTCACATTTTCTGTCACAAAATATAAGCGATTTAAAACAAACATCCTGGTTAAACATTAAAGTAGACTAGTGTGATCAACAGTGCATTTTTGTTCATATTCAATTTAATATTGCCAAAATTATTTAAAAAAATATTGATTGTTTCACTCAAAAACTGAGGTGCAAAAGCTCAGATCAATGAGGCCTACGATTAATCAGTTCGAAAAAGAAACACAAAACCATTCTTAAAGTGTTAGTTCACCCAAAAATGAAATTTCTGTCATTAATTATTCACCCTCATGTCGTTTTACACCCGTAAGACCTTAATTCATCTTCAGAACACAAATGAAGATCTTTTTGATGAAATCAGTGAGGCTTCTATTGCCAGTGAGATAATGAACACTTTCAGATGTCCAGAAAGATACTAAAACATATTTAAAACAGTTCATGTGTGGTTCAACCTTAATATTATAAAGAGACAAGAATACTTTTTGTGTGCCAGAAAAACAAAATAATGACTTTTCAGCAATATCTTGTGATGGCCGATTTCAAAACACTGCTTCATGAAGCTTTACGAATCTTTTGATTTGAATTGGTGGTTCACGCCACGTGATTTCAGTAAATGAGGCTTCGTTTCGTCATAAGTGATTGGAAATTTCAATAGTTCACGTGACTTTGACAGTTTGATACGTGAACCGAACCACTGATTTGAAACAAAAGATCCGTAAAGCTTCATGAAGCAGTGTTTTAAATCAGCCATCACAAGATATTGTTGAAAAGTCGTTATTTAGTGTTTTTGGCTCACAAAAAGTATTCTCGTTGATTTATAATATTAAGGTTGAACCACTGTACTCACATGAACTGTTTTAAATATGTTTTAGTAGCTTTCTGGACATCTGAAAGTGTTCATTATCAATAACAATAGAGGCCTCACTGATTTCATCAAAATATCTTAATTTGTGTTCGAAGATGAAACGTCTTACAGGTGTAGAACGACATGAGGGTGAGTAATTAAAGACAGAATTTTCATTTTTGGATGAATTAACCCTTGATTTGAAAGGTAACAAATTGACAAAAAGATTGAACCCAATATTTGGTGATAATATAGCATAACAAGACAAGCTATTTTCACCACAAGTGTTATAAGGTTTTCAACACAGGGACTAAAGATATATACAGTAATTGGAATTTACAGACTCAAATTGATAAAGTGCTATAAAAGGTATTTTGGATGTTTTCTTTCCACTAGATAGATGCATGAAAAACTGTGATTTTGCCTGTAGTGTCTCATCTTAAAGACACAACCGCATAAGTTCTTAGAGAGTATAAAATAGTCATAAAAACCTAACCATGGCATTTTTTTTTTTTCAAAAGACTTTAATAACATTTCACCCTCAGGGAGAAAAATTAAATAGGAAAATCCATGATATGACCCCTTTAAAAATGAAATCCTGAGCAGGTGACGAGGGAAGTAAACGGTGTAGACAAGCGCTTGGATGCGAGTGAGGTTTTTCTTAGTAAGATCTTGTTTCATGCACGCTGTGCTGACAACGTGGAACAGAGTGACCGCAGCAGGTCTGCTTGAGTCCTGCACGACGAGGCCAGCTGGAGCGGCACCACGAGAATCAAATGAGAATCAAAAAGGCAGTTTGACCAGTTCATAAGCAGCACCGCCCCAGACACACAAAGTCACACTCCTCACACACCTACAGGCACATGTCGTCACGCTCCAAGTCACACATGCGGCCGCAAGCAGAAAAACACTCTCTCAGGCGAGTTCGCAGGGTCGTCAAACACAAGAAACCCTCCAAAAACCTAAAGCAAATAGTCTGAAAATTCAAGTGTGGATTCAGGTAGAGTTCATTTTCACACGGTTGGTGAAATACAGCTCTTCATTAAGAAAAAAAGAAGCAACTCTTCCAGTCTTGTCAGTGATTAGACTTTTTTGTTTAAAACGCAGTGATGAATAGAGCTACGGCACAATGCCTGGAGGGCTAAAAGAGGTTCAGTTCTATTGCAACATGTGGAGAGGTTTGTCTTTGCAAACACCTGTTGGATCGCATTAATCACCAGAGACACCGATGCAAGACCAGACATGAGTCAGTGCAGGTGAACTGAGAATAAAAAGGAGAGAGAGAGAGAGGGAGACAGCTGACAGGTGCTTCAAAAACAGACGCATGTTAAAGGAGTGTGACTGGCTGGATTCAGGCCGTTTTCAGAAGATTTAGAAACTTGCTAGTATAGTGAATATAGAAAAAAATCCAGCCGTGTGAGAGCAGTGCAGTTGTTTTCATAAAAAAATGTAACTTTACCCTTTACCAAACGTTTTTTTTTTTTTTCAATGAGTAGCAGTGTAGCGTGACAAAACACTGCATTGTTGTTTATTTTACATTGCATGGGGCATACAGCCGTTCGCACGCGCAGTGATTTAGCTAGAAGGTACTTGGAGTGATTGCACTGCTCTGTGAGATTGGTCTCTGCCCACATACAGAGAAATAATAAGAACATTGTGTGTGGAAAACAGTGTCAGAAATTGTTATGATGCATTATACACTGCTGCAACTTATATGCAAACACTGTCATCCATCCAGAATGTACGCAAAAATCTGTTTTGTTGTCAAAATGGAAGGGTGTGTTACTTTTACCGGCAATACGTGTCATTTATGATTTATGAGCTATGTTGCGTCGCTTTACAACATTAAAGTTGAACCACTGTACTCACATGAACTGTTTTAAATATGCTTTACTAGCTTTCTGGGCATCTGAAAGTGTTTATTATCTTGCTGTCAATACAGACTCACTGATTTCATCAAAAATATCTTCATTTGTGTTCTGAAGATGAACAAAGGTCTTATGGGTGTAGAACGACATGAGGGTGAGGAATTAATGACAGAAATTTCATTTTTGGGTGAACTAACCCTTTAAAGCTGCAGGTCATAAGTTTTGCCTCTTTGTCGCCAGCTCTGTTTGAAATCTGCAATTGCAGTGATTTGCGGAATTATCTTCATTACGTGGTTTGTGTATCGGCACGGCTCCTCAGCGGATGAATCTAATGTTTTGAGGTACACGGCTATGTGTAGGGGCTGTCAGTCAAGGCACCAGTGTGAATCTTCACACGTTTCACTGGAAAATGTCATACGCTTTTGTTTTGACCAAATGAAAAATGTTTTACAATAAATTGTGCAACCAATTGTGCAAATTACTATTGTTATACTTTGTTCTCGAATTGTTAATGTTAAAAACATCAACATTGCGCGACTACGTGTATGTAGTGTGTATTATCATAAATAACTGTATGGATTAAGCAAAACCTGTTCTACTGTAACCTTATTACCCAATGAACGATTGAAATGTCTTACCTGTCCAGCAGAAAAATAGCCATCTCAGCATTCCTTTTTCAAAAGCCCTGCCAACATGTATTCTTTTTTTCGCATGAGCCAAGTCGCTTTCCCTTTTTTACTGTAGGCTCGAAGTCTTTTACTTTTTACCACAGTTGTCGATGATGATTGTCGTTTTGAACTTTCTGGATTACAAGCCACCATCTCAAGTTTGAATATATTCCAGCTGCTTACTAGCCAGGTCTCTTGGCTTTCTGTTTACGGGCGTGACGTAATGACGCAAAGACAAATGTTACCAAACTCATATTTCCCAAAATTCCTACCAGTACCACTCAGATTAAAAAACTTTATAACAAGATTAAATTGTGAATCAAGCTAAGGTGAGGAGATAATTTTGATTTGGATAAATTTTTGTCTTTGACTGCATCCGAAAACTGAAAAATGCTGCCAGCGAGGTAACAAGCCAGCTGCCTAAGTTGCAAACTCCCAAGGAGGTACTTATTTTGAATGTAATATGAATGTAATCCCACATACTTCATCCAACATGTTGTCACAGTCATGTGACCTACCAGCGTCAATTGACCCTTCGCAAAGACCCGCCCCCTTTAGTTAGTGTTGCTATGTCCAACAAGTCATGCGCTCTCACGCCACACATCATGTTCTCACGAAGAGAAAAATATATCTCGGAGCAAAGAGGACACTGACAACACATCATCAGACAAGACAGAGCAAGTTTCATATTTAAAATATTGTAATTTTTTAAAGAAGTTTAAACAATAAATAGCGTATAGTGTCTCTTTAATGTGTTGTGACAGATCGCTGTAGCTCCTTTAAGCGGCTCGTGAATCAACATCTCTTCTTACTAGTTCATTTATAGCATCAAAAAACATGAATGAACATCAGAAGGAATGTTGTTTCAAGCGTGGAAAGATGTGAGTACACACAAATATTCTACTAACTCCCCTGACTGCTTTGCCAGACAAAATGGCGGATTCCGGTTATGATTGGTTAGATCGCCTGTCAATCAAACTGCCGGCGAAGGGTCAATTGTATCATATCACTGTCATTCACAAGTCCACTCCTGTGGCCTCATGGGATAGTAAGTGTCCTTCGAATGCACTCTTGAGAATCTCGCCGGAAGTAGTAGGTCATCCGGCTACTTTTGCCTACTCTACGTTGAATTTCGGATATACTTCTTTTGCCACATACTGTTTATTGTCTACTATATATAGGCAATTTCAGATGCAGTCAATGTCTCTCTCACCAGTTTTAACATAAACAGTAATCCTACACCTCAAGAAGTCACATGATTTGAGGGATCATTCATGTTTGTAGCACAAATGGAGTTTTTTCAAATCCTTCAGTAATGGGGATTACATTGCTTCTGGTAATAGTAACAGTAGCACACTAATTTAAAAGATTTTCAACACTGTAAAAATACGAGAGGCTCTGTACATGTGCTGGTATTTAGGTGTCTAGGTGATGACTGTCTTGTAAAAACATGTAAAACATCACATGTGCAGGGCTAAGCGGCTTTCTGCTCCGGCCATCTCAAGCGTATGATCAAAATCCCAGGATGTCTCCACACAAAGCCTATAATTCAGAGCTGCTCGCCACCTTACCATCAACACAGCCCACAGTTCTTGCTCTTTCTCTCTCTCTCTCTTGCCCTGCAAGCCACTCTTACATAAACTCACAATACAATTAATAATGGATTCTTTGTTCGCAATGATCTAATTTTCCTTTTTAAAAAATATTCTCTCTCTGTCTGGTGGAGAACTTATCACCAAGTTTTTTTTGGATTTCTTTTCCATAAAATTTGAGGAGATAGGAAAAGAAAATCTCAGCTGCGTAAGAAAAACAAGATCACACCTGCAGGCAGGATTGCACCGCTAGCAGACCTCGATCTCTGGGATCAGATCAATCCTCTCATGTGCCCGCTTTCTACTAAAGCAGTTTAAAGGAGATATTTCACAGAAAAGTGTATTGTTCTTGTTCTTTTTAAATAAAAGTTTTCATTGTACTATGTAGACATGCTCTAAATTTGAGAGCTCAAAAGTCCACCCAGGCCTTTTGCAGAAACCTATGAGCTAAATTTCATTCAGAAATCTTAAAACCATTAGATTACATATTAACACACCGTGTGACTGCCCAAATTTACACATCAACCAGCCAAGTGAGGTATAAGGCGAAAGCTGTTACTGTTATTATCAAGCAAAAGAGGAAGATTCAATAAGAGTGACGTCTGTACAACATTGTGTTGTTCCTGGCTGTGTTTAGCATGAAAGATCCTAGTGGTAGAAACAAGCAGATGAAATATATTTTTTGACAAGATCGTGGTCATGTGAAGCTTTTTTGGGGGTCCAATTATGTTAAAGGGGTGGTTGATTATTTCACTTTTTTAACTTTAGTTAGTGTGTAATGTTGCTGTTTGAGCATAAACATCATCTGCAAAGCTATGACACTCAATGGTCAATGCAAAGTGAGATTTTCTTTTAAAGAATTCTCTGTTTAAGGACTACAACAAATGGCTGGTAGGGATTACAACAAGGTTCTTCCTGGGTTAGTGACATCACTAACCCTAAAATTTACATAAACCATGCCCCCGAGTACATGCAACAAAGGGGGTGAGGCCATGTTGGGCTGCTTTAGAGAAGAGGAAGAGTTGTTTTAGTAGAGTGTTGCCATGCCTTCATTTTACACCAGACCACTTCACAAACGAGGATCAATTCAACACTGGATTAACGCTGGATTTGCACAAAAGATTAACATAATAGCACAAGCTAGTCAATGAGTTGAATCAACTCCACAGCAACTACATAAAATTATCCACTAACCGTTCAGAAACATCCAGTGTCATTCTAAAAGTTGTAACTTCCTCCTGAGTCTCTCCATCAGTGTCCAGTTTGAACAATGTAAGGCTGAACATGTGACTGACACCGTTACATTTTGGCCGCATGAGATTCTTCAGCTTTGTTGTTATTTGGCAACTGAAACGCGAGCTGTTAAAGCTCTGCCCTTTTCTGGAAAGGGGGCCGGGAGCAGCAGCTCATTTGCATTTAAAGAGACAAAAAAAAACTGCTGTGTTTTTGCTCACACCAAAATAGGGGAAAATTTTTCAAGACATAATAAATTATCTGTGGGGTATTTTGAGCTGGAATTTCACAGACACATTCTGGGGACACCAGAGACTTATTATAGATCACCTTCAACACTTAAGTAACTTTGCAACTATATGTCAACTAGCAGTCATTAAAGTATTAGTAGACTGTCCTTTTTATTTTGATGTTCCCCAACAGAGATTCTACTAAATATAAGTAACTTGCAAGTACATGTCAATTTATTCTACCAACGCAAACCTAACAGTCTACTAATTCTCTAAATAAGAGTTAGTTGATATGTAGTTGCAAAGTTACTTATAGTTAGTAGAATGTGGGCTAAAGTGAAACCCATTCCACTTCTTTCCAAATCACCCCAGCCACAAAAGGCTGTTGACATATTTTACATCTTTTGTGCATTACCATCCATCAAATGTGAAATTGTGGTGTTTTCAGATTTATTATTTTCCACACAAGCTCTTATCAGAAAAGAGCACACCTAATGCTAGGCCTGTCAGCTCACACTTCCTCCCTACGTCCCTCATAACATCCTGAGGGACTAAATCAAAAATATTGGCAGAGCGTGGCGTGGAGTGGCCGGAAACCTTATGGAAGCGTGGATGGTTTCTGGTGCGGGTCCAGCCTGACCCCAGCCACCCGTCGAGGGAGCTTCTCTAACTTTCATCCGTTAAGGAAACATCTGGACACCAATGGCCCAGACTGATGTGTGTGATTGGGCTGTGTGCACATGGATGAAGAGACAGTAAGTGGAATACTAAGGCAAGCATAATTATTCATTTTGATCATATTGGGCTCATTAATGAACCTAAACACATAGCAACTGCCCAAAAAAAACAAAAAAACAAACAAAAAAAAACCTAGCAATGACACTAAAACCTAAAAAGATCTTAGCAACTGCATATCAATACCCTGGTATTGTGGTGGTGAGTTTTGCACGGGCAAGCAGAAAATGTAAAAATCACTGTAAAAAAAGAATTGTTGGTTTAATCAACATAAACTGAAATTTATGTTATCTGAAGCACATTAATTACTGAAGTTGATTTGGCAAAAAAAAAAAGTTACAGATCAAGATCAACAGTGTACTCTTAAAAATAAAGGTTCTTTATTCAAAGTTTTCTGGCATGGACACCTGGAGGGCAAAACATTTAAAGAACAGGCCTGGCAACTTTCTGACTATTTCAAGCCATGAGTATTAAAAAATGATATAACAAAGATACATGAAACAAACTGCAAGGTTTGAGAGATCAGAGCACCCCTCGCAGTATTTCTAAAAGTAATGCTAAAAGACCGTGATTTTAAAAGATCAAAAGGCTTAGCATCACATTTTGCGTGCTGTGTTCATATTTGTGGTGCATCTGCTTGCCTTTATGTAATAGGCCAAGTCAATAAGGTGCTTATTGAATTTGTTTTTTAATTTAACTGTGTTAGTACATTAATATTTGACTGGCGGACATGTCTTGAAACGTCATGTGAAAATTTGAATTGGCATCGATAGTTCAATGAGGAACCTTTAACATACATGGATTGTTTCCATTCCACAAAAATGTTCTTTAGAGTGGAAAAAGGTTCTTTAGATTATTAAAATGATCTTCACAAGGAGCAAAAAAAGGTTCTTTAAGAACTGTTCACTGAAAGGTTCTGTGGGGAGCTAAAAATGTTTCTTCTTTGGCATTACACTGAAAACCCCCTTTTAAAGACATTTATTTTTAAGAGTCCACTGTTAGATTGACGATTAGTAACTGATGACAATGATCACATATATAGTAATGTTTAACCCAGCGTGGTTAACTTGCTCCAAGGTTGAAAAACACCTTGGTTTGTTTCGGCTAGGTGACACTTATTGAATTCCTCCGGATCGTTCACCACTGGTTTCTTCGTCTCATTGTCTATCACCACAGACTGATATACTGATGTTGAGCGCTGGACATGCAGAGACAAGGGTTGAGTTGTTTTTGAAGAGGAACACGGTCTGTCTGTCCACCAGCAGGTGAAGGAGACAAAGAAGAGTTGTAGCATTCATCCTGATGTCTGAGTGAAGAATAAACTCACGGTGTGTTGACAGAGGTGAGAGGGATGGGGTCGAAGGTCACACCTGCTGATAATTCAGCTGTCTGAACAGACAATCCTCGCACATGGATGTACCTTATTGAAACAGACAAATAATAGGCTGAAAAAAGTCAAAACAACATCTGTTCTTCTTCGAGGTGCTCTTAAACCATGAATAATAAATAATAAAGTGCAGCTAAACATATGCAGTTAGCATAGTTTTGTTTTTAGCAAAAACAAATTGGTTAAAAATGTCAAAAAGCAAAGGTTGTGCATCAGTTTGGAGGAAGCTATCCGGTTGCACAGGTTGCATGATGTACTTACCTTAAAAAAAAACCCAGCTGATTTTAAGGAAATTTTGGTTTACTTTTGTAAGATAATTAATCTTGATACTGTGTATGGTACCAAACACACTTTGTGTCCAAAAATAACAGCCCTGCAATTGTTTCCAAAATGGTTCTTCAATAGGGGCTTTTGCATCTAGTAGTTATAGGAACACAGTTTTAGCCACATGCATGGTTTCCAAAAATGTACATTTTCCTGGTTGCATTTGCACCGGGAGTAGGAACTCTGAAGTGACATAAGCCGGTCGACAGCGACGTCATTTGAGCTCGGTTCAGCAACATCAAAAACTGCAGGATGGAAGACGCCATGATCAGAGCTGTGTTTTAGTTGTGTGTTGTGGGTTTTGTGATAATAGAGAAGGGACATAGACGTATAGTTCAGCGATCGAAGGAGGGCTAAGAGATTACATTTCCTATGACAGCTTGCAGTGCTACATTTCATCAGGGCTGAGAAAAGAACACAACGGCACAGGCAAAGAAGACAGGTCAATGCTGTTACTTTTGGTTTTCTGTATGATTATATGCTGTTAACATTAGCTGTCTCTATGTTAGTTTAGGGAGTAAGTATATCTTAATGGTGTGTTTACACAGCTTTTTAAAAATGGCAGGTACCAGTATTTCGTATGACATGCATACAGCCAATGAAAGTGCCTACATCACAGGTAGTTCCTATTGTGGTGGGTTAGACCCTACTCTGAAGTAGGAGATAATTTAGTCCCCCCAAAATATGTTCCTATGACTAAAATTGTTCCCAGTTCCTGCGGTGTGGACACGCCAAAAAGTGGGTACTTCTGCCAATAGTTATAGGAACTAAGACAATGTTACTCTAGTGCAAAAGCCCCTTATTGCATTGCTGTGAGACCTCCTTTTTGGAACCTTTATTTTTTTAAGAATGTCCCACTAGTGCCAATGGCTTCTACTATCTACTTAGGCTTATGATTCATTTGGGAAACATGGCCAAACTGATCTTTCACAATGTCTTGAATGGAAGCATCAAAATGACCAATCAAACACTCTCTCTTGTTCAAAGTAGTAGAGACGTGATATTTGGGAATCGCTAAGAGGATGTTGTGCTTCCTGTGCAAATCGACTTCTGACCCAGTCCATCCTCTCTACCTGCAGCCAGACCACGTCCCTACTTTTCCTCTCTTCTCCTTTTTCACTATACTGTAGCCCCATTCTAAATACAAGATGTTGTCTTAGTGCTGCATGACTGACTTGGCAGCTAAGACAACAGCTCTCTCTCCTGAGCTCCACTGTATGAAATCTACTATTCTCTGTGCCCACGGTCTCTCATCTCCTCTAATGTGGGCTGACACCCCCCACTTTGAAGTCCATGGGTGCTGTGGACCTGGGCCCACCCAACAAAAGCAGCCTGATCCCCGGCTGACGCTCCAGCAGATACGCTTATGCTGACACAGGGTTGGAAAAAAGACAAGACCTCTTTCACGCTAGAGCCTCGGCAGACCCGAGAGAGTTTGACGTCAGAGCTTGGTTCATTTCATTGGTGTGAATGTTCCAGCCTGGAAGTGAACTGCTACAGATGATGAATTTGCAACTTTGCATGCTCCCAGATGCATTTATTATAGAATAATGATTTTCTCAGAGCTGGTTGCCACCAAATAAATATCCTTTGGCAAGCAACTTGGATTCATTACATTTCTTGCAACACATTCATGCTGCGTGTAAGTTTTGATGGTAAATCTAACAAGAGTCATTATATAGCTACAGTGAAAAAAAAACAAATGTCGCTAGTACTCACAATGAGCTACGTTTAGAGTAGTTGACCCAAACAATGTGATGACAACTTTAAACTCCATGTCCATAATCATATTCATACAGGTATGGCAGGCTGCAGGTTACCAACAATAGTTTTGTTACCATCTACAGTCATTGGCAAGGGTAAACAAGTTCCAAAGAAATCATAGATCTTGCCAAAACTACACCATGGTGGAAAGGAATTTATGCAAAAATTATTTAAAAAAATTATAGTACCACCTCTTCTCACTTCTCTCTCCCACATCACCAAAAGTGAAAAATGTCATGCTCAATCAAACCCCTCAGATTTTTAAGCCTAGTGATAATGCAACTTTAGTTGAATTCAAATGAATTGGCATGATTAATTTAGATAAAACGTGCCTTTCTAAAACCCTTTGGCAGAATTCACTTTACAGTATTTCTCCATTTGAATCTCACTGGCTATCAAGGTCAATTGATATTTTCTTGTATTTTTTATAGTAATATTAATAATAATGGTATTTTAGGGCAGAATCTGACTTTAGATAGATAGATAGATTGATAGATTGATGGCTGTATGATGCTGTGGGCCTATAAAAACTGTGGTTTTACAATTTCCTACAAGACATAGGCACTGCTTGTTGGTGATGGAACATTGGGAAGAACCAGGATGTGGTTGGCATGAAGTGGGACGGGATGGGCGATTGAAAGGCCCATTCATACCACTTACCACTGACCTACAGTTGAGGTCTGTTTAGCTAAAGCTCAACGAAAGACTGAATGTCAAAAAGAGAGAGGGCCAAAGAGCAAGAGAAGGGTGTTGTGTTGATAAGTGCCCTCAGCATCAACATTTAATCCATTAAACCATCCATAGTGGGCATTCATCAGCCTGACACAATGACATTGAACGTGTTTAACTCTACAAAACAAAAGAATGTCTGGGAAACACATCTGAATCAAACCGTGTCCAGGCTGAAAGACATTCTCTCTTCTCCCCAATCTCTGACCTCTCTCTCTTTCCCCGGAAACGTTAGGATATGCAAAACCACCACACTCCTGATTTGCATGTGGTTAGAGGCCGTGAGGTTGCGGGCAGAAGTCGCTTTGTAGTTTGACAGCGCTGGAATGTGTCTGTGTTCACGGCACTAATACGTCCGCGCAAGGAAACAAGACAAGTTCCAACAGTTCGCCCCCTAAGGTCCTTCACTGGCTTTCCCATGTGTTTGTTTTGAGAGCGCTGAATGAAACCATGCACTCTGGATGACATCGCCCCGGCATAATGCCGTCTCTCCTCCTGCACCTAGAGGATTACTTTGTTTCTTTGTTCACCCCTCCACCCATCACGTACGGTACAGTGGGTGCAAAGCATTTATCCACCAATCGCTTCTATCCCAGAGCCCACAGGCCCACACAGATGAAGAAAATCGAGGTGTGGAAAACGCAGCTTTTCTGCTGATCTGTTCCAAGACCATTCGACTCAGTTCTGCGGCCAAAACAAGCTCGCTGTCAAGTCTTGGAAAATTTTTGGGACTAAAATCTGAGAAGCTGATATAGCACCATCCTGCCAACTGGTACATGGCTGGAGAAGGGCTTAGAGAAGAAAACGATGGAAAGAAGGAGCGGGGGAAGGAAAGCAGGATGGGTAGTTCTAATTCGGGGACTATTCATTTGGACTTCAATCATTCTCTTAGGCCAGCAGATATCAAAACCTTATAAGATCTGCCAAAATGTTCCGTTAACAAGCACTTAATTTCCATTACCCAATTACAGCCTCTCGGGGCAATTTGAGTCAATGTAGCTCAAGGTAAAACATATAATTTAAAAATAAGTTATTTATATCTGGTGAATAAGTCCTGGCATGACGTTGAATGGCAGAGATAGTTTATAAGGATAAGAACGGGTGTTGAAAAACGAAGAGCTGGATTTATACCATGAATCATTCCGTTTCTAAAAGCTGGCAACTTGTGCCGTAGAGCAGTTACATCTGTTTAACCAAAGGCCGTTTATATGTGGAACTCTGAGTGAGCTTTGCAAATGGAAATGATGGCGGTCTTTAGCAGCAGGGTTGTAGTAATATTGCCAAGGGCTCATCTGGACTACTGTTAAACTATGATGTTTTGCTCTGGGGCTGCTCCGTGACATATGATTGCCTGATCGCCTCTTTGCATATGTGAACGAGCATGAGCGTAGATATATCATCCTGCAATAAACTAGAGAATTACCTCAGTTCTCAAAAACGCAGTGTGTTCCATTCACTACATCTGGTTCACTTTAGCTCCAGCATCCCAAGGAGCTTTCACCTCCAAAAGCCTGCACACACACTGCATATTAGATTTGTGTGTGTGCAGGGGGCTGTGTTGCAATGGATTAAGTTGAATACACGCAACTTTTTCTTGAGGTAATGTTTTATTTATCAATAACTTTACCATGTTATGCTTGAAAGAGCCATCCATATTCACAGGAAGAACCGAAGGGAATAGGAATGTCCAACTCCACTTTGTTGGACCTCATCGGCTCGTTCCTCTTTCATGCGCTCAAGTGCTCTTCCATACGGGGTTGTGGTTTGTGATCCAAGCTGGCAATAAAAGAGGAACTGATGAAGAATTTTCTTGAACGTTTCTACATAAGTGCAGCTTGAGCCATTTTTAGCTCCGAAATGCAAAGTGCAGAGTAACCGGTCATGAGACCCTCGCTGCAATTACGCGATGAGGAGGAGGTACTACAGGAAGAAACCAGGTTAAAAAAAGGTGTGGATGAGTATATCTGCCAGCAATTGAGATGGATAGAAGGAGAGAGAGAGGAAAAGAGCAAAGGAAAAACAGGAGAGGAATGCACATGGTGTTTATAGTCACACTCGGTTAAGACTGTCAAAGCCAAAGTGTATATCTTCAATTCCAGGCAGTAGAAAGTGTAAAAAGATGCCAAATCCTCACTGTATGCCAGGTCTCTGTGTTCCATGTCAATGTAGAAGGAGCCCCTCTAAACGCATGTAAAACATTGAGGTTCACCTCTGTACCTTTAAAGGAGTCCCATAGGCAGACCGGTCTCCCTCTAGTAAAACTGCACTCTGTACCATTTCCCTGAACTGAACAAAGATTTCTTTGTTCCACTAGTAATACAGAGGAAAAAATGCCAGTAATACTGCTCTGTGCTGTAAATCACTCCAAGCAGATGGGTCACAGTTATGGGTGCACTTCATTATCGCATGGACTTATGGGATATCAGTCCCCGGGGCTCTTACGAATTTGGGAAGCCAAGTACTGTTCTGTGTGGACAGTAGCTGGGCTGCTTCCTAGATCACATCAAGTTTCTATTTAAACTCATTGCTCAATATGGTGCGCAAATAAATCTAAACTTGCCTCTCTGTAAAACTACACGTGATAAAGCACAGGTATTTTTATTTCACTAGAAAAATACAAACCTGACTGTAAACAGCAAAGACTTTGCCTGGACACAATCAGATTGTTGCACATGGTGCCTTATTTTGCCAAGAATATCCTACTTAGAAGAGAAGGATCGGTCCGATTGATATGTAAAGCAAACTATTAAGTTCCAGAAACTGGGGATAACACGATAACAGATCAATGTGCAATAAAGTAATATTTAATTTAAATAACTGCACAGCAATATCCACGAACAGCACTAGAGGCAATACAAAATCAGTGGAAAATTTCTGTGGTCAGAATTTCCTTCCATCCAAAAGTAATAGGTTACCAATCATTTCATGGACTTAATACATAAACCTAAGCAAATGGCTCGGTTGTGCAAAAGATTATCGTTTACTTTTTACTGACTGCCACAAACAAGATCTTCCAAAAAAGTCGATGGCACAAACCTTTTTTATAAAATTCAGAGACCAGTTCTTCCCCAGAAAAACTCATTGTGGTGCTACCTTATGTTGGGTCAAAATAATTCAAACTAGTGTTTTTGGAAAGCTATATGTGTACAGGTTCATTAACTTCAATCTGAGGCTGATTGTACTATCAATTTATTGTCATTGGAGGATTGTGTGTTGAAATGGTGAAAAACGTTCCCATTTTCTTTTGCTGATTTTGGAGGAAAATGGGTTTATACTTGCACTCAAATTGATACCTGCAAGCGTCATCGAATTAGCCACAATAACTGAATGACTGCCGTTTCAGTTCTGGAAAATTGCTGAACTTTTTGCTGCACCAATTCCATGTTGGTCTGCCTATTGCTAGTATTTCATGCTGCTCTTGACGAGTGCGATTCAGTAATATTACCCGTGGTCAGTTTTTAGGCTGTCTGCAGGCAAACGATTCCGGAAAACACAACAGACCATTGCCACATTGGTCACTTGACAACTAATCATAAGAAAAGAACAATAAAATACCTACAAGCAAATCTGTATTTTTGTGGGAGTATAAAAACAAATCTGGGGCCAAAAATACAAGCAGACAGAGGGAGGAGAGGCACTCGCAGGGAAAAGAGGCGGGAGAGCAAACTTAATTTTAGCTGTATGTGATGCTGTAATCCAATCTCCACAGCAACTTTTTGTGTGCTGTGGAATAAGACTGTGGGCTTTGGCACTCGCAGATTCCTACCCTTGATAAAACTTCCACTTTTCCACCCCCATAAGATGACTCTTTAAGACAAAGAGGAGAGGGAGGGAGAAAAAAAGAAAAAGACCATGGAGACAGAGGAGTTGGGGGAGTTTTAGATGACAAATATAAGTAGGGTGAGAGATTTGATGATTTGAAAAGAAAGACTGATGTTAGAAAAACAGAGTAAGAAAGCAATGGACTTAAAGGGAAAAGTGTGTGTGAGAGAGGGGTGAACTGAAGTGCAAACAGAGCTGGGTGAGAGGAAAGGGACATTCCTGGGCCAGCTGTGGCTTAAATGGGAATTCTGACTGGATCTGTCAAAAGAAATTGGAGAATAAGATAAAATGCAGAGCTATTTTGGTATTGAACTAAGCTCAGAGACCACGAACTCCTCAGGAACATAGACTGAAATTGTGACTTCAAAAATTGTGATGGTAACACCAAGCTACTCTCGTGAGGTATTGCTAACAGAGACCAACCGCAAACCAAATCAGGTGACCTTTGACTCCAGTACCGTCACTTGCGCCAGCTTCATGTCATCGGGGGCTGAGGAGGCAACTGAGGAAATAAGTAGCTATACTGTCCGTCCCCAGAGACAGGTGCTGAAGTGTTTAATAAATAAATAACTTGAGCAAGAGAGACAAAAAGAGACAGAGTCTGAGACCGACACTTATTGTTAACACTGAATATGCTGCCAGTCATAACATAACTACTGTTCCACTGAGGAGCGATTGTTCCCTGCTAACTATAGATCTCTCAGGGTAGCTTTACTATTGGCCTGAATTTGATGATTTGTCCTCAGCCGACTTTAGTAGCTAAACACAAGGAGGGTTATAATATCTGGAGAAAGCTATTTGTTACAGCATTCATTTCAATGGCAGCTGCTTGGCTGCCGCAGGACCGCAGAAAGACAATGTTTGACGTCATCACAACTCTGATTGGCTAACGACACCACAAGAATACACACAGTCCCAAACCCTTGATTATGAGCGATTGAAGTTAAAGGACAGAAAAAAATATAAATCCATGTTCCATGTTCCATTTCACACTTTGAGAACAGCTACTATAATTTAGGCTAGTGATTTCATTATTTGTGAATCATTTGTTGCTCTCAAATTTTAAATCCCATTATGCGAGTTATAACATAAAATATGCATCTACTAACATCTTTGCAAAACTCTAAAAAAAAGTACCTACACATGCAATTCACGGCAGTTTCCAGCTGAAATAAATGCCAGTGGCAGTAAAACACCAACAATTTTCATTCCTTTTTATGATTAAAGGGGCAGATTATTGATTAATATAGACTCATTAATTCATTCAATAGCCTACGGAAGCGATCCAAGTTCCCACACAAAATAATAAGAATGCAGCAGTATATTCTGTGTTTATGGTTGGCCATAATCCATAATACCAATAATTCATAGCTAGATTACCCCCACTCAAAGCTCAAAGACTTGTAGAAGCAAGCTAAAATTGTTGCTTCCGCAAATGCATTTTTATATCATTAGTTGGACATTAAATTTGGACACACTCATTTAATTTCTGAACTGCTGCAATATGTACAACTAATATAATAAAATGTTGCCAGATTCACATTCATCTATTTCTGGAAATTTCCTTTTGAAAGAGTCTGGGTTGGATTTTGTTATCCCTTTTGTTATGCTCTCAATCAAGTCCTCAAAATAGGAACAAGCAAGAGATAGACTACACTGGTCGCTAATTTCAAGCTAGCTTGCTATGAGAGCTGGCTTTCAAAATGTAAACAAGTGTGGCTTTGTATTCATTGGGTGACATAGATAACACAGGATTATGTTTTGTCTACGCTAGCTTTGACTAGCCGTGCTCACAGTTTATCTCTGCTGGGGAGTGATGTGACCTGTCAACAGGCTCAAATCTTGGGAAAATATGGTGCAGACGAGGCTGGGTTTCGGCCAAGGCGTCTACCATTAAAAACATGAACCCTCTATTCACCTCATGACTGACAGACCGTCACCCCCACACCTGCTGCAAAGTAATCTTGCTAACTGTTACTACGGCCTACTTGTACAAACCTGCATCAATGTTAAGAGACGGTGAGTGTTTTCGGCTCTTTTGTTCTTGCGTAGGGCCTGTAAGCCCTAGGTATACATCCTGTTTCCAAAGCGCACAGTGGGGCCACGCTGACCCCTGAGGGCCACACACGCATATGGGGCTGGCAGGGACAGACACACATCCTGGTCCTGAAACAACAGGTCAGGCAGGCTCGGAGGGAAGAGCACCCTGCCTTGGCCTGGGCCATTGTGACACTGTTTATCACCATGGATCTTTGCCCAACACAACATTTGCACATGTCATTGTTCCTACACATTGTCCACGCCCTCTTAGTAAACATGAGCAGGGTGTGTGTGTGTGTACTTGTATTCCTTACATTGTGGGGACCAAATGTCCCCACAACGTAAGTAAAACCAGTAAATCTTGACATTGTGGGGACCTTTTGTAGTTCCCCACAAGGAAACAAGCTTATAAATCATACAGAATTATCTTTTTTGAAAATCGAAAATAGCAGAACATTTTCTGTGATGGGTCGGTTTAGGGGTAGGGGTAGTATAGGGAGACAGAATGAACAGTTTGTACAGTATAAAAACCATTATGCCTATGGAATGTCCCCATAAAACACAAAAACACGTGTGTGTGGGTGTGTGTGTGTGTGTGTGTGTGTGGGTGTGTGTGTGTTGAGGGAGCTTATCAGGATTACTGTTGTCACTTCTTTGCTATTCACTTATGTTGAATAAGAAACTGTAACCATCTGCCTTTGTGTATATAGTCCTTTTTCAAGAGTACGCGTGCTGCTATTGTATGTACAAGTATGCACAAAGTGTAACTTTTCCTGCTTGTATATAATAGATATGGAGTGCTGAAGGGATGGCATCAAAATTCAGAAGATTGATTCAACTCCTTTGAGATTTACCTACAGGTGTTTATAATGGGGGTTTTCTATTTATGAGTAAAATAAGGTCTGTGGTAAACATAACTTGCCGATACAAGAACGTTTGATACGTTTTTTTTTTTATTATTCAAAATTTGCGTTTTCAAAATGAGTTCACATTGTATGAGCCAAGGTATGTTTACCACAGACCTTATTTCACTCATGAACTGAAATATCCCATTATAAAACCCCATAGGAAAATCTTGAGGGAACCAGAGGCGAATTAGTCTTCTGGGTTTTGACGTCATCCATGCAGCACTCTATATGTGTTACATATTGGCTCTATAACTGTGGTAAACATGAAAACTGTGGTAAGATCTTAGTTAGTTAAATGTTGTTTCATCATTATTTGTCGGTCTAGATGAGTTAGAATGCAATATTTATATAGCTTGCAAAGATTCAAATAACTAGCTACAGCTGTTCAACAGTCACACCATAGGCAAAGCAATGTCATTGAAATGGTTTAACTGGTTCACAAAAATGATCTGAATGAGTTAACAACTTGTTGGACTGACCATCTCTTTTGGACACTTACAGCCAATCACTGAGTTGATACTAACATCTGGAATGTACCAAGGACTTGATGATTGGCTGAAAATTTATTGCAGACATACAAAGTTAAGAACTGTAAATATGTTGAGGATCAAGTGACAATGTAATTATGTGACTGTAATGAACTATTGAATTGATTTGATGAACCGGATCATTGAAATATGATGTTTTTTTGGGGAAAAAACAGAATTAAAGAAAATTAGTCACATCCCTAAGCTTTAGAAAAAGTTGCAACACTATAATTAAAAAGTAACTAACTATAAGTAGCTACTAATTCCTGTTGCTCAAACCGTAAAGCATGGCACTAGCAACGCCAAGGTCATGGGTTAATTCACAGAGAAAGCATTATTAAAAAAATACCTTGAAAGCAATGGAATTTCTTTGGATAAAAGCATCTGTCAAATGCATACATGAAAATGCAATTTTACTAAATTTGTAAAAGCATAGTTCTGCTGTTTTTTTTTTTTTTTTTTTTTAGATAGCTTTTACAGTAACAAGCTACTTATCCAACACTAAGAAATGTAGTGTGGCAAAGCTACATTACTGTTTTAACATTACATTCCACATCAATCCGCTGAGACAATAATCAAACATGCTCTACTAGAATGTCTCTTTCACTCAACAAGCACATTTGAATTATGACTGAATTCTTAAAACTCTCTGTGTGACATTTTATATGTTTTATTTTTTATTTATTTTCTTGGTAGTGAAGTATATATTTAATTTAAAACTGACATTTAGCACGATGGTTTGTGTCTCATATTAAATTAGATGTTTCATTTTATTACAAATCCTTGTTGTTTCAGTTCCAGATAAGTACAGATGTTTTAAACAAAAATATATAATATGACTATTATAATACTTATAAATATAAAATAATTGCCTCTTATATAAGCGCAGTTAGTTTCTCTCCAAAGCAGATTGGTAGTCAAAACTGATATTAATTTTGCATTAAGACAGATTTCAATTATACATTTTTTATTGATAGTAACAAAGTACTGTAACAATCTTAAATTCCTGAAATGTATGACTTATTTTACACATATATATGTAATATATGCTTTCCCCCCCAAATGGAATATATTTAAAAAGAATTGCCTGCATCAGTCTGTGTTTCTGAAATACCAGTGTGAATTCAGCGTGATTTCAGTTGATTTAGCAAACAGGTTGCCAAATTGAATATAAGTAATTTTAATTCAAAGAAATTCATATGGATATATTTTTAAGTAGAAAAGCAAAGGTTGTCAAGACTTTGAATATTAACTTAAGAAAGTCATGCCGTTTTGGAAAAAAACGTTTGAAGATTTATATAGGCATTAAAAGCCTAACAACGTGTCGAAACCAGACGCGCTGTTACACCGCGACACGCGTTAAAACGCATCTTTTCCATGTTAATTGGAGTATTCGTCCTAACTAGCCGCGACGGCGACGCGCGACGATTGTATTTTAGAAACGGTTTCTATTTCTCCGCGACGTCACGACTTGAACAGCAACGCAAATTATGGCAATGATAATACTGTTGATGTGCCTCATTCATCGTTAAAAGCACCTAATGGTTGTGTTTGAATATCATTCTGTGTTCCTAGCTTTTTAGCTGTAATGAAAACAACACTGGCTAATTCACCTCAGATCTTGAAAATGAATAAATGGGCAGAAAAACGTTCAAACTGCCAACTCATTGCGAACAAACAAGTGTATTCTATGACAAGATTGTTTAATTCACTCCGTATGTACTTTAAATAATGTTTAAATGGTGTAATATTTATGAATTTTACTATGTACTTACGCATTTCATTGTGTTAGCTCTTGCCAAGAGAGCCTGCCCTTCTTGGCTGTGGTTTTTGATTGATTCGCTTCTCAATGCCGTGTCACATCTAGTGTGGACAGTCAAATTGCTAGTTGCTGGAATCTTATCCCATCACGTGTAGTTAGACTCATTATATTTAAGAAGTTTAAATATAATAACTGTCCCCTCACTGATTATGCTAATGCAGATAGCAGTCACTCCATCAAAGCTAATGAGAACTGTTCACAATAGAGCAGAGACAGGAGGCTCATAATGGAGCTGTTTGACAGGCTCACAGCAGGCCCGCTGGAGCAGATAACCGCAGAATTCAAAGCCCCTTTGTGGCGGGTAGAGCGGTACGGGCCCATTTCCGGCTAGTGCTGCTCTGATCTCACCAGCGAGCGAACAAAAGATGAGCTCCATGTGCAGGAGGCTAACCACATCACACACAACTCCGGCTTTCCTTTACACTAGACAGCAACTCTCTAAAAGTACACAATCTCTGATTTGAGCCCTTCTCACCCCGTCCTTCCTTGCTTTGTCTAAACCACACAAACATGCTGCGGCGGGCACAGGGAGTATTTGTGAGACACTGTCAGGCTGTTGTAACTGCAGGCTTATTTGTTGTGACACACATTTGTAGAAGAAGAAATGCAGTCCGTTTAAACAAAACGTCACATTTTGTTGTTGTCAACAGTGCACTAGCATGCAGAGATCCAATAAAGGGAATCAAACTTAACCTAACTTTGCAAGATCAAGAGAAAAAATGGCAACAAGACGTCAGGATGTAACATGAACAAGTTCATAAAAACCACTCATGACAAGCGGGAAGCGGTTGGGATGGAGATCCTGAAGTTGTTCCCTTCTGAGCAGGGATTGTTTCTTTCCACAACAATAACCGAGCATGGATGTCCACAGAAACCACATCCACAACCCTGTTCGCAACCCTGCTCAACATCAATTCTCACTGACAGCCTGCTTGGTTCAGCCACTCACACCCAACAATAGGAACGCCTCGCAGCCTGGCTGAAGACAGAACAATGGCAGCATTCAGAAAACAGCTACAACACCTCTGCGATGGCATCAACCCATGACAGTGACTCAAGATCTGACTCAGCTCAGCTGGTGCTGTCTATTGCTCTGTGGAAAATGTTGTGCACTAAATGTTTCAAAGATGGAAGCCATCCTCTAAAGTGGAGGGCTGATGGAAGTGATTATAGGCGTCTGGGCGTAATTCAACTCCCCTCGGTCTTGGTTCTTAAAATAGCGTGATGAGGGGGCGACGGGTAGAGCGGATGTGGGAGTTCCTGTGCTCTGATGTGGGGGCTGGGACCACACGAGTATGGCGGCATGCCCACCCCCTGGGGAGGCGATACGCACATGCCATCCAGCTCAAATAAGGAGACCTGCAAAGATCTTTCAAATAGATGCGTCCCTTAACACCAACTAACTCACGGAAAACATAGACAAAAAGAGCTTAAAAGCTCTGCTGTCGATATTACAGTATATGTGTGTTTACAACGGTACGGTAAAAGACTGGAAAGCTTCCACTTTGAAGCTAATCCTGGCAAAGCTAGTAAAGTTATCATTTTTAATTAGATGTTCAGGGGAGGTTTTACATGTCTGATAGCATGGTTTATGTGAAAGAATGACTAAGCGCTCTGAAAATGGTTGTATACATCACATTCGCATGAAAATTACTGTGTAGATTTCTTTTTGTTTTTTTGCAAATTAGTGGCTAATTCATATGAATTTGTATATGGTCTCAGTTGTCCGTCATTGTACAAATCACACAAAATTGCCACCTCATAAAATAGTTACAATTCGTCTAGAGATTGGGTTGGTTGTAAATTACAAAAATTGACTACTTAAAGGATTAGATCACTTCAGAATTAAAATTTCCTCATAATTTACTCACCCCCATGTCATCTGAGATGTTTATGTCTTTCTTTTTTCAGTGGAAAAGAAATCAAGGTTTTTGAGGAAAACATTACAGTATTTTTGTCCATATAGTGGACTTCAACGGGGTACAACGGGTTGAAGGTCCAAATTGCAGTTTCAGTGCAGCTTCACGTCCATGACTTCACACATTAGTCGCATTGGAAAGGTCTCGGGAAAAACGAAAAACACTTGACATCTTTTTTTTTTTGTAAAGATCTTATGCTGCTTCCATGTGTTATAGGAAATTTGATAATTCCCACTTCTGAAGTCGTAATTACGAGCTTATCGCATTCAGGTTTTGCCACGAGAGGGCGTTTATGTGCAATTATTTACCTTGGAAGCTCGTACACGATAATTCCGAGAGCACGTGAAGGCAGCATTAGTCTTTGCACATTCACTTTGTAAACACTGGGTCGGTACTTTTGCCTACGTCACGCATGACCAATGTAAATATGTAATGCGTGAAGTCATGGACACGCATCGCAGAGCTAGAACAAGATGAGCATTTGTGGTTAAAAAGTATATATATATATATATATATTTATATATTTTTAAATGACTAATCATTTCACTAGAAAAGACATTTATTCCTCAGCTGGGATCGTGTAGAGTCCTTTGAAGCTTCTCTGAAAATGCAATTTGGACCTTAAACATGTTGTACCCCATTGAAGTCCATAAAAATCTTGGATGACATGGCGGTGAGTAAATTATCAGGAAATTGTAATTCTGGAGTGAACTAATCCTTAAGTTTTGAATTCACTTTTTAACTAAAAATCCTTCAAGCAAGATACATTTACCTGAGAAGTAACACTGTATGCTACTAAACTTTGATTTAATAGAATTTAATAACAAAGAACTTGGAAAATGCATCATACTTTGGTCAGATTTGTTTTTCTTCACATTAATGAAATAAAGTTAAGCTCAAGTATATTCAGTTTACTTGCTACTAAGTGCATCAAGCCAAACTTTAAGCACATAAAAATCTTCTGAACATCTAGAATTGTAAACCTTTGGTAAATTCAGCCACTTTTCCTACTTTAGCCCCAAAAGCACTCATCTAAAACCGAGACTAACAGCAGTAGTCTCTGCAAAATGATAGATTGGGACCATTGTGCCCAGTTTCACTACCTGAAATTAAATGTACGCAGTCTGTAATTTGGGCTCCTGTTAAAGAGCACAAGAAATGCTTTATAAAGACCAGTAGCGCAGGCAGCCAACTCAAACCAGAGTCAGGTCAGGTAATAATCAGTGTCTTTGACACACATCCAACCATATCCATGAGGTTAACCAGGCAAGACTAAATACCCACCAGGAACACAGACAATCAAAGTGATTCAACAGAGAGCTCAAATCAATCCCTAATTCTGAAAGCAGGGTTAGGTTAAGAATAGACACATTCTTAGCTTTCAATTAATTTCAAAGCGACTGCCTTTTGACTTGTTGGAATGGCATATACCTTACACACAAGGCCTAATCTGTGTGGTTTCATAGATAAACAGACATATTCTCCTGCTGTCAGTAGCAATCGACAGTAATAATCAGGTGAATGTCAAAAACAAAATGACAGAATCCTTTTGTGTTTTATTAAAGCCCCAGCATGCACATTACAAGAGCTCATGTGAGCAGGAAATGCACAGACATTGAATTAAATGACCTCAAATCCTCCCCCTGCATCATATGACAGAAAATTATACTTTGTAAAGCGTAAACACACAGACAAAGGGTGAAACACCAGGGAGATAATCTAATTTGGGTGTCCTGTGACGTGCATTTGAATCCCTTTCTCAGTCCTGGGGCCCTTGAGGGTGCGCCTTTCCATTTGTTTTTGATCACAAGTTCGAGACCTAAGACTAAACCCCCCTGATCAACTTTGTGTCCTTTGTTTGCACCTATTTGGCAGTCACAGCTTCATCACATGCTTTAGCAGTACAGATCATAATCTTTTCAATACAAGACAACTTTTGACTACAGTGTGTTTCCCAGTGGTGCAGGTTCTCTCACTTTTGTGAATTATGGGTGATTTAGCGTAGAAGTTAGAAATCTGGTAGCTTTGGCTAAAACTGTGAACTAAATGAAACTGCTGTCTTCTTCAAGAACACCCAGATGATTGCACAATATGCAAAGTGGAACAGACAACGCACTGAAATCCTGGAGAAAGCAGAATGAACAGTTTGTTCACGAGAAAAACAGCAGGTAGACATTTTATATCCTTAACAAAACAATGCTAACTACAGTCTGTAAACGCAAAGGGTTTATAGGGAGGAGAACCTTTCCTTAACTAACTTTCCTTGAAGTAAAGCCTTTACCACCTGGAGCTCTCTTTCAATGATTTATGGGTGGAACTATTAAACTAATGACATCTGAAGAGTGTGTTGCAATTTCCATCTTTCTAATGGAAGGTTACTGAAGTAATTCTAACAAAATGAAACAGAAAGGTATGTAAACAAAGACTTCTGCCATGAAAAGTATAGTAAAAATAAGCCTTGCCAAAGGAGATTTTATGGAGTGCTGCTAAACGAATCAGACAAGCTGTGCAAGAGCCGGTGACTCGCATTTGACATTCAGTCAGGGTTTCAGCCTGACCCTAGAGCAACAAAGTCCCTGGATCCAGCTGTGCCTGAGATCCTGAGGTGTCCAGGGCTGGCCAACAGGCCCAGAGTGTGAGGAGCCCTGCCACTGACCTCCCTGAACGTGTTTGGATTGGCTCAACAAGATCCCAGGGAATAGCCGTTAATCTACAGAAGACCGTCTTTTTAATTATTGGAGAATTCTAAAGGAATTGAATAATGAAATCCAAATGCAGAGAGCGGGCAGGAGGGGGTACAAGGGAGAAAGGAGATATGGCTCTGTGGCTAGTGCTGACCCCTGGCTGGCCCCACACGTGTATGGCCTCCAGTACATTGACTCCAGGTTGAGCTGGGACATAAATCCTGAATAACATTCGGACTAATGGGCTCACACTGGTCCTGACTACGTTATCCACTGACACCAGAAGAGACCATCTATCCATGATGCAGTGCAAGGATCTGGAGTGCAGCAACCTTTGAACTCAGACTGATTGGCTTCATGCAAACAGAGCCATGTATGAAGCCAAAAGTCCAACTTTAGACGCCTGTTGAGGACTGGGATCTAATAGTAGTAATTCAATAGCACTCTGCAACAGACATACCACAGCACACTGTCAAATCCGCATACAACATAATACTGGAGCAGCCACATTCATCTTCATTCAATGTGACACACAATCATGATTATGATGCATGGCATTCCATCTGTGTTCCTACTCCCAAGACGCAAGGGAAGTCTAGACAGATAGAGTGGACTTACCATGAAAGACGCTTCACTGAAACTTAGAAAAACACCACAAAAGCAAAGTGCTACATCCTATCATTCGCATCTGAGGACAACACACTCTTAGTGAGTTCTCAGTGGACCACCCCAAAAGTTGGACTGACCCCAGTGTCACTGGCTGCTCAGTGCTGGAGTTAGGCCAGACCAAATACGGTCCTCCCTCTACGGGACGCATCGCAGTGAACTGGCTCTACTGCTGCTCAGCCAGGCGCCGGAGGACCATCCGGCAGCCGTTGGCTCAGCAAGAGACAGTCTCTTGAAGGGGGTGGGAAGAGCGTGAACGCCGACAACGTGCTCCCAATAAGGCTCAAAACACACCAGAGGACACACAGAGCAGACAAGGGTCAGGGGACCAGTGGCCCCATCACCAGCTGGCTGCTCTTTTGGTGATGAGCTCATTCTGGATAAGAGCCAACCAGGCCCTGAAGCTATCCTTATGAGGTCACCACTAAAACACATTGAAACATTAGCGAGCCAAACACTATCACAAAACGGGTCGAGCGCTGACGGGAGCACTGGTCAAGTTACACCAATGACGAAGGTACTGTGAGGCAAAGAACAAACAGTGCTGGAAAAAAACAGTTTGAGAAGATATGAAAAGAAGAAAAAAATCAATGTCTGTCACAGGGTGAGGTCGTGGCAGGCTGGCGCAGGATGAGGGAGGTCAATCTGAGCATTTTTGGCTCTATAGGCCAAAAGATTCAAGAAAGTGCCAAAAGAAACCTGTTATTTCAGGTTGCAAGCATGCTCTGGAATCAGATTATGTGGTCCGAAGTAGCAGCGGATTTGAATTTAAAGAGATTAGACAAGCATTCGAATAGACACCTGTACACTTGCACATATGTAACTAGCTAATCATCAGCAACTCAGTCTTCAGAGGCCACTCAATAAGCAAAAGCATGCAGATCAAGAAGTTCAAATGGTTCAGTAAATGCTGTAGAAGAACATCAGAACGTGACAATGAGGTCAGTTCAGTGTACCCAGTGGCCTCCACAGCCGCCACATCTAAATCCAACAGGGCATCTTTGGGTTGTGGTGAAAGAGCAGAGCAGCCAAAGCATACTTCGTAGAATCTTCCTAGCTACGCAAGCTCAATTTCATTCACCATTGTGTTCCTGAAATGCCTCGGACCGAAATCATACAGTTATCGACAGGAATTAAAAGGAACGGAAAAGTTTTGATTTCTCTTAATGATTCTAAATCCTTAACGGTGCCATTAACAATTTATTACTTCTGAGGAAGAAATATTTGGAAAAAGGAAATGCAGTTCTTATTGCATTTTCTTCTCTCTTTTCTTACACTTTTCAGAAGCAAAGTGTCATTGTTACACATGTTACATGTAGTTACTATAGTAATAACTAGAAATGATGCATAATTACATGCAACTAACCTCAAACCAAACCAAACCCTAAACCTATGGTAAGTACATGTAGTTATTTAATATTACTCATTATTTAAATGTAACTACAGTGTAACAAACACCTTAAAATAAAGTGTAACCCAAATCTCATATTTTAACAGCCAGTCAGTAACTACACAGTATCAAAAACTGTCTCAGTACAATTCAAAGGATTAATTCACTTCTGAATAAAATTTCCCGATAATTTACTCACCCCCATGTCATCCAAGATGTTTATGTCTTTCTTTCTTCAGTAGAAAAGAAATTAAGGTTTTTGAGGAAAACATTCCAGGAGTTTTCTCCATATACTGGACTTCGATAGGGTACAACCGGGTAAAGGTCAAAATTGCAGTTTCAGTGCAGCTTCAAAGGGCTCTACACGATCCCAGAGGAGGAACAAGGGTCTTATCTAGCAAACCGATTGGTCATTTTCTAAAAAAAATAAATATTTATATATCTTTTAACTACAAATACTCATCTTGCAGTAGCTCTGCGATGCGTCACACATTACATAATCACGTTGGAAACGTCCCGTGTGATGTAGGTGGAAGTATTGCGGTAGGGCAAAAAACTCAATCTCATTTTCTAATCCAACTTAAAAATAGTCCGACATGTTTGTTGTACCTTTTATTGTAAAGGCCGTTTGACTAGTTGTTGCAAGTTCACTTTGTAGACACTGGATCGGCACTTCTGCCTAAATCACGTGTCATGAGCTCTTTGAAGCTGGACTGAAACTGGACCTTCAACCCATTTGTGAAGTCCACTATATGGAGAAAAATCCTGGAATATTTTCCTCAAAAACCTTAATTTCTTTTCTACTGAAAAAAGAAAGACATGCGCATCTTGGATGACATGGGGGTGAGTAAATTATCAGGAAATGAACTTTCAGTCAGCCAGGATGAAAGTAATAACTTAGTAAATTAGTGAGATTGTGTAAGCATTCAATTGATTCATAAGTGTTTCTCCTTCATTTAAAAAGAACTGGATTATTAGAGTTATTCTTTTCACTGTTTGTTTGCCATACCATAACCTCAGTTGGCCAGACGGTGATTAATATTTTCTGAATCATTAAAATATTTAGCGAGCCCAGAGATGGTAGTGTACACAGTGAGTTCTTAAAAGTGTGCTAAAAATGAGTAGTGCTCATAAGTTCTCACTTGAAATATAGTAAAGGCTTGAACCCAGCAACAGTAGGCCTATGTGATGTCACAACTTCGGATGACACAGGCGTTTGAAAGTAACTTTATGGATGCCTTTAGTATTGCAGTCTGTTAGTACCGCAGTATCACAAGAACACATGGGACTCGAAGCTTGCAATGTACTGGCGTCAGCATTTAACTACTTGCGTAAAGTATGTTTCTTGCCTTACTCTTCCTGGAACATCTGACACACAAACACACACACACAGTCTTCTGAGAGGAATCTGGTAACTTCAGAGAGAAAGTGACAAGGAAATGAGAGGCTAATTGGGGGCAGTCCACTTTATCTAAAGGCAAGTCTTCAGATTCAAAGAGGACAAAGACACAGGAAGCCACAGTAGACCAGCACAGGACTCAGCAACTAATTTATTTTAACGTGATAAGACAGAACATATGTGCTATAATGCAAACAAAAACGTCCCTGCTCATTCAAACACCAACAGTTTGGGTGTTATGACACCAGGCATAACGACACTGATTTTAAAGGAACAGTTTACCCAAAAGTTTTCTCAAAATGTACTCAGTTCCATTTTGTTGAGTAAATGTTGTCAAGTTAAACCTGTGTGACTTACGGGACGAATCACCTGTAACACTTTACAAAAATGTCCTGTTAGTTAACATCAGCTAATGCATTGACTAATGTTAACTAACAAATAGTGAAACATTTTTTTACAGTATTTATTAATCTTTTTTAACATGAGTTTCAACTGTTCAAGTTAGCTCAGGTATATTATAGGTAGGGTAGGCAATTTATTTTCATTATTATGGTTGAAACTCTCTTCACATCCTGATAGCAATCAATAATTATAATAATAAATTATAATAATAATTATCAATAATCGATAATTACAAAATTACATATATCTTCTGTGGAACTCTCGGGACCAAATAATGTTCGTCCAATCACTGCATTCGGTCCGAATCCAATGATAGGATGTCCGACCTGCCTACCATGTCAACACTATCAACGCCAAAATTAATCTGCAGCAGACAAGTGGTACAAGTCTGAGCTCTGTAAGTTGTCTACATTCATTAATATTGTAATGTTATGCACATTGAGACATGAGGTAATTTAGTTAAAACGCCATCTTTCACTCTGCTCTGCAAGTTCATGTGTTTTGAAGGAGGTGTCGCTTTGGAGACACTCTGAAGGGTGGGTGGAATCTTATGCTTTCAATTCTAGCTTGCTATTGCTAGTCTCTCTGAAATTACCTACCCTACCTTTAAGTGATATTAAAATAGATATAGCAACTATAGCTATTGATTTTAGTAACATATTAGTAATAGCTGAAATTAACATTAGCTAACAAATGGTTTAGAAGTATTTTTTTTGTTAACTAATGTTAACAAACTTTTTTTTCCATGCAATTAACGCTTTTTCAGCTTGAATACCTCAGCTGTCCTTTTAAGTTGATCTGTTCATACTTCACATCAGACTCAAACAAAAGCAAAGAGAAACAAATGATGTGAGCACAGCACACTGCTTCATTTAAAATGTGAACAGAAGCAAAAAAGAAAAAGAAAAAAAGATGTGAGCACAGCACATTACCTAAAAAAACATAAAGCTAAAAACATGTCAATTAAGCTAATCTATGACCTCATTAGCTAGTCTAGATTTGACATCAACCCCATGTCAGCAACCGAATCTGACTTCTCGAGTCAATTAGCGAGATAATCTATAGGCGTCCCTCTGCACGCGCTATATAAAAACGGCCTGCCCATTAACCTGTGGTCTATAAAAGCACACGACTTAGCAATTAGCCCACATTCCCGGTGCGATCCAGCAGCCTCTGTCCCCAAATTACTATAATTCCTAACAACAACGTGGCAATTTCTAAGGCAGGGAGCGCATGCCTCTCAAACTGTTCATTAAGGCTTTTGGAAAGATATAAGAAGTGCGGTTTCCTGGAGAATGACCGCATCAGCTGTCATAATCATAATTATAGCATCTCTGCTATTTCTACTGTAATCATATAATTACAACATATCTGGTATTTCAATCATATAATTACATTATTTGGCCATCCTCACAGAAAGATACCCTTTCTTAGGCCTCTATATTTTCAAAAATGAAATATCTGTGGATGTCCACAGATATTTATCCATGAGCAAGCCACGTGTTTGGCGTCGGGACCTCTTGTTTGAGTCCGCTAGCTCTGATTGAGGATAACATGATGATGAACCGGCAAGCATTTCATATAGACTATCTATTTTCTTTAAAACATTTCCTGTAGATTCTTGTTCCGCCACACACGGGGCATGAGATCTGAAAACATTTTTTTAACAGCATTGTTATGAAATCACAGTTCAGCTAGTCTCAGCTAGTTTTTTTAGGAAATTTATCACTTTAATTAAGTGGGTCTCTGAACTCTTTGTGAGATAAATTGTTATTTTCCTCTTTTTCTAGCCTTTGAAAGTTATTAGCACAGCAGCTGCCGCATGCTATCAAAACAATGAGCTCAGGCAAAACTTTGAATAAGGCACATAATGAATGTGCCTTTTTCCTCTTAATTTTGTCTCACAAATACAGCTACCTTAATGATACTCATGGTCCGTTAAACGCAGACCCACCACAGCTTCTCTTCATAAAAATGCAGATCATTATCACATAGGACTCGCCAACCAGTCTGTGGCCAGGAGATGTTAATGAGCACAGGGTGTCATTTCTCTCTCACCAGGTGTTAGGAGCTCCAGGACTTGTGTGCTGTAGTTCCACCTGGGCATAATTAAACATCCCACATATTTATAACGATTTTATAGAGGGCCCCACATAATCACCTAGGGCTGTGTCCAACAGAGCTGAATTTATGACTCACTGTCCAACCCTTCTACTTAATGAGATACAGAAGATTTGGTTCCTATTAGAAACTGCTGAAATAAACATAGCAAATTAAAAATTAATCTACCATGTGGAAACTATCATTTGGGTATGTACAAGAATATCATTACACACAGGACACCACAAAAGTGGAACATCTGCTCTTTCTTCGTACAACAAAATATGTGTGTGTGTGTGTGTGTGTGTGTGTGTGTGTGTGTGTTTTCCCCACAGTATTTTTATTTATATAACTTTTAGGTTGTCTTGATCCACTTTGAAAGGCAAAAAAAAAAAAAAAAAAACTGTACTTGCAATGGCAAAAAAATTTACCAAATAATGAAAAACATACTTGTTAACTATTCAGCAAGTACAAGGATACAGCAATATTTTTTAGTTATTAATATTATGAAAACTGCAGTGGCAAGTCTGCAAAGCCAATGTGACTAAAGTGTGATCATCATAATCAAAAATGTGCACAGATTGAAAAAAAAAACCTTTTGTTTAGGTTGTTTGTGTTTTAGTTTAGTTCTCCCTGTCTGTCTGCTTGTCTGTATTCACTAGTTATTTTACTTGGCTGCTGATTATGTTACGCACCTGTTTTAGTTTCTGTTAATTAAAAAAGTATGAACACAGATGTGTGTCCACAGAGTGTGTAAACAACCAGCCTATAATGGTAAAAAATCCACCCACTCCTTTTTTTTATTTCAAAATTCCCCAAAATCACAAACAGTCTCTCCAAACATGTGTTTTCAAATTTCCACACCAGTGACTGATGATGATCCCTGATCTGAGCCACTGCGGACACAGTGAAGGAAATGTGCCGTATAGGTAAAGTGTTATATATCGAGCTGGATTTGCACAAAAGATTAACATGATGACGCTACATGCTAGTCGATGAGTGGAATCAGCTTATATGTAAATTTTTTTTTAAATTTTTGTTTTGAATTGTTTAGTGACCCCTAGCGGACAACAAAACTACATAGTGCAGCTTTAAAGGGTTAGTTCACCCAAAACTGAAATTTCTGTTATTAATTTCTCACCCTCATGTCGTTCTACACCCATAAGACCTTCGTTCATCTTCAGAATACAAATTAAGATCTTTTTGATGAATCCTGATGGCTTAGTGATGCCTCTATTGACAGCAAGTTAATAAACACTTTCAGATGCCCAGAAAGACACTAAAACATATTTAAAACAGTTCATGTGAGTACAGTGGTTCAACCTTAATGTTATATAGCAACGAGAATACTTTTTGTGTGCCAAAAAAACTATATAACGACTTTTCAATAATATCTAGTGATGGCCGATTTCAAAACACTGCTTTGAAGCTTTACGAATCTTTTGTTTCGAATCAGTGGTTCGCCAAACTCGTATCATTACATCATAAGTGATTCGAAATTTCAATAGTTCACGTGACTTTGGCAGTTTGATACGCATTCCGAACCTCTGATTCGAAACAAAAGATTCGTAAAGCTTCGAAGCAGTGTTTTGAAATCGGCTGCACCTTGTCCCTCAAGCCCTTCGGCGTCGCCGGGCTCTGCCGTCCCTCCTGCTCCACCTTAGTCCTCGGTCCCATTGACTGCGTCTTCCGTCACCCTGGTCCAATGACGGCCGCTCGTCACCGTGGCGGGAGGTGTAATGTGAGGTTTATGTTCAGTTTGTTTACGTGGTTGTGTTTTTTATTCCCCGAGTTTCTCCTACGTGTTCCCTGTTGGGTTTATTACTAAAGACCGTTTGTTTCTTGGAATCTCCCGTGACATACAGCTTATACCATATAAATAATTTTCAGGAATTTCAGCAAACATAACTATGTGTTGATACTGTTGGCATGATATAAAATTACTCATACCTTCAGATAACATACTTACCAGCATGATGGTGGGGCTCATTTTGTGATGTAATTGAATACGGTGGATAAGTGAGATAATGAGGTTTAGTTATACATGCCTTTCTTTTCCTGAACAAGACAGCTATAAGAAGAAACTCGACAAGGCCTTTTCTTGGAATGATGTTTCAGAGACAAATGCTGCTCTGTACAAGAGGACACATTGTTCTCTCCAAAAACATAACTGAATGATAATGGATTATAATCAAACTCTAAAGGTCTGGAGCAGCAGAGTAGAGGAGAAATGTGTTAAGCAACACATATTTCTTTGTGCTAGTACTTGCCATGGTCTTTGCGTAAAATGACATCTGAATTTGCTGCATTGTGCAGAGATGTACATTTATTCATTCAAACATGCACCTTCCTCTCAGAGGGGCAGTTACCATGATGCAGCGCAACATGGGAAGCACTTATTCATATGAAGAGAACAAACTAGCTTAATAAAAATGCTTTCCCAGAAGTGATGAAGCTGCTCAACAAGCAGGCATGGGTATCTACATACTTTGGCCTTATAGTCAACATTAATCTAAGCTCCCTTCTTGTAAAGACAGTGGGTTCATAGTTTGCACTTTATTAAAACACTATTAAAAGAGAGACTTTAACCTCAGAATAGTGCAGATCACTATGGGCGGCACCTAATCCTATAACAAACAGCTCAGGGGAGAGTGGAAAATGCCCGTTCGCAATATCACCGCACCGCTGAGTAGATGAGAACTGCCCCCCTCCCCATCGGCCTCTTTAAAAGGCCTCCATTGTACAGGAGCCATCGCCATGGCTACTGTCGGCCAACTGTAAGCCTTTCAGAATTATTAGCATTCTTCCTGACTCTCGGCACTGTAGCAGAGCCCCTCGCTATTGCAGAAAACCAGCCAGATAAAAACTAACTGAACTTTCCATCTCTCTCCCCTCAAAATTAATTAAATTCGAATTACAAGAGGTTGGAGTGGAGAAGGTGAAACCTCATACTAACTAAACACCCAGGGTTTTTTAGCGAGGTGTATAAAGTCGTGCAGCTTTTGCTCAGCAGCGATGCAAGAAACTTTCAACAACAATAGGATTTAATACGAATCAGCGGTGCATAGAACTATTCCAGCTAACAGGGAATATTCCCAGAACTTTGTCTAATATTCTGGCAAGATTCTCAAGTTATGAACAAATGTTCTTCCAGTAACATTAATAGAAAGTTCATTTAGAGTTATTTGATCTTTCATGATGTTCTCAAAACATTGAAATAAAAACATTATTTATACATTGTTCATGGAATGTTTCTTAAACGTTGTAGTCGGACGTTTGTCTGACATTTCAGAATGTTCGGAGAACATTCAAATGTTACGTTATGTTTGATAAATAATAAAAAAATGGAATGTGCCATTAACATTCGAACGGCCAAGAAAAAGAAAAACGGACATTTTAAATCTTTAGAGAATATTCAGAAATACCATTTTTATTGCTTATTAGGAACGTTAGCAAAACATAGAACATATTTTTGTTTGCTGGGATGTCCTAACCAGATCCGATTTGATGAAGAAATTATAAATCTCTTAAATTTTCAAACAGTCATGAATATACTGGAGAGCTGTTTTATAGTTGAAATTGATGTCATAATTCGCCGTCAGTTTGATTGACAGGTGATCTGACCAATCATAACCCTGAATCCGCCATTTTCAGGGGAGTTAGTAGATTAACGTTGGTGAACTTGAACTTGATAAATTGTGTGTACTCACATCTTTCCGTGCTTGAAACAACATTCCTTCTAACGTTCATTCATGTTTATTTGATGCTATAAATGAACTAGTATGAAGAGATGTTGATTCACGAGCCGCTTGAAGGAGCTTCAGCGATCTGTCACGACACATTAAAGAGACACTATACGCTATTTATTGTTTAAATATTTTAAATATGAAACTGTTTCATATCAAAAGTAGCCTGCTCTGTCTTGTCTGCCGACACGTTGTCAGCGTCACGGTAGCAACAGTAACTAAAGGGGGCGGGTCTTTGCGAAAGGTCAATTATAACTGAAATTGTGATTCCTGAATTTGAAAAACTTTGCGACAATTTCTTTGTTAATTACGGTTTTAAAATAACGTTACAAAAGTTTGGCAATTATAACATAAGACATACTGATTGCTATTCATATCTGATAATGTTGGAAACTATTATTTGGCCAGGCTAAGCTGGTTCTGGATGCATCTGGTTTAAGCTGGTCTCAATGCCCGGCCAAGCTGGTGCTCAACTGGTCTCCCAGCCTGAAAATCTAAAGAATTGGTCAAAATCCCTCTAAAACCAGCCTGCTTAACCAGCTATGACCAGCAAACAACAGCAAACTCTTCTCTTCTCTGATGATGTGTTTATTGGCACGAGGACAGGACAACCTGTCACTCACATGATTCAAGTTATTTTCACTACACCGTCTCTCTATCAGTTAGAATGTAATAGATGTAATTTAGGCGGAGAGACTCATTAAGAACACCATGTAATTGTGTCCCTGGTCTCCACCCAGACAATTTAAGCTCAATTTTAGGAGGACAGGCTGGTTTCGTAACAAAGGCCCTTTACTTCTGTGGAGACTATGACTATGGAGACTCTAGGGGAACGAAAAACATAATCAGCTTAACTGGTGCTATTACTAAAATGTCTTTATTACATTTACATTATTGTATGAAAACTCAGTCTGGCCTTTTTAATTGGAAAATACGCTTTGGTTTTTTTCCCGGACCTATTATTACTCTAGCCAAACTTGCGCAACTGTGTAGCCTCAATAATAATCGTATAATTTTTTTAATCTGCTTCTCCATTAAGATGCAAGCAAGCCTTACCAACTGAACATTATTACTAAAAGCTGAAGGGACAGTTCACCCAAATATAAAAAATCATTTCTTCACCATGACATCATTCCAACCCCATATTACTTTCTTCTGTGAAACACATTGTGAGAAATGTTTTGTTAAACATTTTTGGGTTAATTATTCCTTAAATAGCTATCTTTTACTGGTATGTTGTTCCAACCCCATATTATTTTATTTTTTTCTTTGAACTTCTATTATACATTCATGGAAAATTGATGGTAATTTACACAGACAAGACTCAAAAACATCAAAATTATTTGTCCATTTGACATATGCGCTTTACGTCCAGTCCTCTAAAGACATGTATTGCCATTGTTTGTGTCCACTGTGACGCTCAAATATCCTTAAAGGTATAGCATTTTTCAAACCTGTCACATTGTAATTGCACTTTTTGCTTTCCAATTGCTTTCGCCATCAAACATGGCATGATGCATCCAAAGGCGTGAACACACTTGTGAATGAGATTTGAGGGAAGGATTATCAGTAAATAAGTTAATGTTTGGTCTGTTTCTCACACAACGCTATTATACAATATGACTTCAGAAGACATGAAGAATGTACATGTATTCATGTAGCAGACGTTATTATCCAAAGCGATTAAATTCTATTACATGTGTGCTTTATTACCTGTTCAACTGCTTTTTAAAGCTGCAGTCTGTAAGTTTTGCCTCGTTGTCGCCATCTCTGCTTGAAACCTGCAATTGCAGTTATTTTCTGACTTATTTTTAGACGGGTTGTGCATCGGACGAATGTCAGCGCAGATGATTCTAATGTTTTCTGTCAGTCACCACACTGGCGTGGATACTTTACTTTGGAATCACAGATTCTACATCTTGGAAGTATAACCAAAATAATAATTTTCACTGGAAAATGTCATCTGAACAAGTAAGTAACAAATCTGCCACTTGTTGTGACCAACTGAGAAAACAAAGCATAACAATAAATCAAGCAACCAATGGTGATTAAATCTAACGATTGCTTAGCTCAGATAACATCATACCATGCAAATTATTATTATAGTTATACTTTGTTCTCAAATGTTAACAACATCAGCATTGCGTGACACTGTATTTAGTATGTATTAGTGCTACCTGTCAATTTCAGTTTCTGTAGCCACTCCGCAGTCCGAAGTCTTTTTCTTTTGACTACAGTTGTCACTGGTGATTGTCATTTGGACCTTTCTGGATTACAATCCGCCATCAAGTTTAATTATTCTAGCTGCTGTGAGAAAAAGCAATAAATGACCTGCTACCAGCAGCATCCTTCCTCACATCCCATATAGAGTACTAGCTGGGACTCGTTCTTTATGTAAACAGACGTCACGTAATGGCGCAAAAACAAATGTCTACATGCTCGAATTTCCTGTGGAAACCCACCAGTACAGATTTTATTATAAAACATTATTACAAGCTTACCGTTGTGAATCGGGCTAAGGTAAGGAGATAGTTCTGAACACTGGCTGGCTATGTACTAGCTCAGTAATTGACTTTGGATCATTTTAAACCAAAAAATAAAAATAAAAATAGTTACGGACTGCAGCTTTAGCACAAATATCTATCAACAATAACACGGTAGCAACTCAACGCATTTAGTCATTTAGACATGGTCAAGATTTTCTGCTAAAGTTCAAACTAAGCATCAAAATGGGGAAGAAAGGTGATTTAATTGACTTTGAATGTGGCATGGCTGTTGGTGCCAAAGGGCTGGTGTATCATTTGAAGTATTTCAGAAACTGCTGATCTACTGGGATTTTTTACAGAAAAAATATGATTTGTTTACAGAGAATGGTCCTAAAAAGAGAAAATATCCAGTGAGTGGCAGCTCTGTGGATGAAAATGACTTGTCGATGCCAGAGGTCAGAGGAGAATGGCCAGACGTCAGAGGAGAATGACCAGACTGGTTCGAGCTAATAGAAAGACAACAGTAACTCAAATAACCAATCGTTACAAGCAAGGTCTGCAGAAGAGCATCTCTGAACGCACAACACGTCGAGTCTTGAAGCAAATGGGCGAAGACACACCGGGTGCCACTCCTGTCAGCTGAGAACAGGAAACTGAGGCTACAACTCACACAGACTCACCAAAATCGGACAATAGAAGATTAAAAATTGGTCTGACGAAACTCGATTTCTATTGTGACATTCATATGGTAGGGTCAGAATTTGGTCGTAAACAACATGAAAGCATCAATCCATCAACTGTTCAGGCTGGTGGTGGTGGTGTAGGGATTGTTTCTTGCCACACTTTGTGCCACTCACTACCATCTGGTCATTGTTTAAAGGCCACAGCCTACCTGAGTATTGTTGGTGACCATGTCCATCCCTGTATGACCACAGTGGACCATCTTCTGATGGATACTTCCAAGCCATGTTCCAAAGCTCAAATCATCTCAAACTGTTTCTTGAACATGACAATGAGTTTACTATACTCAAATGGCCTCCACAGTCATGTCAATATGGACCAGAATCTCTGAGGAATGTTTCCAGTCCCTTGTTGAATCTATTTCATGAAGAATTAAGGCAGTTCTGAAGGCAAAAAGGGGTCCAACTTGGTACTAGCAAATGTGTTTTGTGTTTCATGTAAGAAAAACGTATGTCAGAATGACATGCAGGTGAGTAAAAGATGACAAAATATTTCTTTTGGAGAGAATTATTCCTTCAACTAAAAGAAAAAGAAAAGAAAAACACTACTGAAAGTTCAGGGGGAATGCAAGGACATACTTGAGCCCAAATCCTGATTAACCAACGGGCAGTAATAGAAATCGAACTACTTCATCTACTGTGCCTCTCTAAAAGAATGAGACCCCTTCCTTCCAAGGGCTCCAACTCAACAATCAGACCTTTGTTTTAGCCAGGAGTGCTGTTGTGTATTTTGAGACCATGTGGGTTCTTCTCTAAGCTCCAGTAAAGCCAGTGCCCAAAGTGAGAGTCGAGTTGGGTTGGGCTGAGTGTGAGAGAGTGCCAGGCTTCCTCGTCCGGCCCACAGTCAGACATCAGCCACACGGATACACGCTGCCAGAGGAAGCTAGGACTGGAATGAGCTTGCCAAGCTGCATCTGTCCACTGCCAAGGCTTCCTCTCCTGTAAATGTTAACACTTTCCCTGGAGTATAATGAGATGGATTAGATTGAGTTTCATTGCTAAGTTGCTTGTCTGGAAAGCTGTTGTGTTGGCTGTGACGGAGGGGAATGAAGTGGGGGAACTAATTGTTTGAGGATGTGAGAGAAGGAAGTAATCTACCTACAGGTCTCTGTGCACCTATGTTCCCTCAAAACAGCTATCAACTTAAAAATAAGAGCCAAAAGGCACCCATGTTGTTTTACTATCACTGATATTATGGTTTTGTTAACATTTTAAATTCAATTTCATTTTTATATTTTGTTTTTATCATAATTTTAGATACAATTTTAGTAATTTTGTTGTGGTTTTGCCATTTAATTATATATTTCTATTAAACTTTAGTACTTCACCTTAAACAAAACGTGAGAAAAAAATGCATATAGCTGAAATAAAATGTTAAAATATATATTTTGCTTGTAGTTTTAGCTTCAGTTATTAATAACCCCGAAATGCACAATTGACCCTTCGCGGGCAGTTTTGAACGACAGGCGATTTAACCAATCATAACCCTGAATTCGCCATTTTGTCTGACAAAACAGACGGGAGTTAGTAGATGAATGTTGGTGAACTTGAACTTGAAAAATTGTGTGTACTCACATCTTTCCGCGCTTGAAACAACATTCCTTCTGATGTTCATTCATGTTTATGTGATGCTATAAATGAACTAGTATGAAGAGATGTTGATTCACGAGCCGCTTGAAGGAGCTACAGCGATCTGTCACGACACATTAAAGAGACACTATACGCTATTTATTGTTTAAACTTTTCTTTAATTAATTATAATATTTTAAATATGTAAATACTTCTCATATCAAAAGTAACCTGCTCTGTCTTGTCTGTCAATGAGTTGTCAGTGTCCTCTTTGCTCTCGGATGTATTTTTCACTTCGTGAGAACATGATGTGTGGCGTGAGAGCGCATGGCTTGTCGGACATAGCAACACTAACTAAAGGGGGCGGGTCTTTTTGTGAAGGGTCAGTTGCTTATAAATGTAACCTTAAATGTGAATATTTATTTAAATTCATCTGAAACAAAACACAAGGTAGGTTTCAAGAAATGGTTGTCCCAAAAAAAGATCACCATTTACTCACCCTCATGACATAATTTCAAGTCAAGTCACTTTTATTTTTATAGCTCTTCATACAATACAGATCGTTTCAAAGCCGCTTTTACAGTGATAAACAGAAAAATGATGCTTCAATGATGCAAATGTAGTTCAATTTGGCTGTAAAGCAGCTCTATAAAGAAAATAAAACAGTGTCGTTGTTCAGCTGAAGTCAGTTCAGTGTTGATTTAGTTCAGCTTTAAAGATTATTAATTATTAAATTAGTTCATTTCACACACACATGACTTAGAAGATATTTCAAACAATCTTGATGCAGCTCTTTCCAAGTTAGGAAATTCCAAGTTCCAGTTCCAAATAGGAAAAAAAAAGTATCATTAAAGTATCAGAAAGCTTTCAAAGTATCACCTTAAAACCAGTCCATACGGCCCAAGTCGGTAAAATGAAATAATTCGAGAATTAATCAGATTTGTGAACAATTTCAACTGGTTTATTGAAAAGGATAGTCTCAAAAAAAACCCTGATCTGTTCACTGATTTGGTTTTTGAATCATGAAGGTGCGTAAATTATGAGAATTTTAATTTTGGGGTGAACGACTTCTTGAATTTGTGTTGGAACAAGTCAGATATGGAAGTGGATCCTCCACCTCATATGACCTGTACATGAAAAATCATTTCTAATAATTATGCCAATAATTAGCAATATAATTTCATAAAAAATGCACTAAAAGAGAAAACTAAATTGCTTCTACAGTGTAGTCAGGTGAGCTTAACTCTTTAAACTGAGAAATTATAATTTAAAAACTTAAGCACTGAGTTCAAAGATTTTTTATTTAAGAATTTAATGGTGACAGGTTATATATGATTTAGATGGACGACATTATCTGACAGCAGAGGACATAAGGACACTGGCGCTGACGTCCAGACAGAACGCAGTACAGAGAGGCCGTCGGATGAGTCACATGCTTCTGTCCAGGTGAGAGTGAAAGATCTATTGGGGTGAAGCCTGAAACAAACAAACAAACAAACAAAAGACATGACAAATGCACTAAAACAAACATAAAGGCATCATTTTAAAAAAAAACTTTAAGTTTTTTTCAGGGGTATAGTAGGTGATTGATTTGGAGATTTTTTTATTCCAATGAATTTTTTTTTTTTTTTAAATAGATGTTGAAAAGTTCAGGAGATGAAGCGAAAACAATTTCACTTTCACTTCAATCTTACTTTCTGTCTTTTGACAATTTAATATCTCTGCATGGGACAACGGACAAATTCTGAGATAAACCAATATTAAAACTTAAGAGACTCACTAAGATGAAGCGAACTGAACGTACAAATTTTAATGTATATTTTACCCCCAAATGAAGGTAAAATATGAGTTGTTTAAAATATCTCTATCATAACAGTCTCATTCTCACAAGTTGCGGGACATATGGAATAGCATAATTATTTTAATTACTTTGTCTTTATGAAACCCACTGGGCAAATGGAAAGCAATGAAATGTTTACAATGCTGGTTCTCTTCTTCTCACCAAGGCTGCAAATATTTGATCATGCAGCAATTTTGTGAAATATTACTACAATTTAAAATAACTTTTCTAATTTAATATATTTTAAAATGTAATTTATTCCTTTGAAGATTGTCAAAATGATGCTGAAAATTCAGCTTTGCTTCAGTGTGGCATGATCCTTCAGAAATCATTCTAATATTTAATACTCAAGAAACATTTCTGATTATTATGATAAAAACAGTAGTGCTGCTTCATATTTTTGAGGAACCCATGATACTTTTCAAGGGATTCTTTGCGGATTAAAAATGTCATTTTTGACCAATTTAATGCAATCATCTGGATCAACATGCACATTGCCCAATTCTATATCCTAATTGTTTATGTAATTTATTTTCCGGGAGCTCTTTGCTTCCAACTTCGGTTAAACTGCTAACTCTAATTGTAAATTAATTAACTAAATTATGTTATTTGCTAACTGCATTCTTTAAATTGTAATGTTGACATCCGTTCTCTGTAAAGCTGCTTTGAAACGATATGTATCGTGAAAAGCGCTATACAAATAAATTTGAATTGAATTGAATTGAATTAATGCATCCTTGCTGAATAAAAGCGTTTGTTTCTTTCAAAAAAAAAAAGAGAAAAATCTTACTGAACTCAAACATGTACACATTATCTCCCAACAGTGGATGCGTAACGCTGGAAGCAGCATCTGGATGTCAGATGCCGTATGATGCAACGGCCCCCACTTTACAAAAATGTTCTCCCATAAAACCTCTTTAGATGCCTAAATGTGTTACCTTGGCTACCAGAGTTGGCCGTGACACTCCCAACCAATCGCAGAGCTGATTCCTGTGGGTTCGCACAGTAGCAATGTCACTTTCCCTGAGACAGGAAACAAGAAACGACCAGAAAATCAGTAGCTGCACAGAAATTCTTCATCATAATCCTCAAATAAGCCCTGTGTGTCAACACTCACCAATTAGTGTCACTAAGCGAGGCCATGACATCAGCCAGCACTTGCTCATCGTCAATGACATCATCGTAGGTCAAGAGCATCTCGTATACCTGGCTGGCAGTCGTCTTCCTGATCTACAGACCCAAGAGAGACAATGGAGTCAGAATTACATCAGAAGTGACTAAGACTAAGTCTGGTCTGCTAATGGTCTCACCACAGGGAAGGGGTGACAGAGCAAAATCAACAGCTGCACTAAGACATTCTTCCTCACATCCCCCTGGAATTGCACCATTCCACAGAACCTGCGTGAAAGAGAGGGAGTCAATCAGGAGGGCTGCACAAAAGTGCAGTTTAATTAGTCATCGACAGATTGGTCAATGCCAAAATCTTAGGGAGCAGTGATATAAAGCAGACAGGCTTTACTGTATGTGGTCAGGGTTGGGGAGTAGCGAAATAACTTAGTTACACATTTAAAATACAAAATTTGAGTAACTGTATTTCATTACAGTTACATTTTAATGGGTGGTAATCAGATTACAGTTACATCTGAAAAGTATTTTAGATTACCAAAGTGATTACTTTGAATTTTAATGTCATTTAAACAGCAGTTGGTGATTCTCTGACAGTCTGAAAAAGCAGTTAAGTTTCATCAACATTTAAATACTTTTAAGAGGGATCATAAAAATGTTGCTATTTTTATTTAGTACTGTCCTGAACAAGACAAAATGACTTAACTGACACTTAACTTAACTGTCCTGTCATGACTTGGATGATACACGACTGTTTTCATGTTTTGTGATAGTTGTTTGTGAGTCATTTTATAATTCACTCGTCTCTGCAACTTTTTCCACACAATTTGTTTTTTTCCCCCTCACAATTGAGAGTTTGTATTTCACAATTCTGAGATTTTTCTCAGAATTGCGAGATTTAAACTCACAATTGCAAGTTATACAGTCAGAATATTGCGAGTTTATATCTCATAATTCTGACTTTATAACTCACAATTGCAACTTTATATTGCGCAATTCTAAAGGAAAAAAGTCAGAATTGTGAGATAAAACTTGCAATTACCTTTTTTGTGTTTGTTCAACATTTATTAGTATTCTAAAGTATTCTAAAGTATTTAGATTAAGTTACTAAACTTGAGTAATGTAACGAAATACGTTACAAATTACTTTTTAAAGCATGTATTTTGTAATCTGTAGTGAAATACATTTTAAAAGTAACCTACCCAGCCCTGTATGTAATATTACACCGTTTAAATTAAAGATAGTAAATCACATGCAAAACAATTGCAGCAATAAAACTAGTTTTACATAATTACATTAATTGGAAAATATCACTATGCAAAAATTTTTTGAACTTAATTAAAAAAATAAATCCGTAAAAAAAAGAAAAAACTGTATAGAAAATATTTATTTTCTGTATTTCTCACAGATAAGGAAATAGTTAAAAACATGAAAAAAAAAAAATGGAAAAACAGTAACGAACAGTGCGGTGGTAAGTGTGCGCACACTAAGAATCATATTTTCACTTTGAAATTTTTTTCAAATATTAAGACCAAATAGCACTAATTTAAACATACAAGTGAATATGACATTGCGGCAAACTGGATGTAGCATCATAGATTGAAATGCCCGCAATCCGCATCCAATTTGCATGGATGGAGTGTCACTCAGAGTTTTCTTGGAAGGTTACAAATGCACACTTCAGAGGATCTCATAGATGGATTCACCAAAGTTTGCGAGGTTCGTGAAATTAAATGTTTATTAGATATTCAAAGACTTGTTTTGCGTGAGAGTACTTGCTGAATGAAAAAGGTGTGAATTCAGGTTGATTGGGACACTTTTTTCCCAAAAAAAGTGTTTCAAATCAACCTGAACTCACCCTATATGAGAAAATATAACAGAGTTTGCTTTTCTACTACTACTACTAAAATAGGCTAGGTTTTTAATGTTTTTAAATATTAGTTTTATTTTTTGCTATTTAATATACATATAGCCTAAATTAATGTAACTGTTTGCAATTACGAGGTTAACAGGTTAACAGATTGTTTCTGGTGTAAAATGAATTTGTCTTTCATGAGATTACTGCCTCTTCTTGGCTGTAATCTCATTACGTTTGTCCATGTTGTAAACTCCAGGGGTGAGGCTTCAAAGCCGTGAATCTTTAGGGGCGTGACATTTAAATGGCGACTGTTTTGAGCCGCCACATTTATCAATGCATGATCATTCGTGCGATGGGATTGGCAGCATACGAATGTTTGATGAATCACACGTGATCCCTGTCAAAAAATGGGATCCTGTGCTCGTTTCTACGTCAGATTGATAAATGAGGCCCATTAAAACCAAAAGCCACACCTAAAATGTCACAAATTATATTTTTAGAGATATTAATTACTTTTTTTTAATTAATAAAAAAATATATATATATTTTTTACATTAAGAACTTGGAACTGCATTTCAAGATCTAGATTTCTCCATTTCCACATATTTAAGGCCAATTCACACCATACCGACAGACAGCAACAGACAAGTTTTTTTAGTTCGGTGTGCTACCACTGTTGTGTGCTGAGTCTGTTGGAACATGTTTTTGCCGATTGAACACACTGAATCGGAATTAGAATATCTGAGAAGTGATCTGTTGAAGTGACGCGCTGTAATCTGGTGACTGTCGGCATTAGTCTGCGTCTGCTGGTAGTGTGAATCGGGCTTTATTTGCCCCATGTGTCCATGTGTTGGAAATTCAACTGAACTTACACAGCTATACATGACAACAACTTCTGAACATCCTTGGACTTCTTGATTTCCTCCTTACAGAGCGACAGTAGCTCTACGCAAAAAGGATGACTGAAGAAAAAAAAAAAGACATCGGATTAAAACAAACCAACATATGACCCGTTTCAACATATGACTTGGCCAGGCTCATCTTAAGTTCTCCCAAAGGTTCCCTGTGTGAGTCCTTTCTGTGTATTTCTGTCATGATATCATCTCTCCTGCCGAGCTCTGGATGGTTTGTGTATCTGAGCCAAGGGAGGCAATAATGTACGCTGGGCTTTCCCACGCTCACCTCTCCTCACTGGTGAAGAGTTCAAAACAGCCATTAGAGAGAATTTGGTCCACCATCTTCAGCAAAGGTACAGAAACCCTGTGGGCGAATCAAATATTGTTTAAACACAAAATATAATCTTTATTTGGTTCGCAGCCAAAAAAGGGCAAAATTAAACATTAACTTATTATTATTTAATATATAAAGTATTTTCTTTGTAGTAGTTGTTGAATTTGCCAGCATATACACCATTACCATGATGTCAAATTACTGATACTGTGATATTTGTATGACATATGCAGCTGTTCTGTGGCTATGTTGCGTTTTGCAAGGCAGCTGTACCTGTCATTGCGCAGGTTATCTCTGAAGATGCGTAACAATGTGTCTCCAAACTGCTGAAGCGCTGCGGCGTCCTGCTGAATGCCCTTCAAGTAATCGAATAATGACTGAGAGGAAAAACGCACCTGCAGACACACAAAAGTTTTCACTTGTGAGAGATTGATATATTAAAGGTTAAAATTATATTTATTAATTATACACTGCCCAACCCCAAAAAAAGTTGCTGTAAATAGGCAATTTGGATTTAAATAGGATTTCAATTGGAATTAAACAGGCAAATACTTAAAGGGATAGTTAACCTGAAAATGAAAATTATCCCATGATTTACTCACCCTCAAGCCATCCTAGGTGTGTTATTTTCTTTCAGACGAACACAATCGGAGATATATTAAAAAATATCTTTAGTCTTCAAAGGTTTATAATGGTTGTGAATGGCAGCCCAATTTTTGAAAAAAACACACAAACAAAAAATTGGAGCCATCCATAATGACAGTAATCCATACGGCTCCAAAGGGTTAAAGGCCTTTTGAAGCGAAGGGATGCGTTTTTGAAAGAGAAATATCCATATTTATTATTTTGGGCATATTTATCTTCCGCTGGATGACCATACGCAAAATGCGCAAGTTGGCTAGCAGCAAATGAGTATCCCCTGACATGATGTATGACGCACTGTCGTAAGCTTAGACGCCTCTTGCGGTTCAAACAGATAGAGCTGTGCAACAACCTCAAGCTCCTCTTCTCTTATATCAAAATCCTCCAACATTTCTCTTTAAAATTTCTCCTTTTAGACTTCTAATTCATGACCAGTGTTTTGTTTTACTCTCTCCCCTATGCCTCCATGTTGGTCACTGCATCATTGGGTGGTTGTCAAAGGTTGCTTTTCCGCCCAAATCGTCGTGCACCGAAAGCTAGTAATTTGAATTTATAAAGTTTTAAATATGCATATTTTTCTCACAAAAACAGGTCTATTCGCTTCCAAAAGGCCTTTATTAACCCTCTGGAGGCGTATGGATTACTTTGATTATGGATGGATGCATTTCTTTCTTTTTTTTTTTTTTTTAAATTTGGGCTTCCATTCACAACCCTTATAAACCTTGGAGGACAAAGGATATTTTTAAATATATCTCTGATTGTGTTCGTCTGAAAGAAGATAGTCATATACACCAAGGATGGCTTGAGGGTGAGAAAATCATGGGATAATTTTCATTTTTGGCTGAACTATCCCTTTAAGAGTCTATGACTAGACAATTATTGCAGTGATTATGTTTCTAGCATGTTATATGTTTGACAACAGTTCTTCTAACCCTAATTGATAGAGGTTGTAGCTTTTCATTTCTTAAACAACCACGTAAGGAAGACGTATCATGGCCATGTTCCAGGATGACAATGTTAGGTTTCATCAGGCTCAAATCGTGAAAGAACGGTTGGGGAGCATGAAGAATCATTTTCACTCATGAATTAGCACCCCTGAGGTGAATCAATTTTTGGTCAAGATCATGTATTGACAATGCAAGAGTCAGACACTCTGTAAAGTCCACTCCAGCACATCCCAAAGACTTTCAATGAATTTAAGGCCTGGACTGCCATGCACCCTCCCAACCATTCATGTCCCACTAGCATTCTTAAAACTATTTTTTGAGTAAAAAAGTATACTTAAAAAGCTAAACTAGTTGGTCTTGTATTTACATATATAATTGCTAAGAGTTTTAAATTACTTAAGGCACTAAATAAGCCAGGATTGCCACTAGATTTATATGATTATGCATGAGGTAATGATAAATGTTCAAGTATTTGGTACACTGCACATCACAACAACACATCCACAAAGAGGAACATGAACTTGCAGGGACTGGTTTAACTGGGTTTAACCTTCAATCATTTAAATGGGTTTAAATGATTGGAGAAGACCTGCATTCGCTACCAGAGAGAATGCCATTTACTCCGGAAGTTTACATTTACATTTAATCATTTGGCAGACGCTTTTATCCAAAGCGACTTACAAGTGAGGCAACTAGGCAAACTTGCTCAAGGGCACCTTAGTCATGGTCTCGAATGTGGAGAGAGTGCTGTTCATTCACAATACCCACTTTCAATTCCTGCCGGCGTGGGAATCGAACCAACAACCTTCAGGTTACAAGCCCGACTCCCTCACCATTAGGCCTACCTCAGTTTAAAAATGAAAAAAAAGGTGTATTTAAAAAATGCAACATGCACATGTTTTTTGTTTTACGTTATTAGTGACTTGAAGGCCAAGTATGGCAACCCATACTTGGAATTTGTGAATTAACCAGCCATTTTTGCTTAAGGGCACCTCAGTCACTTCTTACTGGTATCGAGAATCGAACCCACAACCTTTGGATTAGCAGTCTGACTCTAACCATTAGGCCACGACTTAACTTCATCACAGTCTGTGATTCAGTTTAAGTAATGTCAAGTAATGGAACTTGTGAGAGTCCTTCATTTTCATAGAGAAAACATGAAATAATCAGCAGAGAAAGCAGCACTTTCACTCCACATCTTGAACATTTACCCACATCACTCTGTGAGAGGGGTCAGATGGTGCATGATTATGTAAGGTATCAGTCCGAACTCCTGCTGTCCAGAGGGAGCTGGGATTCAGAGAGAAGCTCAATCATCAGTGTTGAGCCTGTGAGAACCGCTCATTTATCCAGCAGTTTTGGCTCAGAGAGATCACCCGGTTCCAGGCTGAAGGTGAGAGTGTAACCTCTATCGTGTATCTAATCAAGAAAAGAGGGGGAGGAAAACTCCTCCACTTCTGATGGGGGACTCATTTATAGCTCCAGTTGGCAGATGAGTTGACGTTTACTATGCTCAAAGCTCCTGTTAAAGGCCTTTGCATTATTTTTTCTTCATCAACAAACACTGGTGGCTATAAATAACAAAAGGGCTTAAATTCATGCTCAAAGATGATGTCCCAACAGCCACTGGAGCAGAAACACTAAGAAAGTGAGATGGAGAAAGAATATACCAGACTTTAGATATAGAAATAAGAATTTAAGCCTGAACTAACCTTGCCATTTTATATTTAATTGATAACTACCTGAAAGTTTTGACATGTTAGTTGCACTACATGACTTTTTTGTACGTTTGAATTGCTGGGCGGTATGCCGGTTCATACGGTAAACCAGTTTCAATTTTGAGACGGATATGTATTTTCAAAAACTGCAATACCAGTGCAGTATCTATTCAGTGGCCATGAAGTGCTAAGTAGACTGAACAGAGAGCGTACTTCTATTAACTTCATACACTAATGGAAACAATAATGAAAAACTCATTAAACTATCTCTCTTTAATTGTGCAAATACCATGTAGAGCCATATGATTTCTGCGAGGCAGAAAGCGAGGCAGAAAACACGGACGAAATCACGGAATCCAGTCGCAAGAATTTACTGTATAAAGCGGAACGTCACAGAATTTGGCAATTTTTGTATGAATAAATCAAAAGTAGGGCTGCACATTGAACCGGATATCGATATATCGATATAATATCTAATGAAGTCTGTATGAATGCACACAGCTTTTTCGTCTACTAACGTACTACACATACTGAAGCTCGCGATGATTTCAGTGTCTGCTGATCTTCATCTGCAGAGCATCTCTTAGGGTCACTTCATGAACATTTCACTGTTTAATTGATAAAAGTATCGACATTTGTCGTATCATATACACAGGAAGTCAAAGATCTTCACGACCCAGTAAAAAATAAAAGTTTGGTATAACTTGAAATAACAAAAATATTACTATTGTACAATAGACTGTACTTTGATTAATAGAGATAAAAATGTAGCCTATACTACTTATGATTAATTATATTAAATTAAATTAATTTGATTACATTTTAAACTAATTGTTAGATTTTTGAACTGATTTGATTACATTTTTTATTTGCCCTTACAATGTTTATATAATATATATATTCCCTGTACTCCTGGCAGTAAAAATTTAAAAAAATAAAGATCCAGTGCAAAAAAAAAAGTGACTTACTGTGAAACCGCCAGAATCTTAAAAAAGATGTGATGCAGATTTTTGGTCAAACCGAATTGGATGTTCATTCAAATACATTAATTTGTTATTAAATGTTACCAAATGTTAAAATCAAATTACTAATGTTCAACCTTAAACCCAAAATGAGCTGGAATAGTGATTTTTTTTTTTTTTAGAAACAAATACATTACCACTGAAAAATTGTGTGTCAGTAGTATATATATTTTTCTTGTTCAGTTTCCACAAAAATATGAAGCACCAATGTGTAAATGTTTTCAGCACTGATAATAAAAAGAAATGTTTCCCGATCAGTAATAGAATGATTTCTGAAGAATCTTGTGAGACTGGAGTAATGATGCTATGAATAAGTTTAGGAAGAAAGAAAATGCTAATAAAAAACAGCATTACAGAGAAAAGGATAAATGAAAAGATCAAGCATATGAGAGCTGATGAGCTGAAGATCCCTCCAGGGGCTCTCATTCACCACCGAAAGAATGAGCGCACAAGCGAAGGCACACAGTGCCAATCCCACTTGCTCGTTTCCAGCTAAATTTGTTTTGAACGAAGCCTGGCCCACTGGAGGAACTGTGGTTTCGCCTCTAAGCCGTTTACACCCTGTGCACTTTGAGGCCAGGATGGGCACAGACTTGCATTTGTGGCAAAATTTCAGTTTATTCAAACACATGTCAGAAATTTTCTTAAAACACCAAAGCGTTTCAACACCAGCTTATTTTTGAAAACCCCAAATAAAGGACCGCTTTTGTGTTGCAACTCTTGCAAATCTGAAATGAAGCAAAGCAAAGTAAAACTACACGGTCTAATAGTCTCAATTTCCCTGAAACTATTCACACTCGTGGCCGCGGTCACCATAGACAGACTCTCTGGAGAACAAAGTGTCGACATCTCCCTCTGTTGGTCACTTTTGTGTCTTTTCTCACCATGTAATATATTCTAATTGAACCATTTCTCAACTTACTAACCCATCGTGTTTTTCCTCGCATGGTTATTCTGATGGCTCTGGTTTGGTTATGAGGTAGATTTATTTTCAATCAAGGTTTTCATTCAGGGGTCTATGAACCCACTCCATGAGAAGTAGATACTGATTACTATACTTAAATAAATACATTTTAATATATTAAGAAATTAATATATTATAAAAAATTAATACTTTTATTAAATTGATCAAAAAATAAGTAAATACATTTAAAATGTTACAAAAAATATATTTTAAAAAATGCTGATTTTATATTTAATCAAACAATCCTGAAAAAAGTTTCGTTTCCACAAAAAAATAAAAGCAACAACTTTTCAACATTGATAATAAAAATAAGAAACTGCGCAGCAAATCAGAACAGAATCATGTGACACTGAAGACTGGAGTAATGATGCTGAAAATTCAGCTTTGATCACAGGAATAAATTAAAATTTAAAATGTATTAAAACAGAAAACAGTTATTTTAAATTGTATTAATATTTTACCATTTTTACTGGTCAAATAAATGCAATAAGTTGATGAGCAATAAGTGACTTCTTTTAAAAAAAAAATATATATATATATATATAAAAATATCTTATCAATTTACTGTATATAAAACACCATTTTCTTCCATTTTCACTTTTTAGAATGAACAACTAATTATTAAAAAACTTGTTATTTGTTAAGCATTATGCAATGTAGTAATGCTGATTATTGTTCAATATGCTTTCAACCAATTTTTTTTTTTTTAAATGAACTTTAACCTAGTAAATTATATATCGGTGGTAACACGATACAATAAGGTTCATTAGTTAACACAAACTGCACTTCTACAGCATTTATTAATCTGGTTGCACTTTATTTTACACTAAGTGTACTTACATGTACTTACAGTGTACTTGACTCTTAAAATACTGAGTAATATAAGGTAACTACAGGGGTTGAGGTTAGGTTTAGGTGTAGGTTCAGGGTTAGTAACCGGTTATTATAATTTCTGTACAGGTACATAGTATGTACACGGGGAACAGGACTGTAAAATAAAGTGCTACCATTAATCTTAATTAATGTTAATTTCAACATTTACTAATACATCATTAAAATCAAGAGTTGTATTTGTTAACATTAGTTAATGCAATGTCAATTAACACGAACAAACAACAAACTGCAGTACTTTTTATGAAATAACATTAAAAATTATTAAATACAGTAACAAATGTATTGCTCATTGTTAGTTAATACATATATTAAGTACATGCATTTACTTAATATTACTCAGTATTTAAATGTATAATTACAGTGTAACCTTAAAATAAAGTGTAACTGTAACGTGTTACGGGTCTCGTTGATTACCATTAGTTGATGCATTAACTATAACAGATGCAACTTTTGATCTTAAAAATGTATTAGTACATTTACAAGAAAGTATTTTTCATTGTTAGTTCATATTAACTAATGTATTAAACTATTAACAAATGAAACATTATTGTAAAGGTTACTTTATTAATCTACAGCACTAAATTGATGTTTAAAAGTGAGACTGAAAAAGTTTTTTTTGTATACTGCATGTTTTCCCCCTTTAAAAAGGTTAAAATTCCATGTTTTTTTAACAAATTATACTTTAAGCTTCAAGGCAAAAAGAGGCGGCTGAGGGTGAATTGTGTTTTAATGGTTGGGTTTATGTGGTAACCTACTGTAGATTCGGTGAGGCCACCCACAGACACGGAGAGGCCCAGGAGCGTGTGGTACTGGTACTGAGGCAGACGCAGCAGCTGCATGATGTGAGGAAAAGCCTGTGATGCTGCGTTCCAGTTGAGGGACTTTCCCTTCTCTCTAGGGTAAATGAAAAAAAAAAAAAAACACCCGAGGTCAGGGATAAAACTCAAATGAAGCATAAGGGATGGGACTTTTATTGAACTTCAGCTACAATTGTGAGCAATAAAAATAAAAAGATGTGCTGTTCAGAAACTTCAATGCAAAAGTGCACCTCCCAAATTTAATGACATAATGTAAGCCGTGTTAACGCCTGACGCATCTGTGGCACGCAAATCAAATCACACAGAAAGGTGAAGGTAGACAACAAAGACACTTAAACCAGTATCTACGCCAAAAAATGCATTCATTTTCACTCAATGTCAAATAAACTAGATTGAAAACATCTGTTGCAATATCTGGAGGCAAACAAGCTTTGTATTTTTTTCTATAATCAGAGAGAATAACAAGAATGAAAACTAATAGTATGAAGCAAAGTCATGGAGATTCAGGATTTAAAGCACTTAATTCTACTTTAAACTTGTACTAGTTTATCATAATTTAATGTAGTGTTTGTAATAATAAGACCATAAACACTACAATACTAAAATAGTATATAATGTAGTATATATACCAAAAATACAACAGTGGCATTAAAATATTATGAAATTAGAATTACAATTGACCCAAAGCTAAAAAATAAACGTCCCCATTCTTCTTGTGCGATTCAGTAGCGTTGCAGTGAAAAAATAACTGTTTACCGAAACGGAAATGAGATTTCATTTAGCCGAAAACTAAAACTATTTTCAAAGTTTGTTTCAAAATAAACAAATGAATCACTTTTATATAATAAAATCAATCTGCAAATAAAAGTTATTTGAAAAAAAAATAAAAATAAAAATCTTAATTGAAAAAGCAACTTTTTAATGTTTATTACTTTTTATCGTAATTTTTTATTTTTAAAATTTTTATTTTACTTTTTATTCTGATTTATTGTTGATATAAACATTTAAACTTCATGTTTAATGTAAAATTTATTCAAACATACATTAAATAATGAATACTAGAGGTTTAAAAAAAATATGATAATGTGATAATTTTTTCTAAATATGCAGTGTATATTTAGAAAAAAGCTCCACTTTACAATTTTTTTTTCTATCTGACTATAACAAATTTATGAAAACTTTATTTCTGAGGTAAAACGTAAGATGACTGTTAACAGGCTGTTTTGACGTCTTTTCGCATTTAAAATATTGAATGAGCGATTACATGAAACATGAATAATTTCAGTAAGTTCAGTAAGTTATACAGACATTCCTTCTGATGTTCAGCTGATTTGATGCTATAACTAGTAGTAAAGTAGGTTCATGTGCCGCTCGAACTGAGGGAATACAACGGACCGTCACCCCAAATTATAGACCGTCAAAATGATATTATTGCTTGAATTTCATAGTAAAATTGCTAGAATTTGAAAGCTCAGACTTGGTTTCATATCATAAGTAACAGCACAAAACTTATTGCAATTACTGGATGGTAGGAGTGCTACAAACAATGCTTCAAATGAATACAAAGAAAAGATCTCGGTTCATCAAAATGAAGATTAATTTAAAAAAAGTGATACTGTCAACCCAGCCCTAATCTCCACACATTTTTAGCCACCTGTGTTCTTATTCACATGATGTGTACACAAAATAGACATTGACAAAGTCAAAATGCGCCATCAATTAAATGTCACAGTATCGTTAAAGGTTTCTGCCCTCCAAAACAGTTTCAGTCAAAAACGAAAATTTATTTTCAGCTGCCAAAATTTCAGTGCATCACTACTCAGTCAAGTTTTTCTATATAACTAATAGTTATAGCAAACAAATTAGGTAAAACACTACCTGTGATTGTCTGCCACAGAATGAGTTTGGTATACAGTCATATCTGCTATTTTCGTCAAATTTGTCCAATTGAAACATTGGCATGAAAGCGCCTTGTGCAAAACTGCACGGAAAAGGTGACTAAGAATTGAAACATCATTTTTTTAGCGAGTGGACCCCCGTGCTTTTGTGAATGCATGAAGAGTAAACTAAGTTTTGGTCAGACGGGTTTAATTCGTTTGCTACATTCCGATTGGGTGAAAAACCTAGGACTAGCTTGCAAAAGCAGGTTTTGAACAAAAACCAATATAGTGGAAAATGTTTAATTAAATTGGAGATATACATTTTGTTTGTCTTGACCCAAGGATTCCAATGATATATAACATAACTACTAGACAGAATGGGTGATTTTTTGTTTATTTTTATTTTTTACATCACTCTAGCGCCTCCTATAGGGCGTTCAGGGTGACTCTTTGCTCGGTACCGAGAAACGAGCGATAGTACTACCGTTTGGCCAAGTTTCATGTCACTAGACCTCAGTTTTGTCGGCATGATCATTAAGGCTGGGATAATACATCGATTCTCGATTCACGATAAAAAGAATTTGGAGCGATTCTGATATTTTCATATGTATCGTGATTCTCTCTCGAATTGATCAGAGCATAATTTTTAACAGCAGATGGCACTATTTGCTTTGGAAACAGTTTCCAGTTCCTTCACACACACCACTTAAACCTAAAATAATCATTCATAAAGTTCAAAAAGTTTGAAGCGAAATACAAGTGTGTTTGCAGTAGGTTGCGTTTACATTAATCTCGCATCATAAAAGCATTCTGAGCCGAGGTGCAAGTATATTTAACCACTTACATGACTCAGCCGAACGCATGAGCGCTGACCAGCACTCTTCTTCATGAGCATTTGAGTGTGCAGTTAAAAACTAGCCTAGAACGCCATCTGCTGTTAAAACTAATTTCGGAATCGATTCGAGAGAAAATATCAGAATCGATCCAGAATCGTATCGCAAATCAAAAATTGAGAATCGATGTACTGTCCCTACCTTAAAGGTCAGCTTTGGGAAGAAAAATTATAATAATTATATAATAATAATACAATAATAATAATAAATATAGCTGCAAGCAACAATTAAAAGGGTTCAAGCACATTTGTATACATTTTTCGCAGAACACAAATATGGCGATTTGGTAGCAAGCAGTCGGTCTGTTTGTAAAACTAGACTATATTGATATTCCCGAGCAGTTGTGGCACTCACGGAGGGAAGATGCTCAGTAGCTCCTCCCGGTGGGGAATGTGAGGTACTGTGGGCTCCGTACTATGGAGCAGACGCAGGAAAACGGTGCCAGCATGGGCTCGGTAGCGGTCGATCTTCTCCGCAGCCTGCTGGGCCAGGCAACACATCATACGCTGAACACTTGAGAAAATGAGAAAAAAATATCTGAGCAGTCTGCATTGTGCACTTGGTTAACTGTGACTGAAGTTAAGGGAGACTGATAGTGCCTCACAGGTCACAGGAGAGGAGATCTGGAGCAGATGCCACCACCAGCAGGGTCACGTCCATGAGACTGCTCATAGCTGCCGCCCTCACCCTGAAACGCAACAAGAACGACGATTCTGTTATTGTCAAAGAACCACAACCACACAAAAGATGCTTCAAATATTTGTTGATGCTTTGTTAGTCGTGAAGGCATTATGGCGTTGCACATGTTGATTGCTGACATTTTCAGCATCGTGCTGAGGTTTTGCTATGCCTGAAGGCACCTGTGGGGAATGTGAGGAATGCATCACTCATGGGGCAAGCCAGGGGCAGTGGAACACAATAAATATGTTAAGGGTTATATTTTCAGACAATTTGGCGTGGAATTGCAATATCTGCCAGTTAAAGTTTATCTATTCCAGACAAATTAAGTAAAATTTAAAATGGGCCAGATTAAGTGAAACTTTACATTTAATAACTAAATTAAATTAATATATTAGGGCTATACATAATTACATACATTAAATGACAAATAATAAGGAAAAAAAATAAGATACAATAACACTTAAAAACATTTTTAATTCAAATGATCTTCTTGCTGAAAATTTTATTGCATTATTTTGCCATTAATCAAACTAAATGACTATATTAAACTGATTCAACAATCATTATTATATAATGAGGATATAAAGAAAAACTCACCCAAAACTATCTTTTTATAAAAGGTTGTTTCATGGAACTAAAATTTTTTTTTTTTTATTTTAAGAAAAGAATAAAATAAAGAAATAGTATTACAATACTATTGTACTTTAAAACAAAATATTGTAATAAATACTAATTATTATTCAAATATTTTTATTTCACTAAATAATAAAAACAATAATAGTTGTTATTTTAATTTAAATATTTTATTTGACTAAATTATAATAATTAAACCAACAAAGAAATGTATTACTATAGCAATACTATTGTACTAGAAAGTTTTTTAAAATAAATAAATTAATTAATTAATTAATAATAATAATAATAATAATAATATATATTATTATATTGTAAATTATACAATTAAAAAATGTATTTCTATAGTAATACTATTATACTGTAAAATACAAAAAAAAAACTGTTTCTAATGTACATATTGTTTTTTGACCTGCTGTATAATAATCAATGTCATGTTTGCCCTTCTGTCACCCCAGTATAGGAACCTCTGCCACAGAGCTTTTATTTTTGTCAGAAAACCACAGGGAGACCTTTTTCTTCATGATGTAGAAGATGGAGTTCAAGTGGAGCAGCATTTACTGTGAACCAAGGCAGTACCTTTATTTTGAGGTTTGAGAACCATAATAGCACTGTTGCACATACTGTGCGATACAAGCATGCATCTGCAAGGTGGCATGTGAACTTACCAGGCCCCTACGTCCCCTCTGCTGTCTGTGCTGTAGTCGTTCATACAGCCCAGCAAGGATTCATACACAGGCCTTATGTTGCCCTCACACAGGACGCGGTCCGGGTTTCCTTGCACACACACTCCTACAGCTACACACACCCTGATAAGACAAGAAAGCACAGGACACATGGACATGGAGTGCAAGATGGGACAAAGCAGTGAAACTAGACGTGAATTTCAGGTCCTGCAGGAAGTAGCAGGCGTTGACCAAGCTGGCTCACGCTAAGTTCAGGCAGACTGGTTCTTCAAGAGCAGAGGAGACAGGAGAAGCTGTTACTCACTGAGAAATGGCTGTGGCTGCGTCCCTCCTGGCTTCTGTTCGACTTTCCTGTTTCTGTGCAACTCTGCAGGCAGCCTGGAGCCCAGGCAAGATCTAGGGAACACGTAAGAGTATGTACACTCAGCCTAACGGTTCAGATTCAGACTTGAGCTGAAAACAAGAGTGATATGAGGTGCGACCTGCTGTAGTTTGCCATGGATCATAAATGGAGGCAGTGAGCCCAAGGCGAGTGCGCAGCCACAGCGTGTCAGAACCTCGGGACTCTCCAGGGCCAGCAGGTATTGACTAACCAGCTGTTCTGTATGGCAACAAATGGATGTAAACAAACAATAAATGGCCAAAAGTATGTGGACACCCAATAACCACACCCATAGGTGCTCGTTCAACATTTAGAGGGATAGTTCAGCCAAAAATGAAAATAATCCCATGATTTACTCACCCTCAAGCCATCCAAGGTGTATATGGCTATCTTCTTTCAGACGAACATAACTGGAGATATATTCAAGATATCCTGGCTCTTCCGGCTTTATAATAGTGGTGAACGGGGGCCTGATTTGAAGCTCCAAAAAATGCTTCCATCCATCATAAATATAATCCATACGGCTCCAGGGGGTAAATACAGGCCCTCTGAGGTGAAGTGATGGGGTTTTGAAAGAAAAATATCCATATTTAAAACTTTATTAATTATAATAACTAGTTTCCGTCAGACTGCCGTTTGCATCGATTTGCTGCGGAAGAGTAACCCGACCTCTAAAATGAGAATTATAAAGTGAAATGTCGGAGGATTTCAATATAAGAGAAGAGGAGTTTGTTATCCAGCCCTATTTGTTTAAATCACGAGATGTGTCAAAGCTTACGATACTCCTATATCTTGGGTCATACATCGCGTCAGAGGTTACTCTTGTGGCACAAGTCGACTTGTGCAGTATGGGTACAGTCATCCGGTGGAAGCTAGATATTTTAGTGTCTAAAGTTTCTAAATATGGATATTTTTCTTACAAAAACCCATCGCTTCGATTCAGCAGGCCTTTATTAACCCCATGAAGGTGTATGGATTAAATTTATGATGGATGGGTGCACTTTTGGGGGGATTCAAAACAGGCCACCAGGATGTAGAACCAGGATATTTTAAATATATCTCAGATTGTGTTCATCTGAAAGAAGATAGTCATATACACCTAAGATGGCTTGAGGATGAGTAAATCATGGGATAATTTTAAATTTTGGGTGAACTATCCCTATAACTTTTTCCCCGCCATTGACAAGATTTTCCGTTATTTATGACACCACTTCAATCTTTGTTTTCCGTTATACGGTAGCAGGCGCTGTTACAGATATTCTGAAATAGTAATGCATCTCCAGATCCAAAAACAAATGAAGAAGATAATCTGTGTAAACTAGATGGAGTGGATAGAAGCATTGCTTACGCACAAGTAAGCTAACGTGATCACCAAACATTCAACAGCATATAATTCAAAATCGACAAACATAACAGACTGAAATGCCAACCCAGGAAAAGGTATCGGACTCTGCAAGCTTTGGGGTCGTTGATGGACTAAATCTGCTCCAACTATGTTTTTATCATCATTTTTTGACAAAAACCTGATTTTGAAACTTACCCACATTCAAGTGTTGATTAAAAGAATGACAAATGAAGGTAGAATAAAATGTGTTTGCTTTTTTTGTGTTTAAAAGAGGCTCTGTTCTTTCTTTTGATATTTACATTTTCATACAACAAAATATTCTGGGGGCCATGAAAGCTTTGTGAATATGATCAAAAATGCTGGCAACCTAAAACTGGCGTGGGAAAGAGCTCATATCATAAACACGGGCATTAATCGCTCCCTTGTCTGCAATTGTGTTAATTAAATTATTTTCCTGTACCTTGCATTGTCAGGTCAGCTACCCCAGGTTCAACCTGATAATACTGCTGACACAACGCTGCTAATGCCGAAACTGCAGCATCCTACAGAAAACACATAATATTATAATAACAACCACATTTGATATAGTTGTAAGGCCTTCTGGGTGTTGAGGTGGGGACTGTACCTGTATACCCAGTCTGGCCCCGCTGGAGAACAGGTGAAGGTTCTTCAAGCTGTCGTCTATTAGCCACTGCCAACCAGCTGCAAGAAATCAGAATACACATTAACTCACAATATCAAACCAGCCGCAACATTACAAATCCATCAAACAATCACTCCTCTGTGAGACATTTGTGGTCAAACACACTTAAAGCGATAGTTCACCCAAAAAATGAAAATTTTCCCATCATTTACTCACCCTCATGTTGTTCCAAACCTGTGTAAATTCCTTTATTCTGCCGAACACAAAAGATATTTTGAAGAATATGTGTGACCAAACAGTTGTTGGACCCCACTGACTTCCATAGTATGGAAAAAAAAATTCTACAGAAGTCAATGGGGTCCATCAACTATTCGATTACGACATTCTTCAAAATACCTTCTTTTGTGTTCAGCAGAAGACAGAAATTCATACAGGTTTGGAACAACATGAGGGCGAGTAAATGATGGCGGAATTTTCATTTTTTGGGTGAACTATAACTTTAAATGCAAATGTAAAGAGGTGTGGCTGACTCACTGATAACTGGGTCATCTTTAAAAGGCATCTTGGAGAGAGAGAGCTTTTCAATGAGGCCACAGACTGAAAAAAAAAAAGAGTGTAAAAATACAGTAACTGTAACAGAGACATCTGCAAGGTCTTACACTTCTTTTTCCTGACTAATAATCACTAGGGCTTTTCACACTTAAAAACGGTTAACCCTGGGTGATTGTAAACCCCAGGTATACGGAACACTTCGTTATCTTGCTTCGTTTTTACACGTCTCATAATTTATCCCGGGTTAACAATTAAACCTGGTTATTCATAAAATGACATTTCACATTGTACATTCCTAAACCCCGGGTTAATGTTTCCATTTGCATATTTGTGGTGTCAGTGTCATTGATTGGATAAACACGGCACGAGACCAGCTAGCTCTAGTATCGCGCATCCTCGTATTTCCAACATTTCGGACTATAAAAGGTAAGAATGAAATGGTATCCTCTTAACTCAAATTGTGTTTTCTGTCAGCATTTGACATTTTCCCTCTCAAACACTGAATTTACTGTTTATATACAATGCACAGTGTTTCCATGACTGTCCAAAGCAGGCAAATATGAGGCACGTGATTCTGTTGCTAACACTGCATCGCTTCACACTGTCCAAGTTTGGCACCTCCGGAGCAGGGTTTCATAACCCCCGGGTAAAAAGCGGCACTAACTCCGCTTCTAAATTACAAGTGCGAGACATTCCTTTACCCAGGGTTAAAAACGGTATTTAGAACGACAGGGAGTTATACAGTGAGAAATAGGGCAAAACTTGTCCCTCAACTTTATCTGCCGTTAGTTTTTTAAAAAGGTAGCATTTTCACTTTTAATCAAATTAAATTTTTCAATAAATTGTATTTAACTTCAATTCAGTAACTTTAACTTATTTCAGTTTATTTTATCCTTATATTTATCAAATACTTCTCATGCACAACTGCCAAGTTATATTTTTTATTTATTTAATTATTATTTTATAAAGAAAAATGGTGCAAAAATAAATAAAGTTAGGATAACCTACAACTTTCTTAAATACAAAAAGTTAAAATGTTTAATAAACTTATCAGGTAGCGTTATTGCTGCATTTAATACATATTGCTAGAGATGTAAGTTACACTATTGATCATTATTGTAAAAAAAAAAAAAAAAAAATGCATTACGTGACTTTTTGCTGAATTGAAACTTCTGTAACAACTCTACAGGTCTAGTTGGCACTCTAGAGAGAGCGTAAGAATGCGTAAATGAACGTAACAGACCGCTCCATCTTGAGACAGCCTCTTTTAAAATAAAGCAATAATCCCCAAGGCACTTTATAAAATGGTTATTCCACATACCTGACAAGGTTTCATAAAACAAACACACAGACACAAAAATGTACGGCTATTTATAAAAAATATTAATCTTCCACCAAGCAAAGCAATTCTTCAGAAGATAAATGCTTGCCAAGAAATACATTGACGCAGCAATGCGGATGTAATGCGGTCACAGGTGTTTGTTTGTAGAGTAAATGCACAACAGCTTCGAATGCGGCTCAACCAATCATAATCAAGGACCGGAACTATCCGTTCTAGAACATGCAGCACATAAAAAGCGAATCCAAGTGCTGAACACCTGTCAAGCCAGTCACGAACATAGTGCGTGTGCTTTTAATGATTAGTATGATAATCAGTGGGCGGCGCATAAAGACGACCTTTGAGGTGTTTTTCATTGAGTTGATCAGATCTTCGCCAAGAACCAACATACAGTTGGATAACACAAAAGCATGCCATTTTCTTCTTAAGAAAATGTTCTGGTGGTTTGCTAGGGGATTTTTGTACTAGCCAAAAGTCAAAAGAGTCCACCCTAAGTCTTATTGATATCGTGGCTCCTATATGGCTTAGGTCCATCCTTCCACCTGATTTCTGCACCCTGTTTATAGTCTGACAGAACAAATTTATAAGTAGACACACCTCTCCATAATTTGTGGTATTATTCATGTCTGTATCAGAAAGCTACAGATTTGTTGTAACCATTAACATGAGCTATAGTAGTAATGAGGCTTGCTTTTGTCACACACAATTAAATATTAGTTTATCATTTTAACACGAGAATCACAATAAATTCTACAGAAAACTGTAATTTATAAGGCGGGTTTTCTTACCAGCTGGTCTCATTAGCTCTCCACCAAATCCCCTAGAGTAAAAAAAAAAACATCAGTTACAAGCTATAGACAAATAAGCGCTTCTGAAAAGCTTTGATGTCAATTAGTGTCAGGTTATGAAGCAAGTGCCTACCTGTACTGCTTTCTGTCAGAGAGCTGGAGTAAAGAAACATATGGAAGATCAGTTGCAAAAAACATCTTTTGTTTTATATTTCATGAAATAACACAGACTAATTCGGCAGACCTTTTGGTGAATGTCTTTAAGGCCTTCAATGGTGTCAGAGGACAGGAAGTCAGTCACTGACCTACAAGGAAACACATTTATTAAATAAAATGAGGTTAAGGTTATGCAATGCTTTAATAAAGAAAAGCGGGTGTAACCTATTCTTCTGGGTAGCCAACTCATAGAGAGCATGAGTGATCTCCGCGCAGGCCAGGATAGCGCCGTGACGCCGGTGTAAATCCATACCGGTCGCCATGGGCAGCAGCTGGGGTAGAACTGAAATCAAAATAAAGGCAAGACAGTATGAAGATCACCAAACATTTCTTAGCATCGGTGTAGAGGTGAAAGAGATGCATTGAGGAACACACGAAGGTGTTCTCACCTGTGTTGGCCATGTATTCAGGAGACTTGACAGTTAGATTGTGCAATGCTTTTGTGGCTAGCTCTCTGATCACCCTGATAAATGCAAATACAGCTTCAGTTAAAAATATGAAAGCAAAAAAAAAAAAAAAACCCACATCAAACAGCACACATACTTACCCGTCCCAGTGATTGATTTTCATTGCTACCAAGTGGTCAATTAAGGGTTTGGTGTATTCCTCAAAACCAGCAATGTAGACACTGAAAACAAAATTCGTAAATTAGTCGTAAATTAGTTTTACATAGCCATTTCTGACTGTAAGAATTCAAGAGGCGGATTTTGCTACTGTACTTAAGGACACGTGTGTAAATGACGAGTGTTATGATTTGTTTATATGAGTGTATGTGGGTTGTCATATGCTATGGCGTTTGGAGGCTCATTTGGAGAGTTTGTTTCTGAACCATTTTATCGCTTGGTTTGGGTCAATGACATGACATGCATATTTTTGTGTTCAAAAGCATTATTTCCTTTTAAAATAATTTGATAAATTCATGACATATATAATTTCTACAACACCTATTTAGTTTGAATTCATTTTTAGTGCATTTAAATAAAACATTTTATGCTTTGTTATCTTAAAATCGCAAAATGTCAAGTGGTGCAACTGTCTAATCAAATGAACAAACTAAGAAAACTATTTAAAATGGCGTCTTATAATACAAAAATTAAACACTAAAGGCTATGGCATAATTTTAGGTTTGATACCTTTCATATAAACACATTTTATGAATAACAAAAAAAGCTTTAACTGAAATTCGTTTGTCCAGCAATTTGTATATTCTTAAATGTTAGGGTGGCACAACTGCAAACATTCCACTTTTATTATGAATTGACAAGGTAGTAACAATAAACATGATAAATGCATCGTCTAGAGGACCCCAACTAATCCTTGTAGCAAAGTGAAAAGGTTTAGACATTTCTATCAAATACTGGTAAAAACTGCTAATTTCAAGCATGGATAGTTGATACAATTTCCATGTCAAGTGGTACAACTACAGTCTATATATATATATATATATATATATATATATATATATATATATATATATATATATATATATATATATATATATATATATATATTTATATATATATATATATATATACATATACATACACATACACTAGTTGTACCACTTGACATGGAAATTGTATATTTATTATATATTTATTATATAAACCTACAACCATTTGGTTGTACCGCCTGACATAAAGACAGTCAAAAATGAATTTAACCACTTTAAAATGTTATTTAACAACTGAAACCTGTTCATTACTCAAAATATGTGTTACATCAGTTGAGAAGAGGAAAAACTCCTTTTTTTTAAGCTTAATTTGTTAGTGACCCATATATGAACACTGCGACTGTGATTGGATCCACACCATAACCTGAACAAGGTGGCTTCTGCCCAACTGAAAAGTCTGGAGCCGTTCAAAGCCGAAATAAATCAGACCCAATGGACCAACGAACCAAGCTGTATCATAACTAATGTTAGTAAATGTGTTGTGTAGTTCTGTGGGTGAGCACATTTTTTAATGCCGTTGAAAGCCAAATAGCAACTCTTCATCTTAAAAGAAACTTAATATTCAATAATAATATTGATTTGACTGAACTGACAACATGGGATTAGAACAAACCTTCAAATGAATTAAGCCAAGTAATGACACTATTGTCTTCTGTAGAGCTGCTTTATAGCAGATCGGGATCGAATTCATTTCGTAACTGTTGAATTGTGCAAAATCGATACTGTTATTGAACGGAAGTGCATTAACACTAAACTGACTTGAGCTGAATAGTGACACTACGATCTTCTGTATTTGTCTCTTAATTGACAGCCTACTTATTAGATTCTGTTTATTGTGAAGCTGCTTTGAATCAATCTGTATTGTATAAAGCGCTATATAAATAATGATTTTATCACCTTTTAGTTTTACAGTTTGTTTCTCCAAAAGTGGTGCATTGCAAAGATGCCATCTAGATAAACCCTTGATTCCCCCTCTTAAAATGTATCCGTCTGAGTGAAAATCAAGGCTTATGTGTATTCGTATATGTGAGTGTTGTCAATCCATCTTGATGGATGATGATATGAAGAACATAAACAGGTGCACCAATGAGAGGTCAGTTTTACTCACATGTGACTTGCATAATCACATTATAGAATGTTTTGAAAAGTTGGCTTGTGAAAGTGAATCGATCCATGAAAATAAGTCCCACAACAAAAGATCTTTACAGTAGGTCTGAAAACACATTAAGCATGCTTATTGTCCTGATGTCAACAGTTTCTGAATAGCCCAGTTTTAAAGCTTATGTTTAGTAAAAAGGTCTGACCAGACTGCTGGAGCAACACGAAAATCCTGTTTTCAATGATATATCGCCGTTAAAAGATGCTACGTCCACGTTCCGAGCCCCAAGAGTGTGGTGATAAACAAACAGTCATGCTATATTATGAAGCATTTTATTTTGGTTTTGGCTAAGAGGAATGGGTAGAGAATTGTGCTAAATCAACATTTTTTGATTAAGTAAGCATTAAGTTTTGAGTATGGCTCTTTGCTCCCTAAGGCTAGCATTTTTCACATTGCTTTTTCACTTGATTGAGATGCCACAAATGGTGACATTTTTCTGGAGGGTGGGACACAAGAAAGTGTCAAGAAAGGCATGACGGCGTGACCGCTGCTTCACTCATTAACGCATTCAAAACATACCGTGATTGTGCTTTGATTTGTCTTAATGCTCTGAGGATTGGGGTGGATGACTGATCTACTTGTTGCCGTACTGTTTGAGGCATGTGCTCTGAAGAACAATGGGGTTCAATTAAACACACCAAAACAGCTCTTAGTCACACATTGTCATCTCCTCACCTGATAGTCAAGTAGCAGTTATTCAGGTTACCGACTGTGAAGTAGTCCGCTGCCGTGACAATGTCTATGCCATGGGGGAAGGTGCCCTGTGGAGACAGGATATCTCAGGGAATCAGATTAGACACACAGACTCAGCAGGCTTCACAGAACACGGCCTGCTGCACTACAGATCAGCGAAGGTGTTTATAATAGAACTGAATAGTCTTTATGTAAGTGTATCTTCTTTCGTTGTACCTGTCTGCCCACATTCTCTTGGAAAGCCGCCTAAAAGAGAAAAGGAAGCGAACATTACATTTTCTGAAATGGCTTAACATATGCAGCTACTCTACATGAAATTAAAGTGTGTATTTTAACACTTTCTAGGTTTGCATGTACATGTTTTGTCATATTATATTATTTTGTAGAATCAGCCCTTTTCTCACAGCATCTGAAATGGTTTGATAAAGGGTTCGGTCTCTCTAAAACCTCACCTTTATGAGTGCCTACTCTGCTCTGATTGGTCAGACGGCCCAGTCTGTTATGATTGGTCGGCCACTTACAGTGCATGTCGGTTACTAAACGCCCATTAGCTTATCTAAATTTCAGCTCTGGATTTTCCTCAGCACTTGTATACACAATAAAAAAACAGCAACAATGGCAGAGTTTTTTTTTTTTGCATCAATTCGAGCGCGAGTCCTCATTTTTGGAAGTGTAGCAAAGTGTATTTGCTTTCACAGCACAGAAAATCTTCTCAACAAAAACTTTATTATTTTCCTGTTATCACTGTGAAGCTGCTCTGAAACAACCTCGAATGTAAGAAGCGCTATATAAATAAGGGTGACTTTTGCTGTTTATTTGCGGTGTTAAACAGCCGTAACACTTACTCAACCAATGCTGTGAGTTTAGGGTTGGAGTGTTTTTACAAAACTATTTACCAACTTTTACACACTTCAGTTTTAAAGAGAATTTCAGGACAAACTCACAGACGCAGCCTTTCTGCAGGTGATGTTCCTGTCAAATACAGTTGCGATGACCAGCGCACTGTAAAGATACAAACAAATGAAAGATCGTTGACATCCATTCATCCATGATTATAATAATATATAAATGAATACAACTGCTATTATATTCTTATGTGCATCCTAACTCTTGACATACATTTTGTTAGTTTGGCAGCCTGAGGTGACACACATTTAATGCTTTCACTTAAATATGTACTGCTCAAAACATTTAGATCCTTCACCTCGAGTGATGAGGCATATTATTAAAAAACAAGTGTGTAGTTCTCATCTCAAAACTCATCTATCATTTCAGTGCCCCCATAAACCTGTTGCACTCTTTTCCCATTATTCCACTCCTCCTCCTCGATCGAGCTGTGAGAACGTGCCCGCGAGGTATTCCCACCGTCACTCACAGCCCGAGAGAATGAAGTACACAAACATATACACGCACAAGCCTACGGGCTTAACGCGGCCGCGCTGGTTTCGATGAACAACTGATAGTGGCCTGAAGCAGCATAAAATGGACAAGGACTAAACATGCTTGCAGAGGTTGACAAGTCACTGTTATTGTTTTATAATAACGCCTTACGGAAACCACTGAAAAGTTCTGCCGGTACTGATCACAGAAACATGTAATTACACTGAATAAAGACTGAAGCTTTTAAGATTCAAACAGGACTTAAAAGAATCATTAACATGCTTCATACAATTTGTGAGACAACTCTTTCGAAGTCCTATAATAAGTTTATGAAAAACAAAGCAGAAGTTTCAAATTTCTCCATTTGCTTCCCTGAAGAAACTCATATATTTGGAACAGGATTAAGTTTATATATTTAGTAATTATACATATACATACATACATATATATATATATATATATATATATATATATATATATATATATATACATACATACACACACACACATTTAAAGTATATTTATATATAAAGTTTAAATCGTTTTTAGTTTAAGTAAATAAATATAGAATTATCATAGCTGAGGGCACTTTTCATGTAAATTAAGTGCCATAGAAAAGAGTTCAAATGTTTAAAGTAGGTAAGATGTACTTGTTGCATTTATTTGATAATTACAGTAAATAGTAAACTATAATTACAATTTAAACTAACCATTTTCTAATTTAATATATTGTAAAATGTAATTTATTCCTGTGATCAAAGCTGAATTTTCAGCATCATTACTCCAGTCTTCAGTGTCACATGATCCTTCAGAAATCATTCTAATATGATGTTCAAGAAACATTTATTATTATTGTGATGCTTTTTTTCACGATTCTTTGATGAAGTTCATTTATTTTAAATAAACATTTTTGTAAAAATGTAATTAATTAATTTAATACATCCTTATTGAATGAAAGCAATAATTTCTTTCTTTTAAAAAAAAAAAAAAACCTGACCCCAAACCTCTGTACGGCAGTGTATATATATAAAAAAAAAAAATAAAAAAAAGAATTGAAGGAAAAAAAAAAAATAACAATAGAGTAGTTTCATGCAATGACGTGATTTCTGAAAGCGTCAGTAAGCTCATAGAAACAGTCTGCTGATGAAATTAGAACAGGACTCGACAGGCCTACAGCCTGGGTGCCAAATGGCGACCGAAACCCACGACAACAGACGAAACCTGGCAGCACCGTGGGGGTAGGGAGGAGGGAAGTTGCGGGGAGGGCCAACAAACTGAAGGAGCAATGCAAAAGCACAGTCAGTTACACACAGGCCCACACTTGTCCTAAACAGGGAGGGAGGGGGGCCAGCGGAGCATCTTTCAGCTGTCATTCTTGTAATATCATTATATTTTTATGGTGACTGAAAGGCTTACTGCTGAACCTTGGGAGGGGAAAAAAAATGCTTTCTGCTGACGAAACTGTTTCGCTAAGCTGATTCACCACTACATCACCACACAAACTTAACATTGCTAGAAGAATTACAGAATACAGTTACACAGCAAAGTTAAATACAGCAAACCTCTAACCATAAGTCCGAGTAACAATAGCAAGCAGCACAGTTAAAGCAAATACGCGATGTTCTTGTGGGACGCCGCAGAAAATATGTTAGCCATCTCAAAAAGATCCATGAATACTGGCTGTCACAAAAAATATTTTGTCGATTAACCGGCAAAATAGGCACACTCCAAGGACAAGAATCCACTGTTATAGAAGGCTGCACAATATATTTAATCCATTAAAATCATAATACAGCACAGTGCAATTCAATTAAATAAATATGTGTGCTGCAGGTTTCATAGAAGTGCGATGCTTTATTTACATGCGTGCAGGTCTCAAGAGTCAATGCTGCTCCACAAGAACTCACCATGTGCCGTTTGTTTGGGTTTCCAATAACATTCATTTGGGAACCCATATAAAGTCTGAAGTGTTTTGGGTTTCATAGTGAAGTGTTGCACTGTTACCAAAAAAAATATTTTCTTATTTTAATTGCTTAACTTTCAAAAATAATCGACCGATTACCAAAAGAGTCATTAGCGACATCCCTAAGAGTGTATTCACTTGTAGCTCTTTGGTCTGAACCAAAAAAGAAATTAAGTATTCAGTCCTGGTTCACTTAGTGTTCACACTGTCCTTTTTAACAACCTAATGATACAAAACAAAAGGCATAAGGATAAAGTCACAACCTGTATATTTTCTGACAGATCTTAACGAACATCCGAAACAATGCTGTGTGCAGGCTTAAACGCATTTGTTTTATGCATGTGCATGTGATGGAATATTTACCAGCTTTTAAAATGTGTAAAGGAGTCAAAACAGTGGCAGGATTTCCACCATTGAGCACAAATGAAGATCTGCTGCAAGGACACTGCATTTTGACACCTTTGGGCAACATAGCTACTATGACGAGAAGAACCAGGTGTGCTTAAGCATTATGTCATTTTTAAGGTCACATCTTGTGACATCACATCCTGTTTTTGGTCTGTTTAAAGGTTTGGTCTAAAAAGGTGGGTCTCCTTCCTCTTATTTGGTGCGCACCAAGGTTCAGATAGCAGCATTCAAAGTTATTTAAAAATGAACCGGATTAACAGAGCAATCACACCAGAGTTTGTTTTAATTGAACCAAACCTGTTAAGTGTGAACACACTCCAAGAGAGATCTGGATTTGATCCAAAAACCAATTTCTTGTTAGTAATAAGAATACAAAAGATCAATGACATGTAATAGTACAGTGAGACATAAAAAAACAGAAACTATTTTTCTTTAATACATCAACCACAAGGAATCTGTGCAGATTTTTAAAGAATCAACAAGGTCTACACAGGCTACTCCACCCTTTTGCTTGTTCTTTTATTCAGTATTTTAGCTATATGCAATTTCCGCTACCAATAACTGCAGTACTATCAGGACTGGTTAACGCATCCTTAAATCCATTCTGCAGATTTTCTCCAAAAATCAGTATAAAAAAATAAATAAAAAAAAAGTAAAAATCTCATCAGTCATATGTATCAAAGCAGTACTGGATCTCTGAAGAATCTTTAAGCAGGTGTAATCTACGACAGCTTGTATTGCATTTAAGAGCTTTGGAAGAAATCGAGACTGGAAATAATTTTAGGTTCCATTGTCACACAAAGGAACCACATGACTTCCGAAGACTTGATATTCATAAGCACACAAGTCATATGCACTAGAAAATGTTGCTTTTACTGTGGGCTTTTTGTCCTCTTTGGAGTAAAAGATTCTTCAAATTTCTCAAAAAAAAAAAAAAAAAGCTGGCAAAGATGTGACGTATATTTTTATTAACTAACAAAATTTAACCTAAAAAGAAATGTTGCTATAGGTACAGTATAACAATTGTACTCTTGAAACTGATACCTTTATTTTACAGAACAACAGTAATAAGATTCATGGCTGACTTAATTCCTTGCTTTCAAACGTTAAACCATGGAGCTTTCATTTTGGCAGAAAACTGCAAGTCTTAAATAGATTTACAAATTAGGGAAGACAGTTGAAAAGTGTGTCGTTTTCAAATGCACGTTATAAATGACTCACAGAGCTTGCAATTCATAAGAAGCAGCATTTCCTGCAAACGAGCCGCTCCAAGACACTGAAAAAACATCAAATCACAAGCATGCGTAAACAAACACAATGCCGAGCTTCAAGCATTGAAGATAGGAGCCCTTTTGTTTTTAGACAAATCAAAGGGAGTGGTTCTCATTTCAGTGAACTGAATATACTTTATATTACTATTAACCTCGGCTTGTAAGAAAAAAAAAAGCTAGTTGTGAGGCATTTTGATTCATTATTTGGATTTCTCTTTATCTCTCATGTTAACATGATGGTTGCCAGTATATTGTAAAGGTACAAAACAGATTTTAGAAGCTCCATGGCCTTGCTAATACATTATTTTTATTTAATCGTAATTTCAATAGAACTGAAAGAGCTAATTGAGGTAATTGTACATTAAAGTTCATGGTTGTTGTTCCTCATATCATGTACTTAATGTTGTAGCAGATGCATAGACCAACAGACTAAACTGTGCTTTCTCAGTGGGGAGAGGTTCTGAGCTGTGAGGTGTATAAACTGGTTTTAAGGCGGTAAATAACTACAGCCAGGAGAACAGGTATGCGAAGAGGCTGTTATAATCCTTGTCCTTCCCTCTTGAGAGTTCAAATCTCATTATAACGATCTCCATATATGTCCACAAAGTTGGGGGGGTGTCATTGGATGGTTGAGATAGAATTATAACGAACTTATTTGCCATGACAATTTTCTTAAAATAATTACCAGGTTGTATGGAGAAAAAAAAAATCATTCCTCTTACCACATACTGTGCTGACTAAAGAACAAATAGCCCTCAGTATGTGGGCTGCAGTTTTACTACCCATCTCACTAATCAAATTCCACAGCCTAACCCCATTTACAAAAAAACTATTTTCATTGGAGAGAAAGTGTAACCGTATTGTCAACAGAGCCACCCAAGTTGAGCTGTCATCCCCCCCCCCTTCACTGACATCAGATCAGCTCTCAGCACAGTTGGTTCTGGTACGCAAAGAGCTTTCATACTGGAGAACATCCAAAAACACCTTCGCTGAGATCTAAGAAAGGTCACGGCAAATGCTTGTACAAATAGTGGGCGTACAAGGAGTCAGTTTCAATCCAGAGCTGGGAAAGAATATATTTTCATATTTAGGATGAATTATTCTAAATCTGATCCATACGTCTGCCACACAGGAAAACTATTGAGTTGGATTATTTAAAAGAATAAATAACATGGTAAAGTTAACTCTTTGAAGTAAGAGCCAAGAGTAATATATTACATAGATTTTTTTTCGGGGTGAAAGGTCTGTAGCACAAATGGTATGGGATGAGATATATACCCAAGTTTTGATACTTAAAGTTGGTAACTTACTTAGTAAATTTAACCAATGGCGTACATAACATGCATAATGTCTCGGTGGTGGAGTTGGGCTCATACCTGGCAATCTGGTTGACATAAGGCTTTAGTTCGCTTGGCTCATAGGCACGAGCAAAAGCCCAGCACACGTAGCAGGCTGCATCACGTACATTTGATCCCAAACTGCATGCTCCCCTTTTCTCGTCATATATCAGAGCTTTTAGAACCAGAGGCACCACTGTAGGAGTCATACAGACAAAACATTAGTAAGCAAAAATCATTAGCTTTGCAATCCATTTGATCATAAACACAGTAACAGTAAGATAAGATTGTGAGATACTTTTACAATTTTTAATAACCGTTTTCTGTTACGGTAAAGCTGAATTTTCAGTTTTCAGTGTCACATGATCCTTCAGAAATCTTTATAATATGATTATTTGCTGCTTAAGAAACATTTCTCATTATTATCAATGTTGAAAACAGTTGTGCTGCTTAATACATACTTTTTCAGGATTCTGTGACAATTAGAAAGTTCAAAAGATCAGAATTTATTTGAAATAATCTTCTGTAACATTTTAAATGTACTTTTCACTTTTGATTAATTTAATGCATCCTTACTAAATAAAAAGTATTCAATCCTTAAAAAAAATTATTTTACTGACTTTTGAACTTTTTTAAAATAATTATACAACTAGAAAATTACATATATAATTATAGGAACTAAATTATTACATATTCATAATAAAAATGTGAGTGGTGAATAAATATACACAAACACGCACCTAAGAAGAAGAAATAGTGGACCTCATTACAAGTCACCATCTACCTAAAACTTAGGTGGGGTCAAAATTTGAAGTATTAAGAGTTCATGATTCATGCTATATGTGCAAATTAATGAGAAAAAATTCCAAAACACAAAACTACCATTTAATTTTTACTAACTGAGATCCAGACCCAGCGTAACTAACTGCTCAGAACCAAAATTTTCATAATAATGCTGAAAGACACATCAGGTGCAGCACACATTTGGCTTCATGCAAATCTCACTGGCTGTCCTCAATATATCCACACCCCTCTGACAACATCCTCAAACCTGCTTCACACCTAACTCTACCACTCCTGGGCTAATTCAACCATTTAGGCAAACAAAAAGCACAAACAGTCTTGTCTGGCTTCTTGTCCATATGGATTCTCACTAACAGGTGAGAGAGGAGGCAGAGGAGCAATCTATTGTGGCTTGAGGCTTGCCTAATATTAGACACATTGATGCTGCCTCAGGGCTCTACTGCTTGGGCATAGACTCCACCCCACAGAGTCAACACCTCAGAGGGCGAGAGACTCATCAAACTCATATGAAAAGTGACACCAAAAGAGCAGACACTCGCTTTCAAGGACAATCACATCAGCCAAACTGTTCTACTGTGGGACTGTCATTAACTTCAGGAGGTCCACTTTGGATATTCCATTGACGATACTTCCAACACCCCATCGACTCTGACAACAGGTAAGGCTGCAACAGCTAAATCATTAAAAAAAAAATTTCTTATTGCTGTTTGAATGTACTTATAGCATTTGTTAAGGCTGATGTACTTTGTAGCAGGTGTTTTAGGGGTAGATCTAAATTGCTGACTATAGATGCGCTTGTTAGACCACATCTGGCAGAAAATACACTTTTGTATTTGCCATGCGATTGTACACATACACGGAGTCTAAAAACGTACAAAAAAATCTTGTATTACGCAAATATCACACGATGTTGTACACATTAAAAAGTGATTAAAAAACATGAAACAAGAAAACGACAAAATTTCACCGTATAAAAAATGTTCTTTTAATTTGTGCCTTGAGGAGGGAGCGGCTAACATGGGAGTCAAAACCTGAGCCACCACTTCTTGCGACAGTCTGTGACAAACAGGTTCCTTAAGGCGGAGTCATTTTCTGCATAACCTGCATGACAATCGCTTTCTTCAATCTTCTTCCCAATACAATCCTTCAGGCCTCAAAATCTTTGCACACTTACCGGACCATTGTGTATCCTCATTGTAGCGCAGAAGTAAATTCTTTTAATCATGAAAGCAGTCCAATTGGTTACATGTTATAACAGATGAAAATTATAAAATATAAAATTCATTCTAATACCTCTGGTAGCGTCTCTACATTCAAAGTGTGAGTAAGATCAACTTTTAAATGTCTGGAGTTTGTATCTTGCAGGTAAGGTCATGGGAAACAGGTGTATGTGGTTTCCCACGCCATCAGGCTTTGATGAAGGGAAGCATGTTTCTACAGGCCTACACTGGCTTCACTAGTACAGCTAGAGCATGTCATGATAACACGCAGACCGGCAAGCAATACAGAACTGCTGCAAACTAGTTGAAAAGCTTAAGGGACTGTGAACATGCATAGTTCCTTTTTATAAACCTCAAGTAGTGACCAACAAACAGAAGAAGCTTTTCTCCAGTGTGTGGCAGAACTGTTAATGTTTTCTTTCTTCTGTTGCCAGATAAGGCTGACAAACCTCGCAGTATTGGATTGGAACAACTACACCAATATGGACATTCTCCAGGGGAGAAAACCGAAGAAACCCCATTACATTCCACGCCCTCCTGGCAAACCTTTCAAATATCAGTGCTTCCAATGTCCCTTCACCTGTAACATCAAGTCTCATCTCTTCAACCACATGAAGTACAACCTTTGCAAGAACTCCATCTCTCTTGTATCTCAGCGCATGGAACAAACAGGAAAAACAACCAGAGCTTCCCAACACAATCTTCCTTTCAACCACAACAGTAAAGAGCCACCCCTGGAAGCTGAAGCCAGCAAACCTATAGAAAAGGACAAGGTTGAACAAGAGGAGATGGTTAAAGAAACAAGACAAAAGCCTGGAAGTCCCATCAAGGAGGTCAGTAAGCAAGTCCCTGAGCCAGTCCGTGAGACTAGGGACAAAAGTGCAGACATGGACATTGCACAGAACAAAATCTCTTCAGCTTTCTCACCAGTTGCACGAACGGGGGAAAGTGAAACTCTATCTCGGTCTCCTCACAAAGAAGATCAAACATCTTCATCCATTCCTCAGTTCTACACTCAAATGGCACCTTGGGTTCCACCTGCTTCCACAGCACCTCTTCTTCCTCTAATACAAGACTATCCTTCATACATATTACCCGAGAGGCCCTTGCACTCCCTCTATGCGCCCTACCCACATAACCAAGCAAACACCCCAGCCTACCAACTCACACCCCGAGAGACCCAGAGACCTCTGGTGCCATCACCTTTGGTCCCACCTAGTCCTTCTCTTCTCCACTCTTATCACTACAGATATGCTCATTCAATTATACCCAGTCCACCTCTACCCTACAGCCTCTACCAACACCCTGAACTATCCATGTCCTTACAGAGAACCAGGTATCTTCCTCTGGATGTGTACAGCAACAGATTTTATCCTCGAGAGTACGGAGGGCACCTGGTCCCCATATCTCATCCAGATTCTTACAACAGACTTCCTGAAGACATGGCTGTCCAGGAGCACAGTCCAGGAGACAAAGGTACTCGCCAGAGTCCTTTAGAAGGATCTGCTGCCTCTGGGTCTCCAGACAGGCCCAGTACCGCAGACGTCACCCAGCGTATACCTGTTGCAATTAGGCTCACTTCCCATGGAGAGTCACTCCCAGTCAGTCAATCACAGCATGTTTTGCCAGGGCCAACAACAGCAACTGACAACTTAACCAAGAAAACATTTGGACAACCTCAAGAGAACATGTTACAAAAGAGAAAGAGGTAAGTAATGTATGAGGACCCAAAGACAATTTGCATCACACTTAAAAAAAAAACAACAAAAAAACTGTTAGTTTGCCCACAAGCAAGTTAATGTTTTCTCTATTCTGTAAAGAACTTGAAATAACACTGATATCTTGTTTTTTTCTTCCAAGAAACGAACCTCAAACCACCGATTCTCCAAGAAGCAGTGAGATGTCATCCCAAACGGAAGAGGACGAAGAAAATGAGGAAGAGCCAGGTCCTCTTAACCTTTCAAAGAGGGACCGGGCCGTATCCAGCAACATGACACACCACTACTCTGACCAAGAGCTTCATTATGATTCAGAAAGTGGTCAGGAAGAGGCACCACTTAACCTCTGCCTCAGGAGACAGCCCAACAACCAAGCCTTGCCCAACACCACAGGCACTGAAACTCCAGAAAGACAAACCATCATAAACGTTGAGGTATCTACAATTGCTTCACCCAGAAAACAAGATCTAGACACATGTGACCAGAGGCACTCAGCGGCTTTTGCTCTGTGTCAGCTGGCTATCTCAGGAGACATTATCAATGACTCCTCTATTGGCCAACAAGAAATGACCGAAAGCCAAAACAGCCAACGCCTTCCTCCCCCTGACAAGTGCCTAGTCAAAGACAGTCCAGACACACCCAAACAGAGCACACGGGCACTGGGTCAAAAACGGGCAAACAACAGACCTCTGAGGAACACTACCAAAAGAGCAAAGGTAAAAGAACCATCCCGACCTCAAAGAAAGAGGTCGCAAAACTGCTGATGCAGAGATTTCAAAGAATGGACTGCTGCAATTTCAAGTGAAAAGATCAATCCTCAGGAGACTTTACAGGAAGATGGCCAACCTCTTTCAAGCTGCCAGAGGCCATGGGATCAAATCAAAGACTATGCATTAATTGATAGAATGTATACTTTTAATCCAATGTAAGTTGCTTTGGATAAATGCATCTGAATAATGGATAAATGTAAATGTAGATAATTCTAAAATACAACATTATGCACTGATTGGAAAAAGAAGGCTGCCCAGAGTATACTAAAAATCTTCTGCTCTTTGACAGACTTACAAAAGTATGTATCAGTTCATTAAAGGGAGCTGGGTGGTGGAATTTTTGTTTTATTATTTCTTTTTTAAAATAAAGAAGCAAGTCAAACTTGCAGTATTTGAATAAAGTGTTTGCATAAAGTCAAGTATGTTTGCTTATGAATGTTTTTAAACTAAGTACGGTGTAGAGGAGGCACAATGTTTAGATTAAGATTATAGCAATAATTTATCTCAGTGAGCAAGTGAAACGTAAAACCAATAGTTTTCAAATTTAATACAATAGAGAATAAAAAAAGAGAATACAAACAAACCATCTGAAAGGCGTGAAGGAAGCAAGAGTCCTCTCCGACCTAGCTCTGCAAGAGCCAGGCAGCCCCCGTGCCAGGCATTATCCGTTTCCTGGAAACTGCAATATGCAGAAAAATACCTCACTAAGTATTTGAAAATACTTATAACAAAAGGCTGAGATATGATTATGTTTATTATCATGACATACCTGAAACACTCTAAAACAGATTCAACCACTTCATCTGCGAGCTCTTTAGGTAGCCTACCAGTTACCCTTCCAATCCTGCAGGTGGATAACAAGAGAAAGACCAGTTAAAAAGAAATCATTTTAGTACTGTAGGAAATATGATATAAAAATATGGTACTGTCATACCTAGCCAAACGGTCAAAATCAAACAAACTGTAATTCACAACCTTAACTGTTCTCACCCCTTTGCAGAAGACCATCGCACTATCGTCTCTTTGTCTTTCAGTCCCACCAACAGTTGTTCTGCAACAATGAATAAGCATTTAGTTATTTAGCAAACAAAACAGACATAAAAATACGCATGGATATTTACCGATGACATTTTCTACTTCTTGAGGGATGTCATAGTCTTCCTCTTGACTGACAGACTCTAGATCAGGTTTTGTGTCCTCTACGCTTCCAGTGACAGAAGACAGGGCCAGGTTCACTGCGAGTGACCGACTTCCTCTCTGGTATCTGGATGCAATCATACAAAATTCTCACAAACAAGCTGACACTTTTGAGCATTCATTGTTTCATTTCATTTCATTTCATGTCTTTGTTTTGTTATCGTCAGTCGGTCACTTCTCTATTACCTCCATTTAGCCAAACGTGGTTTTAGACAGGTCAAGCCAAGTCTCTGGACAACTTTTACTCCCAGTTTACGCAACGTGGCCTGGTTACTTTCAGCTATTCTCTTCTGGTTCAGGCACTGAAGCACTGTGGGGGCTGAGAACGAACAGGGTCAGGTAAAGGTAAGCAAACATTTATCTATTTGTTTTAGATAGAGCAAAATGAAAAGACCTATACACACCATACTGCAGGAAGTCATCACGCTTCCCATGTTTGAAGAGCTGGGCCTGGTGAGAAATCATCACCTGATTAGTATGGTTGCAGTGTTTGCTAACATTTTTTGTCACGCATTTAACTTTTTAAACAAAACAAAAAGTAACTGTGCTTAAAGTCCTGCAGTGCACATATCCCTGGTTGGGAAAAGCCAAACTACCCCAACTACCCACTAAAAAAAGCAACACTTTACCTATATATCCTTAGGTTGATGTGGAGTCAAATTTATTAAAATTAAATAAACCAATTTGCAATATGTCTTATAAAAAGCTGAATACAGTTACGTTTAATGCCAGAAGCAGTATCTTGTATTAGTCAACTTTAAAAGTACACCGCTGCTTTCAAGTTCCTGCTCCCTGCCTTATGGCACTTAAAGCATATATGCAAATCAGTGATGGCAGTTTTAGCACCCCAGGCATTCCTAACACACAGAGCCAGTTTTGAGCACCTCGGGTGATGGACATGTTTCACAAAAAAATAACAACTGCAGGATTGTTTTCACAGCTCTCTGGACTTTAAACCATGCAATATGGCCCATAGGGAAGAAAAAAAAAAAAAATCTGATAAGGATCAGTCAACAATATTAGCAATTGTGAGCATTTTAATACAGCAATGTAAAAATACAGGTAGAAGGGCCTGTAACCTCCGCCTCTCTTGGTTTTGGCAGGTATTGGCTGCATATGTGTAGCTGCAAATGCAAGAATTATAAGCTTAAGGGCCGTTCACACAAATAATAACAATAACTATAGAAGTGTCCACACCAAAGTTCTGTTTATTATAAGCACATGCTGCAGTTGTTATCTGCCTCTGTAATACTCAGGCTCTTTAAAGCAGGATGGATTCTGATTGGCTATCAATGTTTTTATTGTTCATCAGCAGGGGAAAAAAACATTGCGAAAGTGATTCCAAATGCGAACCTCAACTATTAGACTAAGTTTACAAATAAGAGTATTTACAGCTAAGTCAGTCAGAACTTAAAGGTGAAATATGTTTTGGTCATTTGTACCTGCTAAATCCTCAATCATTTTGCTTAATTAATGCATACTATAAAATATTAAAACTAAATATATATAATGTGTGTGTGTGTGTACAGACCAACATCATGTGTAATCGTACATTTTGTTTATGCACCCTTGCAACTACTTTTACACATAAATTGTGTCATTTATTACTTAATTTAATGAAAAGGTACATATTTTATTGCCTGAAATCTCAGGTGAATCATTTGGGTCACAGGGGTTTAACTGTGAGAAAAGGGCTGGGAGCCCATGTCCAACAAAAATAAAATGCTTCAAACTTTTTCAGACAAGTGAATAAAAATGCATAACGTAGTATTATAACTGGGGATCAGTTCTTTTCGCCAAACATTTGCATGTTCAACATCTTCGTTCTCGTGAAAAGAAAAATGAATGTATACTGCCCTATATGTGAGATAAACCGTGGACTGGAGGCTCACCAGGGACTGCAAAGCTCCATCAAGGGCCACAGTTCCCTCCATAGTCATTTCACTGGTCTGAGAGATGGTGGTCAGACACCAGTCCAGAAAATCACCCAGACGCTTCTGCTTCACATCTGGACGGGTCACAAACCTGTGCAGATAACACAATTCTTTTAAAGGAAAGGGCTAATGTACAAGTGGTTAAACAGTGCCCTCTACTGCTCAGTAAGTAAAACTGTCAATATTTGACGGTAAACACCAGCATTTGGATATTATAAGAGTGCCATTCACTGGAAATCATTTTTATTAAACCTGGGTGAAATTTAAACTTTTTCAATGATCATTTAAACCAAACAGCCATTTAGATAAGTGGTTTCAAAAGTAAAAAAATCTATTTACTAAAGCATGTTTTACAAACTGCTCTTCACTAAATGAATGCAAGAAAGAATAACATTTAACATTTTTATATGCACTAATACATTATTAGACAGCAACATTTACCTGCTTATATAGTTTACTATAACATAAACACAAAATATAGGCCAAATAATAATAATAAAACTTATTTTTTTCAATATTTACTCTGTAGCTTAATTTATATTGCCAGAAAAATCATTAAAATATTTGATATATTGTCCAGCTCTACCCACGTAATAAACACACATATAGAGGAATAACACATAACATGTAACTTACTTTGATACAAGCACTGATGCAGCATCTCGAGATTTGTCACTGACTCTGAGAAAGGACTGAAAAACACAACATATTGGCACAAAGGCCATGTTAAGTAAATTAATTTAGTAAAATTGACAAATAATTAAAAATATAATAACTAAAATAATAAATAAGAATTTAAACTGACATTAATAAACTGACATAAAACTGACATTACTGACATTAATACAGATGTTAAAGTCTATGGTGGTCTATTGTAAGCGTTACCTTGGCAACAGCCAAAATACGATCCATTATGGTCTCTCTGTTCAGCCCGGAGTCAGCGGACAGGTGGCCGTCCAGACGGGACAAGTCAAAAGGAATGAGACATGTCATGGAGAGCCAGAGGAGGAGTATGTAGCGTGTTTCCCAGGTCTAATACAGAAACATACAGTCACTAACTAGATGATATACAACTTTTGTGCTTTGGGAAGGATAAATTACTAACAACACATGGATGGTATCTTTCCAGACATGACAAATGGTGACCTGCTGCAACTAGTTACCATCTGAAGCGATACAGTGGTCATTTCCTGCTCAATAAATACAAATGCCAATAAATAAAATCATATACTAATGTTAAGACATTAAGTCTGAAATGAGAGATTAGCTAAAATGTGGTGAGCTCCAAAGTTAAGACATGTCTGCAGTATCAGTTGAGACAAGCACAGACTTTGGTCCCCGCACTTCTGATGCAAAATACCCAGCTGGTGAGATATGGCTAGTTCTGTCATGAAACTCTAGATGGCACAGGCTGATGGGTCCTTAATGCAACCTGATTATATTTACAGAGTTAACTATTAGGCGTGTAAATCGAAAGGTTCATCACGATACGATACAATATCGATTCTCATAGCCAGCAATACAATATTTGCTGATACCTCAAAAAAAAATCTGTAATATGATTCGATCCAGGGGAATAATCGATCAATATATCAATATTATGTGCCTATTTTACATAACCAGTTACAGTTTTATTAACTCACAAATGCAACTAAAATACATAAACATTTATTTCAAAATTTCACATCCAGCACCCTGATTGAGACATCCACAAATAAAAAAAAAAATCACTCAGTCACACAAGAGATCAGCAATCGGATGTCAGCTTATAACATGAGACTTCTTTACTAAAACGTCAAATTTACTGAAAACAAATAAATATATGTATATATAAACACTAAAAAATGAAGGATGAAGAACATCTCATAGTGCTCTCTTTTCCAGTGTTGTGATCTAACAGACACCCAATAGAAAGTAACATGATTTAGAAACGGCACTAAACTCTAACAAGATGAAGTCCTTTAATGCATTGCAAAACCATAGACCTTATATAAGTTAAAGACTGAATTCAGTGGCCTATGCGTGTGCTGTCGGAGATGTGTAGCGCTGCTCTTTTGCGTCTTTCTGCAATGCTTTAAAAAAGAGCAACTGATGAACTTTTGTGAAGTTTCAGCACCCGATCGGTCAGTAACAGCTCTATCAACTGTCCCGAGCGTCTTTCACAAACTCTGAAAGGTAGTTTAAACCAGAATGTCGGCATTGGAGAAAATGCATCAACTTTCAAAAGATCCTAATGCAAGGAATATGGATATTTATTTTCAACAATGTCTCAGTTGAGCTTTATTTTTTTATTATCACCATTTCAGTGCAGGCTTCGTAAACAGACTTTTACGATATGACTCGACAGTAATGCAACAACATGTAAGTAAATGTTAATTCTAATGCCTAATCTGATATGTAATGTTTCATGTACAGTCAGATGTTCTTTGTCTATGTGTCAGTAAATCAAACCAGTGACTAAACTGTCAACTTCACATTGTTTCACTTAGTAGGATGAAAGTAATCTGTTATTTAAACAGTGTTTAAATTATTGATAGAAAGCGATCAAAGAATGCTCCCTTTACAATCACTAGATCAAACAATCAAAGAATTCTGCACTCACGCCAAAACTCCCATTTTATTCAACAAATCTCTTACTTACACTGAGTTTGCACTGTTAGTTATGATGAAAGCATTCATTAGTGTGAAATTGAGTTGCAATGACGAGATCACTGCTTTCATGCGCTCAACAACATGTCTGTGATTGGCTACAAATGTTCATCACTGCAACCTCTCATGCCATGATATAACTATAATGCCATAGATCTAAATGTAATGCAAAATTTTTCACGATTAGTTAACTTTCAGAGCTATAACAGTAAAAATGTGCTAAAAGTTTGAGAGGGTAATACTTAGCCAATCACAGCAGTGGGCGTTTACACAGCAGTTTGTTTGTTTGTTTTAGACAGCAGACACGCCCTTTAAAACAGAGCATTTAAATAAGAGGGCTAAAATCAGGGTAGGAAAAAAGCCTTTTATTTCTAAATAATAACGATTTTAATGTAAAAAGCACACTAACATTATAAGTGCAACCCAGGAAACATTATAAAACAATGCAGTTCCTCTGAAACCCTCCACCTTCCCCAGCTCCACCTGTATTGGTAATTGATATATGCTATTTGTACAGCAGCAGTATGTCTTACTTGCTCACAGCAGAGTATCGACGTATGTATTGGCAGTAGCAAGTATCTGTACAAATCAACGGTAACACTTTACTTGAAGGGGTGCATAAGACTGACATGACACCTTCATAATCGTGACATGACGTGTCATGAATATGAAGGAGGGTTTATGACAACTGACATGAAGTGTCATTTCACTCAATTATGTCATTTTTAATGCAAAGATGACATTGTTTGAGATGTCTTTGTTATGACAACTTGACATAAACCAATACATCATAACCTGTCATACATTCGTTATAAACAATATAACAGATTAATTATAAAACTTAAGAAACTAATTTTGGGTCTTTTACTTTTATGGGTTAAAATTACATTAAACTGTCATGTGGCTGTCATGAGACCATTATAACTGTGTCATGAATATTTTTCTGACCACTTTTTCCCCCCTAGTGGTACAAATTGAATTTGTCATTAAAATGTCATTAAGTGTTAATATTTTGTCAAATAATTTTATAACAGTGTCATGAATATTTTTCATTTCATAATTTCTTTAAGTACCACTGTAGTTTAGATCAAGAAAAATATTCATGACGCTGTTATATGTCTTGTTAATGTCAAGTTGTCATGACCAAGACACTGAAAGGTTATGATGTATTGGTTTATGTCAAGTTGTCATAACAAAGACATCTCAAACAATGTCATCTTTGCATTAAAAATGACATAATTGAGCGAATGACACTTCATGTCAGTTGTCACAAACATGCATAAACCCATATTAATTACGTGTCATGTCACGATTATGAAGGTGTCATGACAGTCTTATGCACACCCCTTCAAGTAAAGTGTTACCCATTTTTGTGTGAACTAAGGACCCATCACCCTGCGTCATCTAGAGTTTCATGGCATAACTTGTATAGTATGTCTAATGTTCTTTTTTTTTTTAACAAACAAATAAAATAAAAAATTCTGATGTCATTAAGTGCCTTGCGTTCATAACTTCATTAACCTGGAATACTTCTTCGGATAAATGTGTCTCTTTGTCCAAAATGCAGAGAAATAAACCTGTGGTTATAAAAGAAGATAAATTTCTTTTCTTTTTTTTTATATTTTGAGATAAAAGAGCTTTTTTGAAAGCATACAGTAACTGTTAGAAGTCAAAACTTCCTTCCAGCTTGGTTTCAGAAAACACATTTTATGGCCTTTTACTGAAATCAATTTATAAAAAAAAAAACCTTCAGAACTCTGCAACTTTCTCAACTTTTTAAGATTAATGCATGTGTATGTAGTGTTTAAATGGTTTCACAGCTGTGAATAAAGGAATGTTTAATTCTAAGGATCAGCAAGAAGGTGCAAAATGGACACAAAAAGTGCATTTATTAAAAAAACAAAAACAAAAAGAGCTTATAAGCAGTTATGAAACTGAGGGACCAACTGACCTCAGTGTCTTTTTGGTCCTGTCTGCATAAAAGGTCCAGAACTGGCTGAACGTCCGACACCTCGTGGGGGAACAGCTGCATGAAAATCTTGTAGCCTCTGACCTAAGAAAGCACCACAAATTCAGTCACAAATCTTCATACCATGATTTCAGAAGAGATCATCAGTCCAACTTAGAGAGCAAAACACCAGCTTGCCTTTGAGATGATATAGAGGAATTTGAAACAGAGATGGACCAGAAGAGGAGGCGACTTCTCATTGCGGATCATCTCTAACAGCATATTCAGCATCCACTCTGAACAACAGCATATACAGCGTTACTAACAGCGTTCAATTGCAGAGGACAATCATCATGTCCATCACATCCGTGATACTTCCCTTACCTAAGTGAGGGTCCAGAAGATGTGGCTGCTCCTGGTAGTGATCCATTATGACTGCAACAGCAACCCAAAGCATGACTTGACATTTTTGTCATCTTTTATGTTATACAATACAATTACACAATATTGTATTCGCAATACAATACACAATATACACACAGACAGACAGACAGCCAGATAGAGATAGACAGATAGATAGATAGATAGATAGATAGATAGATAGATAGATAGATAGATAGATAGATAGATAGATAGATAGATACAGACAGACAGACAGAGAGATAGACAGACAGAAAGAGAGATAGACAGACAGACAGACAGAGAGATAAATAGATAGACAGAGATAGATAGATACAGACAGAAAGAGAGATAGACAGAGAGATAGACAGACAGAAAGAGAGATAGACAGACAGACAGACAGACAGAGAGATAGATAGATAGACAGACAGAGAGATAGATAGATACAGACAAAGAGATAGACAGACAGAAAGAGAGATAGATAGACAGACAAAGAGACAGACAGACAGAAAGAGAGATAGACAGACAGACAGAGAGATAGATAGATAGACAGAGAGATAGACAGACAGACAGAGAGATAGATAGATAGACAGAGAGATAGATAGACAGACAGATAGATAGACAGACAGAAAGAGATAGACAGACAGACAGAGAGATAGACAGACAGAAAGAGAGATAGATAGACAGACAGAGAGATAGACAGACAGAAAGAGATAGATAGATAGACAGACAGACAGAGATAGATAGATAGACAGAGAGATAGATAGATACAGACAGAAAGAGAGATAGATAGACAGACAGACAGACAGACAGATAGATAGACAGAAAGAGATAGATAGATAGACAGAGAGATAGATACAGACAGACAGAGATAGATAGATAGACAGAGAGAGATAGATACAGACAGAAAGAGAGATAGATAGACAGACAGAAAGAGAGATAGACAGATAGACAGAGAGATAGATAGATACAGACAGATAGAGATAGACAGACAGAACGAGAGATAGACAGACAGAGATAGATAGACAGATAGATAGACAGAGAGATAGATAGATACAGACAGATAGAGAGATAGACAGACAGAAAGAGAGATAGACAGACAGAGATAGATAGACAAATACAGACAGATAGAGAGATAGACAGACAGAAAGAGAGATAGACAGACAGGCAAAGAGATAGACAGACAGACAGACAGACAGACAGATAGATAGATAGATAGATAGATAGATAGATAGATAGATAGATAGATAGATAGATAGAGACATATAGAGATAGACAGACAGACAGATAGAGAGATAGACAGACAGACAGACAGACAGACAGACCTACAGATAGACAGGCAGGCAGATAGAGAGATAGAGGATGGAGATGAAAACCGTCCTTACCCACAAATTTCTCGATGGTGGCCTCTCTGCTGACCGTGTCGTGATGGATGTCCGGCAGGCTGTGGATGAGAGCTCGAGTCTCTGCGCTCTCACTGAACTCAGACAGCACACACGCCTGAGCCGTCAGCTCAGACTCCTCTCCATTACACACACCCTCCATCCCCGACATTATCTACCACTGTAACAGTGTTGTCTCTGACTGATCAGATTAAAGAAGCGCTAAACGTGTGTGTTAGTTTTGTTTAAAATGTCTCAGACTGATCGGACCGATTCAAACTGAAGTCGCAACCGCTCACAATGACGCACTCAATTCTCTTCAAACTCCAGCTCATCACTTCTCAAATTCTCTAATAAGCTGCAAAACATACATTAAAAGCAACTCGCTGTCTACTTCTTCAAAAGACTGAGAAATCGTCTTACATATGACATAATCAGAAAAGAGTGTAAAGGCGTGTAATGCATCCCGCGTATTATTATGATGTTCTCGCTGCTGCTCGTGTCTGCAACGGCAAGTCGCTAGGATCAAATTAAATCAAAAACGCGTTTGTTTGTTTTTTACTTCAAGTTTAAAGTCTTGAGGGGCATATTGCAACGAAACACATTATTAAATATTAAAAATCGAATATTAAAATGTAAATGCAATGAACTGGTATTGTTATAAGATATTTATCTCGTATATGGGTGATTATACTACATTTATATTACATTTGGTATCCAAAGTCATTATTTTCTCTCTCTCTCGAACATACATGACTGTCAACACTGATACTACCTTGGTAACAGAGGCTGACGCTAACAGAATTAACCGTTCACAAAGACCCGCCCCCTTCAGTAACTGTTGCTGTCGACGCCACGCATCTTGTTCTCAGGAAGTGAAAAATACATGGTATAGCAATGGACACTGACATCTGTCACAGACAAGACAGAGCGTGCAGGTTACTTTTGATATGAAACAAAGTTTCCAATTTCAAATATTGCAATTTTTGAAAGAAGTTTAAACAATAAATTGCGTATGTAGCTCCTTCAAGCAGCTTATGAATCAACCATCTCTTCAAACTAGTTCATTTAAAGCATCAAATAAACATGAATGAACATCAGAAGGAATGTTGTTTCAAGCCAGAAAGACTTGAGTACACACAATTTTTCAAGTTCAAGTTCACCAACGTTACTCTACTAACTCCCCTGACTGCTTTGTCGAACAAAATGGCGGATCCGGGGTTATGATTGGTAAGATCGCCTGTCAATCAAACTCCCAGCGAAGGGTCAATTGACACTAAATAATTCGGACAGCATCATGATTTTCAGTCATATAAAAAAGTTTTTACAGAAAATATTATATTGTTATGCCCTGTAACATTTTGTGATCCATGACAATAAGTAACAAATTATTAAAATATTTAAAAAATATAACCATTTGAAAAAAATTACTTTGGACACCAAATGTACCTGCAATTATATAATCACCCATATGTTTTAAAGCTTATAGCCTATTCCCTTTATACATTTTTTTTTTGACAAAATATAAAAAACTAAAGAAAACAACAATAGGGCCTACCTAAAAAACAAAAAAAAACACTAAAATGATGTAGAAACTGTTTCATTATCCACCCAATTTTCCAAACCAAAATGTGAGGCCATGGGACTTTACATCAATTTATACGATGATGATGATAATAATAGAATTATTATTGAATTCTATGTTTAGTGTTTTCTTTTTGAACAGATTGGCAGTGTTTAAAGCTAATAATAAAACTATGGTCATATTTGTGTGCGAGCACAGCTCTGAAACATGACAATCAAAAACACACCGACACAAAGTTATTTTTAAAGTTTTATTTGAATGTCCATACATTCTATGTGCATCCTGTTACTACTGCAAGCTGAATAGTTAGAGTACCGCAAAATCAATAGCCGTTTCAATAAACCTTATTCAGATGTTTTAAACATCAGTAGGTTTATATTAACAGTGTAATGTAGTGGAATGCAACTTTTTGTTATCATATAATGCACATTTTAAATTATTGTGCATTGTAAAAGAGGCTCTCTTCAAAAGCTTATTAATGCAGTAAAGTGCAATTCGCAAAAGGGAATGATGCATTTTAAGCAACTTATTTTTTGGCCATTGCTTGGAAACATATGTAGTCACAGTTTTGTCTTAAAATATATATATTTATATATATTTGTGCAAATTATTTTAAGAAACCAGCTCATCTCATCTTGTCTTAAAGATATTTCTATTTCCTGGTAATGTTAGATTCAATTCAAAGTGTGTGACTAACTTTGGGTTAGTTTATCATCCACCTTCATAAAAGACGAATTGGAAAGATCCTGTAATGGAGAGCATCTACTTTGTTAGATCCTTCATGATGCGTAGAGAAGAGCCCCTATAACTCTGACCAAAATGATTCCAGTGGTTCAGATAGTGGAACAGCTGGTATAGCTGTTGCCTTTTTGCAAACCCAGCGGTCTTGGGCATCTTCTCGTGGTAAGAATTGTAAAATGAGCTCCCAAAACCACCAAACATGCCAGAAATAGCCAGCTCGAACTCCGAATGGCCATAAAACGATGCTGGGTCAAAGATGATGGGACCATCAGAACATTCAGCCACATTTCCTCCCCAGAGGTCTCCATGCAGCAGAGCTGGAACCACCTCTATGTCTGTGAACAGCTGAGGGATCTTCAGCTAAACAAAGAGAAACATGAAACATTTGTGTGCCATACATATGCAGCACTAGACTTACAGACTGCATCATTAGCTTGTCATTCTTTGAATAAATTAAAGGGATAGTTTGCTCCAAAATGAAAATTCTGTCATCATCATACCTGTGTGCATTTCTTTCTTCTATCAATCGTCAAACCAAACAAACTTCCATTGTGATTTCTGTCCATACAATTGACCTTCCGTAATCAATCATAACACAGACTTCACCACTTTGTCCAAAAAAGCAGTTAGGGGAGTAAGTAGATTAATGACTTCAACTTGAAAAACGATGTGTACTCACATCTTTCCGTGGTTGAAACAACTTTCCTTCTGATGTTCATTCATGTTTATTTGATGCTATAAATTCACTAGTAGGAAAAGATGATCGGACAGATGTCTGGTGGAAGCTAGGTATTTTAATTTATAAAGTTTTCTTACAAAAACCCATCACTTCGCTTCAGAGGGCCTTTATTAACCCCCTGGAGCCGTATGGATTATATTTATGATGCATGGATGCATTGTTTGTGGGCTTTAAAACAGCTCCCAGTTCACTACCATTATAAAGATTAGGAGAGCCAGGACATTTTTAAATATATCTCCGATTGTGTTCGTCTGAAAGTCATATACACCTGGGATGGCTTGAGGGTGAAGAAATTATAATTTTCATTTTTGGGTGATCTATTCCATTAAAGAGCCACAAAATGGTATTTGTTTAAATTTCCTCAAAAATTACAAAATTTGTATGGAGACTTTGTTTCCTATCAAAAGTAACCTGCTCTGTCTTGTCTGTCGAGACACATTTTCAGTGTCCTCTTTCCTCTGCAATGTATTTTTCAGAACATGATGTGTGGCGTGAGAGCGCATGGCTTGTTGGAATTAGCAACAGTAACTTGGACACACTTAACGATTTTAAGCCCAATTATGTATTGTAATGTAATTTGATACTTACGACCGATCGTGCCAAAACATGCCGAGTCTTTCGTGTCATTTACATTTTGCAGACGCTTTTATCCAAAGCGACTTACAAGGGGAGCAATTAGGGGTTGACTCAAGAGCACCTTATTCATGGTATCGAAGGTGGAGAGAGTGCTGTTCATTCACAATCCCCACCTTCAATTCCAGTGTGGGAATCGAACCAACAACCTTCAGGTTACAAGCCCGACTCTCTCACCATTAGGCCACGAGTCAGAGACAATTGCATTTCAAAACAGCATTTAAGAACACATAGTGTGTTCATTTCAGTCTTAGAATGCTTTAGCTAGTCGTTAAGTGTGTCCCTGGCTTAAAGGGGACGGGTCTTTGCGAATGGGAACGGAAACTCTTTGGTTACCAATGCTCAGAATAATTTCTTTTATGTTTCTGGTTTGGAACAACATGAGGGTGAGTAAATGATGACAGAATTTAACTTGTGGTTGAACAATCCCTTTACACTTTTGAGTTTTCCTTAATAAGATTGACAAACAATATTTTGTTTGCCCGTCAAAATAAAATGCAGATTTTCTGCTATTAAATATTTTTGAGCAAGTTTTTGATAAACATCATACATAAATTGGAAATTACTACTTTACTTTGTGTACGTTTACAGTGTGCAATTTGATTAGATAATGATTTTGGAAACAAACAGTAATTGATTTGATTAACAAAAGCGGTCATTCTAAACCAGAATGGAGTCGCATGGTTGGAGTGGGAGGGATGAAAGTAAGATGGTTTGGTTACGAACGGCAAAAAAAATAGTAAAATTTTTTATTTTCTGTTGTCTTAAAGCATTAATATAATGTCTATAATATTACATTAATGTAAATCCATTTAAAAACTAGAGACAATCTTTAGTATGTTATTTTGCTGGAATAAAAATCTGAGTAGTTTGGTTTACTTGGAGTTTGGCCCACAATTCCATGGCCTCTCTGTCTCCGTACGACTGCTCCACCAAGCCGAGCTGGTACTGCAGCCTTTGCTGGGAGTAAAAGGACACCCAATCCTCCTGCCAATCATTTACCTGAAAACCAAAGGAGAGATAAAAACCTCTCATTGCAAAGTATGTTTGAATATAAATCACTCCATTTGATTTCATGATCAGACACCATACAGAGCAGAGATGCTGACCTGAGGGATATAACCACAGCATGTATTCACATGAAACCCAAACCTGTTGGCTATTTCAACCTCAGCTTGTCCCGATCCTTTCCCTTTTAAAATACAGAAATTATGATAAACAATAATGGCACTGAAAAGTCTCGATCAACGCAAAAGTAATAAAACATTACCAACAGTCTGCTGCTCCTTGTTTTGTTTCTCCATCTGTCTCTTGTTGTAAAGATGCAGGTTAGATAGTTGCTCCCCCAGTTTTGATGAGTATCTACACAAACATAAACTTCTTTAAAAAGAGAACTTTCCAACAATGCCAAAAATGTTAATGTGAAATTAACCCAATTCTCACTCCTATTACAATGATCCCAAACAGGCTCTATGGATTCACGTGATTACTTATTTAGGCTCTTCATATCCACATGTTCCATTACAAGAAGAGCTCCACTTCTCTCGAGGTCCAAGACCTTCACAGGTCTGGGCACTTTCACTGTGTTTGTGGACAGGATTGCTTCCAAGCTTGCCATCTCTCCATCAAACATCCTCCTAGCCTATATAGAGAGAGAGATAGAGATCAGAAAGTATAGTGATTAGCTGATGTACTTTCAAATACAGATAGACACTGAACTTTAAAGGGTTAGTTAACCCAAAATGAAAATTCTGTCATTAATTCCTCACCCTCATGTCGTTCTACACCCATAAGACCTTAATTCATCTTCAGAACACAAATGAAGATATTTTTGATGAAATCAGTGAGTCTCTGTTGACAGCAAGATAATGAACACTTTCAGATGTCCAGAAAGATACTAAAACATATTTAAAAACAGTTCATGTGAGTACAGTGGTTCAACCTTAAAATTATAAAGAGACAAGAATACTTTTTGTGAGGCAAAAAACTATATAACGACTTTTCAACAATATCTAGTGACAGATGATTTCAAAACACTGCTTCAAGAATCTTGAACACTTTATGAATCTTTTGTTTCGAATCCCACATGATTTCAGTAAACGAGACTTTGTCACGTCAAAAGTGTTTTGCAATTTTAATACTTCACACGACTTTGGCAGTTTGATACACGAACCGAATCGGATTCAAATCAAAAGATTCGTAAAGCTTCATGAAACAGTGTTTTGAAATCGGCCATCACTAGATATTGTTTAAAAGTCGTTATATTGTTTTTCTGGCGCACAAAAAGTATTCTTGTCTCTTTATAATATTAAAGTTGAACCACTGTACTCACATGAACTGTTTTAAATATGTTTTAGTATCTCTCTGGACATCTGAAAGTGTTCATTATCTTGCTGTCAACAGAGGCCACACTGATTTCATCAAAAATATCTTCATTTGTGTTCTGAAGATGAACGAAGGTCTTACAGGTGTAGAACGACATGAGAACGACAGAATATTCATTTCTGGGTGAATTAACCCTTTAAGCATATACAATTACATGTTATAATGCAAAATAAAACATTTATGTACTTTCAAATATTTACAAAGGTAACACTTAACAATAAGGTTTCGTATTTATCATTAGTTAATCCATTAGGGCGGAACTAACTAATTATGAGCAATACATTATTACAGCATTTATAACCCTTTGTTAATGTTAGGGTTGTTAATATTATTGTTCATGTCAATTCACAGTGCAGCTCATGTTAACAGATACAATAAAAATGCTAAAGAAAGAAAGATAGATACTTCAGACATGTTCTATTGTGTTACACTGTTAATTTAAGTTTAAGTTATGTCGTAATATGTGATAGCATTATGATATTTGATATTATTTTCTTCTATTATACAAATGTATTTATTATTGTTTTATGTATGCTTTGACAATATTATATGATTTACAGTCATGCCAATAAAGCGATAGACAGACAGACAGACAGACAGACAGACAGATAGATAGATAGATACCAAATTTCATTGTATTATAGTGAAATCCAACCAAATCGTATTATTCAACACAGATATAAAGTAGCAAACCCTGTGCACCTCATTCTTGTGGTTGATCTTGACGAACACTCTGCCAGTGTCTGTGTCAAAGCTCTGGCCTTCACTGATGCATCCTCCTCCTGAATGACCAGTGCTCTTCAGAACAGATGTGCCCAACTCCTTCTTCAGCAACGCCTCCATCTCACTGCACAGTGTTCATACAACCATAACATCAATATAAAACAATGCGTTTTTGCAAAACTGCTTCATATAGCTCTAACTTACTTACAAGTGCTGAGTAAATATCTCTGGGTACTCGCATGCGCTCGCATAACAACACAGAAGTGTGCAGGATTACGGTGAAGATGTCAAAATAAAAGTCCCGGGTCCGCGTTGTAGTTTTCTATCGCTTCTGTATTGTCCTCTACAATGGTTTAAAATACACATAAAGCTAAAATTTATATTAATTATTACATTAAGAGCTGCTGCAAAAGCACTAATGAAAAACGAATTTCTTTTAATCTATATTTTTTTTCGTTTTTAATAATTATTGTATCTCTTTAGTTTTTCATTTGCTCTAAAATCATTTATAAAGGTGTTTTTTGTTTGTTTGTTTTCCTCCAAACTATGCATTGTCCATAGATGTGTGTGTGATGGACCGCATCTGTCCACGATGCTTTCCCCTGCCTGAGGCCTAAAAACCTGGGATAGGCTCCAGCCCTAGAAGGCCTAATAAAAATAACATGAGAGAGAATGTGACCGAAAGAGAGAGAGAATTTTAAGCATTATATTTCGCACTATATTGAACACAAGCAATGGCGTTTAATCACATTTAAAAGTACCAAGAGAAGAATATGAAAAAGTCAAATAAAAAACTAAAAAAGTTTGAAAAGAAGAGAAACACAAAGCTGTGGAGAGCATTTTAAGAGCCGTGTTCAAGTTCAAACTGGTTACATTTTTAGTAACCACTAGGTGTCAATGTATAGCCAGTGTAAAACATGTCTGTTCTAAAAAAAAATGCCAAGGATATGGATGATTTTAGACCTGTGGCACTCACCTCCATCCTCTGCAAATGCATGGAGCGGCTGGTTGGGGATCTCACCAACAAAGCACAGCTCTAATCCTCTCACATATTAATCAAAATGAACTCTTTAGTGGTTTTCATGCTTGTACAGTGCCAGCAAAATATCCATTTACAATTGATTACTAAATATATCTCTTTCAAAACTTTCTAGAACTTTCTTCAAATCATTAGATTCGGTAATCCTGCCTTTTATCTGGGGCTTTAAAGCTCACAGAACATCGAAAATACATTTACAGAAACCAAAAGAGAAAGGTGGACTAGGACTACCTTGCTTTTTGCATTATTACTGGGCAGCGAATGCGAGAGCTCTTGTTTATTGGCAGGAGGATTATAAAACAACTAACCGCCCTGGGTTGCTATTGAAAAAAATGGTGTTAAAAACAGTTCACTCTTCTCTTTTCTTCTGCATCTGTTAAGGTGGATAACTTTATTGTTTCAAACTGTTTGAAGATATGGCACCAAATTAAGACACTGCTATTTTTGCCCCAGTACATCGCAATCATACATTTCCCCCTTTGTTAAAGCTTTGTTAAAAAGCATATCGACCCCAAACTTCTGAAGGTTAGTGCATGTAGAAAAATAGACAACAAAGCGTCGCTAACATAAGGTGGGTTTGTTTTCAGTCAATTACTGATGTAAAGAGTTTTGATGTCACAAAATTGAGTTTTCTTGCTATAAATATATGCATGTTCTTTTACTGGATATCGATGTAGCAATATAATTTGTCAATCAATTTTGTATTCTGAGACTATGTCTCTCGGCTGGCCTGGGAACGCCTCGGTGTCCCCCCGGAAGAGCTGGAGGAAGTGTCTGGGGAGAGGGAGGTCTGGGAGTCTCTGCTCAGACTGCTGCCCCCGCGACCTGGCCCCGGATAAGCGGTGGAAGATGAATGAATGAATTTTGTATTCTGTTGATCTTTGTCCTCAAATGAGCACATATCAATGTCATTTCAGGCGTGTTTTTGTCTGTTTTTAAGAAAGAGCTTTTGCTCTGTCAGACTGACTTCTGGATGGGCTGATAAACTGGCACAGAATTTATTATTAACCTCTTTGGTCTTTGTCCGTTCATGGGGTGAAAATTTTAAATGCTATTTTTAAAATATATGTACAATGAAAAACACCTTTTAGAAATAATTTCACTTGTTATGGTGGTATACTTCCTCTAATGGGCATTATTTCTTTTTTGAAAAGACATTCTTTGTAAGTTTTTGTAAGTTACCATATCTTTATACAACAAGTGTAAATAAATAAAGTGCAAGTCTATAAAATACAAATAAAGGAATTTTGGATTTCTTTACAGTGGAACAATTAATTCCACAAGTCGCCTAATGAGATTGATCTGTTTGAGTAATATTTCAGTTTCTTCCTCAACATGTTTTCTGGCTTTTAAACGAAGTTGCTGACTTGCACTGCATTCCTTCACTTGTGGAAAAACAAATCTTTCGCTGCAGAGCCATAACCCTATGGAAGCCCGTTTCCGCCACTGAAAAAAAAAAAGAAGAAGATTTTTGTGACTTTTTATCTCAGAATTGTGAGTTATAAAGTCAGAATTCTGAGATATAAAGTCAGAATTCTGGGATATAAAGTCAGAATCCTGAGATATAAAGTCAGAATTCTGAGTTATAAAGTCAGAATCCTGAGATATAAAGTCAGAATTCTGAGATAAAAAGTCAGAATTCTGAGTTATAAAGTCAGAATTCTGAGATAAAAAGTCAGAATTCTGAGTTATAAAGTCAGAATTCTGACTTTTTTTCCTCAGTAAAAAAACAAAATCTAGTTTCCTGTTACAGAGATTAACCTTCACTTGAGTGTCAAAGACGGTAGGATTGGATTAGCCTAAAAATGGAAATGATTATAGAGGATTATTTTCGGCGTGGTTTCACTAATAGAGAAATCTTAGTTTTATTGGAGGAATCACACAACATAAAGCTTAGTTTCCGGACTCTTGAGAGAACGTTATGCAGGAATCAGTTGTGGCGGAAAACAGATGAGGCTGAAGTGGCACGTTTTTATGGAAGCCTCGCCACTGAAAAAAAAAAAAAAGATTATTGTGACTTTTTATCTCAGAATTCTGACTTTATAACTCAGAATTCTGACTTTATATCTCAGAATTCTGACTTTTTATCTCAGAATTCTGACTTTATATCTCAGAATTCTGACTTTATATCTCAGAATTCTGACTTTATAACTCGCAATTCTGACTTTTTAACCCAGAATTCTGACTTTTTATCTCAGAATTCTGACTTTATAACACAGAATTCTGACTTTTTATCTCAGAATTCTGACTTTATATCTCAGAATTCTGACTTTATAACTCGCAATTCTGACTTTTTATCTCAGAATTCTGACTTTATAACTCGCAATTCTGACTTTATATCCCAGAATTCTGACTTTATATCTCAGAATTCTGAGATAAAAAGTCACAAAAATCTTTTTTTTTTTTTTTTTTCAGTGGCGGAAACGGGCTTCCATAATAACCTCCAGCTCCCCCTCTCTTAATAGATGAACACACACACACTGTGAGAAAACAAGAAATCTGTACAAAAAAGAGTCAAAAAACGGACGGATAATGTCCCAGCAGATGATGAGCTAACACTAGGACATTTTCCGTCCAGTTTACAGACATTTCCTTCCGTTTTAACACATCCTTGAGGACACTTCTGCCAATCCTTGAACAGAAAGTTCAATAAACTCATAGCATATCTTCAGTAGCATTTGCTGAAAATGTCTTTACCACTGAAAATTACGATTTGTACTGATTTAATTCATCATATTAAATCAAGACAAACAAGATTTAGTTCTGTGGGTTTATTATATCACTGAATATCAGATGTTCTCTGTAAATAATGAACTGAGTTTTTCATATGTATTTGATTTCAGATCTACTCATAGTATGTAAATAAGGTTTATAGCAGGTGTAAACAGTGATTAACAAGCATTAATCTGAAGGGCGTGGTGGGGTGGGGTGGGGTGCTATAAACCATTAATGGTCATTTGATTCGAGAGAATAACCACCCCGTCCTCCTTTTGTCAATCACCGTGTCACACCCCCCACCACACAACACACTACACCACATCCACCATCTGCGGCGCCAGTAATTATTTGCTGTTGGAGGCAAATTTCTACCGTGAAACTTCACATCCAGCGGCTGCCAGAGAGTTCTAAATGACGTCACAGTGAGAGCGCCGCTTCATTAACATGCAAAGAACGTTTGGAATCTGCGTGACGTCAGCTGTAGGAATACTATATAAGGCCGGATTTCTCCCTCAAGCTCTCAGTTTCTCTTCAATCTCTTGACTCGCGCACTCATCGGCGTTTCTTCAGTCCTGGCGCCCCCTGCAGGTTTGTGGTGGGCGGGTGCAGGGGGCTCGACAGCGCCGCAAATGGTGGATGTGGTGTAGTGTGTTGTGTGGTGGGGGGTGTGACACGGTGATTGACAAAAGGAGGACGGGGTGGTTATTCTCTCGAATCAAATGAACTTTAATGGTTTATAGCACCCCACCCCACCCCGCCCTTCAGAGTAATGCTTGTTAATCACTGTTTACACCTGCTATAAACCTTATTTACGTCTTATGAGTAGATCTGAAATCAAACACATATACAAAATAAAGAAGGGCATAAAGTTTCTTAAAATTATGGCATACTTTGTAAAACAGTTTGCAAGTTTACAAATTACAATAATATTTAATGACAATAAAGTCACTGAAACTGGATGATCCTTGTGTTGCTGTCTTCATTAAAACACTGAATATGATGAAATAAATCATACATAAACGTGTCTTATTGTCACAATGGTGCGATAACGAACACGCACAATGAAGAAGATGAATAACAAAAATAGACTTGAATTAATCCACAAACAAAACTCTCTCTCTCTCTCTCTCTCTCTCTATATATATATATATATGCAGATAAGCAAACAAGAAAACTAAATTGGACACAAATGGTGCAAATAATATGTTCGCGGCTCAATTTGACCCACATCTTTTAAAGTTCTAAGGCAACTGTACAGACCCAAAATAATAACATGTTTTGGTTAAATTGTGTTATTTTAGTTTTTTATTACCATATGAAGCTATAAAAGGAGCTTTTCCTCACTTATAGAAAAAAAAAATAATTTGTCAGACACATATGGTAAAAATTAGCTATCATTTCTTTTTTCAATCTATCTGAAATACTATTTAACCTACACTGTTTTTCTTGATATTTTGTGACTTTTTCTCATTTAGGGTAATGAACATGCATGCAAAGTTTCAACATGCTGATATATTGTGAAATGTGCATAACAGAACTTTTATACATTCAAACTTTGTGAAAATATAAAGTTGTTTTATCTGTTAAATGTCCATCCCACTTTTTGAGCATAGACATGAAAATTACTTTTCTAATATAAATTTTAAAAATCTTGAATACTTCAGAGCACAGGTATCTTTTTTTAAAATGAAGACTTCACAGATTATTGTAGAAGTTAAACAAGTTGTAAAAGTAAAGTTTACATAAAAGTAATAGAAGTTTATGAAAATTTTAAATATATCTTTCTATATTTTCTATAAAATATATATTTTACAAAACATGTTCAACATGTCAATAGTTAGTAATATCATCAACCATTAATAATAATAAAATAAAAAAGGGAAAAAAACAAACAGAAAACACTAAGAACCAGGGCGTATATGCAGTTTCAGTGGTAAAGCACAAACAAGCACTCAGAGCAGACAGCATACTATGCCCTACATTACTGATCAGAGTCAGCATTTAACTGGTTAAGATGATCCAGAAATGGTTGCCATATACTGTAGTATTTATCAAGGTTACCCATAATTCCATACCGGACTCTCTCCATGTGTAATATTATAAACGTATAACTATCTACGCCGAATCACATGCCACGTCTTACAGCCGCCAGGAATTTACGTAAATGTATGGTTACCGTTAATTGGCCAACAGCAATAGTTTTATATTGTTTTAATAGCACCAATTTTCTATAAAATATATATTTTACAAAACATGTTCAACACTAAAACTTCAAGAAAATTAAAGCTAAATATCTGAACAAGTTCTGTGCCAAATTTTAGGTTAATATCTCAAAAAAAAAACCTACTTTCGATAAGATTTTTTGTGCGCAGTACCAAACTTTTCCACGATTTGCGTGATCTGAACCATATTTTTCCATACTTTTCAAAATGGCAGGGGGTGTGCCGAACGGTTTCTCATTGATGAAAGGACTATTGCTGTTGGCCAATTAACGGTAACCATACATTTACGTAAATTCCTGGCGCCTGTAAGACGTGGCATGTGATTCGTCGTAGATAGTTATACGTTTATCTATATAATTAATGCTTTATTTATCATAGATATGTATATTACGATAGCTAAAATACGATGCGTTTTGTGATTTATGAGGAAACAATGTTTTATTAAAAACGTAAAATTGCAGAATGTTGTCTATGATGGGTTGGTTATTGCTAAGAGCATCATTCTAAGACTTTGGAAATCAGATACCGTACCTCAGTTCAAGACCTGGTTGACTTATTTTACTGGAATATTACACATGGAGAGAGTCCAGTATGAAATTATGGGTAACCTTGATAAATACTACAGTATATGGCAACCATTTCTGGATCATCTTAACCAGTTAAATGCTGACTCTGATCAGTAATGTAGGGCATAGTATGCTGTCTGCTCTGAGTGCTTGTTTGTGCTTTACCACTGAAACTGCATATACGCCCTGGTTCTTAGTGTTTTCTGTTTGTTTGTTTATTAATGGTTGATATTACTAACTATTAATAATCATTTATATTGTTGTTTTTTATTGTTAATATTGTCATTGATTGATTTGTATTTTGTTTTCTTTTTTTAAAATGTAAAATTCTAATAAAAATACTATTAAAAAAACTATTGATTATTAAAGTGTTTGTGCTCTCTTGCTCATCAGTTAAGGGTTAAAATTTCTCAGTTAAAATATTTGACCAGCTGCTTGACAAGAATTGAAGTTATCACATATTTTGTAAGGCCATGACAAGCTTCTTATTCTTGTTTTTGGTTTAATTAGAACACAGTTTAATGTTAAAACAATACAAGGACATTAAGGATGATTTATATGCATTTTATTATTATACTTCCCAAAGAATGTTATAAGAGTTTACAATACAATTTTTATAAATCAGTAAGCCAGTTTGTAATGCATTCATATAATATTTTAGGAAAGTATTAAAACAGAAAAAAAAAAAAAAAAAAAAAGTACAGTGTATACAGAAAATACAGAAATACAGTGTTTTGATATTTAAGCGCAGTATTTAGAATTCTATTAAACTGTAAAAGGTACATCATTTTTTACAGAAATATTTCTAATTTTAGTTGAAAAAGTTTGTAAATATAATTAGTATAGCAGATGCTGATTTACACCAAACAGTATCAAGCTAAAATTCTCATGAGTATAGTTGGCATTGATTCCATACATTATACGTCATGCTGTAACCCTGTAACTGTCAGCTTAAGTACTGAGTATCCTGTGTTTGTAGAAAGTCCTTGCAAGTAGATGTTGAGTTTGAAGACCATATTTATGGCAAAAACTTTTTGCCTTTCAGCCTGGGTATGATTTGCATGTCCCTGACATCATTGTGCTGCAGAAGCCAGCACAGGTATCTCTCTGTGCCCATACCCCATCCGCTTGTTTGAAGAGGGATGACTTGACGCATGTTGATGTACCATTTGTACGAGTCCTCTGGTACAGCATGGTGTTGTAAGGCCTCTCGTACCATTTCAGGTGTAGAATGACGTTCTCCAAGCCCTAATGTCTCCCCTAACCCCAAGAGAAGGTCAGCAGCCTTGGCTTTGCTCCTGCCTGAACCTTCAATATATGCTTGGTAGAACGGCACTCCAAGATGGTCCATTTCTGTCAACCAAACAGCACCTCCATACTTTTTAATTAAGACTTTTTCTCCCTTTCGAGTCAGCTTCCTGCCAAACTGTGGTTGTCCCTCCTGAACCCACTCAAAGCAATCAGAGGATGGCATAATGTCAATGGCTTCATCCAAGGGTACTCTTGGAAGAGGTTTTTCGAAGCTCTTCAGTAGTTCTTGGGCATGGGATAATGTACCAGCTGTGTTTAAGATCATGTCAGAATGATCCTTTACCATTGCCTGAGTCAAATGGGCAACATAGCCTTCAGCTATACTAATGGCAACATCCATGTCACCCAGAAGCTCGCATTCCACGTGGTAGAACTGGTTGAGATGTGTAGCATCAGGATCTTCCCCTCTGAAACTGGGGGACACATAGTAAGCCCCAGGAAGACCATCATGAAACCTCATCATGTACTCTAAAACAAACTGCATAGAGTCTGCCATATATACATCTTGGCCCAACATGTTGACCAACACAGGATCTGAATCTGACCCCAGGCCCATTGGAGAGGAAATTGTGTCAGTTGTGATAGGTGTCAGTGCATAGGCATACTTGCATTTGCTGTTGAAGTACTCTACCGTGCTATGAAACAGGGTGTTTTGGATTTGAAACAGATTGTGATACCATTTGCTCTTCATGGCTAATGTAGCATGAGTCTGGGGGTCTTCCCAGGACTGAGGTGGTATAGTCTTTGTTATCTTGGTGTGGATCTCTGTAAGGTCCTCTTTGTTAGCTGGAGGACCATTTACAGATGTTACATATCTTACCAACAAAGCACAGCTCTAATCCTCTCACATATTAATCAAAATGAACTCTTTAGTGGTTTTCATGCTTGTACAGTGCCAGCAAAAGTATCCATTTACAATTGATTACTAAATATATCTCTTTCAAAACTTTCTAGAACTTTCTTCAAATCATTAGATTCGGTAATCCTGCCTTTTATCTGGGGCTTTAAAGCTCACAGAACATCGAAAATACATTTACAGAAACCAAAAGAGAAAGGTGGACTAGGACTACCTTGCTTTTTGCATTATTACTGGGCAGCGAATACGAGAGCTCTTGTTTATTGGCAGGAGGATTATAAAACAACTAACCGCCCTGGGTTGCTATTGAAAAAAATGGTGTTAAAAACAGTTCACTCCCGGCTCTTCTCTTTTCTTCTGCATCTGTTAAGGTGGATAACTTTATTGTTTCAAACTGTTTGAAGATATGGCACCAAATTAAGACACTGCTCTTTTTGCCCCAGTATATCGCAATCATGCATTTCCCCCTTTGTTAAAGCTTTGTTAAAAAGCATATCAACCCCAAACTTCTGAAGGTTAGTGCATGTAGAAAAATAGACAACAAAGCGTCGCTAACATAAGGTGGGTTTGTTCTCAGTCAATTACTGATGTAAAGAGTTTTGATGTCACAAAATTGTGTTTTCTTGCTATAAATATATGCATGTTCTTTTACTGGATATCGATGTAGCAATATAATTTGTCAATCAATTTTGTATTCTGTTGATCTTTGTCCTCAAATGAGCACATATCAATGTCATTTCAGGCGTGTTTTTGTCTGTTTTTAAGAAAGAGCTTTTGCTCTGTCAGACTGACTTCTGGATGGGCTGATAAACTGGCACAGAATTTATTATTAACCTCTTTGGTCTTTGTCCGTTCATGGGGTGAAAATTTTAAATGCTATTTTGAAAATATATGTACAATGAAAAACACCTTTTAGAAATGATTTCACTCGTTATGCTGGTAGACTTCCTCTAACGGGCATTATTTCTTTTTTGAAAAGACATTCTTTGTAAGTTTTTGTAAGTTACCATATCTTTATACAACAAGTGTAAATAAATAAAGTGCAAGTCTATAAAATACAAATAAAGGAATTTTGGATTTCTTTACAGTGGAACAATTAATTCCACAAGTCGCCTAATGAGATTGATCTGTTTGAGTAATATTTCAGTTTCTTCCTCAACATGTTTTCTGGCTTTTAAACGAAGTTGCTGACTTGCACTGCATTCCTTCACTTGTGGAAAAACAAATCTTTCGCTGCAGAGCCATAACCTCCAGCTCTCCCTCTCTTAATAGATGAACACACACACACTGTGAGAAAACAAGAAATCTGTACAAAAAAGAGAGACAAAAAACGGACGGATAATGTCCCAGCAGATGATGAGCTAACACTAGGACATTTTCCGTCCAGTTTACAGACATTTCCTTCCGTTTTAACACATCCTTGAGGATACTTCTGCCAATCCTTGAACAGAAAGTTCAATAAACTCATAGCATATCCTCAGTAGCATTTGCTGAAAATGTCTTTACCACTGAAAATTACGATTTGTACTGATCTATGGGCAGTTTTTGCACACACAAACTAATGATAACTTTATAACAAACTGATTTAATTCATCACATTAAATCAAGACAAACAAGATTTAGTTTTGTGGGTTTATTATATATGTTCTCTGTAAATAATGAACTGAGTTTTTCATATGTATTTGATTTCAGATCTACTCATAGTATGTAAATAAGGTTTATAGCAGGTGTAAACAGTGATTAACAAGCATTACTCTGAAGGGCGTGGTGGGGTGGGGTGGGGTGCTATAAACCATTAATGGTCATTTGATTCGAGAGAATAACCACCCCGTCCTCCTTTTGTCAATCACCGTGTCACACCCCCCACCACACAACACACTACACCACATCCACCATCTGCGGCGCCAGTAATTATTTGCTGTTGGAGGCAAATTTCTACGGTGAAACTTCACATCCAGCGAAAAGAACCACTCAATATAATAACAGGCTGCCAGAGAGTTCTAAATGACGTCACAGTGAGAGCGCCGCTTCATTAACATGCAAAGAACGTGTGGAATCTGCGTGACGTCAGCTGTAGGAATCCTATATAAGGCCGGATTTCTCCCTCAAGCTCTCAGTTTCTCTTCAATCTCTTGACTCGCGCACTCATCGGCGTTTGTTCAGTCCTGGCGCCCCCTGCAGGTTTGTGGTGGGCGGGTGCAGGGGGCTCGACAGCGCCGCAGATGGTGGATGTGGTGTAGTGTGTTGTGTGGTGGGGGGTGTGACACGGTGATTGACAAAAGGAGGACGGGGTGGTTATTCTCTCGAATCAAATGAACTTTAATGGTTTATAGCACCCCACCCCACCCCGCCCTTCAGAGTAATGCTTGTTAATCACTGTTTACACCTGCTATAAACCTTATTTACGTCTTATGAGTAGATCTGAAATCAAATACATATACAAAATAAAGAAGGGCATAAAGTTTCTTAAAATTATGGCATACTTTGTAAAACAGTTTGCAAGTTTACAAAGTACAATAATATTTAATGACAATAAAGTCACTGAAACTGGATGATCCTTGTGTTGCTGTCTTCATTAAAACACTGAATATGATGAAATAAATCATACATAAACGTCTCATTGTCACAATGGTGCGATAACGAACACGCACAATGAAGAAGATGAATAACAAAAATAGACTTGAATTAATCCACAAACAAAACTCTCTCTCTCTCTCTCTCTCTCTCTATATATATATATATATATACAGTGAAGCAAACAAGAAAACTAAATTGGACACAAAAGGTGCAAATAATATGTTCGCGGCTCAATTTGACCCACATCTTTTAAAGTTCTAAGGCAACTGTACAGACCCAAAATAATAACATGTTTTGGTTATATTGTGTTATTTTAGTTTTTTATTACCTTATGAAGCTATAAAAGGAGCTTTTCCTCACTTATACAAAAAAAAAATAACAATTTGTCAGCCACATATGGTAAAAATTAGCTATCATTTCTTTGTTCAATCTATCTGAAATACTATTTAACCTACATTGTTTTTCTTGATATTTTGTGACTTTTTCTCATTTAGGGTAATGAACATGCATGCAAAGTTTCAACATGCTGATATATTGTGAAATGTGCATAACAGAACTTTTATACATTCAAACTTTGTGAAAATATAAAGTTGTTTTATCTGTTAATTGTCCATCCCACTTTTTGAGCATAGACATGAAAATTACTTTTCTAATATAAATTTTAAAAATCTTGAATACTTCAGAGCACAGGTATCTTTTTTTAAAACGAAGACTTCACAGATTATTGTAGAGGTAAAAAAAGTTGTAAAAGTAAAGTTTACATAAAAGTAATAGAAGTTTATGAAAATTTAAAATATATCTTTCTATATTTTCTATAAAATATATATTTTACAAAACATGTTCATCATGTCAATAGTTAGTAATATCATCAACCATTAATAATAATAAAATAAAAAAGGGAAAAAAACAAACAGAAAACACTAAGAACCAGGGCGTATGCAGTTTCAGTGGTAAAGCACAAACAAGCACTCAGAGCAGAGCAGACAGCATACTCTGCCCTACATTACTGATCAGAGTCAGCATTTAACTGGTTAAGATGATCCAGAAATGGTTGCCATATACTGTAGTATTTATCAAGGTTATCCATAATTCCATACCGGACTCTCTCCATGTGTAATATTATAAACGTATAACTATCTACGCCGAATCACATGCCACGTCTTACAGCCGCCAGGAATTTACATAAATGTATGGTTACCGTTAATTGGCCAACAGCAATAGTTTTATATTGTTTTAATAGCACCAATTTTCTATAAAATATATATTTTACAAAACATGTTCAACACTAAAACTTCAAGAAAATTAAAGCTAAATATCTGAACAAGTTCCAAAAACTTTTACCAAACTTTTCCACGATTTGCGTGATCTGAACCATATTTTTCCATACTTTTCAAAATGGCAGGGGGTGTGCCGAACGGTTTCTCATTGATGAAAGGACTATTGCTGTTGGCCAATTAACGGTAACCATACATTTACGTAAATTCCTGGCGGCTGTAAGACGTGGCATGTGATTCGTCGTAGATAGTTATACGTTTATCTATATAATTAATGCTTTATTTATCATAGATATGTATATTACGATAGCTAAAATACGATGCGTTTTGTGTGTGCGCGAGAGTGAGTGTGAGCGCGTTTTTGTGATTTATGAGGAAACAATGTTTTATTAAAAACGTAAAATTGCAGAATGTTTTCTATGATGGGTTGGTTATTGCTAAGAGCATCATTCTAAGACTTTGGAAATCAGATACCGTACCTCAGTTCAAGACCTGGTTGACTTATTTTACTGGAATATTACACATGGAGAGAGTCCAGTATGGAATTATGGGTAACCTTGATAAATACTACAGTATATGGCAACCATTTCTGGATCATCTTAACCAGTTAAATGCTGACTCTGATCAGTAATGTAGGGCATAGTATGCTGTCTGCTCTGCTCTGAGTGCTTGTTTGTGCTTTACCACTGAAACTGCATATACGCCCTGGTTCTTAGTGTTTTCTGTTTGTTTTTTTATTAATGGTTGATATTACTAACTATTAATAATCATTTATATTGTTGCTTTTTATTGTTAATATTGTCATTCATTGATTTGTATTTTGTTTTCGTTTTTTAAAATGTAAAATTCTAATAAAAATACTATTAAAAAAACTATTGATTATTAAAGTGTTTGTGCTCTCTTGCTCATCAGTTAAGGGTTAAAATTTCTCAGTTAAAATATTTGACCAGCTGCTTGACAAGAATTGAAGTTATCACATATTTTGTAAGGCCATGACAAGCTTCTTATTCTTGTTTTTGGTTTAATTAGAACACAGTTTAATGTTAAAACAATACAAGGACATTAAGGATGATTTATGTGCATTTTATTATACTTCCCAAAGAATGTTATAAGAGTTTACAATACAATTTTTATAAATCAGTAAGCCAGTTTGTAATGCATTCATATAATATTTTAGGAAAGTATTAAAACAGAAAAGGAAAGAAAAAAAAGTACAGTGTATACAGAAAATACAGAAATACAGTGTTTTGATATTTAAGCGCAGTATTTAGAATTCTATTAAACTGTAAAAGGTACATCATTTTTTACAAAAATATTTCTAATTTTAGTTGAAAAAGTTTGTAAATATAATAAGTATAGCAGATGCTGATTTACACCAAACAGTATCAAGCTAAAATTCTCATGAGTATAGTTGGCATTGATTCCATACATTATACGTCATGCTGTAACCCTGTAACTGTCAGCTTAAGTACTGAGTATCCTGTGTTTGTAGAAAGTCCTTGCAAGTAGATGTTGAGTTTGAAGACCATATTTATGGCAAAAACTTTTTGCCTTTCAGCCTGGGTATGATTTGCATGTCCCTGACATCATTGTGCTGCAGAAGCCAGCACAGGTATCTCTCTGTGCCCATACCCCATCCGCTTGTTTGAAGAGGGATGACTTGACGCATGTTGATGTACCGTTTGTACAAGTTCTCTGGTACAGCATGGTGTTGTAAGGCCTCTCGTACCATTTCAGGTGTAGAATGACGTTCTCCAAGCCCTAATGTCTCCCCTAACCCCAAGAGAAGGTCAGCAGCCTTGGCTTTGCTCCTGCCTGAACCTTCAATATATGCTTGGTAGAACGGCACTCCAAGATGGTCCATTTCTGTCAACCAAACAGCACCTCCATACTTTTTAATTAAGACTTTTTCTCCCTTTCGAGTCAGCTTCCTGCCAAACTGTGGTTGTCCCTCCTGAACCCACTCAAAGCAATCAGAGGATGGCATAATGTCAATGGCTTCATCCAAGGGTACTCTTGGAAGAGGTTTTTCTAAGCTCTTCAGTAGTTCTTGGGCATGGGATAATGTACCAGCTGTGTTTAAGATCATGTCAGAATGATCCTTTACCATTGCCTGAGTCAAATGGGCAACATAGCCTTCAGCTATACTAATGGCAACATCCATGTCACCCAGAAGCTCGCATTCCACGTGGTAGAACTGGTTGAGATGTGTAGCATCAGGATCTTCCCCTCTGAAACTGGGGGACACATAGTAAGCCCCAGGAAGACCATCATGAAACCTCATCATGTACTCTAAAACAAACTGCATAGAGTCTGCCATATATACATCTTGGCCCAACATGTTGACCAACACAGGATCTGAATCTGACCCCAGGCCCATTGGAGAGGAAATTGTGTCAGTTGTGATAGGTGTCAGTGCATAGGCATACTTGCATTTGCTGTTGAAGTACTCTACCGTGCTATGAAACAGGGTGTTTTGGATTTGAAAGAGATTGTGATACCATTTGCTCTTCATGGCTAATGTAGCATGAGTCTGGGGGTCTTCCCAGGACTGAGGTGGTATAGTCTTTGTTATCTTGGTGTGGATCTCTGTAAGGTCCTCTTTGTTAGCTGGAGGACCATTTACAGATGTTACATATCTTACCAACAAAGCACAGCTCTAATCCTCTCACATATTAATCAAAATGAACTCTTTAGTGGTTTTCATGCTTGTACAGTGCCAGCAAAAGTATCCATTTACAATTGATTACTAAATATATCTCTTTCAAAACTTTCTAGAACTTTCTTCAAATCATTAGATTCGGTAATCCTGCCTTTTATCTGGGGCTTTAAAGCTCACAGAACATCGAAAATACATTTACAGAAACCAAAAGAGAAAGGTGGACTAGGACTACCTTGCTTTTTGCATTATTACTGGGCAGCGAATGCGAGAGCTCTTGTTTATTGGCAGGAGGATTATAAAACAACTAACCGCCCTGGGTTGCTATTGAAAAAAATGGTGTTAAAAACAGTTCACTCTTCTCTTTTCTTCTGCATCTGTTAAGGTGGATAACTTTATTGTTTCAAACTGTTTGAAGATATGGCACCAAATTAAGACACTGCTATTTTTGCCCCAGTATATCGCAATCATGCATTTCCCCCTTTGTTAACCCTCTGAGGTCGGCCGTCACGCCGGCGTGATTTACTCACTTTTTTCTTGTCAGTGTGAAAGAGACTCAAAATGCTCCGTCAATTTTGAACATACAATCAAGAGATATATACCATTGCAATCTGTGAAATGTCTACTTTGACTTGTGCACACTCATAGTAAAAACAAAATGTTGTGCTTTTTGCAAAATAAGCAAAACTAACATGATGCGTGAGCTGCGATCTCTCTCCGAATGAAATCCATTCTGATAGTCATAAGAAAATGAACGGTAACTTAGTGAATACTATTCACACAAATATGAAACGCATGTCTAAATAAACGTTGAAATGTCAGGTTTTAAATCATGTAAGTCAAATCTAAAACAAATATTCTCTGTTTATGTAATCTGTTTGAAAACGGAGAGAAATCAGTCGTTCGCGAGCCAGCTCATTATCTGTAATGTGACCACGCCCACGGAGAGCGCGCGCTATTCAAACACAAATTCTGAGGCGATTACTGTAACAGAGTTAACGCCCACATATGCATCTCACACGCCCCCCGGTCAATGCCATAAAAAACATGAAGTTTCTTCATAAGATTCACTGAACGTTCATCGCGTTTTGAGGATGGCACGCTACTCTGGTAATGAAGCCCTTCAGATGATTCTGGACAGCGAGGAAGAATTCACCTTTTCCTCAGAGGACGATTGTAAAGAGTAAAGAAGTAAAGTAAAGACTTGTTAGGAAAGATTTTTATTCTGAATAAATGCTGTTCTTTTTAACTTATTATTGATCAATAAATCTTGCAAAAGGTACCACAACTGTTTCCAACATTGATAATAAAGCAGCACATTAGAACGATTTCTGAAGGATCATGTGACACATAAAGTAAATACAATAAAACAGATTAAATTCTGTGAATCTCCTTACATTCTTAGTTCAAGATGCTTCACAGCTTTGGTCTTTGGATGGGCCGTTAGCCACTGGGGGAGTGTCTTTTGTCTCCCCTGGTGTGAATTGCTAATGTATTCATGGCCATCACCACTCCCATGCATACAGCAGTGGTGACACAAAAACTGATTTACAAAATTTAAATCATTATATTGCTGTTTGTGTTGAAGCATTCAGAATGATTTCCACATCATTGTGTAGTAAAAATTCTAGCCTACAAGCTTGATAACTCAAAAGTCTTGTGAACAACTATTCAGTATGTGTTTTATGGCCTTATTGCAAGGGCATTTTTTTTGCCAAAACTTACTAACCACGCATAATCTTTATTTTTAAAATAATGCAAACATGTACATCTATTTTGCTCACATATTATTGTAGCAGAGTTTGTGCTGAATACAGCAAAATTACATGTTGGCCAATAGTATGTTATTAGTAGCTGAAATAAGCACAAATGTCAGAGCATGTAAAACTACTCCAGGACCCCAAATCAGCCTCAGACCCCAGAGGGTTAAAGCTTTGTTAAAAAGCATATCGACCCCAAACTTCTGAAGGTTAGTGCATGTAGAAAAATAGACAACAAAGCGTCGCTAACATAAGGTGGGTTTGTTTTCAGTCAATTACTGATGTAAAGAGTTTTGATGTCACAAAATTGAGTTTTCTTGCTATAAATATATGCATGTTCTTTTACTGGATATCGATGTAGCAATATAATTTGTCAATCAATTTTGTATTCTGAGACTATGTCTCTCGGCTGGCCTGGGAACGCCTCGGTGTCCCCCCGGAAGAGCTGGAGGAAGTGTCTGGGGAGAGGGAGGTCTGGGAGTCTGTGCTCAGACTGCTGCCCCCGCGACCTGGCCCCGGATAAGCGGTGGAAGATGAATGAATGAATTTTGTATTCTGTTGATCTTTGTCCTCAAATGAGCACATATCAATGTCATTTCAGGCGTGTTTTTGTCTGTTTTTAAGAAAGAGCTGTTGCTCTGTCAGACTGACTTCTGGATGGGCTGATAAACTGGCACAGAATTTATTATTAACCTCTTTGGTCTTTGTCCGTTCATGGGGTGAAATTTTTAAATGCTATTTTTAAAATATATGTACAATGAAAAACACCTTTTAGAAATAATTTCACTTGTTTTGCTGGTATACTTCCTCTAATGTGCATTATTTCTTTTTTGAAAAGACATTCTTTGTAAGTTTTTGTAAGTTACCATATCTTTATACAACAAGTGTAAATAAATAAAGTGCAAGTCTATAAAATACAAATAAAGGAATTTTGGATTTCTTTACGGTGGAACAATTAATTCCACAAGTCGCCTAATGAGATTGATCTGTTTGAGTAATATTTCAGTTTCTTCCTCAACATGTTTTCTGGCTTTTAAACGAAGTTGCTGACTTGCACTGCATTCCTTCACTTGTGGAAAAACAAATCTTTCGCTGCAGAGCCATAACCTCCAGCTCCCCCTCTCTTAATAGATGAACACACACACACACACTGTGAGAAAACAAGAAATCTGTACAAAAAAGAGAGACAAAAAACGGACGGATAATGTCCCAGCAGATGAGCTAACACTAGAACATTTTCCGTCCAGTTTACAGACATTTCCTTCCGTTTTAACACATCCTTAAGGACACTTCTGCCAATCCTTGAACAGAAAGTTCAATAAACTCATAGCATATCCTCAGTAGCATTTGCTGAAAATGTCTTTACCACTGAAAATTACGATTTGTACTGATCTATGGGCAGTTTTTGCACACACAAACTAATGATAACTTTATAACAAACTGATTTAATTCATCATATTAAATCAAGACAAACAAGATTTAGTTCTGTGGGTTTATTATATCACTGAATATCAGATGTTCTCTGTAAATAATGAACTGAGTTTTTCATATGTATTTGATTTCAGATCTACTCATAGTATGTAAATAAGGTTTATAGCAGGTGTAAACAGTGATTAACAAGCATTAATCTGAAGGGCGGGGTGGGGTGCTATAAACCATTAATAGTCATTTGATTCGAGAGAATAACCACCCTGTCCTCCTTTTGTCAATCACCGTGTCACACCCCCCACCACACAACACACTACACCACATCCACCATCTGCGGCGCCAGTAATTATTTGCTGTTGGAGGCAAATTTCTACCGTGAAACTTCACATCCAGCGAAAAGAACCACTCAATATAATAACAGGCTGCCAGAGAGTTCTAAATGACGTCACAGTGAGAGCGCCGCTTCATTAACATGCAAAGAACGTTTGGAATCTGCGTGACGTCAGCTGTAGGAATACTATATAAGGCCGGATTTCTCCCTCAAGCTCTCAGTTTCTCTTCAATCTCTTGACTCGCGCACTCATCGGCGTTTGTTCAGTCCTGGCGCCCCCTGCAGGTTTGTGGTGGGCGGGTGCAGGGGGCTCGACAGCGCCGCAAATGGTGGATGTGGTGTAGTGTGTTGTGTGGTGGGGGGTGTGACACGGTGATTGACAAAAGGAGGACGGGGTGTTATTCTCTCGAATCAAATGAACTTTAATGGTTTATAGCACCCCACCCCACCCCGCCCTTCAGAGTAATGCTTGTTAATCACTGTTTACACCTGCTATAAACCTTATTTACGTCTTATGAGTAGATCTGAAATCAAACACATATACAAAATAAAGAAGGGCATAAAGTTTCTTAAAATTATGGCATACTTTGTAAAACAGTTTGCAAGTTTACAAATTACAATAATATTTAATGACAATAAAGTCACTGAAACTGGATGATCCTTGTGTTGCTGTCTTCATTAAAACACTGAATATGATGAAATAAATCATACATAAACGTGTCTTATTGTCACAATGGTGCGATAACGAACACGCACAATGAAGAAGATGAATAACAAAAATAGACTTGAATTAATCCACAAACAAAACTCTCTCTCTCTCTCTCTCTCTCTCTCTCTCTATATATATATATATATACAGTGAAGCAAACAAGAAAACTAAATTGGACACAAATGGTGCAAATAATATGTTCGCGGCTCAATTTGACCCACATCTTTTAAAGTTCTAAGGCAACTGTACAGACCCAAAATAATAACATGTTTTGGTTAAATTGTGTTATTTTAGTTTTTTATTACCATATGAAGCTATAAAAGGAGCTTTTCCTCACTTATAGAAAAAAAAAATAATTTGTCAGACACATATGGTAAAAATTAGCTATCATTTCTTTTTTCAATCTATCTGAAATACTATTTAACCTACACTGTTTTTCTTGATATTTTGTGACTTTTTCTCATTTAGGGTAATGAACATGCATGCAAAGTTTCAACATGCTGATATATTGTGAAATGTGCATAACAGAACTTTTATACATTCAAACTTTGTGAAAATATAAAGTTGTTTTATCTGTTAATTGTCTATCCCACTTTTTGAGCATAGACATGAAATTACTTTTTTAATATAAATTTTAAAAATCTTGAATACTTCAGAGCACAGGTATCTTTTTTTTAAAACGAAGACTTCACAGATTATTGTAGAAGTAAAAAAAGTTGTAAAAGTAAAGTTTACATAAAAGTAATAGAAGTTTATGAAAATTTTAAATATATCTTTCTATATTTTCTATAAAATATATATTTTACAAAACATGTTCAACATGTCAATAGTTAGTAATATCATCAACCATTAATAATAATTATAAAATAAAAAAGGGAAAAAAACAAACAGAAAACACTAAGAAATAGGGCGTATATGCAGTTTCAGTGGTAAAGCACAAACAAGCACTCAGAGCAGACAGCATACTATGCCCTACATTACTGATCAGAGTCAGCATTTAACTGGTTAAGATGATCCAGAAATGGTTGCCATATACTGTAGTATTTATCAAGGTTACCCATAATTCCATACTGGACTCTCTCCATGTGTAATATTCCAGTAAAATAAGTCAACCAGGTCTTGAACTGAGGTACGGTATCTGATTTCCAAAGTCTTAGAATGATGCTCTTAGCAATAACCAACCCATCACAGAAAACATTCTGAAATTTTACATTTTTAATAAAACATTGTTTCCTCATAAATCACAAAAACGCGCTCACACTCACTCTCGCGCACACACAAAACGCCTCGTATTTTAGCTATCGTAATATACATATCTATGATAAATAAAGTATTAATTATATAGATAAACGTATAACTATCTACGACCAATCACATGCCACGTCTTACAGCCGCCAGGGATTTATGTAAATGTATTGTTACCGTTAATAGTAATTGAAATTACTAAAGTGTTTAATGTGCTCTCTTGCTCATCAGTTAAGGGTTAAAATTTCTCAGTTAAAATATTTGACCAGCTGCTTGACAAGAATTGAAGTAATCACATATTTTGTAAGGCCATGACAAGCTTCTTATTCTTGTTTTTGGTTTAATTAGAACACAGTTTAATGTTAAAACAATTAAAGGACATTAAGGGTGATTTATGTGCATTTTATTATTATACTTCCCAAAGAATGTTATAAGAGTTTTACAATACAATTTTTATAAATCAGTAAGCCAGTTTGTAATGCATTCATATAATATTTTAGGAAAGTATTAAAACAGAAAAGGAAAGAAAAAAAAAGTACAGTGTATACAGAAAATACAGAAATACAGTGTTTTGATATTCAAGCGCAGTATTTAGAATTCTATTAAACTCTAAAAGGTACATCATTTCTTACAAAAATATTTCTAATTTTAGTTGAAACAAAGTTTGTAAATATAATTAGTATAGCAGATGCTGATTTACACCAAACAGTATCAAGCTAAAATTCTCATGAGTATAGTTGGCATTGATTCCATACATTATACGTCATGCTGTAACCCTGTGACTGTCAGCTTAAGTACTGAGTATCCTGTGTTTGTAGAAAGTCCTTGCAAGTAGATGTTGAGTTTGAAGACCATATTTATGGCAAAAACTTTTTGCCTTTCAGCCTGGGTATGATTTGCATGTCCCTGACATCATTGTGCTGCAGAAGCCAGCACAGGTATCTCTCTGTGCCCATACCCCATCCGCTTGTTTGAAGAGGGATGACTTGACGCATGTTGATGTACCATTTGTACGAGTTCTCTGGTACAGCATGGTGTTGTAAGGCCTCTCGTACCATTTCAGGTGTAGAATGACGTTCTCCAAGCCCTAATGTCTCCCCTAACCCCAAGAGAAGGTCAGCAGCCTTGGCCTTGCTCCTGCCTGAACCTTCAATATATGCTTGGTAGAACGGCACTCCAAGATGGTCCATTTCTGTCAACCAAACAGCACCTCCATACTTTTTAATTAAGACTTTTTCTCCCTTTCGAGTCAGCTTCCTGCCAAACTGTGGTTGTCCCTCCTGAACCCACTCAAAGCAATCAGAGGATGGCATAATGTCAATGGCTTCATCCAAGGGTACTCTTGGAAGAGGTTTTTCGAAGCTCTTCAGTAGTTCTTGGGCATGGGATAATGTACCAGCTGTGTTTAAGATCATGTCAGAATGATCCTTTACCATTGCCTGAGTCAAATGGGCAACATAGCCTTCAGCTATACTAATGGCAACATCCATGTCACCCAGAAGCTCGCATTCCACGTGGTAGAACTGGTTGAGATGTGTAGCATCAGGATCTTCCCCTCTGAAACTGGGGGACACATAGTAAGCCCCAGGAAGACCATCATGAAACCTCATCATGTACTCTAAAACAAACTGCATAGAGTCTGCCATATATACATCTTGGCCCAACATGTTGACCAACACAGGATCTGAATCTGACCCCAGGCCCATTGGAGAGGAAATTGTGTCAGTTGTGATAGGTGTCAGTGCATAGGCATACTTGCATTTGCTGTTGAAGTACTCTACCGTGCTATGAAACAGGGTGTTTTGGATTTGAAAGAGATTGTGATACCATTTGCTCTTCATGGCTAATGTAGCATGAGTCTGGGGGTCTTCCCAGGACTGAGGTGGTATAGTCTTTGTTATCTTGGTGTGGATCTCTGTAAGGTCCTCTTTGTTAGCTGGAGGACCATTTACAGATGTTACATATCTTACCAACAAAGCACAGCTCTAATCCTCTCACATATTAATCAAAATGAACTCTTTAGTGGTTTTCATGCTTGTACAGTGCCAGCAAAAGTATCCATTTACAATTGATTACTAAATATATCTCTTTCAAAACTTTCTAGAACTTTCTTCAAATCATTAGATTCGGTAATCCTGCCTTTTATCTGGGGCTTTAAAGCTCACAGAACATCGAAAATACATTTACAGAAACCAAAAGAGAAAGGTGGACTAGGACTACCTTGCTTTTTGCATTATTACTGGGCAGCGAATGCGAGAGCTCTTGTTTATTGGCAGGAGGATTATAAAACAACTAACCGCCCTGGGTTGCTATTGAAAAAAATGGTGTTAAAAACAGTTCACTCCCGGCTCTTCTCTTTTCTTCTGCATCTGTTAAGGTGGATAACTTTATTGTTTCAAACTGTTTGAAGATATGGCACCAAATTAAGACACTGCTATTTTTGCCCCAGTATATCGCAATCATGCATTTCCCCCTTTGTTAAAGCTTTGTTAAAAAGCATATCGACCCCAAACTTCTGAAGGTTAGTGCATGTAGAAAAATAGACAACAAAGCGTCGCTAACATAAGGTGGGTTTGTTTTCAGTCAATTACTGATGTAAAGAGTTTTGATGTCACAAAATTGAGTTTTCTTGCTATAAATATATGCATGTTCTTTTACTGGATATTGATGTAGCAATATAATTTGTCAATCAATTTTGTATTCTGAGACTATGTCTCTCGGCTGGCCTGGGAACGCCTCGGTGTCCCCCCGGAAGAGCTGGAGGAAGTGTCTGGGGAGAGGGAGGTCTGGGAGTCTCTGCTCAGACTGCTGCCCCCGCGACCTGGCCCCGGATAAGCGGTGGAAGATGAATGAATGAATTTTGTATTCTGTTGATCTTTGTCCTCAAATGAGCACATATCAATGTCATTTCAGGCGTGTTTTTGTCTGTTTTTAAGAAAGAGCTGTTGCTCTGTCAGACTGACTTCTGGATGGGCTGATAAACTGGCACAGAATTTATTATTAACCTCTTTGGTCTTTGTCCGTTCATGGGGTGAAATTTTTAAATGCTATTTTTAAAATATATGTACAATGAAAAACACCTTTTAGAAATAATTTCACTTGTTTTGCTGGTATACTTCCTCTAATGTGCATTATTTCTTTTTTGAAAAGACATTCTTTGTAAGTTTTTGTAAGTTACCATATCTTTATACAACAAGTGTAAATAAATAAAGTGCAAGTCTATAAAATACAAATAAAGGAATTTTGGATTTCTTTACGGTGGAACAATTAATTCCACAAGTCGCCTAATTAGATTGATCTGTTTGAGTAATATTTCAGTTTCTTCCTCAACATGTTTTCTGGCTTTTAAACGAAGTTGCTGACTTGCACTGCATTCCTTCACTTGTGGAAAAACAAATCTTTCGCTGCAGAGCCATAACCTCCAGCTCTCCCTCTCTTAATAGATGAACACACACACACTGTGAGAAAACAAGAAATCTGTACAAAAAAGAGAGACAAAAAACGGACGGATAATGTCCCAGCAGATGATGAGCTAACACTAGGACATTTTCCGTCCAGTTTACAGACATTTCCTTCCGTTTTAACACATCCTTGAGGATACTTCTGCCAATCCTTGAACAGAAAGTTCAATAAACTCATAGCATATCCTCAGTAGCATTTGCTGAAAATGTCTTTACCACTGAAAATTACGATTTGTACTGATCTATGGGCAGTTTTTGCACACACAAACTAATGATAACTTTATAACAAACTGATTTAATTCATCACATTAAATCAAGACAAACAAGATTTAGTTCTGTGGGTTTATTATATATGTTCTCTGTAAATAATGAACTGAGTTTTTCATATGTATTTGATTTCAGATCTACTCATAGTATGTAAATAAGGTTTATAGCAGGTGTAAACAGTGATTAACAAGCATTAATCTGAAGGGCGTGGTGGGGTGGGGTGCTATAAACCATTAAAGTTCATTTGATTCGAGAGAATAACCACCCCGTCCTCCTTTTGTCAATCACCGTGTCACACCCCCCACCACACAACACACTACACCACATCCACCATCTGCGGCGCCAGTAATTATTTGCTGTTGGAGGCAAATTTCTACGGTGAAACTTCACATCCAGCGGCTGCCAGAGAGTTCTAAATGACGTCACAGTGAGAGCGCCGCTTCATTAACATGCAAAGAACGTTTGGAATCTGCGTGACGTCAGCTGTAGGAATCCTATATAAGGCCGGATTTCTCCCTCAAGCTCTCAGTTTCTCTTCAATCTCTTGACTCGCGCACTCATCGGCGTTTCTTCAGTCCTGGCGCCCCCTGCAGGTTTGTGGTGGGCGGGTGCAGGGGGCTCGACAGCGCCGCAGATGGTGGATGTGGTGTAGTGTGTTGTGTGGTGGGGGGTGTGACACGGTGATTGACAAAAGGAGGACGGGGTGTTATTCTCTCGAATCAAATGAACTTTAATGGTTTATAGCACCCCACCCCACCCCGCCCTTCAGAGTAATGCTTGTTAATCACTGTTTACACCTGCTATAAACCTTATTTACGTCTTATGAGTAGATCTGAAATCAAACACATATACAAAATAAAGAAGGGCATAAAGTTTCTTAAAATTATGGCATACTTTGTAAAACAGTTTGCAAGTTTACAAATTACAATAATATTTAATGACAATAAAGTCACTGAAACTGGATGATCCTTGTGTTGTTGTCTTCATTAAAACACTGAATATGATGAAATAAATCATACATAAACGTGTCTTATTGTCACAATGGTGCGATAACGAACACGCACAATGAAGAAGATGAATAACAAAAATAGACTTGAATTAATCCACAAACAAAACTCTCTCTCTCTCTCTCTCTCTCTCTATATATATATATATATACAGTGAAGCAAACAAGAAAACTAAATTGGACACAAATGGTGCAAATAATATGTTCGCGGCTCAATTTGACCCACATCTTTTAAAGTTCTAAGGCAACTGTACAGACCCAAAATAATAACATGTTTTGGTTAAATTGTGTTATTTTAGTTTTTTATTACCATATGAAGCTATAAAAGGAGCTTTTCCTCACTTATAGAAAAAAAAAATAATTTGTCAGACACATATGGTAAAAATTAGCTATCATTTCTTTTTTCAATCTATCTGAAATACTATTTAACCTACACTGTTTTTCTTGATATTTTGTGACTTTTTCTCATTTAGGGTAATGAACATGCATGCAAAGTTTCAACATGCTGATATATTGTGAAATGTGCATAACAGAACTTTTATACATTCAAACTTTGTGAAAATATAAAGTTGTTTTATCTGTTAATTGTCCATCCCACTTTTTGAGCATAGACATGAAAATTACTTTTCTAATATAAATTTTAAAAATCTTGAATACTTCAGAGCACAGGTATCTTTTTTTAAAACGAAGACTTCACAGATTATTGTAGAAGTAAAAAAAGTTGTAAAAGTAAAGTTTACATAAAAGTAATAGAAGTTTATGAAAATTTAAAATATATCTTTCTATATTTTCTATAAAATATATATTTTACAAAACATGTTCATCATGTCAATAGTTAGTAATATCATCAACCATTAATAATAATAAAATAAAAAAGGGAAAAAAACAAACAGAAAACACTAAGAACCAGGGCGTATATGCAGTTTCAGTGGTAAAGCACAAACAAGCACTCAGGGCAGAGCAGACAGCATACTATGCCCTACATTACTGATCAGAGTCAGCATTTAACTGGTTAAGATGATCCAGAAATGGTTGCCATATACTGTAGTATTTATCAAGGTTACCCATAATTCCATACCGGACTCTCTCCATGTGTAATATTATAAACGTATAACTATCTACGCCGAATCACATGCCACGTCTTACAGCCGCCAGGAATTTACGTAAATGTATGGTTACCGTTAATTGGCCAACAGCAATAGTTTTATATTGTTTTAATAGCACCAATTTTCTATAAAATATATATTTTACAAAACATGTTCAACACTAAAACTTCAAGAAAATTAAAGCTAAATATCTGAACAAGTTCTGTGCCAAATTTTAGGTTAATATCTCAAAAAAAAAAACCTACTTTCGATAAGATTTTTTGTGCGCAGTACCAAACTTTTCCACGATTTGCGTGATCTGAACCATATTTTTCCATACTTTTCAAAATGGCAGGGGGTGTGCCGAACGGTTTCTCATTGATGAAAGGACTATTGCTGTTGGCCAATTAACGGTAACCATACATTTACGTAAATTCCTGGCGGCTGTAAGACGTGGCATGTGATTCGTCGTAGATAGTTATACGTTTATCTATATAATTAATGCTTTATTTATCATAGATATGTATATTACGATAGCTAAAATACGATGCGTTTTGTGTGTGCGCGAGAGTGAGTGTGAGCGCGTTTTTGTGATTTATGAGGAAACAATGTTTTATTAAAAACGTAAAATTGCAGAATGTTTTCTGTGATGGGTTGGTTATTGCTAAGAGCATCATTCTAAGATTTTGGAAATCAGATACCGTACCTCAGTTCAAGACCTGGTTGACTTATTTTACTGGAATATTACACATGGAGAGAGTCCAGTATGGAATTATGGGTAACCTTGATAAATACTACAGTATATGGCAACCATTTCTGGATCATCTTAACCAGTTAAATGCTGACTCTGATCAGTAATGTAGGGCATAGTATGCTGTCTGCTCTGAGTGCTTGTTTGTGCTTTACCACTGAAACTGCATATACGCCCTGGTTCTTAGTGTTTTCTGTTTGTTTTTTTATTAATGGTTGATATTACTAACTATTAATAATCATTTATATTGTTGCTTTTTATTGTTAATATTGTCATTCATTGATTTGTATTTTGTTTTCGTTTTTTAAAATGTAAAATTCTAATAAAAATACTATTAAAAAAACTATTGATTATTAAAGTGTTTGTGCTCTCTTGCTCATCAGTTAAGGGTTAAAATTTCTCAGTTAAAATATTTGACCAGCTGCTTGACAAGAATTGAAGTTATCACATATTTTGTAAGGCCATGACAAGCTTCTTATTCTTGTTTTTGGTTTAATTAGAACACAGTTTAATGTTAAAACAATACAAGGACATTAAGGATGATTTATGTGCATTTTATTATACTTCCCAAAGAATGTTATAAGAGTTTACAATACAATTTTTATAAATCAGTAAGCCAGTTTGTAATGCATTCATATAATATTTTAGGAAAGTATTAAAACAGAAAAGGAAAGAAAAAAAGAAAAAAAAAGTACAGTGTATACAGAAATACAGTGTTTTGATATTTAAGCGCAGTATTTAGAATTCTATTAAACTGTAAAAGGTACATCATTTTTTACAAAAATATTTCTAATTTTAGTTGAAAAAGTTTGTAAATATAATAAGTATAGCAGATGCTGATTTACACCAAACAGTATCAAGCTAAAATTCTCATGAGTATAGTTGGCATTGATTCCATACATTATACGTCATGCTGTAACCCTGTAACTGTCAGCTTAAGTACTGAGTATCCTGTGTTTGTAGAAAGTCCTTGCAAGTAGATGTTGAGTTTGAAGACCATATTTATGGCAAAAACTTTTTGCCTTTCAGCCTGGGTATGATTTGCATGTCCCTGACATCATTGTGCTGCAGAAGCCAGCACAGGTATCTCTCTGTGCCCATACCCCATCCGCTTGTTTGAAGAGGGATGACTTGACGCATGTTGATGTACCATTTGTACGAGTCCTCTGGTACAGCATGGTGTTGTAAGGCCTCTCGTACCATTTCAGGTGTAGAATGACGTTCTCCAAGCCCTAATGTCTCCCCTAACCCCAAGAGAAGGTCAGCAGCCTTGGCTTTGCTCCTGCCTGAACCTTCAATATATGCTTGGTAGAACGGCACTCCAAGATGGTCCATTTCTGTCAACCAAACAGCACCTCCATACTTTTTAATTAAGACTTTTTCTCCCTTTCGAGTCAGCTTCCTGCCAAACTGTGGTTGTCCCTCCTGAACCCACTCAAAGCAATCAGAGGATGGCATAATGTCAATGGCTTCATCCAAGGGTACTCTTGGAAGAGGTTTTTCGAAGCTCTTCAGTAGTTCTTGGGCATGGGATAATGTACCAGCTGTGTTTAAGATCATGTCAGAATGATCCTTTACCATTGCCTGAGTCAAATGGGCAACATAGCCTTCAGCTATACTAATGGCAACATCCATGTCACCCAGAAGCTCGCATTCCACGTGGTAGAACTGGTTGAGATGTGTAGAATCAGGATCTTCCCCTCTGAAACTGGGGGACACATAGTAAGCCCCAGGAAGACCATCATGAAACCTCATCATGTACTCTAAAACAAACTGCATAGAGTCTGCCATATATACATCTTGGCCCAACATGTTGACCAACACAGGATCTGAATCTGACCCCAGGCCCATTGGAGAGGAAATGGTGTCAGTTGTGATAGGTGTCAGTGCATAGGCATACTTGCATTTGCTGTTGAAGTACTCTACCGTGCTATGAAACAGGGTGTTTTGGATTTGAAAGAGATTGTGATACCATTTGCTCTTCATGGCTAATGTAGCATGAGTCTGGGGGTCTTCCCAGGACTGAGGTGGTATAGTCTTTGTTATCTTGGTGTGGATCTCTGTAAGGTCCTCTTTGTTAGCTGGAGGACCATTAACAGATGTTACATATCCAGTATAAGCTGGGCAGAACTGAGAAGCCACGACTGGGGGTTCGGGGCCATTAGGCTGAGGAACTAGTGGAATCAGTTTGGCATGGGCATAATCAAACTGAAACCCTTCGAATATGAGAGCTACTCCATGGGCATTCAAGCCTTCTTGCAATAGATGAGAAACCTTTTGTATTGCCACAAGTAGGGCTGTATAGTCACTCTCATTCAGACGAAAGACGTCACTGCTAAGAGGTTTTCTTGGCACTAGAACTGTAAGGCCTGGTGTATTTGGAAAAGGAGTGAGGAAGGCTACATGTTCATTGTCTTCCCAGATACGCCACTGTTGCTCTTCACCACGGATAATGCGGGGGAAAAGGCCAGCATCAGAAGGATCCCCATGGAAGTCAAAGCTAGAAGGGGCATTGAGTGTCGGTAGTCGAGAGCAAATCTTTGCCTGCACCTGCTCAAGATGGGTATCTTCACATCGTGGACCACTTTTGGAGCTACAGTACCCAGGGTCATGAGTATTGAACTCAATTTCCTCAGATAGTTGAGGTTTCCAGTTTGGTTCTAGGTCATGGAGAGGCAAGATTTTGACGAAAGCTGGCTTGTCAAGTTCTGGCTTGGACACAAGGGCACAGCGATGCACACCAAGTTTCTCACAAAGGAGATTGGCAACAGTCTGGGCCCCCTGCATAATTGCTATGTAGTCAGGTAAGACTAATTGAAAGATGCTACTAGGTCCATTAATAGTCTTTCGAGTGAGAACAGTGGCTCCTGGGGTCCAAGGATTGGGCTCTAGGTAAGCCACCAATTCATTAGTCTCCCAAATCACATTCGTGAACTCCTTCTTAGGTCTTAAAACCTCAGTTCGGGGAATGCCATTGACCACTGAACCAACAAACATGACCCCAGCATTGGTTTCAATAACGGCTTCACCATGATGGTCTACAGCAATAATTCCTGCACACTTTTCTTCCAGATCGTTGTAGATAACTTCCCGACAAGCCTGTCTGAGACTGTAACCTTTGAGTTTGTATAAGCTGGCTACTTTTTGAGCAACTGTTTGGCGTAAGAAGGCATCACCATCACCAGAGCATGTCACGGCAAGCTTCTCATCAGCATAAATTCCTGCCCCCACTATAGCAGTGTCACCGACTCTGCCTTTCCACTTGCCAACTAAACCTCCAGTGGATGTGGCTGCTGCTAACTTGCCCCACTTATCTAGCGCAACTGCACCTACAGTTTGAGGATGGTTATTCTTGCCATCACCCGACTTCATGAGCAACTCTTTGTATCTTATGTCAGTGTCAAAGTACTCTGATTTCAGTGTTGTTTCTTTTTCTCCAAGACTGTCTACAAACTCTTCGGCACCTTCCCCAACCAGTAATGAGTGCACACTCTTTTCCATAACACAGCGGGCGGCTTTTATAGGGTTTTTCACTCTTCGCAGGCAAGCCACGGATCCAGAGTTCTTCCCATGTCCATCCACAATGGTGGCTTCCATTTCATGCTCCCCATCTCTGTTAAATACTGATCCCTTGCCAGCATTAAACAAGAAACAGTCCTCCAACGCAGCTACACTTCTTTGTACTGCATCCAGACTACTACCTCCATTAAAAAGCACTTGTTTTCCAAGAGTTAGAGCTGTTTGAAGGGCAAATTCGATAAGCCCAATCACCTCTTGATTTAACATCATTTCCTCTCCTGCCCCACCATGGATCACTAAAGTGAAATCTGGCTTCATGGTTTTGTTGTGTCCTTTTTGCTCCACAGCTCTGATGGCATCTTCCACTGAAAATCCATTTACTAGTTTTTCTTGATTGTCGGGTGATGAAGATCCATTTACTAGTTTTTCTTGATTGTCGGGTGATGAAGATCCATTTACTAGTTTTTCTTGATTGTCGGGTGATGAAGATCCATTTACTAGTTTTTCTTGATTGTCTTGCAAGAGACATTCAATGGCTCCCATCTGCCCTGCAATGGCATACCTTAGTGCCAGAGGCATTACTAGTTTTAGATTGAGCTCAAGTCTTTCTTTGAGATTCCCCAGGACATTGGCAAAAGTACCCTTCCCATTCAAGACTAGACGTACTTTGTCCTTCCTGCCTAGATATGTGACTGCAAGCTGGTCTGTACCATAGACATTTCCTACAGCACAATCAAATCCAGCGATTAGATCTGATCCAGTCAAGTAAATCGAAGGGCATTCAAAAGGTTTAAGAAACTTTTTGAGTGGATTATCTTCAGACAAAGATCCGCGCAGGGCTGCCAGATGAGGCCCAACTCCAAGGCCAAGTTTTGTAGCTTTGATGAGGTTTTTGTGCTCTAAAAAGGCAAGGTGAAAGAGCTGAAAAAGCTCATTTGTGTACCTGGGAACATTGTCTGAGCCAATGCAGGATGCCAGTGCTGTAACAAGCTGGTGAGATCTAATAGTTGTGGAGAATGTGGGATCACAACGGCCATGTTTGAAGTGACGCATGTGAGTAGGTGTCACCATGATAAGGTTAGTAGCTGCATCCCCAAGTGTTTGCCTCAATGACAACTGCAAAGTGAAATTAATCAATGCATCATATAGACCTCTGTGACCCCTTAAGGTGGTGAACACATCTGGGTAAGATGACACTTCAAAAGTCACGACAGACTGGCTGGCTTGTAGAAGACTAGAAACAGGCGGAGTCGGCATAGTTATGCCTTTCAGTGGCATTTTCAGAGGTTTAGGGTGAAGAGATCCAGCATTTGAGGATAGACCTAACTCACTGGTTTGGGTGTTTATTATTTCTATGTTTTCAGATTCCAAGAGCTGCCACAGACGTTCACCAAGTAGTACAGCTACCATTCCATCCAGGGCACTATGCTCAAACAACATGCCTGCTTGGCCATCTTTAAAAACCACCAAGTTCATCACCTGTTGATAAATATAGTAAATAGTTATGTCATTCTGCAGTTCATACCTAAACATTACATTGAGTCTGATTTAGCATTACTATGGGAAGTCATGTAATCCATGAATTTCAACAGTACTTTACTTGAATTTATCCTTTTAATAAAGGATAAAAATAATCCTTTTTAATATTTAATTCAAATATTAACACATCACATTAACACATAATTTTATTTTTTTGAATAGCAGTAAAGCAAATACCTGTCACTTCAATTAAAATTCCATTTCAACCTTATCTGGGGTTGGCACCAATTCAATTAAAATTCCAACAAATTTAAAAGTGATGGAATTGTTAATTTCTGAAATTGGCCAAACCCCGATTATCATAGGAAATTTAGCTTGCTGGTATACAGTACTAATGATAAAGTTCTAACTATACAAGCATCCTAATTTGTTTCTACGTACCTTATCATAGTATCTCAAAGATCTGCCATTTTTCTCCCCTAGTCGGACTGTATTAAGCATTTCTGGAAGATCAGCTTGTGCTGGGTGGTCTTCCAGAGAAACAGCCAGAATGGCACTCTCCATCATTTCAAGTGAAACTGCTGCTTCACCCCCTTTCTTTAAGATATCCATTCTCACAGAATGCCAGGCTTGGCGATGAAGAGAAGTCAGACCACAAATAGTGGACGGGTCTTGATCGAGAGGCGCTTCTGGGTAACTCATTGCATGCTCTAGTTGTACGTAGATGTCATTTAGAGGCAAAGGAGAAAGAGATTCCCTTGAAGTTGGTTTCCATAAAATCTGAATTGGAAATATACCCCCTCGACAGGTCAATATGGCGTGAAGGCTGTCTGGGTATGTCTGGAACATTAGGGGCAAGAAAATATGTCATTAAGATGAGTGAAATCTGTCATTAAGGTGAGTTTTACTTAAAATACTTTTACTTGTTGAAGTAACTTAAAATTGTATAAAATGGAGGTTCATTTAAAAAAAAATAAATGAATACCTTCAGCTCATCCTGGCTCTTGCCTGGTAGTCGACTAGTCGCAAAAACCTGCGACTGTTGGGTTCGCTCAGTTGGTACATCCCCTTCCACCAGCCATGGTTCACTGTACAGCTTAGCAGCTGCCCACAGCAGGGCCGCTGCCTGTTCTATCTGTCTGAACTCCCCCTTTATCTTAGAGGAGGACAGGACGGCGGGAATAGTGGTGGAAGTGGGAAGGGGATTGCAGCAGGAAAGCATTCGCTTCTTGAATTCCTCAGTCACCCAGTTCTCACGTCCAGAAATGCGATCCTTCAGATGTTTTTGGACTTCCTGAAGTGCAGCTCTCTGCTGAAAGAGGGCCGTTTCATAGTCCTGGTATTGGTCAGGATTTAAGATGAGCTTAAGCACCCGGCTAACTTCCTGGAGAGTAACATCCAGTTCTGGAATGGGATAATCAGGTAGCGCCATCCTGCAGAGTAGAGGATAAAACATAAAACTTTATACCACATGCTTAAAGGTGCAATATGTAAAATTTTTGCAGTAAAATATCCAAAAACCACTTGACCAGTGTTAAATATTTTGTTAAGTTGAGTACTTGCAATATCCCAAATTTTTCCAACTCTTTGTAAATCATGAGAAAATTGCGATTTTTAACCACGGCTCCGGGACGTGTGCGGGAATAGCCAGTCAATGACGTCATTTCCGAGTTACCCTCGGTTTCCGCTTTTACTGCCATAGAAACCATGACAACATAGTCTCATGGACAAATGTAATAGTAGTTGTAGTGTCTATAAAGCAATTAGCTTGTTTCGCACAGTTGTTCTTTTACACACAATTATTCTTTACTGTTTGTAGCTGGTTCTGTCAACAAAGACAAGTCCCATAAACGAAAACATCAACCAAATGACCCAAGAAGATGCTGGGACAAGAAGAGAAATAAAACGAGGATCAACATTGGTGTTGCATTTCCTAAATGGAGAGAACTTCGCGACAAACTTAAACTAGACAGAGACGCCGATCTTGCATGCGTTTTAATAGACAGGTGAGTAACTATTTGGATTCCTTAACAGACAGAAAACTTGTGATTATTATATCAATCAACAGTGTTAGTTTTATTGTTTGAATGTCTTGTTCTTGTCTATGCATATGATGTGAAAAATGGTGAGGTGATGTTCACTACGAATACTTCAAGGCATTTTATGAATTGTTGGCTGTAATTTTGTTTTATACTGTAGCTTTAGTGAAATACTTGTCACTACAAATGCATCATGCCAAAACTCCGTATGAATTGCATTCTGTACGAGTAGCCTAATGTTTATTAAGGACAGCGTTATTGCATTTGGTTTGTGATTAGTTTGTTGACATTGCCACACACTTCACCTGACGTGATAAACAAAGAAAATTAATACAGTATGTGTTAAACAAATATTAATGAGCCTTTTTGCAAGTGATGTGGGTACGTTCAACTGTACTTTTACTATCATTGTTTTGAATACATAAAACTGCACGGCGTTATCACACCAATGAATTGGACAAATGCAGTAACATCTATGACAACAAATTTAGTGTTAAACCTTGCATTACTTGCGACTAATTCATTATAATGAAATAAAATCATGTCATCAAGCGCAACATTTATAAAACTACTACATTACCTCATCCATGAAGACTACAGTTCCCATAATTCAAGCTACACCGTTATTGTTGTTGTTTTGATTGTACACCATCTATGGCAAGCCGTTTTGACTTTTATTCATTTTCAGGAAGTGAACTTGTGATAAACAATTACATTTTTACTAGTTAAAATGTTAATTCTTGATATCAGGAATTAGATTTCTACTAGTATAAACTCTAATTGTTGATATCAAGAATTGTATTTTTACTAGTGAAATCGCGCCATAGGCTGCCATTCAAATTCAATTGTTGATATCAGGAAAACAATTCTTACTAGTAAAAATGCAAATTTCTGATATCAAGAATTACATTGTTACTAGTGCAAATGTGTATTCTTTATATCAACAATTGAATTGCTACTAGTAAAAATGTTCATTTCTGATATCATGAATGTGAATTGTTACTAGTAAGAAAGCCGTTTTAGATATCACAAATGAACATTTTTACTAGTAGAAATTTAATTGATGATATCAAGAATAGACATTTCAATTGGTGAAAATTGAATTCTTGATATCAGACATCATCTTTACTAGTAACAATGTAATTATTGATATCAAAAATGATGATTTTTACTAGAATTGTAGAATTTAAGAATTGTATTGCTGATATGTGAAATTGGAATCAACAAGAAATTAATTCTTGATATCAACAATTGAATGGCAGCCTATGGCGAGACTTCACTAGTGAAAGTACAATTCTTGATATCTAGGATTTAATTATTGATATCAAGAATTGAAAATATCAGGAATTAACATTGTTACTAGTGGAAATTGATTTATTGATATCAAGAATTCATATCCTGAGAATGAATAAAAGTCAAAATGGCTTGCCATACGCCATCTAGCGGCCTAAATTTCATATATTGCACCTTTAAGTTATGTCATGTGATTTAAATTTAATACCATGTTTGTATGATTATGTCCAGAGACTTGTCACGTGTAATTCAATAATTTGATTAAATGCCTTAATAAATAAATCTTATACAATCTTATACAAATAAGACTGTGAAAAAAATCATATCAGGTATCTTGGTGCGAGGCTGCCTGGTTCTGAGTTGAACCAGAAAATTAGAACACCACACCAGTCCTCGGGTCCTTGAACTCTGTCTCACAACCAGAATAGAGTTAAACTAACCATGCAAGTTCATCATTACTTCTTCATTCAAAGCAGAAGAAATTGATTGAAGCTCATAGAACCATCAAAATCCTTCTTCAGGAACTTCACAAACTGCTTCTACTGCGAAGGCCAATCAAGTATCGCACATTTAATGAGGTGCTTTGAAAATAAGCTGACGGTACTTTTCGTGGTAAATAACTTTTCCATAGCTTCATTCCCTGTGTCCGTTTTTGGTTTCATTCTGTCACTTTCCATTTTACCCATGTATGTGTGATTGTGTGGGTGTTTGTTTAGAGGAGTCGTGTTTGTAATTTAGTTAATAAAACTTGTGCACAATACATAGGAGTTCCCTGGGTCCGATTCAACCTGCAGATTAATGTTATTAAACAATTTCAGTTTTTGTCAACATGCTCTGAGTACATGCTCAAGTTAATTATTTTAATAATATTAATAATATTACTTTATTATTTTATTAATATTATTGTAATATTATTAAAATCTCTCCATCTTCATATCTGAAAACATGTAACAGAGACCCCAGCTCAGTCACTTTTAATTTCCACTAACTTTTAATTTCATAACTTGCAGTTTAGTAAGAACTAATTTAATAGTTCAGAAGTTAAAACTAATTTAGCAGTTCATTGAGGTGTAGGAAACACTGGGACATGCCATTATGTAATACGATTTGATGTTGATTAAAAATAAGCCACTTGTGTGGTCGTGGTAGACATTTTAAACTTGAAAATGAACAGTCAAAGACTTTCTATACAGTCTAAAAGGAACTTTGATAGTGTCCAAGCCATTGAACAAATGTTTCTTGAACCATGTATTTTTCCCTCTTGTGCCGTCGGTAATGCAGGGAGTCTTGTGATTGGTTGTCAAGCCAGGCAATCAGAATTTAGCGGCCTCATCTCTGATTGGCATATTGTAAGGCTGGTTTGTGTTGAGCAGGCGAGCCGTCACAGGTATCAGGAGAGAGAGCAACTGAAACCTTGCACGTGCGAAAGAGAACGTCCGCGCACATCCAAATAAACTTATTTTAAATGCAAAATTGATTTGTTCGCTCAAAATACTTTCTTATTTGCGAGACGAAGATTTCTCCTCAAAACTCAGTTCATGTGCACGCGAAATGCCCTTTTGCACACTCAAAATATGATCTTGCACGCGCAAAATATTGGCAGGAATACAACCCCATACATTTGAAGCAAGGTTGAGGCCTAGGAGAACGGTCTTGACTGGCTTGTTATTATGTGGACTGTGTGTGCATCAATTGAAAGTGGACACTATTTTATTGAGGTGTGTATATATTATGGCAAGCCGTTTTGACTTTTATTCATTTCCAGGATATGAACTTGTGATAAACAAATTCTCACTAGTTAAAAATGTTAATTCTTGATATCAAGAATTACATTTTTACTAGTGAAATCTCGCCATAGGCTGCCATTCAAATTCAATTGTTGATTCTTACTAGTAAGAATTGTATTCCTGATATGTGAAACTGGAATTTCAACTAGTAAGAAATTAATTCTTGATACCAACAATTGAATTTGAATGGCAGCCTATGGCGAGATTTCACTAGTAAAAATGTAATTCTTGATATCAAGAATTACAGTTTATAGTGGAAATTGAATTGTTGATATCAAGAATTAACATTGTTACTAGTGAAAATGTAATTGTTGATATCACAAGTTCATATTCTGAAAAGGAATAAAACTCAAAACGGCTTGCCATACATATATTGCCGTTTGTGTAAGATGATTGACTATTAGTACTAATTACTTGTTGAGAATTTTAATATCTATATCTTCGTTTGTATATGTTGCTTGCATTTGATTATTTGATGCACCAAGAAATGTTGAAACTTTTTACTGTCGAATGATGAACTTGTTTGTTGCATGTGCAGCAACGTATTGGTGTTTGATGTTATATTTGAAACTGATATTCCATAATCTTTTTGTTCTTTATAGAAACCACACTTTGTTCCACTCGTGGAGCCTTCAATAAAGAACTTTGTGCACTCTAACCGATGGCCCACAGTGATTACATGTCAACCAGCTTTTATGAACTTTATTAAATTTTTTTTTTTTTTTTTTTTTTCACACGGCAGTAATGTTGGATGAGATCACTGCAGGACGATATTAGTTATGGTAAAACATGGCACTCACTGTAAATCAAGAAAACGAAATTCAAACAACAATTGGTAACAATGATTAGTTTTCTGTCTATAAATGTATCCAAACAGATGTTCCCTTGTCTAATAAAACATGTAATATATTAATGCGTCTCTGGTGCAGGGCTGCCAGGTTTTCACAACAAAACCCGCCCAATTATTCAAAACTATCCCAATAGTGTTTCAAGGGGGTCCCACGGTAAAAATCTCGCTTCAACCCACGGACATGAAAAACAGCCTGTGGCAACAGTGTAAAAGTAGCCCAATTCCGTAGGAAAAATGCATAAAATATAACTTGGCATAATATATAACCCTGTTCTAGTAGTTTTTGGATATTTAATCCAAAAATCCTAGATATCGTGCCTTTAATTTATGCAGTTAAGACTATAAAGTGTTTGATAACTTTATTCAATTTCTGTATATTTCCTACCTGTTAGACACGGATGGCCACAATATGACATTTATTATAATGGGTTTATGTGAAGATTGTTAACTTAAATTAAAAGTTATTCTTTAAAGCCTAATAAATGTTGAAATTGATGGCTTTCAACCATACTCTGATGAATGTTTATTATTAAGCATTCAATTTCATAGAGACCTGGGTAATAGTGATATGGCATTCATTCATAAAAAGATGCCGTTTTAACAAATATTTAAAACATATCGTCTTTAAGTTGTTTCTTTAATTCGGAGAGTAACACGAAATTATTACAGTATAAACAATGTTAAAAACTCAGATGTTTTTAATCATGATTAATTACAGAAAAAAGTGATTATTTTGTAATTGATTAACAGCACTATTAATTACTAATCACAGCATTAACATGTCTGAGGGGTTGTTTACAAGTGTACCTTGTCTCTTGAAAATAATGGTCTAGATAACAAGAAGTTCTTGAAGAGTGACTAGGTAACACATGAGTAGAGAAGGCTTTGTATGGGTTTCACAAACAATAATTATATTTTAGGTCTTTTTCGCTAAAGAATATTGCAATACTGTAGCTATCTAAACAACTCATACTCTTTTGCCTCTTCACACCATCATAACAAGCTGTGACTCACCTGAAGTCAGTAGTATGCCAGGAATGAAGTCGTCTTGGAACGTCTTCAGTTGAAGTATGAATATATTATACTATTTTTTCAGGAAATGCTGAAAAAAAATTCAACGGAAATGAATCTCATTAGATGGAAGCATTGAACAGGCATCTGACTTTCCTCACTGCCCTATCAGTTAATAACTTTGACATAATAGTCTAATGATCTACAACAAATTAGAGAGTGTTGGTGCTAACTGTGAGAAATTACATAATCTACTATCATAGCTATGGACCTTAGTCAGGCATATGTTGGCTACAATTATTGGTACACCTATAAATGATTATTAATATTAAATATCAATTAATTAGAAATTATTTCTGAAGTATATTCCCATTTATATTTGCAATTTTTAGCACACTCTAGGAGCATGAAATATGAGGAAGCACTCTCGCTCTCAGGGCTGGGTAGGTTACTTTTACATTTAGTCATTTAGCAGACGCTTTTATCCAAAGCGACTTACAAGTGAGGAAAAACAAACAAGTGATTCTTCATGAATTGGCAAATAACACAGGAAGTGCTCACAATACAAGTTTCATATATTGCGCAGTACCATAAGCTAGAGTAGGAAGGGAAAAGGTTTTTTTTTTTTACTTTTAAAATGCATTTCACCACAGATTACAAAATACGTGCTTTAAAAAGTAATTTGTAATGTATTTTGTAACTTTACTCAAGTTTAGTAACTTAATCTAAATACTCAAGAATACTTTGGAATACTAATAAGTGTGGAACAAACACAAAAAAGGTAATTGCAAGTTCTCACATTTGACTTTTTCCCTCAGAATTGTGTGATATAAAGTTGCAATTGGGAGTTATAAAGTCAGAATTATGAGATATAAACTCACAATATTGAGAAAAGTCAAAAATATGAGATGTAAACTGAAAATATTGAGAAAAGTCAGAATTATGACAAACGCACATACTAAATTCACAATTGCAAGAAAAAAGTTAGTATTGCAAGTTTAAATCTCCCAATTCTGAGAGAAAGTCAGAATTGTGAAATACAAACTCACAATTGTGAGGGGAAAAAAACTAATTGTGAGAAAGTTGCAGTGACGAGTGAATTATATAATGACTCACAAACAACCATCACAAAACATGAAAACAGTCGTGGATCATCAGGTCATGACAGTTGGGCAATTTTTTTTATAACTTCAGGCATTTTGTCTTGTTCAGGACAGTACTAAATAAAAATAACCTCTTAAAAGTATTAAAATGTTGATGAAACTTAACTCTGCTTTTTCAGACTGTCAGAGAATCACCAATTGCTGTTTAAATGACATTAAAATTCAAAGTAATCACTTTGGTAATCTAAAATACTTTTCAGATGTAACTAATCGGATTACCACCCATTTAAAATATAACTAATGAAATACAGTTACTCAAATTTTGTATTTTAAAAACGTAACTAAGTTACTTGTATTTCGTTACTCCCCAACCCTGCTCGCTCTGCATACCATGTTCTTTCTTTCGTTAAAAACAAAGCTATAAAAGAAATCATTAATAATGAAAAATATTTCATTTGGAAAAAAAGTCTTTTTTGTGTGAGGTCTATTTAAAGTCTAAAGGCAAAGGTGGCATACAAAAGGTTTTGATATTAGTACCAATGTTATTTTTATGATGATGATGATTATTAGTGTCCACATTAACACACAAAACTTGGCACAAACTCTGTGTTATAAGTTATAATGTATTCTTTGTTGTCTGCACATCAATCAATTAGATCAGTGCTTCACAAACTGTGGGCTGTAGCGAATCCAAATCAATATTTTAAAATGATTAAAATATTCCAATTGTTCTAAAACTTGATTTTTTGAAAGTATGTAAGGTTAGTGTTATGGATTTAAATGCATTTGTAAAGAATATTTACATCATCGTTCTCATAGTTCACATGAAATTCTTACAAACTTGTTAATAAATGTATTTGTAGGTAAATGTCAGTATATATTTCTTAACGGTGGGGTCGTGGAGCTTTTGCAGTGTTTTTGGGGGGCCTTACCCCTCTTAAGTTTGTGAAGCTCTGAATTAGATCATTGTAATAATAAAATATATAGACTGTTAGTTGATGTGATTATTCAGGTAGGGTAAAATTAGTCAAATCTAGCCTAAACCATAAAGTACAAAACCATAAAGTCTAAACAACTCATACTCTTTTGCCTCTTCACACCATCATTACAAGCTGTAACTCACCTGAAATCAGTAGTACCTAAGGAAGGAAGTAGTCTCGTAATGTCTTCAGTTGAAGTATGAAACCCACTGGGTTTCTTAAGTCGTATTTATACTATTATTTTCAGGAAATGCTGAAAAAAAAATCCACAGTAATCACTTAATGAGGTTTCATCATCTTGTTAAATGGAAGCATTGCCCAACACAGTAAAATCGGCAGTGTTAATTAGGCAGCGCTACTCTACATTTACTCTTAATGAGTTAATTTAACAACAAATAGTGAAAGATACCCTCTAGTGTTGGTGAAAATGATCAGAGTTAATTCTGCCTCGTTAACTTAACTCTGTTAAGCCCCGCCCCTCAAGCTAACGTCATGGATTTGAACAGAAGTTTCTCGTCGTCGTCGTCGTCTTAACCGCCATTTTCTTTCACCTCGCGCCAAAGGTAAGTTCTTTTAAGTAACGTATTAAAACACAACTTTTGAATAAATGCACTAATATTACAGCATAGGTTGTAAGTTGATGAACTTTGTGTAGTTTGGTAGGGTCAAACTCAGAACTTCGCAGTATGGTGAAGAATTTTTTTTTCGTCACAGTGTGGTAATGATAAATCTTAAATTATATCAATGATTGTATTTTATCTGTATTTATGTTTGTGTTGTAGTTAGCTTAATTATATCCTGTTAATTTGTATATTGTTGTTTATAAACGTCGAATTATCCAACGCCACAGTGGCGCATTGACAGTTAGCCGCTAAGTTTTTCATTAGACAGTAGAAATTGCAATGTTCATATTCAAAGACTTAAAAGTGATGACTATGCAAACTTATTGCAACAATTTCGGTACCTAACCTCTTTCCACTGTCGTGTGTCTAAAACTAGGTCACTAAACGTGAGGCCTACAGAACATGCTGGTTAAGGTGAAACTTGGGGACGCACAGAAATTTGTTAAAATAACCGAGCCGAGCCTGAAGGAGTTTTTGTCTCCAGCGACCAGTTTTCTCGAATGTAATATCATAAAATGGCTTCAATACCTTAAATGGAATAACAAACGCCTTAATAGTCGTTTTAAGGCGTCTTATATTTTGGGAATGGAAAGATAAGCCATAAATAGCGATTAGCCTAGCGTGAATATTAAACTTCTAAAGGCTATATAATGCTTGATTGCATTATATAAGTGTGAGCGCTTAACGTTTAAAAGCCTGGTAACTCTGAACATCAGAGCAAATGCAGAATAACAGCTAAACATTTTAATATGTAATGCCTTTTCTTATTATTTTGCACATGTTTTGACAGCTTTTTTTAAAGTTCGGTGTCCCAACTGTACCCGAGAATGTGATCGTAGTTGATGAATCAGGGACGGAGGTGGAGGATGTAGTTAAAGATCCATCAGTTGGAGTTCTCACCATAAAACATGGTGCAGGTTTGTATTTATTACATTACTTGCTAGAAATTTTCTTAGTGCTTGTTTTTTAGTATTGTGAAGATTTTTTTCCACCCTTTATGGAACTAGACTTGGAATCTGCCTCTCCTGTGCAGTTAAATCGGTCCTTGTCTTCATCTATTGACTCTACTGATTCACAGGACACAGTGATTATTGAAGGCTCCTCAAGTAAAAGAATGAGGTTAGAGCATGAAGCTAAAAAGGTGAGCATCAAATTGGTAATTTATTGGGTAAAAAATACTTAATTTATCAATCTTAAAAAAAGATATATTTAAAAATTAAAATTAACGTAATGCATTGTTCTTAAAATGCCATATTCATGTTTCCTTTTATTTATTTTTTCATTATTATGAAGTTGGTGGAATCCATTCTTGTCCAGAAACCTGGTGGGGAGCATGTAATAAATGAATACAACCGAACTAAAACTTTGGAGGTTGAAACGAGAAGGAAAATGGTGAACATCCTGGCAGCTGACATGACAGAAAAGAATGGGTAATCTGCATATCATTAACTGTGTATATATGATCTTTTGCTTTTTTTAACCTGGGCTAAAGATGGGTGGAATTTTTTTTTTTTTTTTTTTTAAATTGTACAGTACATCACCACCACGGCAGGTTAAGGAAAAATACGCCAGAGGAATTGTGGCTTTGTTCCCTTACCTTAGTGACCCCTTCTCCAAAAATGGCTACGTAAGTATCACACTGTTTTTGAATTTTATTTGTGTTGACATGTCTTAAATGCTGATCACACACCCACACACAATACAAGTGAATGAATTGAGATGGATTTTTTTTTTTCTCACTTTCTGTATTTTTGTCTTTCTAAGGAACGTTACTATGATTGTGAGAGTGGCACTGGATACTTGGCATGGAGAATCAAAACTATTCAGAGAGGCTTGGCTAAAGAACAACGAGCATCATTCGAAGGTACAGAATGAAATTCAGAAATCGCGGGCTTTATTTTTATTTTATTTTTTTTCATAGCTCATTTTGGCATATTTCACAGCAGTTTTGTTGCCACTGAGTTGCCTTCAAGGGATAGTTCACCCAAAAATGACATTTTAATGTTTATCATCTTACCCCGAGGGCATCCAAGATGTAGGTAACTTTGTTTCTTCAGTAGAGCTCAAATTATGCTTTTCAACTCCAACCATTGCCGTTTGTCAGTCAAATAATGCATTGAAATGTTAACACAATCTATAAGAGTCAAACACACACAGACCAACCCATATTAAACCCTGCGGCTCGTGACGAAACATTGATGTCCTAAGACACGAAACGATTGGTGTGTGCGAGAAACCGAACAGTGTTAAAATCATTTTTTTTTTTTACCTCTAATACACCATTATGTCCAACTGTGTTCATCCGGTTAGTGAGGTCAAATCTCTTGCGCTTTGCTTCAATGAGTGCGAGACATCACTTCCATTGTCAGAGCGCGATCAGACCTCACTAACCGGATGTGGAGAGCAGTTGGACATAGTGGTGTATTAGAGGTAAAAAGTGATCAATACTGTTCAGTTTCTCGTACAAACTGATCGTTTCGTGTCTTAGGACATCAATGTGTTGTCACGAGCCGCAGGGTTTAATTTGGGTTTGTCTGTGCTGTGTTTTGACTTTTACGGATTGTGTTAACGTTTCAATGCATTATTTGACTGTCAGATCGCAATGGTTGGAGTTAAAAGTCGTCGTTTGTGTTCTACTGAAGAAACAAAATCACCTACATCTTGGATGCCCTGGGGGTAAGCAGATAAACATAGTTTTCATTTTTGGGTGAACTATCCCTTTAACTGTGGCATTTTTATTTATAAAAAGATGAGCTTCCTTTTTTTTAAAAGTATTAACTGCAAATGGCATTCTCTAAGCAGTTTTGAAGCTTGTAAGATGCTTTATTCATCAGGACAAGGATCATCTTCTGAGGGGATGTCTGGTGGACCAACTGTGAGACTGGACTCTGAGTTTACTCCAGAGATTGCTTCCTTGCATTCATCCTCACTCAAGACAATCGCATTCATGAAACATTCTGCTGATGAGGACGCAGTCAAGAAGATGAAATTGACATTTGAAATTGACTATTGCCGCAAATTGGTTCTGGACCCTATGCGGTCAAGCGATTATATTGACCGTCTTTCCACGTTTTAAAGACGTTAAAGGCTTGGTAAAGTGTTTTATTGTATTTAAGGATTTAAAAAAATACATTGCTGTTGTCTAAGTTTGTTCAATGCTTGCAGGGGTTTATACATTAAATAATGATTCCTTTTCTTAGATTGAGCAAGACTTTGTTCTGATGTTTGGAGAAGGAGTGTCAGGCAAGCTACTGGAGAAGTGGACGACTGCATTCAAGAAAAAAGTGATTCAGCAGTCCAGAAAGCTTCCAACCACCAGTGATGTAGAAGAACTCCTGCTAGCAGCTCAAGTTCCTGATGACTCAGAAGAGGGTGTTAATTTTGGTAAGAAGTTTCAGATTAATTTAATATTACTAATATTAATACTCTTTGTGTAATATTTTAAGGAACATAAGGGGGAAATATTTAGTTCCCATTGGTTTTTTTTTATGTTTCAGTTTTCATTGACGTTTTCCTAACATATACTGTCTAAACAGTCTGGGACTCCGACCGCTCTTCTATTCTACTGCTGTTGCATCTGATCCCACCTTCTGTCCAAGGCCGAAAGAGACCAGGAAAGGTGTCTGTCTCTCAAGCAGAGAAACATCTTGTTGTCTTTAAGAAGGTTTGTTTTTGTTTTTTTTGTTTTTCGTTGTAATTTTCTATTGTTTGACATATTGGTGATGGTTTTGTACAATTTGCTTTGTCTTAGAGTGGAACAAACATTGAGGAGCATCTTCAAGACATCATTGCTAGTGCTCAGCCCTATCTCACTTTCATTCAGACCACTGTGTACAACATAGATGTTGGCAAAGTGAAAGAGTCCTCGTGTTGCTGGGGTCAGAACAAGGCTGCTTAGCTAGGTCCCTTAAGATTTTCTGTCCTCATGAAGTGTTTTGTTTGTCAGGCCGAGTTAAATGGTTCAAAACTTCTTAGGCACTTCAGATTAGTTCATGGTTTAGTTCCTGCAAAGAATCTTCACCTTAAGTGCATAGAGTCAGGTTGTGGTTCTGTGTTTGGTACTTTTTCAGGTTTTCGGAAACATCTGCACACAAAACATGCTGAGCAAATTGTCAGTGAGCAGAATTTTGACCCCATTGATAGCCAGGAGACTGTCAAGGCAGATGGACAAAGTAATGCTGAAATTCTTGATCAGATTGGCAGTACCGAAGAGGTGGCCACAACATCTGAATTGTTAGTCAAATAAGAGCACTTTCAATATGTGTGCATCTGCTGTTGCACAACTAAAAGTTGCTGGTTTAAGTCAGTCTGCTATACGTGGTTTTGTTTCATCTATGGAAGAAATGGTTTTTGAGATTCATAGTCGGGCCCAGGGTGCAGCTTTGCTCTGTGTCTCCACAGGACACTGCTACTAAAAGAAAGATAGAAAATTTGTTTCAAAACTTGGAAAATCCATTTACTATGTTAAATTCTGAAGCCAAACGAAAGAGACTCTACCAAAAAATGGGGAATTGTTGAACCAAGCGAAATAGTGCTTGGCACAAGATTTGACAGCAGGAGAAATAAAACCACAGGTTTGTTCGATCAGATAAATTTGCTTATATTCCCATTTTAGAAACCCTAAAGGCAATTTTACTGAATCCGCTTCTCACTGATTTGTTTAAACCCAGGCATGTTCCAAAGGAAGGCATTTATATTGAATTAAGTGATGCAGCGTATTTTAAAAGTAATCACCTGTTTTATACAGAAAATGATGCCTTGCAAATTCAGTTATTTTATGACGATTTTGAGACCGCTAATCCTTTAGGATCCAAAAAAGGTATACACAAATTAGGTGCAATCTATTTTACATTAAGGAATTTCCCCCCAGTTTTTAAGTCCTCATTGTTGAATATTCATTTATGTGCCCTCTTTCATGCACAGGATATTAAGTGCTATGGTTTTAATTCTATACTTGAGCCTCTAGTAAATGATTTGAAAGTGCTTGAGATTGAAGGGGTTAAGAATCCAGTGTCTGGAAGTTGTATTAGGGGTACAATTATTCAAGTCACTGGGGATAATCTTGGCTTGCATAGCTTGTTTGGGTTTCTTGAGTCATTTGGGGCTCGATTATAGCTGTCGTTTCTGTCTTCTTGAGAAACATCACTTTCAGTCGGTGTTCTGTGACGACAACCCTGAAGTTGTACTAAGAACAGCTGAGATGCATGCTCTGCACTGTGAAACTTTAAAAACTGATTTTACACTACCTCATGTTTATGGTGTCAAACGTACATGTTTGTTGAATTCACTCAAGTATTTCAACACGGCCAACAATTTCGCTGTGGATATAATGCATGACATTCTAGAAGGAGTTGCTCAGCTAGAGGTAAAACTTGTTCTGCAGTACATTCAGCATAATTTTCTGAGCACTGATGATCTTGCTGGTAGAGCTAACCTTTTGACTATGGTTACAATCAGCAGAGGAACCGTCCTCCAATGGTCAAATTGTTTGATGGAAGCAACGATTTGGGTTTAAATGCCATCCAATCTTGGTGCTTGTTGCGCAACGTGCCTCTCTTATTTGGTGATTTAGTGCAAAGAGATGATAAACACTGGCATCTCTTAATTTTACTTTTGCAAATTGTTAATATCGTATTTTCACCAGTCTTAACAGAAGCCATGACCATTTATCTTAAACATTTAATAAAAGAACATCTTTCAGGAAATAACTTTGAATAGCTGGTGAAGTCTTTTGCCTAAGCATCATATAATGATCCATTACCCACAGTGTATAAGAAAAATTGGACCAATTCTGCACATGTGGTGTTTGCGTTATGAAGCTAAACATACATTTTTTAAAACACAATTAAAACGTTTCAAAAACATTACAAAACACTAGCCAAAAAGCACCAATTTTGTCCTGCGATGCACTGGGAGTCTTTTAGCCAGTACAGATTGTCTCTTGGCCCAGGGAAGATGGTAGAACTCCGTGAACTTAAAGGTGGTCAAGAAATTGCTTCCAAACTAGGAGTGGTAATATCAGATGTTGTCTATTCTGTAAAGTGGATCAAACACCATGGCACAGAGTATCGCCCTGACTTTATTATCAGTACAGAAGTAGCATGTGAGATGCCAGTGTTTTGTAAGATCAAGACTATTGCTGTGAAAGATGAAAATGTGCTGTTGTGTGGAACACTGATGGAAACTATGTTTTGATGACCATTACTACGCTTTTACAGTCAGACTGCATCCAGACAGAGTTTTTAGAGTAGTGAATGTTAATGAGCTGTTATTTCAAACCATTTGATCTTCAGATGAAATATGGTACAACAGATTCTGCACTGCATGTAGTGCCATATATGTGTTTTTGTGTATTTGAATGTTTCCTGAGCCTGAATTGTTTTAATAAATGTTTTAAGGGTTCATTTGACATTCTAGAAGAGTAATTGTTTTACTTTACTGAAATACTGACACTTATTAACCTGTTGCAACACCAAATGGGTTTTAAGAGAATTTTTCAATATTAAAGTTGTAAATAAACTCTACATTGGTGAAATATTATCACCTAATAAGAGTTCATTTCCCCTTAGTGTTAAACTGAGGTAACACTGTTCAGTGTTGACCAGTGTTACATTTTTACTCAAAATAGTTAATTTTACTCAGAATTGGTGATAAATTTACTCATCATAGTGTTAAATTTTCAAAGTGGGACCAAATACACTCGGACCCAGTGTTAAATTCAACTCTTAAAGAGTTCATTTAACACTGCAAAATTTACTGTGAACATGAGAATGATAACTGGTTCTGATACAAACTACTGTATGAACATGTAAAACTATAATAGATTTGATCTGGTTAAGCCCGTTTCTTGTTTCTTGGTTTAGTTACACTTAATTTCAATGGTTAACTTTAGTAGGGCTGCAACAACTAATCGATAATAATCGACAACGATTGTCATTATCGATTAGTCGGTTCTGCCCACGTGCATGCGAAACTTCCGCCAGTCTTGTCAAATTACAGCACTGAATAACGCATTTCTATGGACAAAATGCATTTAAAAACAGTGGAGGAAACAGAGTGAGCTGCTGCGGGAAAGGTGCGTGAGCCAAACTGCCCAAAACATGAGAAGTCTTTATTTGAAGCTTCAAGCTAATGCATTAGCTCCGTGTTTAACATGGCTCGATCTGTCAGGTGCTTGACAGATGCGCGCGCGTCCTCAGCGCAAAACGTTCATTCTACGGCTATATCCTTATCAGTACATGTTTCAAATTCACGCGAGGATTTCCGTTTTGCATAAAGGTTTGTCCTGAAACTTTACGTTACTGAATGATCGCCGGCGCGCGCGCATCCGCGTCAGACAGACGGAACGCGGAGAGAGGGAGACAATTAATGTTCAGCGCAAAAATATTCATTTTGCTGAAATATCTGTTGTTGACAGTTCAGTTTAGGTTTAAAAATCAGTATGTCATTCAGGAATTCATGGAAGTAGTAACTGTAAAGGGATAACAGCATGTAACTGAATAAATGTAAGACGTTTCTATTTACAGGATAAAGAAATGACAGTAAGAGGTTATGTGTGTGTTCCTGCGAAACCTTTCTCTTGGCTGTTGGTTAACACGGAGTTTGTGTTTTTTTTTTTTTTTTATTATTATCTTATTTTTTTAATGTAGAGATTTAAACTATATTCACTATATACAGTGCTTAAATTTATTAGACCACCGCCACCTAAACTAATGCTACTGGTGATTACCAAAATCATTTTTATTTTTCTGTAATGGTTAAAACACTGGTATGTGTAAGCTGTTTAGTCACAGTAGTATTTCTAATGCTAAAATATAAATATTGTCGTCATGAATTTTCAAATTTACTGTTTTACAAGAAAGACAGATAACTGGGCATCTTTTTTTCAGATGCCCAATTACAGTCAATAACAGAGACTGTGGAAAAGTACATGAAAACAATGCCAGCAAGAATGCAAGCTGTTATCAAAGCCAGAGGAGGACAAACAAAATATAAAGTGGTATAAAATATTTATATAAAATAAAAATATATTTATAAAATATAAACACTTTAAAGTGTTAATGACTTTTTGTCAGATCCCTAAAATATTTGTTTTCTTTTCTGTGATAGCATTAAGCACTGTAGAAGACATTAAGCACTGTATGTGTTCATAGCATTCATTTGGCACATTTGTTTGAAAAACATTGGGCAGGATGTGCTATAATTTGTTTTTAGTCAATAAGATAATAAAAAAAAAAGGAAATTAGGATTTTTATCCGATTAATTGAAAAAATAATCGGCCAACTAATCGATTATCAAAATAATTGTTAGTTGCAGCCCTAAACTTTAGTCATTCTACTAACTACAAGTAACTTTGCTACTACATGTCAAGTAACTCCCATTAGAATATTAGTAGACTGTTATGTTAGGGTTAGTAGAATAGGTTGACTGTGTGTTGGGGAGCATCAGAATGAAGTGTTTTTAAGCAGACAGTCTACTAATACTCTAATGAGAGTTAGCTGACATGTAGTTGAAAAGTTACAGTTAGTAGAATGTCTAAAGTGGACTGTCACCTGTTAGACCTTATAAAGATAGATTTGTGCCTATCCAACTAATGTACAATCAATTGATTTTGGATCAGATTTACTCAAGTGTTGAAACATCTCAATGATCCAGAGAAATGTAACTCGAACACAAAGATAGAAGCAGGATCCAACTGCAGTAATTTATGAAAATAACAATAACAGAACAGGCAGAATCCAAAGCGGGGAAAACAAACACAGGAGATAAACGCTCGGTTATTGACAGGGTAACTGTGAGAGTGACCTATCCCTGTCCCTGTTGGTTAATACAACACACACGCGCGCAGTCCATCTTAAACACAGTCACACTGAATGCGAGTGTGAGTGAGTGAGTGAGAGTCCAAGGTGAAGTGCCCTCTAGTGGTTGTCTCGGGCATTTCAGCTGAAAATTGTGACAATTATTGGCACCCCTAGAAATGATTATTAATATTAATTATTAATTAATTGGAAATTACTTCTAAAGTATATTCCCACTCATATTTGCAGTTTTTAGCACACTCTAGGAGCATGAAATATGAGGAAGCACAAAGGGTAAATTCCCTTCAGAATGAGTAAGACACTCAAGAGTTTTTTTATCTAAAGTGGGAGGACTCTCTCGCTCTGCATACCATGTTCTCTCTTTGTTTGTTAAAGACAAAGCTATAAAAGAAATAATTAATAAAAAAAATGTATTTCATTTCGAAAAATAAACCTAAAAATAAAACGGGGCTTTTTTTAAATTCTAGAGGCGAAGGTTAGTACCTATGTTGTTATTATGATGATGATGATGATGATGATGATTATTATTATTAGTATCCACATTAACACAAACAAAACTTGGCCAAACTTTATGCCAAAAATCTCTGGTGAACTTCTGTGTAAGTTGGGCCACAACTGGAGTCACGTGCAAAACTACAGTCTGCTCAGCAGCAGTTCATGTGGACCAAACTCTAGTTTGTTTTTCATTGCTTGAACACAGTTTTCAAAACTCTACACATTTATCCCATGACTTAAACCAAAACCTGCACAACACTGTGGATTTACAGCACTTTGTTCAAATGCTAACACACTGCTGTCAAAACTGTGAACCAAAACAGAATAGATTTCAGTCTTGCGCCTTTCAAACACTGCTGATTGCAATTTCAGCTGAAAGGCTAAGCAGGTTTTGTTTTAGACTTGTTAGTGAACACTCACGCACACACATATATATATATATATATATATATATTAGGTAGAGCTCAGAAAGAATAATTTTGGAAATGGAACATTAGGTACATTAGGTACCCTAAACGTCGACTTATTGACGAAGAGGGGTACCCTAATCGGAAGACCCTAACAAACAGATGTTCCCTTGTCTAATAAAACATGTAATATATTAATGCGTCTCTGGTGCAGGGCTGCCAGGTTTTCACAACAAAACCCGCCCAATTATTCAAAACTATCCCAATACTGTTTCAAGGGGGTCCCACGGTAAAAATCTCGCTTCAACCCGCGGACATGAAAAACAGCCTGTGGCAACAGTGTAAAAGTAGCCCAATTCCGTAGGAAAAATGCATAATATATAACTTGGCATAATCTATAACCCTGTTCTAGTAGTTTTTGAATATTTTAATCCAAAAATCCTAGATATCGTGCCTTTAATTTATGCAGTTAAGACTATAAAGTGTTTGATAACTTTATTCAATTTCTGTGTATTTCCTACCTGTTAGACACGGATGGCCACAATATGACATTTATTATAATGGGTTTATGTGAAGATTGTTAACTTAAATTAAAAGTTATTCTTTAAAGCCCAATAAATGTTGAAATTGATAGCTTTAAACCATACTCTGATGAATGTTTATTATTAAGTATTCAATTTCATAGAGACCTGGGTAATATCAGTGATATGGCATTCATTCATAAAAAGATGCCGTTTTAACACACATTTAAAACATATCGTCTTTAAGTTGTTTCTTTAATTCGGAGTGTAAAGCAAAATTATTACAATATAAAAGATATTAAAAACTCAGATGTTTTTAATCATGATTAATTACAGAAAAAAGTGATTATTTTGTAATTGATTAACAGCACTATTAATTACTAATCACAGCATTAACATGTCTGAGGGGTTGTTTACAAGTGTACCTTGTCTCTTGAAAATAATGGTCTAGATAACAAGAAGTTCTTGAAGAGTGACTAGGTAACACATGAGTAGAGAAGGCTTTGTATGGGTTTCACAAATAATTATTATATTTTAGGTCTTTTTCGCTAAAGAATATTGCAATACTGTAGCTATCTAAACAACTCATACTCTTTTGGTTCTTCACACCATCATAACAAGCTGTGACTCACCTGAAGTCAGTAGTATGCCAGGAATGAAGTCGTCTCAGAATGTCTTCAGTTGAAGTATGAATATATTATACTATTTTTTCAGGAAATGCTGAAAAAAAAAAAGAAAATTCAACGGAAATGAATCTCATTAGATGGAAGCATTGAACAGGCATCTGACTTTCCTCACTTCCCTATCAGTTAATAACTTTGACATAATAGTCTAATGATCTACTACAAATTAGAGAGTGTTGGTGCTAACTGTGAGAAATTACATTATCGACTATCATAGCTATGGACCTTAGTCAGGCATATGTTGGCTACAATTATTGGTACACCTATAAATGATTATTAATATTAAATATCAATTAATTAGAAATTATTTCTGAAGTATATTCCCATTTATATTTGCAATTTTTAGCACACTCTAGGAGCATGAAATATGAGGAAGCACGAAGGCCAAATTCCCTTAATCATCCATCAGAATGAGCAAGACTCTCACAGTCCATCTAAAGACGGAGGACTCTCTCGCTCTGCATGTCATGTTCTTTCTTTCTTTGTTAAAAACAAAGCTATAAAAGAAATCATTAATAATAATGAAAAATATTTCATTTGGAAAAATAGACCTCACAAAAAAAAGACTTTTTTAAATTCTAAAGGCGAAGGTGGCATACAAAAGGTTTTGATATTAGTACCCATGTTATTATTATTATGATGATGATGAGGATTATTAGTGTCCACATTAACACAAACAAAACTTGGCATAAACTTCAGAGACTTTATGCCAAAAATCTCTGGTGAACTTCTGTGTAAGTTTTAATGTATTCTTTGTTGTTTGAACATCAATTAATTAGATCAGTGCCTCCCAAACTGTGGGCCGTAGCAAATCCAAATCAATATATTAAAATAATTAAAATATTCCAATTGTTCTAAAATTTGATTTTTTTGAAAGTATGTAAGGTTAGTGTTATGGATTTAAATGTATTTGTAAAGAATATTTACATCATCGTTCTCATAATTCACATGAAATTCTTACAAACTTGTTAATAAATGTATTTGTAGGTAAATGTCGGTATATATTTCTTAACGGCGGGGTTGTGGAGCTTTTGCAATGTTTTTGGGGGGCCTTACCCCTCTTAAGTTTGTGAAGCTCTAAATTAGATCATTGTAATAATAAAATATATAGACTGTTAGTTGATGTGACCTTTTATAGTATAGTACACCTTTTAATCCTATGATTATTCAGGTAAAATTAGTCAAATCTAGCCTAAACCATAAAGTACAAAAAGTGCAATACTGTAGCGATCTAAACAACTCATACTCTTTTGCCTCTTCACACCATCATTACAAGCTGTAACTCACCTGAAATCAGTAGTACCTAAGGAAGGAAGTCGTCTCAGAATGTCTTCAGTTGAAGTATGAAACCCACTGGGTTTCTTAAGTCATATTTATACTATTATTTTCAGGAAATGCTGAAAAAAAAAATGCACAATAGTCATTTAATGAGGTTTCATCATCTTGTTAAATGGAAGCATTGCCCAACATGAGAATGATAACTGGTTCTGATACAAACTACTGTATGAACATGTAAAACTATAATAGATTTGATCTGGTTAAGCCCGTTTCTTGTTTGTTGGTTTAGTTACACTTAATTTCAATGGTTAACTTTAGTCATTCTACTAACTACAAGTAACTTTGCAACTACATGTCAAGTAATTCAATACTTTCCAACCACGTCAAGTAACTCCCATTAGAATATTAGTAGACTGTTATGTTAGGGTTAGTAGAATAGGTTAACGGTGTCTGTTGGGGAGCATCAGAATGAAGTGTTTTTAAGCAGACAGTCTACTAATACTCTAATGAGAGTTAGCTGACATGTAGTTGAAAAGTTACAGTGAGTAGAATGTCTAAAGTGGACTGTATATTCACCTGTTAGACCTTATAAAGATAGATTTGTGCCTATCCAACTAATGTACAATCAATTGAATTTGGATCAGATTTACTCGAAAGTGTAGAAACATCTCAATGTTGATCCAGAGAAATGTAACTCGAACACAAAGAGAGAAGCAGGATCCAACTGCAGTAATTTACGAAAAGCACTGAAATGAGGAATCATTTTTTCACACCCAAACAATAAATCCATGGAAGAACAAAAGCTGGCAAAGAACTGAGATCACAAGGGCTGAAAACTTAGACATCTGACTTGCCTCACTGCCCTATCAGTCAATAACTTTGACATAATGGTCTAATGATCTGATGAACTACAAATTAGAGCTTTGCTGAAAACTGTGAGAAATTACATAAAAATTTTGAAAAAGTTGTTTGATGAGATGAAGTTCTCAGTAGATGATGTGGTACGATCACTGGATTCGGATATGCCTTGTTGCCTTCTAGCTGTATTGTGCCTGCGGAGGCAATATAGTGCTTATAAGAAATGTTCTTAATACGGGGACAAATTTCATGGTTCTGGAGAAAGTGTAAACGTGTGCCTTGATAACCGATCACATAATACATTATTCAGTATCATAGCTATGGACCTCAACCCTCTGAGGTCAGCCGTCACGACCGTGTGATTTCCTCTCTTTTTTTCTTGCTCATCAAGTTTGGACATACAATTAAGAGGTTTATACCGGTGTAATCTGTGAAATGTCTTCTTTTATTTGTGTACAGTCAGAGTAAAAACAAAATATTGTGCTTTTTGCAAAAAAAGAAAATTAACATGAAGGTCATATTGAATTTTAGTTACTCTAATAAAATTCTCACATTATAAAATATATGTTGGCTACAATTTGTAATGGAGACAGCGGGATGGGTGTGGCAGAGGATGAACAGAATCGTAGTCTGCAAACAGGCAGGAAATATCGGGACAGGCAGCAAGAATCAAACACCGGGAAGAACAGGCAGAATCCAAAACGGGGAAAACAAACAGGAGATAAACGCTCGGTTATTGGCAGGGTAACTGACAGAGTGACCTAACCCTGTCCCTGTTGGTTAATACAACACACGCACACACGCA